>OX422140.1:224529068-225129068 GCA_949129095.1 Volucella bombylans
ACTTGAGTGTTAAGTTCTTTACAAAACAAAAACAAAACAACAGCAGCAACCACTGAGATAGATGGCAGTAAACCAGAGAAGGAAAACTAAATCAAATCCTAAAATAGCCAAGCGCCTTACACTATCAACTTCAACTGAAAAGCTGCAAGACCAAGAAAGAGTGGGAGCGTCTAAATCAGCAGCAGCAGCTAAAACACGTCGTGACGAAGTAGATTGCGACGAATACGTCTCCGACAGTAAGGAAGGGCGTTATACGGGAGATACGAATAGCTTTCCGTATCTCGCAGTCTCCAAATCCGAAAACGAAGAGGAAGAGGTAGAAGCTCTTAAAAACAGCATAATTGAGCTGCAAAAAGGGGGCAGGCTATCAAGACTAAACAAAGCCCGAGGAGAGAAAAAGAGAGGCGAGATCTCTAGTGGTCCCTGCTCAGCAGCAGCAACAGTAACAGCTGAAGCAAACTCAGCAACAACAACAGCCTCAGCAATAAAAACAAAAACAGCAACAGCAACAGCAGCAAAAAAGCAGTAACAAGCACCTCAGCAAAAACGGCAACAGAAAAAAACAACAACAATAAAATCGACAACACAACCACAACAGCTACAGCTGCAGCAAAAACCAACCAAAATGAGAGTGCCACCAATCGACAATTATAAAATGGAGTTAAGAGATACCTTCAAATTCTGTAAGTCGGCCATAGATAACAATTTTTTTATTAAGCGTTTAAATATAGACAGGCATGGGATTCAGTGTAATGCAGTGGAATGTTATAATAAAATGTTTTGTTGAAGGATACGAGGACAAAGTTCTTCTCCTTCACCCCGAATGCTTATAAGCTGCAAACAATGCTGCTGACGGTTCTAGACCCATCGACTGATCCGAAGAAGCACCTTGCATTGCTGAAAGAGAAGGAATGCGACGAGCTCAAATTCGTCTTGGTTAAGCCATTTGTCACGGCTAGAGCCAAAAGGGAGAAACGGTAACTACCGCTCTTCCTAGTTTAGCTCACTCCCAATAGCAAACTGGATGGCCTGAGGAGTATTAAATTCCTGGACTATCAGTCTGTACAGTGGGAAAAATAAAGCCGAGTGATAGCATTCTGCAATGGGTTCGCTGCCAAAGGTTCTGGCACGCCGCGTCGAACTGCGAAATGCAGCCTCGATGCGTGAAGTGTGGAAAGACCACAAGTCAGAGTAGGTAGGGATGGAACGACGGAAAAGAGCCAGCCCTCGTGTGTTTTTTTGCAAGAACTCCTGTTTGCCCTAAGTTCCAATAGAGAGTAAATCGGGCTCGGCAGCAAAAGGTCCTCAAATAGAAATGAAGCAAAGTAAAGCGTGCGGAAAAGCATCATATGCTGCACAAGTTAAAAAAGGTCCACAAGTAATATTGAAACCTAAATGCAATCAAGCAAGTACAATAACAAAAGAGGAGATAAAAAAAAAAATAAAACCTTCATCTATGTCGATCAACGTTAATGGCCTATCAAACAAGAAGAATGGTGTTATTGCAATAAATTGTGGTAATGAAGAAGCTAGTGACAAAATACAATCAGTGCTTAAAGAAACAAAGATGAGTGACAAATATGATATTCAGATTCAGAGAATGATAAATCCAAGAGTTTTGGTGTGTGGTATGAATGAAAAATTAGAGAAAGAAGAAATAGAGTGTGCTATTAGGGCGCAGAATATCATATTGCAGTTTAAATCGCTAAAATGTGTCAATGTTTACGAGTCGCCTAAAAGAAAAGGAATGTTTACTGCTGTTCAAACGATGATGAATGTAAAAAAATTAATATTGGATGAAATAGATGTGTCATATATGAAGAGTTAAATGTAAAAAGGTGTTTTAATTGTTTGAGATTTAACCACCCGGCTAAAGTGTGTACAAATAAGATGACATATGTTAAATGTGCTGGCGAACATAAAAAAATGGATTGTGTTAGTGATTGTGCGAAATGTATCAGCTGCATCAGAAGTAGAGAACTTCTTCATCTACCAAATATAGAGGTTTATCATGACACAAGGAGTGAGAACTGTCCGGTCCTTAAACGGAAGTTACAATTTGAAAAAAAAATTCTATACTAGCCACTAACAGAATGTAAGTGTTTATTCTTAAATATAGAAGGTGTTTGGCGATGGTTCTTTTGTTTAACCGTGTTGTACTTAGTTGAAAACAGTATCAACTGTTTTCTTATATTAAAAAAAATGTACTGTCTAAAAAACTGTGTACAAAACTGTGTAGAGAAAATAAAAATAAAACCAACTGTTTGCTTCAACGTTATAAAATTGATGATTTATTTTTTGTCAAAAATGTCTTCCTTTTATGTTAAATTTTGACATATGCAATTTTATCTCATGAGAGATTTATCATAGGTGTGTTTGTTTACATATTTGAGTGTACAATATTCTATGTTTTTTGTTCTACAATTATAATTTTAACTTTTATCAGCAACATTCTCCCCGCCGTGAACAGAGTTCGCAATTATTTTCAGGTTTGTACTTGAACACCCTTTGGCTCGTTGATCTACTACAACTTCTTTGAAGGCTCACATGAAAGTAAAAAAAACCAAATTAATAAATTTCGCAAAAAGGACAGACAACACGAAACACTTTGAAACACAAAAGTGAAAAGAGCACCCCAATACTTAAATGGCTGAATATGTATGCTGATGTTTTGCTATTAGTTTCGATTGTGTAGTGTTGTCCTCTTTGCACTACTTTCTTTAATTGCGTATTTGAAGAAGAGTGCGTGATTAAATTGCGATGGCTATCCATTGATCAATTGTACTGGTAGTGTATGAATATTGGCAATGATAGCCAATTGATATTGTGTGTTTAAATTCAGTTTTATGGTGCGGGAATTTTTTTGTTTTTTAAGTTTAATTCGTTTATGGTGTCGTCGGTGTTGAAAATTCAGGTGAGTGTTGTTTTAATTTTATATTTTCATTTATTTATCTTTATTTATTATTGTATTGATATTGTGTTATTTATATTGTGTGAAGTGTTGTGCGTATCGCGATCTCTACGCATTTTTCCGGTACCATTTGTTTTTTTTTTGTGTTATGCGAAATTGTTTGATTTATTTATTTATTTATTTTCTTTGTAATTATTGTGTGTGAAATATATTTTTTGATGTGAGTGATATTTATGATTTGTACCTCTTAACTTATTTTTCTGTATTATATATAAATTTTTATTTTATTATTTTGGGGATTGTGTTTTGATTGATTGCTATGTGTTGTGTATGAATGTGGTATGTATGTATGGTGCGAAATAATTATGGCCGATGATAGATGGTTATGATGCGAGACAAGTTGTGATATATTTTAATTTTGATTTTATAGGTTTAAAGAATGATATATTTAGTTTAATTGTTGAAATTGTTAATGGACTGTATGTGTTTGGTTTATTCTTAAGATGAATGTTTGGACTATTGTGATGAGATGATTTGTGGCTATTGTTTATGTTTTGAGTTCAATCGGTATGATGATATGTTATGGTGTTATTGTATGAGAGATGTTTTTTTTTTGTTTACCTTTGCCCTGAGTGTTGTGATTTTATTTGAATTTTTTACTTATTTTATTTATAAAAGTTTAAATAATTTGCTGTTCTTGTGTGGTTTTGTTCGTTGGTAGGTAACATAGTTTTGTGATTGGCCTTTTCAATGTGGATGTTTTTGTTTTCAATGTGACAACACGAACGTGTCCATCGTTTCCTGGATGCAACTGAGTTATTCGTGCGAGCATCCACTGTGTCGCTGGCAACCGTTCGTCTTTAAGGAGAACCAGATCGCCTACCTTGGGTTCTTCTTCAAGTTTCGTCCATTTCGGCCGTTGTTGTAGACGCGCTAAATACTCAGTGCTCCATTTCCTCCAGAAGCTGTCTGTTAAAACTTGAACCCTCTTCCATCTGTCGATTGTGTTGATGATGTTTGTCGATGTGTCTTCACTAGTTATCGCGTTTAGTGTTTCGCCGATTAGAAAGTGCGCGGGAGTGATCACCTCTAAGTCTTCTGGGTTGTCGGAAAGAGGACACAGAGGCCTTGAATTCAGGCATGCTTCTATTTGCGTAAGAAGCGTGCTGAATTCTTCGAATGTTAACTTCCGGTCTCCTCCAACTCTTTTTAAGTGGTGCTTAACAGATTTCACTCCTGCTTCCCATAGTCCACCGAAGTGTGGAGAAGCTGGGGGAATGAAGTTCCACTTCGTACCTTGGTTGCTTAGGGTGTCTGCGATTTCTTTCCATTCGTTCCTCGCGTCTTTCATCCATTTTTTCAGCTCTGTATTAGCCCCGACGAAGTTTGTGCCACAATCACTAAATATTTCACTACAGATGCCCCTTCGTGCCGTGAAACGTCTAAAGGCTGCTAGGAAGGCTTGTGTAGTGAGATCACTCACTGCCTCCAAATGAATTGCCTTTGTTGCGAGACATATAAAAATGGCAAAGTAGCCTTTTAGTGTTTTTGCACCTTTTCCCTTCCACGTTTTTATGTCTATTGGTCCAGCATAGTCGACCCCTGTGTTCGTAAATGGTCTTGCTATCCGAACCCGTGCTGCTGGTAAACTCGCCATAAGTTGCGTCATTGCTTTGGCCTTGTGTTTGAAACACTTGACGCATTGGTGAATGGTGTGCTTTACACACTGCTTTATTTGGATGATCCAATACCTTGTCCGAATATATGCTGTCATTTGCTGGATACCGCCGTGTTGCGTTTTTTCGTGTGCGTCTTTCAATAGAGTTTTGGTGAAATGGTGGTTCGACTTTAGGATAATTGGGTGTTTTTGGTTATATGTCAAGTTCGAGTTTTGAAGCCTTCCCCCCACGCGAAGAATTCCATCTGCATCTATGAAGGGATTCAATGACTTAAGTGCTGATGTTGCCTTTGGACTGTCGTGCAGTTTTGTTAAGTCCTCAGGAAACATGTCCTTTTGCACCGATCTTATTGCCATCTGTGATGCGGTGTTCAACTCTTCTGGTTGCAAAGGGCCAGATTTTTTGCAACCTGATCTGCAGTTGGAAATAAATCGTTGGCAGTAAGCCAACACGCGTAATATCGTGTGCAGTCTGGAGAATTTGGTGATAGTTTCTCCTACTATGTTATGTTGTGTCTGTGTTTGTGTTGTGGCGACATGAGTCTTAATTGTTCGTCTTTCCTCTTCCGTGTTGATGTTTGTTGGTTGCTCTGGGATTGGGAAGTTCCATTGGTCTCTCATGAAGGCTGGTCCATTCCACCATAGGTCATTGCCCCTTAGTTCCGATGGCAAAAGTCCTCGCGATGCCAGATCTGCTGGATTATGTTGTGTTGGTATATGTTTCCACATCTGCGAGTCTGTTAGTCGTTGGATTTCGGAGACTCTGTTGCTAACGAATGTAGTCCAGCTGGAAGATGGAGCCCGAATCCAGGCAAGAGTTATGGTGGAATCTGACCACGCATACCAATGCTGACGTGGTACGTTGAAGACCTTTGCTGTGTGATCCATCAATGTCGCCAGCAGAACTGCCCCACAGAGTTCGAGACGCGGAAGACTTACTGTTTTTAGTGGAGCTACCTTCGTCTTCGACATCAGAAGATGCATCTGCGTGTGTCCTTGTTCATTCCATACCCGGATGTACACTGCCGCTCCATATGCTTTGATTGATGCGTCGCTGAACCCATGCAGCTCGATGATTCTGCAGCTTCCGTGGCTGTTGATCCACCTAGGAATCTCTACTTGTTCTAGTACTAGAAGATCGTTACGTAGAGTCTTCCATTGGATTTGTATGTCCTCAGGCACTGGTTGGTCCCATTCTGTTCCTCTTCCCCACAGTTGTTGCATAATTAATTTGGCTTTGATCACGCATGGCGAAATCCAGCCAAGCGGATCAAACAACTTGGCTATAGCTGAGAGGATGGTTCTTTTGGTCGTTTCTTCTATGCGTAGATGGGTTACCTGAAATGAGAAGCAATCCTTAACTGGAAACCATTTTATGCCCAAGGTTTTGATATGCACTGATGATTCAAATGGAAGTTGGTAATCCATTTCGCGGTCTTGTGGTGGTATGTCTTCAATTAAGGCTCTTGTGTTGCTTGTCCACTTTCTTAACTTGAACCCGGCGGAGGAAAGTAGTTTACGGACTTCTTCTCGTTTGGTTCGAGCACCCTCAACAGTGTCATCTCCACTAATTAGGTCGTCGACATACATTTCTTCAAGAACCGTCTGTGCTCCGATCGGATAGTTGGCCATTTCGTCTTTGGCTACCTTTTGCAGGACCCTTATGGCTAGGTATGGAGCGCTTGTGGTGCCAAAAGTTACCGTCTTCAGCCTAAAGGTTTTTAATTGGCCACTGGAATCCCTCCAAAAGATCACTTGGTAATAACTGTCCGCCTTTTTAACAAAGATCTGACGGTACATTTTTTCGATATCCGCCGTGAAGGTGTGTTGATATCTTCTCCATCCTAAAATGATATCTACTATGTTTCTTTGTAATATGGGACCTACCAGTAAATGCTCATTCAGCGATGTTCCATCAGACGTTTTGAATGCCGCGTCGAATACGACTCGCAGTTTAGTTGTGGAGCTGGCTGCCTTAAAAACAGCATGATGTGGTAAAAAATAGTGGTGTGGTGTGGTGAAGGTAAGCTCCCTCTCAACATTTACCTCTTCCATATGGTCGAGTGTTAAGTACTCTCTAATACACTCGGTGTAGCTTTCTTTCAGTCCTGCATCTCTCTGGAAACGTCTTTCAAGATATGAAAATCGTCGTAAAGCTCCTTCCTTACTTGACCCCAAAGCTGGATGTTTCCCTATCTTGAAAGGTAATGCCACTTCATAGCGGCCGTCAGCTCGTCTTGTGGTGTTTGCTAGAAAGTGCCTTTCGCACTCGATGTCCTCTTTTGAGGCTTGAGTGGGAAACGGTAACTCTTCGATTTCCCAGAATTTTCTTAAAGTCTTGTCGAGACTTACATTTTGGGTGAAGGTCCGGAGTTTTAAAGGTGTCTCCGAGACCTTTCCCAAAACTACCCAACCCAATTGTGTCCTTTGGGCTATTGGCATACCGGGTTCGGTACTCCGAACGATGTCTGGCATGATTATGTCTGCATAAACATCGCTGCCAAGCAGCAAATCGATGGGTGCTGGAGTATGGAACAGAGGATCTGCTAATTCCAGATTCTTTAAGTGCCTGCACTCGTACATTGTTGTTTGGTGGGCCGGAAGAAGGCCAGTCAACGACTTGAAGACAAAGGCCTTGGTAAAACCTTCAAACGTCGAACGTCGAGACGCGAATTTTAGATCCACGTATTTGTTGGTAGTGCCGCTGCTGACCTTCCCTAACCCTGATATCTGTACGAATGTGTTTTGCTTTGGCAGCTTAAGGATTTGAGTAGCAGACTCTGAAATAAACGAAGCCTCGGAACCTGGGTCGATTAGTGCGCGAAGTTCAACGTACCTACCATTGGCTGATAATACCTTCACAACCGCAGTTGCTAACAAAACCTTTGAATTATACTGGTATGTGTGTGAAGTGTGAAAGGTGTTTCGAACTTGTCCGGATCCAGAGGGATGGTCTCCTTGCGTGGGATTAAAGGAGTCTGCATTTGGGTTCATTTGTGTCTCTTTGTGTTGTTTGTTATGTTGTTGAAGCTGTGGCATTGTTTCTGTGTTGTTTGAAAAATTGATGTGTAGTAAAGAGTGGTGCCTTCGATGACAAAAGTAACAATTTTTAGTACTTGGACAGTTTCGGGTAGTATGGCTGTAAGCCAGACAGTTGTCGCAGACCTTTGTTTGCCGAACAGTCTGTTGCCTCCTCGTCACGTCCATCCCCAGAAATCGCTTACATTTTCTCAACGAGTGTTGCCCGTTGTTGCATACCTTACACTGAAATTGATTGAAATTTGTTACAGTGTGGTATGTCCTAGCTGCTGGTTGCGATTTCGGACATGGCTTGGCGATAGGCCCAGATGCCCCTTTTTGTGCTACAGCTTCTAGTGTCCGGAAGCGTGTTTCTAAAAACTCGGTGAAGTCCTTCAACGTAGGAAGATCCTTGCTGTTACCCAGTTTTTCTTCCCATAGTTGTTGCGTTGAGGTCGGCAGCTTTTGTACCATCACATAAATGATGATGACGTCCCACGAATCCACTGGTATCTCAAGATTTTTGAGCGCGTAGATACTCTCCAAAGAAGTGTCCATGAGTGATTTAAGACCATCCGCTGTTTCCTTCGTTTGTGTCACTTGATTGAAGAAGAGTTGCAGCTGTGAGCTCACTAAAACACGCTTGTGGTCGTACCTTGCCTTCAAAAGTTCCCATGCTTTCTCATAATTCCCTGCATCTAGTGCCAAATGTTGCAGAAGTCTCGCCGCTTCACCTGTGAGACTTGACTTTAGGTAATGGAGCTTCTGGATGCCTCCCAGAGACGTGTTGCAATGAATGAGCGATACAAAAATATCATGAAACGAGCGCCACTTCGTGTAACACCCAGAGAACTCAGGAATATTAATTTTAGGGAGACGTATATCTTTGCTGTGAGGAATATTTGTTGCCAACGTTGAGTCTGAAAGAGAACTTTGCGCGCCAGAATACCTATCCAACCCATCAAGCAATTCACACCTGAACTCAAGGTAAGTTTCCCGAGTTTGTTCCATAATTGAAATGAATTCCAGCTTTTTCTTTTCTTCCAGTTTTTCAACGCTCCTGCCTGCTTCGTAGTGCCGTTGTGCTGCTGCTAGATTCTCTTCCAGCAACGAAAGTCGTGTAGAGAGATAATTTTTAGTACGACGGGATTCCCCCGTTTTCTTAAAGTTGGTGAAGTCTCTCTTGACTTGCACCAAAACATCAGTAAGGAGTTCAGCAGACATTTCAAATATTTTATATATTTTTATTTTTTATTTTTATGTGAGTTATGAACAATTAGAATATTTAAAAAAGAGTTGGTACTCACTTTGTGTTCTTCTTTTCAGGGTTTTGTTGAAAGGTGATCTGCTTGCCGTCGATACTGCTGGTGTTATTGGTACTGCTTGCTGTTGTTCCAGATACTCCTGGTGTCGCTGCTCCTGTTTGCTGACGATGATGGTATTGCTGCTGTTGTTGTTGCAAATACTTCTGATGCGGATGCAAATGTCGATGGTGTTGTTGCAATTAATGCTGTTTGAGGTGCTTCCTTTGATTTGCACTGGACACTCAATGTGTTGATAATTAAGTTAATTTTAAGTTCCTTTGATTTATGAAATTTATATGGCACACACATAGATGTATCGAGTTTTTTATATTCGCACATATAATACATATATTTAGTAGAATTAACTATCTAATTAACTATTTAATTATCCGGCTCGAAGGACCAAATGTTTGGCGATGGTTCTTTTGTTTAACCGTGTTGTACTTAGTTGAAAACAGTATCAACTGTTTTCTTATATTAAAAAAAATGTACTGTCTAAAAAACTGTGTACAAAACTGTGTAGAGAAAATAAAAATAAAACCAACTGTTTGCTTCAACGTTATAAAATTGATGATTTATTTTTTGTCAAAAATGTCTTCCTTTTATGTTAAATTTTGACATATGCAATTTTATCTCATGAGAGATTTATCATAGGTGTGTTTGTTTACATATTTGAGTGTACAATATTCTATGTTTTTTGTTCTACAATTATAATTTTAACTTTTATCAGCAACAGAAGGACTAATTAATAACTTTAATGAAATTGAAAATATAATGAGCACGCGAAAATACGAAATTGTTTGTTTAACAGAAACATACATCTAACATCAAAAAATGAAGACAATTAAATTAATATAAAGGATTCCAACCAGTCAGATGCGACACTCAATTTTATCACATACAGGAGGTGTTATTTTTTATGTACGCGAACACTGGAGAATTGAACTTTTGGAGAATACAAGTGCATCTGAAGCGAATTTTTGTGATAATTTTCGTGAATATTTAGATAAACTACCAATAAATGAAAACAAAATTATAGTAGTGGGAAATGTAAATATCGACTGGCTGAAACGTGACACATATGCATTAAGAATTAAGCAAATCGTAAGGTATAATGCTTTTAAATACATAGTGAAAGACCAACTAGAATTACTCCTATTTCGCGAACTATTATCGATTATGTAATTACAAATAATGATAACGTGAAGGCAAATGTTGTCGATAGTCTGAAAATTAGTGATCATCAAAGCATCGAAATCAGCTTACAAATGAACAGAAATTCAAAAAGTGCAAAAAAAACTAACGGAAACCTTAAAATATGATAAACAAAAATTTCGCGATTGCCTACAACGTGCAATAGAAGTGGCAGACGATAGATACGAGAGTGATGTTAACATCCTGGCGAGAAATGCTACAAAGTGCTTAAAAGAGTCAATAGATTCTTTGAAATGTAAGCGATTTGTTGATACCTCGGGTATAAATCAGTGGTTTAACAACGAACTTAAAATAAAGCGTAGTAAAAAAAATTTATAAACATAGGTTGGCTGTATGGTCAAATTCACCAAGTGACTGAGAAAACTACAGACTAGCTAAAAATAATTTTAAATCAGCGCTTGAAAAGGCAAAGAACAATTTTGTTACTCAAAAAATACAAACCGCTAAAGACCAAAAAGCAATGTGGAGAACCATAAAATCATTAGTGCTAAAAAAACAGAAGAGTGCAATAAAATTTGTTGTTTTTGATAATGTTCCAATAAATGACTGTAGAACTATGGCAAGTAAATTTAATGTGTTCTTTGTTGAAAGTGTGTGTGAGTTAAATAGCTCTATTCCCTGCGTACCCTATGTAAATTTTGTTCAACCAATAAACAAAAGTTTTAAATTTAAATGTATAACCGGTTAAATTTAAATGAACTACAACTAATTTTAAAAACTATGAAAAATAAAAAAGACACAAATATGTTAAGTGTGAGCATGATTAGTGACGCGTTGTACAATATTGGTCCCAAATTGTGCAAAATTATAAATAAATCAATGACTAATGGAGTATTCCCAAAAATATGGAAAGAATCGGTTGTAGTGCCAACTGAAAAATCAAAAAATGCTACGAAACCAGCTGATTTTCGTCCAATTGATATGCTACCCAATGAAGTAAAAATTTTGGAAAAGGTGGTGCAGCAGCAGCTTCAGAAATACATGGAGGACAATCAGATGTTTGCTGAGTGTCAATCAGGTTTCAGGGGCAAACATAGTTGCGAGTCGCTGCTTAACCTAATTATTGCGGATTGGAAGACTGAGGTTCATTCAAAAAAGAAGATTGCTGCTGTGTTTATCCACCTCAGACGAGCTTTTGAAACAATTGACAGGGGAATCCTACTCGATAAATTGGACAAGTATGGAATTAAAGAAAACGAGTTGAAATGCTTCGAGTCATACTTGCAAGGGCGTACACAAAGAACAAAATTGGATGATGCAATATCAGATGCAATAAATGTAGTTCTAGGTTTACAACAAGGATCAGTTTTAGGCTCTTTTCAAGGTTGCGGAGAAGCGTGTCCATCGAGTCTTACTGTAGTTGTAAGAATATCTTTGGACAAACTCCTCCAATTCCGCAATTTCGTTGGGAACTGTAATTTCGGTGCTAAAACCGCAATGGTCGCTGTCATACACGAATGTGCGCAGACAGTTTAGCGTTTGTAAATTCGTACCTGTCAGTCGTATACGTTCGTCGTACAGCAGTAGATCCAAATAAGACCCGCCTCTAAGAAACGACGGGTTATCCGTCGCTTTAAGACCGACTCTGTACATGACATCATGCTGACCCCACCAATCGAGTAGTAGGTTTCCTCTAGTATTTGGTAATTTATTTCCCCAATCTCTGTGTCTAGATTATAAAATAATTCTCCCCCGATTCCAGCCTCAGAAGTCGAAAAAGCGTGTCGAGCTCTGTAATAAATAGGGTGGATTGTGAAGCCTCAGGTGCATAAACAGAGGCCAAGTACAGCCGCTTTCCACTGCGGAGCAGAATGTAAACGACGACTGCCTCCAACACTCCTAATTAACACTTCAAATTCAACTGATGAACTGATTTGCATACCTTTTGGATGCTGGTATTTATACTCGAATGACATACTTCGAGAACAATCCTCGCCATCCAGCGTCCCATACAATTTCCAATTTGCCAGAAAATTCGATTCCACTCTCCAGTCATCAATGGTCGAGACTTTGGTATTCAAGTATCGAAATCTTCTGGTCTTCGAGTATCGACATCTTCTGCTCTGTAAATCTAGATGTCGCTGCTCACATTTAAGTGGTTATCACACTGCTCCCTCCCTAAAGTTGTTCGTCCATCCATCCATCCTCCGAAAAATGTTATTTATTTGCGGGAACTTATTCGGATTGCTGGTGTTAGCAGGCCGAATTTTGTTAATACAAACTTACAGAATTTCTGTGATTTTCTTTTATTAAAAAAGCAGTAACAAGCACCTCAGCAAAAACGGCAACAGAAAAAAACAACAACAATAAAATCGACAACACAACCACAACAGCTACAGCTGCAGCAAAAACCAACCAAAATGAGAGTGCCAGCAATCGACAATTATAAAATGGAGTTAAGAGATACCTTCAAATTCTGTAAGTCGGCCATAGATAACAATTTTTTTATTAAGCGTTTAAATATAGACAGGCATGGGATTCAGTGTAATGCAGTGGAATGTTATAATAAAATGTTTTGTTGAAGGATACGAGGACAAAGTTCTTCTCCTTCACCCCGAATGCTTATAAGCTGCAAACAATGCTGCTGACGGTTCTAGACCCATCGACTGATCCGAAGAAGCACCTTGCATTGCTGAAAGAGAAGGAATGCGACGAGCTCAAATTCGTCTTGGTTAAGCCATTTGTCACGGCTAGAGCCAAAAGGGAGAAACGGTAACTACCGCTCTTCCTAGTTTAGCTCACTCCCAATAGCAAACTGGATGGCCTGAGGAGTATTAAATTCCTGGACTATCAGTCTGTACAGTGGGAAAAATAAAGCCGAGTGATAGCATTCTGCAATGGGTTCGCTGCCAAAGGTTCTGGCACGCCGCGTCGAACTGCGAAATGCAGCCTCGATGCGTGAAGTGTGGAAAGACCACAAGTCAGAGTAGGTAGGGATGGAACGACGGAAAAGAGCCAGCCCTCGTGTGTTTTTTTGCAAGAACTCCTGTTTGCCCTAAGTTCCAATAGAGAGTAAATCGGGCTCGGCAGCAAAAGGTCCTCAAATAGAAATGAAGCAAAGTAAAGCGTGCGGAAAAGCATCATATGCTGCACAAGTTAAAAAAGGTCCACAAGTAATATTGAAACCTAAATGCAATCAAGCAAGTACAATAACAAAAGAGGAGATAAAAAAAAAAATAAAACCTTCATCTATGTCGATCAACGTTAATGGCCTATCAAACAAGAAGAATGGTGTTATTGCAATAAATTGTGGTAATGAAGAAGCTAGTGACAAAATACAATCAGTGCTTAAAGAAACAAAGATGAGTGACAAATATGATATTCAGATTCAGAGAATGATAAATCCAAGAGTTTTGGTGTGTGGTATGAATGAAAAATTAGAGAAAGAAGAAATAGAGTGTGCTATTAGGGCGCAGAATATCATATTGCAGTTTAAATCGCTAAAATGTGTCAATGTTTACGAGTCGCCTAAAAGAAAAGGAATGTTTACTGCTGTTCAAACGATGATGAATGTAAAAAAATTAATATTGGATGAAATAGATGTGTCATATATGAAGAGTTAAATGTAAAAAGGTGTTTTAATTGTTTGAGATTTAACCACCCGGCTAAAGTGTGTACAAATAAGATGACATGTGTTAAATGTGCTGGCGAACATAAAAAAATGGATTGTGTTAGTGATTGTGCGAAATGTATCAGCTGCATCAGAAGTAGAGAACTTCTTCATCTACCAAGTATAGAGGTTTATCATGACACAAGGAGTGAGAACTGTCCGGTCCTTAAACGGAAGTTACAATTTGAAAAAAAAATTCTATACTAGCCACTAACAGAATGTAAGTGTTTATTCTTAAATATAGAAGGACTAATTAATAACTTTAATGAAATTGAAAATATAATGAGCACGCGAAAATACGAAATTGTTTGTTTAACAGAAACATACATCTAACATCAAAAAATGAAGACAATTAAATTAATATAAAGGATTCCAACCAGTCAGATGCGACACTCAATTTTATCACATACAGGAGGTGTTATTTTTTATGTACGCGAACACTGGAGAATTGAACTTTTGGAGAATACAAGTGCATCTGAAGCGAATTTTTGTGATAATTTTCGTGAATATTTAGATAAACTACCAATAAATGAAAACAAAATTATAGTAGTGGGAAATGTAAATATCGACTGGCTGAAACGTGACACATATGCATTAAGAATTAAGCAAATCGTAAGGTATAATGCTTTTAAATACATAGTGAAAGACCAACTAGAATTACTCCTATTTCGCGAACTATTATCGATTATGTAATTACAAATAATGATAACGTGAAGGCAAATGTTGTCGATAGTCTGAAAATTAGTGATCATCAAAGCATCGAAATCAGCTTACAAATGAACAGAAATTCAAAAAGTGCAAAAAAAACTAACGGAAACCTTAAAATATGATAAACAAAAATTTCGCGATTGCCTACAACGTGCAATAGAAGTGGCAGACGATAGATACGAGAGTGATGTTAACATCCTGGCGAGAAATGCTACAAAGTGCTTAAAAGAGTCAATAGATTCTTTGAAATGTAAGCGATTTGTTGATACCTCGGGTATAAATCAGTGGTTTAACAACGAACTTAAAATAAAGCGTAGTAAAAAAAATTTATAAACATAGGTTGGCTGTATGGTCAAATTCACCAAGTGACTGAGAAAACTACAGACTAGCTAGAAATAATTTTAAATCAGCGCTTGAAAAGGCAAAGAACAATTTTGTTACTCAAAAAATACAAACCGCTAAAGACCAAAAAGCAATGTGGAGAACCATAAAATCATTAGTGCTAAAAAAACAGAAGAGTGCAATAAAATTTGTTGTTTTTGATAATGTTCCAATAAATGACTGTAGAACTATGGCAAGTAAATTTAATGTGTTCTTTGTTGAAAGTGTGTGTGAGTTAAATAGCTCTATTCCCTGCGTACCCTATGTAAATTTTGTTCAACCAATAAACAAAAGTTTTAAATTTAAATGTATAACCGGTTAAATTTAAATGAACTACAACTAATTTTAAAAACTATGAAAAATAAAAAAGACACAAATATGTTAAGTGTGAGCATGATTAGTGACGCGTTGTACAATATTGGTCCCAAATTGTGCAAAATTATAAATAAATCAATGACTAATGGAGTATTCCCAAAAATATGGAAAGAATCGGTTGTAGTGCCAACTGAAAAATCAAAAAATGCTACGAAACCAGCTGATTTTCGTCCAATTGATATGCTACCCAATGAAGTAAAAATTTTGGAAAAGGTGGTGCAGCAGCAGCTTCAGAAATACATGGAGGACAATCAGATGTTTGCTGAGTGTCAATCAGGTTTCAGGGGCAAACATAGTTGCGAGTCGCTGCTTAACCTAATTATTGCGGATTGGAAGACTGAGGTTCATTCAAAAAAGAAGATTGCTGCTGTGTTTATCCACCTCAGACGAGCTTTTGAAACAATTGACAGGGGAATCCTACTCGATAAATTGGACAAGTATGGAATTAAAGAAAACGAGTTGAAATGCTTCGAGTCATACTTGCAAGGGCGTACACAAAGAACAAAATTGGATGATGCAATATCAGATGCAATAAATGTAGTTCTAGGTTTACAACAAGGATCAGTTTTAGGCTCTTTTCAAGGTTGCGGAGAAGCGTGTCCATCGAGTCTTACTGTAGTTGTAAGAATATCTTTGGACAAACTCCTCCAATTCCGCAATTTCGTTGGGAACTGTAATTTCGGTGCTAAAACCGCAATGGTCGCTGTCATACACGAATGTGCGCAGACAGTTTAGCGTTTGTAAATTCGTACCTGTCAGTCGTATACGTTCGTCGTACAGCAGTAGATCCAAATAAGACCCGCCTCTAAGAAACGACGGGTTATCCGTCGCTTTAAGACCGACTCTGTACATGACATCATGCTGACCCCACCAATCGAGTAGTAGGTTTCCTCTAGTATTTGGTAATTTATTTCCCCAATCTCTGTGTCTAGATTATAAAATAATTCTCCCCCGATTCCAGCCTCAGAAGTCGAAAAAGCGTGTCGAGCTCTGTAATAAATAGGGTGGATTGTGAAGCCTCAGGTGCATAAACAGAGGCCAAGTACAGCCGCTTTCCACTGCGGAGCAGAATGTAAACGACGACTGCCTCCAACACTCCTAATTAACACTTCAAATTCAACTGATGAACTGATTTGCATACCTTTTGGATGCTGGTATTTATACTCGAATGACATACTTCGAGAACAATCCTCGCCATCCAGCGTCCCATACAATTTCCAATTTGCCAGAAAATTCGATTCCACTCTCCAGTCATCAATGGTCGAGACTTTGGTATTCAAGTATCGAAATCTTCTGGTCTTCGAGTATCGACATCTTCTGCTCTGTAAATCTAGATGTCGCTGCTCACATTTAAGTGGTTATCACACTGCTCCCTCCCTAAAGTTGTTCGTCCATCCATCCATCCTCCGAAAAATGTTATTTATTTGCGGGAACTTATTCGGATTGCTGGTGTTAGCAGGCCGAATTTTGTTAATACAAACTTACAGAATTTCTGTGATTTTCTTTTATTAAAAAAGCAGTAACAAGCACCTCAGCAAAAACGGCAACAGAAAAAAACAACAACAATAAAATCGACAACACAACCACAACAGCTACAGCTGCAGCAAAAACCAACCAAAATGAGAGTGCCACCAATCGACAATTATAAAATGGAGTTAAGAGATACCTTCAAATTCTGTAAGTCGGCCATAGATAACAATTTTTTTATTAAGCGTTTAAATATAGACAGGCATGGGATTCAGTGTAATGCAGTGGAATGTTATAATAAAATGTTTTGTTGAAGGATACGAGGACAAAGTTCTTCTCCTTCACCCCGAATGCTTATAAGCTGCAAACAATGCTGCTGACGGTTCTAGACCCATCGACTGATCCGAAGAAGCACCTTGCATTGCTGAAAGAGAAGGAATGCGACGAGCTCAAATTCGTCTTGGTTAAGCCATTTGTCACGGCTAGAGCCAAAAGGGAGAAACGGTAACTACCGCTCTTCCTAGTTTAGCTCACTCCCAATAGCAAACTGGATGGCCTGAGGAGTATTAAATTCCTGGACTATCAGTCTGTACAGTGGGAAAAATAAAGCCGAGTGATAGCATTCTGCAATGGGTTCGCTGCCAAAGGTTCTGGCACGCCGCGTCGAACTGCGAAATGCAGCCTCGATGCGTGAAGTGTGGAAAGACCACAAGTCAGAGTAGGTAGGGATGGAACGACGGAAAAGAGCCAGCCCTCGTGTGTTTTTTTGCAAGAACTCCTGTTTGCCCTAAGTTCCAATAGAGAGTAAATCGGGCTCGGCAGCAAAAGGTCCTCAAATAGAAATGAAGCAAAGTAAAGCGTGCGGAAAAGCATCATATGCTGCACAAGTTAAAAAAGGTCCACAAGTAATATTGAAACCTAAATGCAATCAAGCAAGTACAATAACAAAAGAGGAGATAAAAAAAAAAATAAAACCTTCATCTATGTCGATCAACGTTAATGGCCTATCAAACAAGAAGAATGGTGTTATTGCAATAAATTGTGGTAATGAAGAAGCTAGTGACAAAATACAATCAGTGCTTAAAGAAACAAAGATGAGTGACAAATATGATATTCAGATTCAGAGAATGATAAATCCAAGAGTTTTGGTGTGTGGTATGAATGAAAAATTAGAGAAAGAAGAAATAGAGTGTGCTATTAGGGCGCAGAATATCATATTGCAGTTTAAATCGCTAAAATGTGTCAATGTTTACGAGTCGCCTAAAAGAAAAGGAATGTTTACTGCTGTTCAAACGATGATGAATGTAAAAAAATTAATATTGGATGAAATAGATGTGTCATATATGAAGAGTTAAATGTAAAAAGGTGTTTTAATTGTTTGAGATTTAACCACCCGGCTAAAGTGTGTACAAATAAGATGACATGTGTTAAATGTGCTGGCGAACATAAAAAAATGGATTGTGTTAGTGATTGTGCGAAATGTATCAGCTGCATCAGAAGTAGAGAACTTCTTCATCTACCAAGTATAGAGGTTTATCATGACACAAGGAGTGAGAACTGTCCGGTCCTTAAACGGAAGTTACAATTTGAAAAAAAAATTCTATACTAGCCACTAACAGAATGTAAGTGTTTATTCTTAAATATAGAAGGACTAATTAATAACTTTAATGAAATTGAAAATATAATGAGCACGCGAAAATACGAAATTGTTTGTTTAACAGAAACATACATCTAACATCAAAAAATGAAGACAATTAAATTAATATAAAGGATTCCAACCAGTCAGATGCGACACTCAATTTTATCACATACAGGAGGTGTTATTTTTTATGTACGCGAACACTGGAGAATTGAACTTTTGGAGAATACAAGTGCATCTGAAGCGAATTTTTGTGATAATTTTCGTGAATATTTAGATAAACTACCAATAAATGAAAACAAAATTATAGTAGTGGGAAATGTAAATATCGACTGGCTGAAACGTGACACATATGCATTAAGAATTAAGCAAATCGTAAGGTATAATGCTTTTAAATACATAGTGAAAGACCAACTAGAATTACTCCTATTTCGCGAACTATTATCGATTATGTAATTACAAATAATGATAACGTGAAGGCAAATGTTGTCGATAGTCTGAAAATTAGTGATCATCAAAGCATCGAAATCAGCTTACAAATGAACAGAAATTCAAAAAGTGCAAAAAAAACTAACGGAAACCTTAAAATATGATAAACAAAAATTTCGCGATTGCCTACAACGTGCAATAGAAGTGGCAGACGATAGATACGAGAGTGATGTTAACATCCTGGCGAGAAATGCTACAAAGTGCTTAAAAGAGTCAATAGATTCTTTGAAATGTAAGCGATTTGTTGATACCTCGTATAAATCAGTGGTTTAACAACGAACTTAAAATAAAGCGTAGTAAAAAAAATTTATAAACATAGGTTGGCTGTATGGTCAAATTCACCAAGTGACTGAGAAAACTACAGACTAGCTAGAAATAATTTTAAATCAGCGCTTGAAAAGGCAAAGAACAATTTTGTTACTCAAAAAATACAAACCGCTAAAGACCAAAAAGCAATGTGGAGAACCATAAAATCATTAGTGCTAAAAAAACAGAAGAGTGCAATAAAATTTGTTGTTTTTGATAATGTTCCAATAAATGACTGTAGAACTATGGCAAGTAAATTTAATGTGTTCTTTGTTGAAAGTGTGTGTGAGTTAAATAGCTCTATTCCCTGCGTACCCTATGTAAATTTTGTTCAACCAATAAACAAAAGTTTTAAATTTAAATGTATAACCGGTTAAATTTAAATGAACTACAACTAATTTTAAAAACTATGAAAAATAAAAAAGACACAAATATGTTAAGTGTGAGCATGATTAGTGACGCGTTGTACAATATTGGTCCCAAATTGTGCAAAATTATAAATAAATCAATGACTAATGGAGTATTCCCAAAAATATGGAAAGAATCGGTTGTAGTGCCAACTGAAAAATCAAAAAATGCTACGAAACCAGCTGATTTTCGTCCAATTGATATGCTACCCAATGAAGTAAAAATTTTGGAAAAGGTGGTGCAGCAGCAGCTTCAGAAATACATGGAGGACAATCAGATGTTTGCTGAGTGTCAATCAGGTTTCAGGGGCAAACATAGTTGCGAGTCGCTGCTTAACCTAATTATTGCGAATTGGAAGACTGAGGTTCATTCAAAAAAGAAGATTGCTGCTGTGTTTATCCACCTCAGACGAGCTTTTGAAACAATTGACAGGGGAATCCTACTCGATAAATTGGACAAGTATGGAATTAAAGAAAACGAGTTGAAATGCTTCGAGTCATACTTGCAAGGGCGTACACAAAGAACAAAATTGGATGATGCAATATCAGATGCAATAAATGTAGTTCTAGGTTTACAACAAGGATCAGTTTTAGGCTCTTTTCAAGGTTGCGGAGAAGCGTGTCCATCGAGTCTTACTGTAGTTGTAAGAATATCTTTGGACAAACTCCTCCAATTCCGCAATTTCGTTGGGAACTGTAATTTCGGTGCTAAAACCGCAATGGTCGCTGTCATACACGAATGTGCGCAGACAGTTTAGCGTTTGTAAATTCGTACCTGTCAGTCGTATACGTTCGTCGTACAGCAGTAGATCCAAATAAGACCCGCCTCTAAGAAACGACGGGTTATCCGTCGCTTTAAGACCGACTCTGTACATGACATCATGCTGACCCCACCAATCGAGTAGTAGGTTTCCTCTAGTATTTGGTAATTTATTTCCCCAATCTCTGTGTCTAGATTATAAAATAATTCTCCCCCGATTCCAGCCTCAGAAGTCGAAAAAGCGTGTCGAGCTCTGTAATAAATAGGGTGGATTGTGAAGCCTCAGGTGCATAAACAGAGGCCAAGTACAGCCGCTTTCCACTGCGGAGCAGAATGTAAACGACGACTGCCTCCAACACTCCTAATTAACACTTCAAATTCAACTGATGAACTGATTTGCATACCTTTTGGATGCTGGTATTTATACTCGAATGACATACTTCGAGAACAATCCTCGCCATCCAGCGTCCCATACAATTTCCAATTTGCCAGAAAATTCGATTCCACTCTCCAGTCATCAATGGTCGAGACTTTGGTATTCAAGTATCGAAATCTTCTGGTCTTCGAGTATCGACATCTTCTGCTCTGTAAATCTAGATGTCGCTGCTCACATTTAAGTGGTTATCACACTGCTCCCTCCCTAAAGTTGTTCGTCCATCCATCCATCCTCCGAAAAATGTTATTTATTTGCGGGAACTTATTCGGGTTGCTGGTGTTAGCAGGCCGAATTTTGTTAATACAAACTTACAGAATTTCTGTGATTTTCTTTTATTAATGTTCAGAGGTTTTTCTCGAAAGGAGAGGAATTTCTATGCCGTAGGAAATGATTTGTGTTGATTTAGTTGGTCGGTAGGGGATTTGTTTACATTCTGACGCTCGTAGGTTATTTCAGTACGTTCCCTCTGCCTTTCCCCTTTAGATCGGCGACTGCTAGGACCCTTTGTAAAGATCTGGAAGAGAACTTCTTCCTTCTGTTCGGCGTAGTGCGATGGATCGTCTGTGAAAACGGTCCGCAGTTCCGTAATAAGGAACTGGCTGCACTGGAAATCGTACTGGTCACAAATTAAATATACAGTTCATTACCACCCGCAGGGTTAACTAAATCAATAAACTCACCCTTCGGTCTTACGTGTCGGAAAATCATCGGTTTTGTGATACCCAAATAGTTTAAGTTGGATGCTGTACATAGGGAAAGCGGCAGGGAATTAAAGCAGGTAGATGGAAAGGAAACAATAGGGAGCTTAGCCTGTTCCTGTATTTAACGCTGAAGCTGAGCTATCTGCCCCTGAATAGAGAGCATGATAGCAAGCATGTCAGGTACAGGTTCCGGTACTCTAGGCGCTGGGGCCTGAGAATCAACTTTCACTTGTTTTACCATACATCCCCTACCTACCGCCATTTGGGCGTAGGTAACGTGGGAAGTAACGGACGGAGTTTGTATATGCGTGGGTGTACGTTTAACTTCCACTTTCTGCTGCCGGGCCAGATTTACTCTTTTTATGTATTGGAATTTAGGACAACCCCGATAGTTTGCGGTGTGTCCCGTGTTCCTACATATCGCACAGGAGAGCTGATTTTTTCCTGACGCTCCGTCCTTGCCTAGAGCGTAATGTTCGAACTTAGGGTCCTTTCCGCACTTCACGCACCAAGGCTGCATTTCGCAGTTCGACGCGGCGCGCCCGAACCTTTAGCAGGGAACACATCCACTGTGTAGCAGTGGATAGCGTGCTTATCTAAACTAAGTCTTTTAATACAAAAATTATTGCCTATGGCCGACTTACATAGTTCTATTGTTTCCTTTAGTTCCATCTTAAATGTATTTACAGGTGGAACCCTTTGTTTTGAAATTTGTTGTTTTTGCTGCTGTTGTTCTTTTTTGCTGTTGTCGTTGTTGCTGTTGCCGTTGTTGCTGTAGCCCTGTGGCTATTCTTGTTGTTTAGCTGTGGTTTTTTGTGTTTTTGTTGGTGTTCTTGCGTTCGTTTTCATTTTTAGTTCTTGTTGTATGGATTGCTTTCGGGCTTGCTACGTCTGCTGTTGCTGTTGGCTTTGCTTTTGGGAGCGCTGTTGCTTTCCCCCTTCCTCCTTGTCATTTGTTTTTTTTTTACTACTTCTTCGTCTCCTTCGTCTTCATCTTCTGATTTGGATGGCGCCAAAAAAGCGAAGCTATTATCTCCCAGGTAGTGGCCTTCACCACCATCGGAGACGTATGAATACTCATCAGAATCTTGCCCAGGACGTTTATTAGCTGCTGATGTCGACGTTGAGTACGCTCCTTCCCTCACTCCACCAGGCAGATTTTCAGTGTAAGTTGAAAGGGTGAGGGGGGCGCTTGACCAAGTTAGGAATTGGCCTTAGCCTCCTCCTTCTCTTCATCGGCAACTACTGCTGCTGGTTGGCTGGAAGTAGTTCATCACCTGATTTATCTGCTGGTCCCTCTCTTGGCATAGCGGACCGCTCTCCAGAATACATGGCGTGATGTTGTTTACCACTTTTATGTATTTATTATTTTTTTATTTTTAATAATTTAAAAAAATAAACGATCTATTATTCGACCCGGAGTCGAACCCGCAACCTCTGGCTTTGTACCCGTGCACACTACCACTGGGCTAATAGGAGCCCTATATGAAAGGAGTCCAATGTCTTTTTATTGGTATCCACAATAATAGCATAATAAACCACTGCTCCACATTCTTTTTAATATGTTCACCAGTAAGAAGGTCATCATCAAGTGAATAAAATTCTATCCTATTTAAGTTTTTTCGCGACAGGGCGAGCCTAATTACACTGAACAGTTTTATCGTTGCAAGAGCAATGACCTCGACAGCCTGATATCCGAAATGTATAGTACAGACCAGAAAGTGTGCGCTTTAATGGCTTCATTTCATGACTTGGCTCATCAAGGACACATTAGCCATGCCGAAAATCTTCCACTTCGCTCGAATCGTTGTGAAAACGCGACTCACCTACGGTAAAGACATTGCACATGGCATTTCGGAGCGTGTCCCTGTTCATTAGCGCCGTAAGGACTAGCTAGGGATGAGAAGCACCACGAATTTTGGTGGCTTGCCCAGGGAGAAAAACCACCTTTGTCGTTTCCTTGAAATTCTGAATAACGTCGCTAGGTTACAAAGCCAATATATTTAATATTTAAGGCATGACTGGCCTACATAACATAGGTACTTTAGTTACGTAAGATAGGTTAATTTATTTTAAGTAGGTTAAGATTTATTTTCATGTAGATAACACTATTCAAATGCAAATAAGCAATTTGGATAAAAATTGGGATAACAACCTTAAATTTCCAATTAGCTCAATGTTTCGGCCATACTAACATATAGTGTAGAGATTTGATGGACAGGCTTGGATAAAAAGATCCAAAGGTCAGATTGCCTGTGTATCAACTCCTTCTGGACTCCTATAGAAAGCAAATGGCGACCGTACAGGTGATGCAGCCAGTACATATCAGTAGCCTAATAGCTTTATTCTCAGTGAACCACCTCTCAAACAGGTCACTCGTCCATCCTTAAAAAAAAAAGATATGGGCCAAAATATCGACTACATCATTCATCTTGTTTGAACCAGTGTTACAATTCCAAGTAGGGAAGCCTGAACGGGTGATATTTTCCTGAGGATAGAATATGTGCACTGATGGTTCAAAAACGAATCAAGGGGTAGGCGTATTTTAGGCTGAAATTTCGGGAATTGCAGAGGCTCGATTCTCTGACAGTCAACCAGTTATTAAACCCCTGAAACTGGTTATAACAACGTCAAAGGTCGTTAAAATTATTGCCTCTTTCAATAAGGTGACCAAGGAGTTCAAGAAGTTCGATTGAGCAAGAAATGTCAATCGCTACATGTAAGCTCATGCTCAAACTGGATGCGCTAGTTGCTAATTACATGTGATCTGAAGACACAACTTCAATTTGACCAGACAGATTTGTCCAAAGCTGGATCAGAAGAAGACTGCTGCCCCAGTTTTTTCACAAGAAGAAAAACTCATATGAGTTATTTTCCTTAAGCCTATTTCTGGCCTAAGTTAGCCTGCTCGATACAGGGTGTCACTTGGCCTAGTCTAACTTTACCTCTATAATTGACAAAAAACAATCCGTGATGACGGAAATATTTGTTGAGCGAAAATTAATGTTAATATATTTGATTAGACGCAATTTAACTTGCGACGAACATAGAATTTGAAAGGGAGATTCTACGAAGAAAAGCTAAATACGACAAAACTACATAGGCTTGCCCATGCAAGACCATAAATTTATTTTGCCAAACATGGTCAAAAACATCGAATTTTATTTGACCATATTGTATCTACCAGCAAGCTTGAAAAAAAATCCTTTTCTGACGCACTAAAATAAAATAGGTTTAGCATATTACCATTATAAAAAATGTTAGAATCCTCATTAGAAAAAAAATAATTAATATTAATTATAATAATTATTAAAAATGTATTAATGTACCTTCTTTAATAGACTCAAATAATAGATGCTGGCAGTTTCGGCAATTTTCGCCACGAGTCCATCCACAATCTTCTTCACAATTTCCAGAAAATGGTGGATAGCCACAAAGTAAAATATAAACAATTACTCCAAGTGACCACAAATCACAGCGCTTGTCATAGTAATTTGCTTCGCCCAAAAATAGCTGAACTACTTCAGGGGCCATAAATTCAGCACTTCCGACCTGAAAAGTAGCACACAAGTACATTTTTTACACCTCGCTTAATCCAGGAAAAACAAATTTGTGAAAATATTTATAAATTAATAATGCAGAAAATAAAATAGTCTTGGATCTCATACTCTGGGTATGGCTAATGACAATGTTGTCATGGCATTTCTTAGAAGTGGTGGCCTGTTGTGGTGGTTCGTTTACTAAATCAGACGGTCCGGGGTTCAATACCAGTCATGACCGAGACTTTTCCAGGCAACTAAAATCTCGTGAGAAGAATGTTTGCCTACATACAACATCAATTCAATTTACACTAATAATTTAGTCTCGCCATTAAATGTTGGATGCCACCCATGGAGAGAAATAGCCAATGAGCCCGAACACCTTTCTTTGTCTTTCTGTGCCATTTTCCGAAAAACTTAACAACTTAACACATGCTTTGGTATCATAAGTTTAGTCATGCCCACTTCAGTGCTAAGTACTTAAAAAAATAAATAAATGCTAGTTTCAAACTACTACTACTCGTAACACTGAAAATCTGAAAAACTATTTTTGGTGACCTTGTCATCCTTTCGACTGAAATTATCAGACTTCCGCAAGCCTTTTGCATGTAAAAAAGTCTCTTACTTTTCCCTCCATTCGGAGTTCCCAACAAATCCTACATCTTTCTCTCTTTGCATAAAATTACAAAATGAACAAGACAGTGAGTGCAAAGACTAGCCAGACTAGCCCCTAGTCTACCTGACAGTCGCGCATTAATTCACTAATTTCAATAATTGCTACGAAGTGAAGGCATATATGTTTTGGCTTACATTTGGTATAAATTTTCCCCATTATTATTGTGATAACCACTCAAATGTGAGCAGCGACATCTAGCAGGAAACTCGAAGACTAGAAGGTTTCGATACTGGATTAGCAACTGGAGAGTAGAATCGAATTTTCTAGCAAATTGGAAATTGTATGGGACGCTGGATGGCGAGGATTGTTCTCGAAGTATGTCATTCGAGTATAAATACCAGCATCCCAAAGGTATGCAAATCAGTTCTAAAGTGTAATTTAAAGTGTTAATTAGAAGAAGTGATTAAGTGGTTTAAGTAAAAGATAAGAAAAGTATATGTGGTTGAGAAATTGAATTGTACTGAGAGAAAGAATTAAATAGTGAATTGTAACTGTACTGAATAAAGGGATTTGTATTGAAAAGAATAAGTTCTATCATTTGTACCCACACAAACATTCTACATTGGTGTCAGAAGTGGGATAGGACTTATTGTGTGTAAAAAGAAAAAAGTGTTTTCTGACTATTTGAAAAAGCTAGAATGGGTCGAAAACTATTGCAGTTGACCCTCGTCCAACTCAAATCCGAGTTGAACAAGAGAAGCCTCAGCGCCAGTGGAGGAAAAAGTGACCTGGTGCTCCGTCTTCAGGAGGCCTTGAACAACGAGGGACATGATCCTGATGCATACTCCTTTGATGTTGACGAGGATGAACAGACAAGTACCGGCAGTGATATGGCTGCGATGATGCAACTCCTCTTGTTAAAAATGGACGAACAGAAGAACAGTCTCGACCAACAAAAGAAAAATCTGGATAGCCTCGAACAAAAGCTGGATGAACAAAAGAAAAATCTAGACGAGCAGAAGAGCAGCATTGAACAAAAATTCGACGAACAAAAGAATAGTCTAGAACAAAAACTGGAAGAACAAAATAACGTTCTACACCAAAAGTTCGAAGAAATCGATAACAAATTTGAAAGAATAGAGAAGAACGTTGATGACAAATTTGATAGAATAGAGAAGAATGTTGGCGAAAAATTCGAGGAAATGGACAGCAAAGTTCAGCAACTGGCAAAAGAGCTCGACACAGTGCGAAAACAGAAACTGCGAGAATGTTCTTTAAGCGGTCCAAGGAGAAAAGATTTGAAGCCTCCCTCATTCGATGGCCAGACCTCATGGTCTACTTATAAGAAGCAGTTTGAAATGGCTGCCTGTGCAAACGACTGGGACAATGAGGAAAAGTGCTTTGCCCTAACAATGGCCTTGCACGGTCCTGCAGCAGAATTGTTGCAAACAGTAGACATCGAAAAGCATAAAGATTATGTGACTTTAGTGCAGGCTATCGAGAAACGGTTTGGGGACAGCCACATGCAGGAGGTCTACAAGGTCCAATTGCAAAGCCGAACGCAGCAAAGAGGAGAAACACTGCAGCAGCTCCAAGCAGACGTGAGTAGACTTGCACATCTGTCATACCCCACCGCAGGACAGGAAATTATCGACCACAACGGAAAAACAGGGTGCAAAACCGGTCACAACAGTTCAGAGCATAAAAATCAAGAACAAAATTCTCAGCCTCTGTAATCTGGACGAAGATCAGCGAATCCTGGCAGAAAAACTAATCGGTGAGTACGGTGATATATTTGCTACACAAGACGGAGAATATGGACGTACGCATATTGTTCAACACCACATTGACACCGGAGACGCTCGACCAATCCGTCAACCTGCAAGGCGTCTTCCATTGGCAAAGCAAACAGAAGTTGCCGAAATGATGTCGAAGATGAAAGCTGAGGGAGTGATTGAAGAATCGCAAAGTCCGTGGGCATCTCCAGTGGTCCTCGTGAAGAAGAAAGATGGCAGCACGAGATTTTGTGTAGACTACCGACGTCTCAATGATGTCACTAAAAAGGACAGCTACCCACTTCCGAGAATCGATGACACTTTGGATATGCTTTCTGGAGCGAAATGGTTTTCAACACTTGACTTGAATAGCGGTTACTGGCAGGTAGAGATAAATCGTACGGACCGTGAGAAAACTGCCTTCACTACAGGAAGCGGTCTTTGGCAGTTTGCAGTGATGCCGTTTGGACTGTGCAACGCTCCGGCCACCTTCGAGCGACTAATGGAACGAACATTGCAAGGACTCACCTGGAAAACCTGCCTAGTATATTTGGACGACGTTATCGTCATAGGTAAGACGTACGAGGAGCACCGCGAAAATCTAAAAGAAGTGTTTGAGAGGCTACGAAGTGCTCATTTAAAGCTCAACCCAGAAAAGTGTGCCTTGTTTCGTCCGGAAGTAAAATATCTGGGTCACATTATATCAGCGGAAGGTGTAAGAACGGATCCTGACAAAATCGAAGCCGTGAAAAATTGGCCTTCTCCAAAAGATAAACACCAACTGAGAAGCTTCTTGGGCCTCGCCACGTATTACAGAAGGTTCGTAAAGGATTTTGCTGGCATTGCAAAGAGCCTGCATCAACTTACGGAGAAAGGCCGACAGTTCAGGTGGTCTGGAGAATGCGAAAAAGCATTTCAAGAACTGAAGCGACAACTGTGCAATGCCCCCATCTTGGGTTACCCCACGCCCGGAAAAATGTTCATCGTGGACGCAGACGCTAGCAATGTTGGGGTCGGAGCTGTGATCTCTCAAGTTCATGACGGTCAAGAGAAAGTGGTCGCATATTACAGCAAAGTACTCTCCAGACCTGAACGGAACTACTGTGTAACCCGGCGCGAGCTTCTGGCTTTAATTCTGGCTACGAAGCATTTCCATAAGTACCTCTATGGACAAAAGTTCATTCTCCGAACAGACCACGCAGCTCTGAAATGGCTACTCCAATTTAAGAACCCTGAAGGCCAAGTTGCAAGATGGATCGAGCAGTTGCAGGGCTACGACTTTGAAGTGCAACACCGCAAGGGAACACTCCACTCAAATGCTGATGCTCTCTCTCGTCGACCGTGCGGAGTAAAATGCGAACACTGCAATCGTAAAGAAGCAAAAGAACAGGCAACTATCCAAATGATCAGGACTGAGCCAATAGAGGGTTGGAGTATAGATGAAATCCGTTCCTCCCAACAGGCAGACAATGACATCGAACCAATATTGGCCTGGAAAGAGCACGAGGAAAGACCAAGCTGGCAGCAGATATCAGATCGGAGCCAAACTCTGAAGGCATACTGGGCACAGTGGGACTCGCTTTTTGTGCAAGGTGGATTGCTGAAGAGAAAATGGGAAAGTGCAGATGGGACAACATCTCGTATGCAGCTAATTGTGCCACGGTCCAGAGTCAACCAAGTGCTCCATGAAATACATGACGGAATCTCAGGAGGCCATTTGGGAATAAATAAGACGTTGGAAAAGGTAAGGGAACGTTTCTATTGGCTAAGCGCTAAACAAGATGTCGAGAATTGGTGCAAAAAGTGCATAAGATGTGCGGCTACCAAGGGTCCAAAAGTAAAGCCACATGGACAAATGCAACAATACAATGTCGGAGCACCTTTCGAACGAATAGCCATCGACATCGCTGGGCCGTTTCCCGAAACCTTTAATGGAAACCGATATACTCTCGTAGTCATGGATTACTTCAGTAAGTGGCCGGAAGTGTTTGCCATCCCAAATCAAGAGGCTAAGACCGTAGCCGAACAGATAGTCAACAACTGGGTGAGCAGATTTGGGGTCCCAATGGAGCTGCACTCTGATCAAGGGCGAAACTTTGAATCAAAAGTCTTCCAGGAAATATGCCAATATTTGGGAATAAGAAAGACAAGGACAACGCCACTACACCCTCAATCTGATGGAATGGTCGAGCGATTCAATCGGACCTTGAGTGAGCATCTATCTAAGGTTGTCAGCAACTGCCAGCGGGATTGGGATCGACACATACCCCTCTTCTTAATGGCCTACCGAAACGCGGTCCATAGCTCAACAGGGCACACACCATCCGAGATCTTATTTGGTCAAATAATTCGGTTGCCAAGTGAAGCAAAATTCGGATCCCCACCGACGGAGCCCAAAGAGGTGAACGAGTACGTGAATGACTTACGCAGCAGGATTCGTAAATTGCATGAAGACACCAGAGAAAAGATGAAGCTAGCAAGCAGCCGCATGAAAACTAGGTACGATATCAAGGCGAAATCTTCCGGTTTCAACGAAGGAGATCTGGTTTGGCTGTATAATCCTCAGCGTAAGAAAGGCAAATCACCAAAATTGCAACAGGACTGGGAAGGTCCATACAAGGTGATAACCCGCATTAATGACGTTGTCTACCGGATCCAGCGTGGGGATCGAGGAAAAATGAAAGTGGTCCATTTGGATAGAATATGTCATTTCAACGGGATGCTGAATGACGAAGTTGTTCGGGACGAACAACTGTAGGGAGGGAGCAATGTGATAACCACTCAAATGTGAGCAGCGACATCTAGCAGGAAACTCGAAGACTAGAAGGTTTCGATACTGGATTAGCAACTGGAGAGTAGAATCGAATTTTCTAGCAAATTGGAAATTGTATGGGACGCTGGATGGCGAGGATTGTTCTCGAAGTATGTCATTCGAGTATAAATACCAGCATCCCAAAGGTATGCAAATCAGTTCTAAAGTGTAATTTAAAGTGTTAATTAGAAGAAGTGATTAAGTGGTTTAAGTAAAAGATAAGAAAAGTATATGTGGTTGAGAAATTGAATTGTACTGAGAGAAAGAATTAAATAGTGAATTGTAACTGTACTGAATAAAGGGATTTGTATTGAAAAGAATAAGTTCTATCATTTGTACCCACACAAACATTTTACATTATATTCCGAAATAGAATTTTTTTTATTTTTAATTATTTTTCCAAATACCGATGTATTTCAAGTATAATAAATTTTTCTTAAAATTTTTAGCAATTAAAAGTTATTTGGCTTAAAACGTGATTTTTCCCCATTTCTTTAAGTCGACTATTCCGAAAAATTTTTACAGAAGTGTAACAAAATTAATAGTAAGTCGAATATACTGTGATAACCACTTAAATGTGAGCAGCGACATCTAGCAGAAAATGTCGAATTTTCGACCAGAACATTTCGATACTGGAATAACAAAGTCTCGACTGGAGAGCGGAATCGAATTTTCTAGCAAATTGGAAATTGTATGGGACGCTGGATGGCGAGGACTGTTCTCGAAGTATGTCATTCGAGTATAAATACCAGCATCCCAAAGGTATGCAAATCAGTTCTAAAGTGAAATTTGAAGTGTTAATTAGGAGAAGTGATTAAGTGGTTTAAGTAAAAGATAAGAAAAGTATAAGTGGTTGAGAAATTGGATTGTACTGAGAGAAAGAATTAAATAGTGAATTGTAACTGTACTGAATAAAGGATTTGTATTGAAAAGAATAAGTTCTATTATTTGTACCCACACAAACATTTTACATTGGTTCAGAAGTGGGATAGGACTTATTGTGTGTAAAAAAAAAGAAAAAAAAACAAAAAAACCTGTGTTTTCTGACTATTTGAAAAAGCTAGAGTGGGTCGAAAACTATTGCAGTTGACCCTCGTCCAACTCAAATCCGAGTTGAACAAGAGAAGCCTCAGCGCGCCAGCGGAGGAAAAAGTGACCTGGTGCTCCGACTTCAGGAGGCTTTAAACAACGAGGGACATGATCCTGATGCATATTCCTTTGATGTTGACGAGGATGAACAGACAAGTACCGGCAATGACATGGCTGCAATGATGCAACTCTTCTTATTAAAAATGGACGAACAAAACAAAAAAATGGACGAACAGAAGAACAGTCTCGACCAACAAAAGAAAAATCTGGAAGAACAGAAGAACAGTCTGGAACAAAAAATGGACGAACAGAAGAGCAGCATTGAACCAAAAATTCGACGACCAAAAGAATAGTCTAGAACAAAAACTGGAAGAACAAAATAACGTTCTACACCAAAAGTTCGAAGAAATAGATAACAAATTTGAAAGAATAGAGAAGAATGTTGGCGAAAAATTCGAACAAATGGACAACAAAGTTGAGCAACTGGCAAAAGAGCTCGACACAGTGCGAAAACAGAAACTGCGAGAATGTTCTTTAAGTGGTCCAAGGAGAAAAGATTTGAAACCTCCCTCATTCGATGGTCAGACCTCATGGTCTACTTATAAGAAGCAGTTTGAAATGGCTGCCTGTGCAAACGACTGGGACAATGAGGAAAAGTGCTTTGCCCTAGCGATGGCCTTACGTGGTCCTGCGGCAGAATTGTTACAAACAATCGATATCGAAAAGAATAGAGACTATTTGGTTTTAGTGCAGGCTATCGAGAAACGATTTGGGGATAGCCACATGCGGGAAGTTTACAAGGTTCAATTGCAAGGCCGTATGCAGCAACGAGGAGAAACACTGCAACAGCTCCAAGCAGACGTGAGTAGACTGGCACATTTGTCATATCCCACCGCAGGCCAAGAAATAATCGAAGAAATGGCAAAGGACGCATTCATCAGGGGAATTGCAGATTTGAAGCTACAATCAGCAGTAAGGATGGCCGGGAAAAGAACCAATATTGGCCTGGAAGGAACACGAGGAAAGACCAAGCTGGCAGCAGATATCAGATCGGAGCCAAACTCTGAAGGCATACTGGGCACAGTGGGACTCGCTTTTTGTGCAAGATGGATTGCTGAAGAGAAAATGGGAAAGTGCAGATGGGACAACATCTCGTATGTAGCTAATAGTGCCACGGTCCACAGTCAGCCAAGTACTCCGTGAAATACATGACGGAATCTCAGGAGGCAATTTGGGAATAAACAAGACGTTGGAAAAGGTAAGGGAACGTTTCTATTGGCTAAGCGCTAAACAAGATGTCGAGAATTGGTGCAAAAAGTGCATAAGATGTGCGGCTACCAAGGGTCCAAAAGTAAAGCCACATGGACAAATGCAACAATACAATGTCGGAGCACCTTTCGAACGAATAGCCATCGACATTGCTGGCCGTTTCCCGAAACCTTTAATGGAAACCGATATACCCTCGTGGTCATGGATTACTTCAGTAAGTGGCCGGAAGTGTTTGCCATCCCAAATCAAGAGGCTAAGACCGTAGCCGAACAGATAGTCAACAACCGGGTGAGCAGATTTGGGGTCCCAATGGAGCTGCACTCTGATCAAGGGCGAAATTTTGAATCAAAAGTCTTCCAGGAAATATGCCAATATTTGGGAATAAGAAAGACAAGGACAACGCCACTACACCCTCAATCTGATGGAATGGTCGAGCGATTCAATCGGACCTTGAATGAGCATCTATCTAAGGTTGTCAGCAATTGCCAGCGGGACTGGGATCGACACATACCCCTCTTCTTAATGGCCTACCGAAACGCGCTCCATAGCTCAACAGGGCACACACCATCCGAGATCTTATTTGGTCAAACAATTCGGTTGCCAAGTGAAGCAAAATTCGGATCCCCACCGACGGAGCCCAAAGAGGTGAACGACTACGTGAATGACTTGCGCAGCAGGATTCGTAAATTGCATGAAGACACCAGAGAAAAGCTAGCAAGCAGCCGCATGAAGACTAGGTACGATATCAAGGCGAAATCTTCCGGTTTCAACGAAGGAGATCTGGTTTGGCTGTATAATCCTCAGCGTAAGAAAGGCAAATCACCAAAATTGCAACAGGACTGGGAAGGTCCATACAAGGTGATAACCCGCATTAATGACGTTGTCTACCGGATCCAGCGTGGGGATCGAGGAAAATTGAAAGTGGTCCATTTGGATAGAATGTGTCACTTCAACGGGATGCTGAATGACGAAGTTGTTCGGGACGAACAACTGTAGGGAGGGAGCAATGTGATAACCACTTAAATGTGAGCAGCGACATCTAGCAGAAAATGTCGATACTCGAAGACCAGAAGATTTCGATACTGGAATAACAAAGTCTCGACTGGAGAGTGGAATCGAATTTTCTAGCAAATTGGAAATTGTATGGGACGCTGGATGGCGAGGATTGTTCTCGAAGTATGTCATTCGAGATTTATACCAGCATCCCAAAGGTATGCAAATCAGTTCTAAAGTGAAATTTGAAGTGTTAATTAGGAGAAGTGATTAAGTGGTTTAAGTAAAAGATAAGAAAAGTATAAGTGGTTGAGAAATTGGATTGTACTGAGAGAAAGAATTAAATAGTGAATTGTAACTGTACTGAATAAAGGATTTGTATTGAAAAGAATAAGTTCTATTATTTGTACCCACACAAACATTTTACAATACTGTGATAACCACTCAAATGTGAGCAGCGACATCTAGCAGAAAATGTCGAAACTCGAAGACTAGAAGGTTTCGATACTGGATTAGCAAAGTCTCGACTGGAGAGTAGAATCGAATTTTCTAGCAAATTGGAAATTGTATGGGACGCTGGGTGGCGAGGATTGTTCTCGAAGTATGTCATTCGAGTATAAATACCAGCATCCCAAAGGTATGCAAGTCAGTTCCAAAGTTGAATTTGAAGTGTTAATTAGAAGAAGTGATTAAGTGGTTTAAGTAAAAGATAAGAAAAGTATATGTGGTTGAGAAATTGAATTGTACTGAGAGAAAGAATTAAATAGTGAATTGTAACTGTACTGAATAAAGGGATTTGTATTGAAAAGAATAAGTTCTATCATTTGTACCCACACAAACATTTTACAATACTCTCTTTTCTATTCCAGAGACAGGAAGTATGCAACAATTACTTGCTTTCAATACTCATATCACATATCATGTTTGTTGTTGTAGCGCAACATTCGTGATTCGGAAATTGTAGCTATTTCTTAAATTAGTTATTTCTCAGATTATTATGGAATGATTTTTTCTAATCTCCACGAAATTTGCCTTACAAAAATCTTTTGTTTTTGAGAAAAAACTAATTTTCTTTTCAATAACTAAAAAAGATATTAGCGGATTTCGATAAAAATTAATGATCACCAAATGACCACAATAAAGTAATCAGCGCAGAAAACCTAACCAATGGAGGTAACACGTATCACCTTAGTGGAGAAGCATAATACCAGAGAGCACACGATGATAGAAGCCAAAAGAATTGAAGAAGGCTGTGATCTCAAAAACAGGAAGACCTATTATGGAGTATCCTTAAAAATTGAGAGCAAACCCAGATCTTAAGGAGCTCGGTTAGAAAGCGAACAGGATCAGAGTCACGAGAAACCAAGCAAAGATCAAATCCTCCTAGCAGAGTTAAACGCAAAAGCGCTATGCGAACAAGTTACAGCTGAGTACGTGACCTAGACGAAGCAATGTTGCTTTTTAACAACAAAAAGTATTGAGCAGCGACATCTAGCAGAAAATTTCGATACTCGAAGACCAGAAGATTTCGATACTGGAATAACAACGTCGCGACTGGAGAGTGGAATCGAATTTTCTAGCAAATTGGAAATTGTATGGGGCGCTGGATGGCGAGGATTGTTCTCGAAGTATGTCATTCGAGTATAAATACCAGCATCCCAAAGGTATGCAAATCAGTTCTAAAGTGTAATTTGCAGTGTTAACTGGGAGAAGTGATTAAGTGGTTTAAGTAAAAGATAAGAAAAGTATAAGTGGTTGAGAAATTGAATTGTACTGAGAGAAAGAATTAAATAGTGAATTGTAACTGTACTGAATAAAGGGATTTGTATTGAAAAGAATAAGTTCTATCATTTTTACCCACACAAACATTCTACATTGGTGTCAGAAGTGGGATAGGATTTATTGTGTGTACAAAAAAAAAACAACAAAAAAACTGTGTTTTCTGACTATTTGAAAAAAGCTAGAATGGGTCGAAAACTATTGCAGTTGACCCTCGTCCAACTCAAATCCGAGTTGAACAAGAGAAGCCTCAGCGCCAGTGGAGGAAAAAGTGACCTGGTGCTCCGACTTCAGGAGGCTTTGAACAACGAGGGACATGATCCTGATGCATATTCCTTTGATGTTGATGAGGATGAACAGACAAGTACCGGCAATGATATGGCTGCAATGATGCAACTCCTCTTATTAAAAATGGACGAACAAAACAAAAAAATGGACGAACAGAAGAACAGTCTCGACCAACAAAAGAAAAATCTGGAAGAACAAAAGAATAGCCTCGAACAAAAGCTGGATGAACAAAAGAAAAATCTGGAAGAACAAAAGAATAGTCTCGAATAAAAGCTGGATGAACAAAAGAAAAATCTAGACGAGCAGAAGAGCAGCATTGAACAAAAAATCGACGAACAAAAGAATAGTCTAGAACAAAAACTGGAAGAACAAAAGAACGTTCTACACCAAAAGTTCGAAGAAATCGATAAGAATGTTGGCGAAAAATTCGAACAAATGGACAGCAAAGTTGAGCAACTGGCAAAGGAGCTCGACACAGTGCGAAAACAGAAATTGCGAGAATGTTCTTTAAGCGGTACAAGGAGAAAAGAGTTGAAGCCTCCCTCATTCGATGGCCAGACTTCATGGTCTACTTATAAGAAGCAGATTGAAATGGCTGCCTGTGCAAACGACTGGGACAATGAGGAAAAGTGCTTTGCCCTAACAATGGCCTTGCACGGTCCTGCAGCAGAATTGCTGCAAACAGTAGACATCGAAAAGCATAAAGATTATGTGACTTTAGTACAGGCTATCGAGAAACGGTTTGGGGATAGCCACATGCAGGAAGTCTACAAGGTCCAATTGCAAAGCCGAACGCAGCAACGAGGAGAAACACTGCAAGCTCCAAGCAGACGTGAGTAGACTGGCACATCTGTCATACCCCACCACAGGACAGGAAATTATCGACGAAATGGCAAAAGATGCATTTATCAGGGGAATTGCAGACTCGAAGCTACAGTCAGCAGTAAGGATGGCCGTTAAAAGAACCCTTGCTGAAGCACTTGCCTTCGCTCTAGCGATGGAAGCAGCCAATCGGGCTTCCAGGGGAACACATTTCGTCAGGCAAGTAGCATCTATCGAATGTTCCTGCACAAGAATTAGTGCCGAGGAACGAGATACTCGACGGGATAGACGAATAATGCGCTGCTGGAATTGCAATAAAATAGGACACCTTCAAAGGCAGTGTAAAGAACCGGTGCGACGAAAAGACTGCCCTCACTGTGGTGACAAGCAAATAGAATAAGAAACCCGCAGAAACAGCTATCAAGAAGCCGGTCAACCTTCCCGAAACCATCAGTCGGGAAATGCTTAAGCACCAACTTCGCGGGGCAGAAGTTGGTAGCAGGAGTCGACGGCCCCAGGACCATCATCCAAGTCTCGCTGGCAAAACGACGCAGCGAAAGCCTTCTAGTAGAAGTAGACAGTGGAAAAGAAAAATGGATGGCAACAATAGACACCGGTGCCATGGCCTCAATCATCAGGAGGAATCTTGTGCAGAAGTCTTGGCTGCATAACACTAGCAGTTGCAGCTTGCGAACAGGTACAGGAGCAACGATTAAGGTATATGGTGAAGTCCGCATAAAAATCCAACTGGCCGGAATAACATTCACTCACGCGTTTCTGGTAGCTGACATATGTGACGAGTGCATCATTGGTACAGACTTCATGAGAGAACATGGAATTGTAGTCGACTTGGGGGCACAAACCCTGAAATACGGAAACATGGAGATACCAATGATATACGGAAACGCCAATACCACAGTCTCAAATGTCGTCATCTGCAGCAATCAGAGTCTAGAGCCTTCGTCAGAAGCAATTTTGTGGGCAAAAGTGGAAGGTGGTCCTGGTAGCCACCGATTCTATTTGATGGAGCCAGAAAAGAAAAGAGACTTCATGGTGGGAAAGACCTTAGTGGAGCCAAAGAACAACATGGTCACTGTAAGGATTCTAAATCCAAAGACATTCAGTGTAAAGGTGAAAAAGGGGGAGATAGTGGGAAAATGCGTACCTGTTGAGGCTATATCGACCACAACGGAAAAAAAGGGTGCAAAACCGGTCACAACAGTTCAGAGCATAAAAATCAAGAACAAAATTCTCAGCCTCTGTAATTTGGACGAAGATCAGCGAATCCTGGCAGAAAAACTAATCGGTGAGTACGCTGATATATTTGCTGCACAAGACGGAGAATATGGACGTACGCAAATTGTTCAACACCACATTGACACCGGAGACGCTCGACCAATCCGTCAACCTGCAAGGCGTCTTCCATTGGCAAAGCAAACAGAAGTTGCCGAAATGATGTCGAAGATGAAAGCTGAGGGAGTGATTGAAGAATCGCAAAGTCCGTGGGCATCTCCAGTGGTCCTCGTGAAGAAGAAAGATGGCAGCACGAGATTTTGTGTAGACTACCGACGTCTCAATGATGTCACTAAAAAGGACAGCTACCCACTTCCGAGAATCGATGACACTTTGGATATGCTTTCTGGAGCGAAATGGTTTTCAACACTTGACTTGAATAGCGGTTACTGGCAGGTAGAGATAAATCGTACGGACCGTGAGAAAACTGCCTTCACTACAGGAAGCGGTCTTTGGCAGTTTGCAGTGATGCCGTTTGGACTGTGCAACGCTCCGGCCACCTTCGAGCGACTAATGGAACGAACATTGCAAGGACTCACCTGGAAAACCTGCCTAGTATATTTGGACGACGTTATCGTCATAGGTAAGACGTACGAGGAGCACCGCGAAAATCTAAAAGAAGTGTTTGAGAGGCTACGAAGTGCTCATTTAAAGCTCAACCCAGAAAAGTGTGCCTTGTTTCGTCCGGAAGTAAAATATCTGGGTCACATTATATCAGCGGAAGGTGTAAGAACGGATCCTGACAAAATCGAAGCCGTGAAAAATTGGCCTTCTCCAAAAGATAAACACCAACTGAGAAGCTTCTTGGGCCTCGCCACGTATTACAGAAGGTTCGTAAAGGATTTTGCTGGCATTGCAAAGAGCCTGCATCAACTTACGGAGAAAGGCCGACAGTTCAGGTGGTCTGGAGAATGCGAAAAAGCATTTCAAGAACTGAAGCGACAACTGTGCAATGCCCCCATCTTGGGTTACCCCACGCCCGGAAAAATGTTCATCGTGGACGCAGACGCTAGCAATGTTGGGGTCGGAGCTGTGATCTCTCAAGTTCATGACGGTCAAGAGAAAGTGGTCGCATATTACAGCAAAGTACTCTCCAGACCTGAACGGAACTACTGTGTAACCCGGCGCGAGCTTCTGGCTTTAATTCTGGCTACGAAGCATTTCCATAAGTACCTCTATGGACAAAAGTTCATTCTCCGAACAGACCACGCAGCTCTGAAATGGCTACTCCAATTTAAGAACCCTGAAGGCCAAGTTGCAAGATGGATCGAGCAGTTGCAGGGCTACGACTTTGAAGTGCAACACCGCAAGGGAACACTCCACTCAAATGCTGATGCTCTCTCTCGTCGACCGTGCGGAGTAAAATGCGAACACTGCAATCGTAAAGAAGCAAAAGAACAGGCAACTATCCAAATGATCAGGACTGAGCCAATAGAGGGTTGGAGTATAGATGAAATCCGTTCCTCCCAACAGGCAGACAATGACATCGAACCAATATTGGCCTGGAAAGAACACGAGGAAAGACCAAGCTGGCAGCAGATATCAGATCGGAGCCAAACTCTAAAGGCATACTGGGCACAGTGGGAAGAGATAAGTATAAGCGGTTGAAAAATCGTTAGTGTAAATTTTTAAGTGAATTGTCATAAATATATAGTGACAGCAGAAAAACCCCTGTTGCCAATATGATCGCCTAGAAGTGTTGGAGAAAAGGCTATATTGAAACTTCGGCTTTGATGAAACTGACATTAAACTCCGTGAAGACTTTCCCCAGCAATTAGAGCATCAGTATTTCAAAAAGGATTACTTTGAAGCTGTGCGTAAGATTACTGAGCGCATGCGACTTGACATCAAAAGAAGAATTTAACTTGTACCCCAGCAAGAGCGAGAAGTTCTTGTTGAGGAGGAAATGATGCCAATATCGAAGAGGCAGATCGTGAGGATACTGATGAGGCCGAAGGAACGAATAAAAACAAAGGATGTGTCGATCAGGGTGCTATTCCGCAACGGAAGGTAGAGCTTCCACCAGCGTTAACAGAAAGTTATTAAGCATTATTGTTCCCCTAATAAGAACTTTATATTAGAATTTTATGGAAATCGCCCGTAATAACGATTTCAGTATGAGGATACAGGGATACAATTCTTTGAATGGCGTCAGACAGCGCATCGAACTCGTTAAAAGTCGAATTTCTGTCCAATTTGCTTACGGAGATGAAATTTTAACCACATGAACTTCAATTCCGGATTGGAACAGGGACTACATTGTCGTGGAGTTTGGTAAGCTTCATCACTACGCACGTAACTGGCGAGACCGCGGTGGGAAAAGCATACTACCAGCAGTTTATAGCTCCGATCAGAGTGAGCTACGAGGGGCGTTCAATATATTCTCGGTATCGATATGAAGGAAAATGCGAATTCAATATAAATTGTTTTTATTTTTCAATATAATCTCCCCTAACATCAATGCATTTGTTACATCTTGAGATAAGCTTTTTTAAACCCTCAAAAAAATAAATTTCCTCTTTTTCTGCAAAATACCCATTTATTGCCGACTTGAGTTCTTCATCATCCGAAAATCTTTTTCCACGAAAACATTTTTTCAAATCCGGAAACAGGAAATAATCACTAGGGGCAAGGTCTGGACTATAGGGTGGGTGTTGGATTTCTTCGAAACCACAATCTCGCGAACAGGAGCGTTGTCATGAAGAAGCAACACACCCGCTGCGAGTTTATCCCGTCTTTTCTTTTTAATTTCCTCCCGCAAATTATGCAAAGTGGAAGCGTAGGATGTGGCGTTGATGGTTTCACCTTTTTTTTTGTACTCAATGAGCAAGATTCCCTTTGAGTCCCAAAAAACTGTGGCCATGACCTTCCCGGCAGACGGAGTGACTTTGAACTTCTTCGGGGGGTCTGTTCCTTTTTTATGCCACTGCATGGACTCTTGTTTGCTTTCAGGGTCATAGTGGTGGACCCATGTTTCGTCCCCAGTAACAATTCGATCCATAACACCGTCCGCGTTCTCACTACACATCTCCAAAAGCTATCTACAGCACGCGATTCTCACTTTTTTCTGAGGCGCTGTGACCATTCGTGGCACCCACCTTGCACTGACCTTTGAAAGGTTAAGATGGTCATGAAGAATGGTGTGAATGGTACCAATTGAATATGAAAGTTGATAATGAAGGTGCGGAACCCTGGTAAACAGCCACCATCTCTTCATGAATAGTTTTTTGACTTTTTCCTTGCTTAGTGAGAAATTTAATTACAGCGCGATGCTCAATTTTCACCATCATCGTCTCAGTTGCCCTTATGATTCTGTTTAACTAGAGATAAAACGCGAATTAATAATCACATTTATATGAAATTTTACATGAATGCACTAAAATAATAGTATTACTTGATTAATAAGTCAATTTATATATACAACACCAGCTTCACCCCGATATCGAGAATATGTTGAACGCCACTCGTAAGTGAGGTGTGTTCCTTATGTGCCAAAACAGCTGGTCTGCATTTACGTAGATACGTTAACGTACGCAGTGATTATTTTTTACCCCGAGAATATTGGCTATAACCACAAAAAAAAGACAGACACAAAAAACACAAACACCGACGATACTAAGCACAGCTGTGAAGTAAAAATTCAGAGTTGGTTTACGGAATCAAATTGTTATAGATGTCATGCCCTTACAAACAATAGTAAACAGCACACCAACAAAATGCATACCCATAAAAGCTATCCATCGTTTGTTACATACACTCAGTCACTGGCGTGGCGTATGATAAATTACAGTAACGGCAGCAACCGAATGCAAGCAAAAATACTTCGACCAGGAGCGGGAGAGATGGGATACCTACACGCGTGAGTTAAATATTAGTCGCAAAACCATATCATGTATGTCATAAAGTGGCGACGACAGAGTAACATAAACAAAGAAAGTGAACCAATGCATTTGATTAACCTATTGAGATATGGTGTGAATAAATGAACGCAATGCATTCGGCCGACCTCATGGGAATTGTAAATACAAGCAATTGACACCCGGAACGAAAATTCTTGCGGAAATTTTTTGTACTATATCGACTATATAAATTTCTGACAGATCGTTGGTTCGAGCAAATTCGTATGAAAAGTGAAAATTCGGTACGGAATAATATTATTAATTTTGTTAAAGAAATTTTTGTTTTCAAATACGTGTTGGCTTAAAATGTTGAGAAAAGATACGCGAGTTTCGAAGTAAGTGCTTGTGAAGTGTTTAGATGGGATAGTTGAAATAGAATCGTGCTTTAAAAAATGTAAACAAAGCATTTGTTAAACGCGAAGAAATTGTTTTTCTTGTTATTTCTTTATTCAATATTAAGTTCGTAGTGAATAATATAAAGTGTTTATTTAATATATTGTTAAACAAGTCAATAAAGACAGTGAAATGCAACTTAAAGTTTTCATAGATGGAATCCTATTAATGTTGGAGCAATATTATTTCAAGGGGAATGTTTCTGCTGGTGAAACTGAAAAGTTGGTGCAAATTGGTTTGGTTTTTAAGTTATAATTGAAGCAGATCTCAAGTGCAAGAGAGTAATTGCAACCAGCTTTCAGTATTCTTTCATTTTCACCAAACGAAATAGTCCTTTTAAAATATTCTGCTATGAGTATATGCATATACATACACATGTGTAGTATTCCAACTATGCGAATTTTCAACAGCATTTCACTATTTTATTGATTTGTTTAACCATATATTTAACAAAAAGACACTATATTACACAGTATTCACTAAATATTTAATAGAAAAGTAACAACACAACAATTTGTTCGTGTTTCACAAGTGCTTTGTTTACATTTTTTAAAGCACGATTCTATTCAAATTAACCCATCTACACACTTCACAAGCACTTATTTTGAAACTCGCGTATTTTTTCTCGACATTTCAACTTTATTCTGATCAGACAAAAATAAATTCTTTAACTAATTTATTTATTTTGTTCCACACCGAAATTAAACTTTACATATGATTTTGCTCCCAGCCAAAATCTGTCCAGTCGTGGAGGTACAAAAAATGCCACCAAGGGGCGCTGAAAGCACTTTACCGGGTGTCAATACGACTGTGTCGTAATATTTCTGGTATATAGAAACTTCTAGTCTTACGGAATCAAGTGTAAAAAAAAACCAAACAAAAAAATGGAAAAACCAATGCAACTAGAAGAAGTGTAACAGGGAAATATTAAACAGCATAATGGCAATAGTGGCCAGAATTCCCCCTGCAAGCATTGGAGGTAACGAACTGAGAGAAATCCAGTACTTACCTGAAGTTGAAGGCGAAAGTAAAAGCCTTACACAATTCCTAATCATGGTTCAGAACCATATGGACAACTCGGGAGGGAACCAACAAGCTACATGGGATATCATCAACCAAACAAAAATTAAAGGCAGAGCAATGGACTTACTGCTGGTCAACGGAACCGCAACATGGAAATATGCAAAGGAGCTTTTTAAACAGCACTACCGACCCATCATTAACAGCACGGACCTAACGAAGGACATATCAAATATGAAAGTGAGTCCATTTATGACTTAACTAATAAGTTAGAATATCTACAATATTAAGAAAAATTAATACATATTGTGATAACCACTCAAATATGAGCAGCGACATCTAGCAGAAAATGTCGAAACTCGAAGACTCGAAGGTTTCGATACTGGATTAGCAAAGTCATTGACTGGAGAGTAGAATCGAATTTTCTGGCAAATTGGAAATTGTATGGGACGCTGGATGGCGAGGATTGTTCTCGAAGTATGTCATTCGAGTATAAATACCAGCATCCCAAAGGTATGCAAGTCAGTTCCAAAGTTGAATTTGAAGTGTTAATTAGAAGAAGTGATTAAGTGGTTTAAGTAATAGATAAGAAAAGTATATGTGGTTGAGAAATTGAATTGTACTGAGAGAAAGAATTAAATAGTGAATTGTAACTGTACTGAATAAAGGGATTTGTATTGAAAAGAATAAGTTCTATCATTTGTACCCACACAAACATTCTACAATATTGTGACAACCATTTAAATATGAGCAGCGTCATCTAGATCTATATAGCAGAAGACGTCGATAGGGGAGAAGGAGGCAGCTTTGAACAAATGTAATTGTGACATAAATTGAAAAAAAGTTTTTGCAGACAAATTTTATGAGTTGGCAGCACTCACTTGCACAACTGTCTCTTGTTACCGCCGACGCTTGACTGCGCGCAAATGTTATACAAGGTTATTTTGATATCGAGTGTTAATTCAAAAGTTTTTAAAATAAACGCGTAAGGATCTGACAAAATAATTTCGGGGTAAGTGGTTTGGTTTTCCAGCTTATTAGTCGCAATGTTTTGTAATTCACGCAATAAAGTTTAGAGTGACAGTCATTTTGAGCATTTTTTTTTTGAAATAACAAACCTTTTTCTAATTCACACAATAAAGTTTAGAGTGACAGTCATTTCGAGCATTTTTTTGAAAATAACAAAGCTTTACTTTTTAAAGTACCGTTGGGGCAGCTTTGAACTTTGAACTATGAACGTTGTTCAAAGCTGCCCCATATTTCCTTAAATACTAAAACTGCTGTATTTACACTGTGTATCTGGTTTTTAAAGGTAACAGTGGTTCGTATTTACAAAAAAAAAGAGAGAGTGAAGTCGACGAACAAGATTTGAACAATGCTATTTTGCAAGTAATTACTGGCCAAATGAAATTGAGACAGGCTGCTATCACCTACAATATTAAACATAATACCTTGCATTATCGAATTCAGAATTATAAAAAAGATATACCGCTTAAATCTGAAGAGTTTACGTCTAAATACCCTGTCTCTCAAGCGTTTACTAAAGATGAAGAACAGATGTTAAAATAATATCTTTTAAAAAGCTCAATGGTTTAACCTATAAACAAGCACGGCAACTAGCATATCAATACGCTAGTGGTTTAAATAAATGTCTGGATAAATGGATTGAAAATAGGGAATCAGGCATAGAACGGTTAAAAGGCTTTATGAAAAGAAATAGAGAACTTTCGCTTCGAAAACCTGAAAACACTAGTTTGTCAAGAGCAACGAGCTTCAACAAACATAATGTTGCACAATTTTTTGACAACTATGAAAAAGTTTTAATAAAATATAGTTTTACACCAGACAGGATTTACAATCTTGATGAAACCAATATAATGACTGTCGTACAAGCACCGAATGTTATTGCTCGAACTGGAGCAAAACAAGTGGGCCAGTGTGTCTCTGCTGAACGTGGGCAACTAATAACAATGTGTGGAATAGGAAATGCCATAGAAACTACATCCCTCCTGTTTTTATATTTCCTAGAGCTCGTTTTCATGACTCCATAATTAGAGGAGGACCGCCTAGCTGTGTTGGTTATGCCAACAGTCCCACTAGTGGTTGGATGACTGGACCATTATTCATAAAAGTCCTTAAACATATGAAGAGGATAATCAGATGGTCGAATGAGGACCCAATACTTCTTTTGATGGACAACCACGAAAGCCATTCTTCATTGGAGGCCATCAACTACTGTCGCGAACATTTCCTCCACATTGCACTCATCATATGCTACCATTAGATGTGGCTATTAATGGGCCTTTCAAGCAAAAGTTGGCAGTGGCTCAAAATGATTGGGTTGTTAATCATCCAGGGAAAACCATAACTATTCACAATTTAGCAGGTTTTGCTACACCAGGCATTCATCCATTCTCAAGGAACGCTTTTTCCATGATGAATTCGAGTGTGCAGAGGTTTCTAATCGCCCTCCGCCACAAGTACCATCCATTTTTGCTGAGTCTGTCTCTGATGTTACCCAGCATTCACCTGTAATATCAGCTGCTCCAACAGACGATGATAAAAATGACTGTAATTATTTCGACAGCGAACAAGGAATAGCCGTAAACGATGGCTAAATATCTATATCTGTTTCAGCCCACCCTTCAAGCTTACCTGTAATACCTGCATCTACGCCTCCAACATCCTTATTCAAGACTTCAACTGTTCTCTTTGAAACTGCCGTCGTACCGTTAACTATATCAGCACCTTCAATATCTTTACCTAGCCATTCAAACATAGTTGCTGAAACTGGTTCAGAAGCTCCTGTTATTTTTGTAAATTGTCCGGCTATGTCACCACCAACTTCTGAAATTTCTGCTGCCTTAAGCTCACAAACCTTAACAATGAATAATATGAAAACTCCAAGCGAGTACAGCATCGAAAAACATACAACAACACCTGAACAAGTTAGGCCATTTCCAAAAGCACAGCCTCGAACAGTATCAAACAAAGGCAGGAAGAAAGGGAAATCCCGCATTTTAACAGATTCCCCTAAGAAAGACCAAATACAAAAGGCTTATCTGAAACGCCAGGGACGGCTTAAAAAGTTTCGAGAAAAGATATTAGGCAAAAAAAAAGAAAATATAATCTTGGTTGTTCTGAACCAAAAAATCGTTCAAAAGGATCAAAACCCAAAACAGCAAGGCGAAAAAAAACTAAAACTATACTGACGTATTCTTCAGACGAAACTGATACAGAAATGGATTTAGGGTCAGAAAATGAAGCAACAATGGATTGTGAAGAGGACGCAGATATAACTGACTGTGAGGATACAGCCTTCAAGAGCTTGATTGCAATTTATTAAATCCTGGAGACTTTGTGTTGGCGTGAGTTTTATCTGAAAACAATAAAAGGTCATTTGTATTTGTAGGAAAAATTGTGAAAAGATATGACAATGCCTTTACTATTACATTTCTTAAACAGAAAGGTGTAATAAATAGATTTTTCTTTCCTGAGAAAGAGGACAAGTGCTACGTAAGCATATCAGATATATTAATTATATTGCCTCCTCCAATACATCACGTATACAGTCTATGGTTTCGTTCAAATTTAATTGTTCGAAGTTTAAACTAGGCTAATAAGCTGTTGGGTAAGTAGGTACTCCAAATTTATATTTTTGATTTGTTTGTGATTTATTTCATTTGGTCATATTTACATTATTAGGTACGATTTTGAGCTTCTTAAATCAAGACTCTGTTGAGATGAAACGCTGATTTTATTTTTCTAAGTTGGTTTTTTTTTTTTTTTTTTTTTTTTTTTTTTTTTTCTTTTGTTAATTCAAAGACTAAAATTTTTATTTGTTTTGTAGCTAATTGTTTAGGGTTTAGACTCCATTCTATTTTATAATGTTTATAATAACTTACTTTGAATTGTAAACTTGATTTCAAGATTATTTCTAATTTTTTTGTTCTCTCTTTTTGATCTCAATTATTCCTAGTTACTCGTATTATTTCATTGTGAAAAATGTTTCGTTTTGTTGAAATTAAAAAATAATATACTGCAAAGCTTTCTTAATTTTATTTATTTATATTATTTTATTTCATTTTTATTTATTTATAATTGCAGTTGCAGTTGCTAAAACTAATATTCCGGTGTTAGCTTTAATTTATCGTCCACTAAGATACACCCAATCTTGTCAAATAATAGTCGGGTTAAAGAATGCATCACCATAAGGAGGTCAAAATAAATAGATTTCTTATATGTGACACAATGTTAAAATCTGCCCCCCTCTCCACTACTCGAATAGCAGAAGATTTCGATATTTGAATAACAAAGACTCAAACAATAGTGAATGGAGAATGGAATCGAATTTTCTAGCAAAATCGAAATTGTATGGGACGCTGGACGGCGAGGATTGTTCTCGAAATATGTCATTCGAGTGTAAATATTAGCATCCAAAAGGTATGCAAGTGAGTTCATCAGTTGAATTTGAAGTGTTAATTAGGAGAAGTGATTAAGTGGTTTAAGTAAAAGATAAGAAAAGTATAAGCGGTTGAGAAATTGGATTGTATTGAGATAAACGATTAAGTTGTTAAGAGCTTCAGGGAAGTTTAGAAGTAATAACTACCAATAGGGACAACGAACTCAATCTAATTTTAGAAATGACTATCAAAACAAACAAACTTCGTGTAATTACTCCCACAGGAAGGTGACATGTTAACCCATACCTCAGAGATAAAGCATGAAATTCGTCTCAAAGAAAACAAACCACTACATGCAAAAATGTAAGATTACCAGAGAAACACGAAGAGGAAGTGGCTAAGCAAATCAGAGAAATGGGAAAACAAGTCAAATACCGCATTTGTGTTGATTATAGGGCTTTAAATGAAATTACTGAAGACGACAGATTTCCTCTGCAAAATATAGAGAACCTCTTTCACAAATTAGGGATAGCAGTCTATTTCTCAACACTAGACCTCGCAAAAGGGTATCACAAAATTCTGATGTATACAGATAACATAGCGAAAACCGCGTTTATTACTCCAGAAGGATTATACGAGTATGTCCGTATGCCTTCTGAACTTCAAAATGCACCGGTAATTTTTCAACGCCTAAGGAATCACATACTAAGAGAATATATAAACAAAACGTGTGTCGTTTATTTAGATGACATTTTGATATTCTCTACGTCCCTAAAAGAGTATATGAAATATCTTGGAGCTCTGCAGAAACAATTTAAAATACCAATTTGCAAGTGTTCACTTCTCAAAAAGGAAACTGAGTTCCTGGGTCACATATTAACTGAAGAGGGAATAATACCTAATGCTAATAAAGTGAGTACAATAAAAAAAAATAAAAAAATCATCCAATACGCAGCACAGAAAACCAACTTAGGAACGAAATAACCACCGAGACCAAACATCTTTCCTTCTCTCTCTATTTTCCAAAACAATTAACACATGCTGAGGCATTATGAGTGTATTCATACCCATTTGAGTGTTAAGTTCTTTAAACAAAAAAAAAACACTATTCTGTAACGGATAAAGAACTTCTAGCCATTGCACACTGGTAAATTTTCCCAAAAACATGGCCAAATTTATTTTTTGTGTTTCTTCAATTTATTATTGCACGATTATACCAAATTAAGACAGTTTTACTAAAATGCACTAGTCAATTTGCCTGAAAATTCTTTAAAAAGAATGGAAAAAGTTTTTTTTTTTATTTTAACGCCATAGGTTTTCTTTTGTTTGACATTTAATAATATATACATACGAGTATATGTTTAGAATATTGAAAAAAAAACATTTGAGTTGTCTTTATTATATATAAATAAATAAATAAGTAGGTATAGGCAATATAATTTACATAAATAAAGAAAAACCAACATGTGTGTCTATCAATTCAGTTCAGTTTAAATGCATTTTTATTTAACTAATTAATTTACTCTTACATGCTAGACAAAAAAATGCTTAAAAATTAGCTTAAATAACTTACAAATAATCTTATTCTAACTTACTGGCCCCATGCGGGAGTCTGTTTGTCTATGAACATCATTCAATAATTTGTGAAACTGGAACCAAGTCTGCTTCCTCAATTTCTGGTTCTATTAGAAACTGAAGTACTTCAGATGGAAACGCATTTTTCGTCTTTGGGTTTAATTTTCTCAAACTACTTATAAATGGGTCAGAAGAAACCAAAAGGTTGTGAAACACATCTTCTATATTTTGTTGCCTCGAAAATTTTCTCAAGAAACTTTCTCGAAAGCGCTTTATGTCTTTGTTCCGTGATTCTTGGGCTTCTTCGCCGAGCTGTCCAATCGGAAGAATAGCTTCAGATATAATTTGAGGGCTGTGTATTAAAATTTTGTGTACAGTTGTCGTCATATTATACCATGGGTACAATTGCACAAACATATTTGCAGTATCAATACAATACTCGCTAAATCGAGCGATTTGACTTTGACTTGTCGTGAGCTTCCTTGTTCAGCACCAAATCCATTTCGTTGAAATCTTTTGATGTTAGACCGCATAGATAACATCTTTGAGTTGACGAGGTTTCAGTTATGGCATTACAGACCTTACCATCTATCATTGTAAGAAGCATTTTATGTTTTACTGAAATACTTCCGTTAATATGATCAATTAAAGTTTGATTTAAAGAAGATATTTGGTTTTCAATGTAATCGACTTCTTTTACAGTTACATCTGTTGTTTCGTGGACGAATTGAACTCGTATTGGTCTACAGAACCTTGTTGATGATAGACGAGGATTTTGCCACAATACAATTTTACTTTGTGATTCTGGGTCCCCTGACACTAATTGAATAGGAACAAAAGATGTTAAGAAAATATTAGCATCTGAAAATCGTTGTTTATATTCGCTCATGCCAGAGCTTCCATCACAACCTCATTTGGGAATAACGTTCATGTTAGACATTTCATTAATATGCAATGTTTCTATAACATCTCGTATTCCTTCAAATAAACGTCGAACTGTGTGATCTAATAAACTTTGAAGTGGTGATTCTGAGAATTATTCAGCTATGACCAAGTTCTCAGGATAACATTTTTTTTTTGCTTCTAAAACAGCTGCATAGTTTAGATACATATGGTTATTATGTTTTATTGCGAAATCTCTAATAACATTGTATTGGAACTTTGTTAGTTTACCTTCAACAACTATTGAAAGAGCTTCCTCTGCTGTATATGGAATAATTCCCTGGTCCATTTTTTCAAAGCTTTTTGGTATTTATCAGCACGTGAAGGGGTTGAAAAGATTATGTTTTTCATCACATTTGACGAGTTAAGTTTTCCTTGTTCTCGTAGTTGCATCTACGCAGCATAGCTTAATTCCTCGGTAGTGTAATTAGAACGCAAATCTTCTGTTTTACGTTTAGCGAACGATCAGCTTAGGTCCGAAAAATCCTTTTGAGGCCGTCCAACAAAACCATAGGCTCGTCATGGAAACGAAATTTCACATTGCAACCAGTTTGTGTTTTGTTTTAAGAAGCTGTTGGTATTTCTTGAGGCGCTCAGCCATCTTCTTCTATGTTCATGACCAAAATCAGTTAATTTTTTCTTTGTTTGCTCTGAAATTTGAATATTGGTCTCGTTTTTAACCTTCTCTACCAAAAAATTATTTTTTTCTGTAATATCACGAGACGTACAGCTTCTAAAAAATCTAGAAAGCTGATTTCTTGAAAGAAAAAGGAAATTTGATTGCGATCCTGTACCAAGAAAAAACAACATCTAGTTAAAAAAAGAAAAAAAATCAGCTGCCTTATCTTTTAAAGCCAATATTTTTAAAAGTCGCTAAAAGTCGCAATGTTTTATGATTGTTTCTTATAAAGGAAATATCTACCTAATTTTTAAGACTGTTTTCATTTAAAAGCAATGCCCATCAACTTAATTTTTACATTATTAAAGAAAACAAAAATTTTTTTTACTGCTCAAACAAATTATCTTTAAAAGCTTGAAAATTAACTTTAGACTTAAAATATTGCAAAAAAGTGTCATTACCCGCTTTTTACATACCGCTAGCAACAGAATCCATGATAAATTATTTTACAAATCGCAAAAAATAAATAACAAAGCAAAACTACTTATCATCACAAACCAAACTTGATATTGAATATCTCAAAATAAAGTTGCCGACTTTCTAAGTAGAATTGAGAAAGAAAACAATGAAATCAAATTTCTAACAATGAAACAGTACAATCGGGAGAAGAACAACCTGATCACGTACCTATTAAAGAAGGTAGTGTTAATATATATAAACAACAAATTATTCTAAGTTATGACAAAAAACCAAAAGTAAAAACACTTAATGGTAAACAAATTTTGTGTATCATAGCCTTAGACCCTATAGATACGATAGCAGAACAACTCAAAGAAATGGTCCCAGAGGTTATTGGTATTTACGCTGAAGTACGACAGTCTGCTTATAACAAAATTCAACAGGTAATCAATAAAATGCACTCAGGAAACTAAAAAATTAGATGTATTAAGTTAACACGGAGAGCTAGAGACTTAAGAACGGAGGAAGAAGCTAGGAAACAGGTTTCCATATATCACATTAGAGAAAATCAGCACTCAGGAATAATCGAGATTTATTACCCAAAACTTACACGAATAATTATACAAATTATAAACAATTGCGATATGTCAAAAAACTAAATACGAGAGGAAACGTATAATATTATTTTATTTTTTTTTATAATGAGCGCGCGCTCAAGGGGTTTGTGTACCCTTAAGCTGATTGTTCACAGCGCGGGTAAAGGAATTTTAGGGAGGAAGAAAAGAGAGGTACCGATGTACATTGTTTTTAAATGTTTACAAGGCCCTGGGCCCCACCAGCATTTATTTTGTGAATATCAGACTTGAAACCGTCGAAGACAACTTGAATTGAACGATTCGAAAGGCAGTTTCTAATCCATTGAAGAAAAGAGTCGTCGATCCCAAATGCATGCATTTTCGACAAAAGAGCCTGATGCCAAACTCTATCAAATGCCTTAGAAATATCAAGTGCAACTATCTTGCTTTCGCCAGATTGATGTACGCTTTGGTTCCACTTTTCGGAGAGCCATGCCATCAAATCACCAGTGGACCTGTTGCTACGAAAACCATATTGCCGGTGATTGAAAAGTTTTCGTGTTTCGAGATATTTCATGAGCTGACGATTTATCAGCGTTTCCATGACCTTGGAAAGAAGGGACGTAAGTGCAATGTGTCTGTAGGAGGAGAGAGAAGATGATTCACAAATGCTGTTTTCCATCTGCTGGGGAAGAGTCCTAAAGAGTAAGATTGATGAAAAAGCTTACGCAGTGGCAGCGAGGAAGAACACCTCTTCAGAAGAATCCAGCGGATTTATGTATGATGAGATCGTTAAGTACTCTTGCTACTTGTTGTTAACGGAAATACCCGGTAAACCAAACGAAATAGTTCACATAGATATTTACCACTTTCACAAGCACATATTTTTAACCATGATTGATAAGCTAACAAAAAACGACAGAATACAATTCAGGAAATACCAAAAAAAATTGTAATTAACACCCAATTGGAAGAAAATATAAAAAACAAAAGAGACTTAGTTTCAAGAGATAGGGATGAAGTAGAACTCTATCAGAATGAAAACCAACAGCTACAAAAAAAACTATACTTAAACGACTACAACGGACCGAAATACTTACAGATGTTAGAAAAAGTAATTGACAATTTACTAGATACAAAATGGGTATTCTAGCTTACTAAAGATGAACTCATTATGACCGATATTAATTGCAGAATTGGAAATATAATATTAGGTCAGGAGTAATGAGATACGCAGATGATGCCATTATTATAGCCTTAAAAATACCCGAAGAAATTATAAGACGTTCAATTAAAATAATTGTACCTATACCCAATCGGGAAAAACAAGAGATTGATTTAGAACTCTTCGTTGTAATTTTATATAAAGGAAAGGAGTATGTACATATATAATGAAGAAAAAATAATGTCAATGAATTAAAAGAGAGAAATGTGTGATTTTGCAGTTGTAAGTCAGATTTCGCTGGAGAGCGTTTTATAATTCATCAAAGAAGATGTTTGTTTACTGAGGCGAGAAAACCTCTCAAATATACTCGCCACGATTATTGGGACGTGGTCGACCATTTACAGCGTGAGACAACAGACCGCCCGTTAGAACTGATTGTATTAGTAAGCAAAATTGCTTAATGCGAATCTCTATAAATAAAATGATAGTGGTCATACTTTGTGCGCGTATCACACAAAAACTCTAGCATGGATTTCAATATTGTTTTTTTAGTTTTACCCCTTAGATACTTGGTCTCAACAAAAAGCATAACGATATCTTTATTAAATACAAAAAATTAAAGTTTAAAAAACTATTAAAGAAACTATGGTTTTCATAAGCGTGTTTGGTCAACCTACATATACTCAATTTTTTGGTGGTAAATTATCGAAGGGGAAAAAAGGAGCAAGAAAATAATTTTTAGGTGAAGAGAATGGTCAGTATGATTGAGTATCGCTACGGGAAACATACCACCTTCCGCATGATTATACCACGATATGACGAGAGTAATGTAAATACGATACGCCCTCAACGCCTGCCTAACAAAAATAAAGAAAATAAATACAACTACGAACGCGGTAAAGGAAAACGTCAAAAAATGTTTTTCACAGACTACCCCCTGTGCTTCTCACCTCTCTTTCTAACACAATTGTGTGTCGAAACTTGCAAGACATTTGATTTAGCGTGTAAAAGCACTCTATTGCTGCAGCTACTTTCGTACATGTATGACATCCAATGTGTGTATTGTTGTTTTTTTTCCTTGCTCTACTTTCTTCTCTATGTTCCCATTACAGGTAGTAATTTTTCAATGTATTGTGTTAATCCTGCTACAGATATTCCAAACCAGAATAAAGAAATATCTGCAATGCAATTCTATAGTTATCAAATTCAGCTTCGTTCAAATGAAAATCCCCATTTGTATCGCTATCGTGTACTTTTTAACCAATTTATAGTAGATCAATACGCTAAAATCGAGATCGACCGTTTGATATTCATTCGAACTCATCAAAAACAGCTACGAATAGAAAACTATATTGACTTGAAAGATGCTATTCAGCAGGATTTGGATTCACAAAACTTAGGCAGGAAATTAATTCTTCCTTCTTCTTTTACAGGAAGTCCGCGATATATACACTCACGCACGCAAGCCGCCTTTTGCTATGTGCGAAAGTGCGGGAGACCTGATTTATTTATTACCATAACTAATCCTAAGTGGCCTGAAATTACTTGTGAGCTTCTTGAAGGCCAAGCCAACAATCACACGACAGGCATGACTTGGTCTCTCGGATATTCAATTTAAAATTCAAATGCCTGATGAATCTTCTTACAAAAGAAAGTGTTTGGGGCAGTCCGCTGCTATATGTATTTAGTCGAATGGCAAGTGTGGCTTACCTCATGCACACATCCTTTTATGTTTAGAAGAAAAAATCAGACCTAACGAGATCGATAAAGTTATTAGCGCTGAGATACCGGATCCGAAAGTTGATTCTGCTCTTCATCAAATAGTCAGGAGTCGCAGGATTCATGGTCCTTGCGGCTTATTGAACACAAATTCACCTTGCATGAAGGTGGTGCTCAAAAAGTTTTCTAAAAAAATATTGTCAGCGAGATTATCACATATAATAATGGATACCCGTCATACCGCCCTCGATTACCAACTGAGGATAAATTTACCTGCGAGCTTAATATGTGTGGCAGACTATCGAAGTTAATAATACCTGAGTCGTCCCATATTCTCCAGTCCTTTCTAGAATATTCCAAACCCATATCAATATAGAGTCCTGCAGCAGCGTTAAGTCTATTAATTAAGTACATCTGCAAATACGTGAATATAGGCAGCGATCAAGCATTACGGGATGTTGACCAAGACGAAGTGAGTGAATTCCAATATGGACGTTACATATGTATGTACGTCAGAAGCTTTGACAAATTCTGTCTCTCTCTATACATGATCGGTATGCAACGGTCATGCATCTAGACGTTCATTTGGAAAATGGCCAGCGGATTTATTTTAATCCCGATAACGTAAGACAACATATTGGGAACCCACGACAAACAACACTCTTAACATTTTTTAAATTATGTAGAGAAAAACTCTGATGTATGATAAAATACCGTTCTACTACACGTACGATAAGGAAAAATATGAATTTAATCGACGCCGACGCGGTTGTCCTGTAGAGGGGTTTCCAGGGATTTTTAGCGGCAATGCAATGGGTAGGGTGTATACTGTGCATCCTAATAATAGTGAATGCTATTATTTGCGGCTATTACTGCACACATGGAGGGGTCCAACTTTCTTTTTATTCTTAAAAACAGTCGATGACGTTACTTATCTACTTATTACGCAGCTTGCAGGGCACATTATCTACTTGTCTGTGACCAACACTGGGATGAAACCCTCGTGGAGGCCAGTATTAGTGATAGTCCCAGTCATATGAGACTATTGTTCGAGGTAATGTTGCGGGCTTTCGAATTCACCGGAGTTACGGAACAGATATCAATGCCATCAGCCTGAATATTTCTTGCGAGCTTTAAGACGTAACTGTGATTTATACGACGATATTGCCGATACAGACGAGCGTGTAATAATTGCCTTTGTTTAATTCAAGACATTGTATTTTCTATTGGTGGTAATTTATTAAGTGAGTATGGATTACCGACCCCACAACAACTGCTTGATGAACCTTATGTGAATCGTGGGTGTGCCGCTGAAACTAACTACAACTCAGGCACGATGTCTGACATAGTTAATGACTGTGTTCAGAAGTTCACGGCTGAACTAAAGCAAATCTTTAATACCGTCCTCAAAAGTGTCAATCAAAATTAAGGAAAAATATTCTTTCTTGATGCTTCTGGTGGAATGGGAAAAACCTTCTTTACTAGAGCTATCCTGGCAGAGATAAGAAGACAGGGAAATATAGCACTTGCAACAGCATCTTCTGGCATAGCTGCGACACTACTACCTGGTGGCAAAACAGCGCACACAATGTTCAAGATCCTTGACTTAGACAGCAAAGTAGCTCTTATGTGCTCAGTATCACGTAATAGTGACAAACCAAAGGTTTTTCAGGATTGCTGTATATTTGATGTTGGCCAATAGGAAAGAAGCAGTTGAAGCTGTAAACCGAACCATGCAAGAGATTCGCAGAAATGATCAATTAATGGGTAATGTGACAGTTCTCTTTAGTGGTGATTTTCGACAAACACTACCTGTAGTGACTAAGGGTACCCGGCCTGACGAGGTGAATGCGATTCTTTTTATGGTCAAAGATTCACAGATTGCGTCTGACAATGAACATGAGGGTACGATTTGGTGAATTTGGTGAATTCTCAAGAATTTTGCAACGTATTGCTGAAAATTGGTGAAGAAGATTGTTGCTACGGTAGAGGAACTCATTCTTTCAGTGTACGGAGACGTTGCACAAATATTGCATCAACGAAATTCTTGAATATGTGAACGAACCATTTTAACGCCAAAAAAAACTACCAAGCGGCTGAAATTAATAATAACATACTGTCCACAATCGAAGGAAATGAAGTAGTATACACGTGAATAAACACCGTTGTCAATAAAGATGACGCTACTAATTATCCGGTAGAAGTTTTAAATTCTCTCACTGCAAATGGCCTTCCTGCACATGAAATTATACTTAAAGTTGATGTTCCGATTATGCTCCTTCGAAATTTAACCCTTCCAAAATTGTGCAATGGGACTAGATTGAAAGTGGTTAAATTACAAAAAAATTTTATTGAAGCAGACATTTTGACAGGATGTGGCACAGGAGAAATATTATTTATACCACGAATACCACTTATACCAAACAATTTTCCTTTTCAGTTTAAACGAATACAGTTTCCTGTAAGCATTTGTTTTGCTATGACAATTAACAAATCGCAGGGGCATGCCATCATTATTTACATTTACATGCCATCTAAAGAAGTCACTGTTTGTTATGATTTGTCAATTTCGCATGTAAATTTTAGTTGAGCGTTTCATCAAGAAACTTTAAACCGTTGAAATATATTGCAGTGCTTGCGTTTTTTTAAAAGGACATGTCACGTGTCACAAAAAGGAAAGAAATCGAGTACAAATTAAACACGGACAAAATCGCGGGTAACGGCTAGTTAATAATTTTGAAATCACTAATCTAAATGAAAGAACTTATATTGTTAAGAACGCTAAAAATATAAATCTACAAAATAATTTCATTTTTCAAAGGATCGATACAAATGAATTTGTAAAGTCTGGGATCTTACACCGGAGCACTATGCCCATGTGGCATTTTTTGTCAACGGGCATGCGACAAAAGTTCCCATGTGGGCTTCCACATATCTAGTGTGATCTGTGACCTGTGATCTAGTGGGAACCGATGCTTTCAGTATGCCGGGGCCGTTGCACAAAATAATTGTGACTCTAGAAATTTAATTCTTACTGGAAATTTAATTGTTAACATTCAGAATTGTAATATCAAAATCAATGATGTTATAATTAAGGACAAAGAAACTAATTATACATTTTAATTTCATTATGAAGAAATAATCAAACAAAATGCCACTATTAATACGGTATTCACAAAATTTAAGAAATTACAAGAAATCGAAAATAGGCATAATAGAATTAGTCCAATATTACAAACTACAAACCTACTTTGAATCTCTGGTACATCTGTGCTAATAATTCTTATTGTTATACTCGTAAGTATTATAAGAAATGTATATATCGGGTTTTCCAATAAGGACTTGCAACTTTTTTTTAAAATAAAACGCAAACCATTTGAGATATTTCAAAAACTTTATTATCGGCTTGAAGTACAATCAAAACATTTATGAATGGAACTCAACTTCGTTCATATGACCACCGCGGGTACGTTTGCAGCGGTCGATTTGTTAGACCCAATTTTCAACGACTGGGCCACACATTTCGGCCGAAACGGCCGCTATTGCGCGTTCAATGTTGGCTCTGAGCTCTTCCAACATCTTCGGCGTGTTGGCATAAACCAATGACTTAACGTAGCCCCACAGAAAATAGTGAAGCGGCGTTAAATCGCACGAACGAGGCGGCCAATCGATTGGCCCATGTCTTGAGATAACACGCTCACCATAATCTTCAATAAATCGATTGTAGCGTGTGCTGTGTGGCTCTTGGTACCACCCTGTTGAAACCACATGTCGTCCAAGTCCATATCTTCCCATTCGGGCCAAAAATAATCGGTGATCATGGCGCGATAACGCTGACAATTCACAGTAACATGACGATCATTATCGTCGACGAAAAAATATTGCCCAATAACGCCGCCGGCATGCAAACCGCACCAGAACAGTTATTTTTTGTGGATGAAGTGGTGATTCATAAAGCACATGAGCTAAAAATGAGCTTCGTCACTAAAGATGATTTTGCGATAAAATTCATCATCTTGGCGCATCTTCTCCAGAACCCAATCGGAGAACGTACGTCGCTTCAAATGATCCATCGGCTTCAATTCTTGAGTCAGCTTGATCTTTTATGGGTGTAAACCAAGATCCTTACGCAAAATACGCCATAATGTGGTCTGAGCGATGCCCAATTCTTGAGAACGCCGTGGAATTACTGATTTGGATCGTTTGCTACGGACGCCTGAACGACAGCGATATTTTTGACACTTCGACCAACCCGTTGTCTCACTGGCACGGCAACATCACACAACGAATTTGTAGACTCAAATTTTTGCTCTAAACTTGTTATTGCCTGTCTACTAGGGCGAGAATTACGACCGAAAATTGGAGTTAACGCTCTTAAAGTTGCAGTCACCGACTCCGAATTTCGGTAGAAAATTTTTATAATTTGCAGACGTTGCTCGTTCGTGTACTTCACCATGATGAAAATGTTGAGTTTACTGAATAAGTTGACAGTGACAGTTTGATGATTAGTGAAAGAGTGCGTTCACAAATTAAATTGAAAGTTGTCAAGTCCCTATTGGAAAACCCTATAAGAATATCAGAAGAACCGGTAAAATCAATGATTTATCGCCATACCTGCTTGTGTTTACCTTATTCACTTATTCCATACCGTAAATTATTATCTTCATCACATTTATGTTGATCTATAAAGGTGATGACGATTTTTATGTTACTCGGTCGTCATCACATTTATGTTGATCTATAAAGGTGATGACGAATGAGTAACATAAACAAAGAAATTGAACCAATGTATTTGGTTAACCTATTGAGAAATAGTGTCAGTAAATGAACGCAATCCATTCGGCCGACTTTCTGGCATTCCACTATCATTAAGTCTTATTTTAATTCCACATCGCAAAACAAAAAGTGCGGTGCCGCCGTACTATTGTGATTACAGTTGCTTATAGATATAAAATTTTTGTTTATAAAAAAAAGTAATCGGGGAATTTTACTCATTTTTTTCGTGCGGTGGTTGTTTTTTGTTTGTTTTTGTACGCTGCGCGGTTTAATTTATCAGCACACGAGAATTTACGATTGCACTGGCTCGTCATGGAAACGAAATTTCACATTGCAACCAGTTTGTATTTTGTTTTAAGAAGCTGTTGGTATTTCTTGAGGCGCTCAGCCATCTTCTTCTATGTTCATGACCAAAATCAGTTAATTTTTTCTTTGTTTGCTCTGAAATTTGAATATTGGTCTCGTTTTTAACCTTCTCTACCAAAAAATTATTTTTTTCTGTATTATCACGAGACGTACAGCTTCTAAAAAATCTAGAAAGCTGATTTCTTGAAAGAAAAATGAAATTTGATTGCGATCCTGTGTCAAGAAAAAACAACATCTAGTTAAAAAAAGAAAAAAAATCACCTGCCTTATCTTTTAAAGCCAATATTTTTAAAAGTCGCTAAAAGTCGCAATGTTTTATGATTGTTTCTTATAAAGGAAATATCTACCTAATTTTTAAGACTGTTTTCATTTAAAAGCAATGCCCATCAACTTAATTTTTACATTATTAAAGAAAACAAAAATTTTTTTTACTGCTCAAACAAATTATCTTTAAAAGCTTGAAAATTAACTTTAGACTTAAAATATTGCAAAAAAGTGTCATTACCCGCTTTTTACATACCGCTAGCAACAGAATCCATGATAAATTATTTTACAAATCGCAAAAAATAAATAACAAAGCAAAACTACTTATCATCACAAACCAAACTTGATATTGAATATCTCAAAATAAAGTTGCCGACTTTCTAAGTAGAATTGAGAAAGAAAACAATGAAATCAAATTTCTAACAATGAAACAGTACAATCGGGAGAAGAACAACCTGATCACGTACCTATTAAAGAAGGTAGTGTTAATATATATAAACAACAAATTATTCTAAGTTATGACAAAAAACCAAAAGTAAAAACACTTAATGGTAAACGAATTTTGTGTATCATAGCCTTAGACCCTATGATATTTACGCTGAAGTACGACAGTCTGCTTATAACAAAATTCAACAGGTAATCAATAAAATGCACTCAGGAAACAAAAAAATTAGATGTATTAAGTTAACACGGAGAGCTAGAGACTTAAGAACGGAGGAAGAAGCTAGGAAACAGGTTTCCATATATCACATTAGAGAAAATCAGCACTCAGGAATAATCGAGATTTATTACCCAAAACTTACACGAATAATTATACAAATTATAAACAATTGCGATGTGTCAAAAAACTAAATACGAGAGGAAACGTATAATATTATTTTATTTTTTTTTATAATGAGCGCGCGCTCAAGGGGTTTGTGTACCCTTAAGGTGATTGTTCACAGCGCGGGTAAAGGAATTTTAGGGAGGAAGAAAAGAGAGGTACCGATGTACATTGTTTTTAAATGTTTACAAGGCCCTGGGCCCCACCAGCATTTATTTTGTGAATATCAGACTTGAAACCGTCGAAGACAACTTGAATTGAACGATCCGAAAGGCAGTTTCTAATCCATTGAAGAAAAGAGTCGTCGATCCCAAATGCATGCATTTTCGACAAAAGAGCCTGATGCCAAACTCTATCAAATGCCTTAGAAATATCAAGTGCAACTATCTTGCTTTCGCCAGATTGATGTACGCTTTGGTTCCACTTTTCGGAGAGCCATGCCATCAAATCACCAGTGGACCTGTTGCTACGAAAACCATATTGCCGGTGATTGAAAAGTTTTCGTGTTTCGAGATATTTCATGAGCTGACGATTTATCAGCGTTTCCATGACCTTGGAAAGAAGGGACGTAAGTGCAATGTGTCTGTAGGAGGAGAGAGAAGATGATTCACAAATGCTGTTTTCCATCTGCTGGGGAAGAGTCCTAAAGAGTAAGATTGATGAAAAAGCTTACGCAGTGGCAGCGAGGAAGAACACCTCTTCAGAAGAAGGGGAGATATAGCATCTGGACCAGCGGATTTATGTATGATGAGATCGTTAAGTACTCTTGCTACTTGTTGTTAACGGAAATACCCGGTAAACCAAACGAAATAGTTCACATAGATATTTACCACTTTCACAAGCACATATTTTTAACCATGATTGATAAGCTAACAAAAAACGACAGAATACAATTCAGGAAATACCAAAAAAAATTGTAATTAACACCCAATTGGAAGAAAATATAAAAAACAAAAGAGACTTAGTTTCAAGAGATAGGGATGAAGTAGAACTCTATCAGAATGAAAACCAACAGCTACAAAAAAAACTATACTTAAACGACTACAACGGACCGAAATACTTACAGATGTTAGAAAAAGTAATTGACAATTTACTAGATACAAAATGGGTATTCTAGCTTACTAAAGATGAACTCATTATGACCGATATTAATTGCAGAATTGGAAATATAATATTAGGTCAGGAGTAATGAGATACGCAGATGATGCCATTATTATAGCCTTAAAAATACCCGAAGAAATTATAAGACGTTCAATTAAAATAATTGTACCTATACCCAATCGGGAAAAACAAGAGATTGATTTAGAACTCTTCGTTGTAATTTTATATAAAGGAAAGGAGTATGTACATATATAATGAAGAAAAAATAATGTCAATGAATTAAAAGAGAGAAATGTGTGATTTTGCAGTTGTAAGTCAGATTTCGCTGGAGAGCGTTTTATAATTCATCAAAGAAGATGTTTGTTTACTGAGGCGAGAAAACCTCTCAAATATACTCGCCACGATTATTGGGACGTGGTCGACCATTTACAGCGTGAGACAACAGACCGCCCGTTAGAACTGATTGTATTAGTAAGCAAAATTGCTTAATGCGAATCTCTATAAATAAAATGATAGTGGTCATACTTTGTGCGCGTATCACACAAAAACTCTAGCATGGATTTCAATATTGTTTTTTTAGTTTTACCCCTTAGATACTTGGTCTCAACAAAAAGCATAACGATATCTTTATTAAATACAAAAAATTAAAGTTTAAAAAACTATTAAAGAAACTATGGTTTTCATAAGCGTGTTTGGTCAACCTACATATACTCAATTTTTTGGTGGTAAATTATCGAAGGGGAAAAAAGGAGCAAGAAAATAATTTTTAGGTGAAGAGAATGGTCAGTATGATTGAGTATCGCTACGGGAAACATACCACCTTCCGCATGATTATACCACGATATGACGAGAGTAATATAAATACGATACGCCCTCAACGCCTGCCTAACAAAAATAAAGAAAATAAATACAACTACGAACGCGGTAAAGGAAAACGTCAAAAAATGTTTTTCACAGACTACCCCCTGTGCTTCTCACCTCTCTTTCTAACACAATTGTGTGTCGAAACTTGCAAGACATTTGATTTAGCGTGTAAAAGCACTCTATTGCTGCAGCTACTTTCGTACATGTATGACATCCATGTGTGTATTGTTGTTTTTTTTCCTTGCTCTACTTTCTTCTCTATGTTCCCATTACAGGTAGTAATTTTTCAATGTATTGTGTTAATCCTGCTACAGATATTCCAAACCAGAATAAAGAAATATCTGCAATGCAATTCTATAGTTATCAAATTCAGCTTCGTTCAAATGAAAATCCCCATTTGTGTCGCTATCGTGTACTTTTTAACCAATTTATAGTAGATCAATACGCTAAAATCGAGATCGACCGTTTGATATTCATTCGAACTCATCAAAAACAGCTACGAATAGAAAACTATATTGACTTGAAAGATGCTATTCAGCAGGATTTGGATTCACAAAACTTAGGCAGGAAATTAATTCTTCCTTCTTCTTTTACAGGAAGTCCGCGATATATACACTCACGCACGCAAGCCGCCTTTTGCTATGTGCGAAAGTGCGGGCGACCTGATTTATTTATTACCATAACTAATCCTAAGTGGCCTGAAATTACTTGTGAGCTTCTTGAAGGCCAAGCCAACAATCACACGACAGGCATGACTTGGTCTCTCGGATATTCAATTTAAAATTCAAATGCCTGATGAATCTTCTTACAAAAGAAAGTGTTTGGGGCAGTCCGCTGCTATATGTATTTAGTCGAATGGCAAGTGTGGCTTACCTCATGCACACATCCTTTTATGTTTAGAAGAAAAAATCAGACCTAACGAGATCGATAAAGTTATTAGCGCTGAGATACCGGATCCGAAAGTTGATTCTGCTCTTCATCAAATAGTCAGGAGTCGCAGGATTCATGGTCCTTGCGGCTTATTGAACACAAATTCACCTTGCATGAAGGTGGTGCTCAAAAAGTTTTCTAAAAAAATATTGTCAGCGAGATTATCACATATAATAATGGATACCCGTCATACCGCCCTCGATTACCAACTGAGGATAGATTTACCTGCGAGCTTAATATGTGTGGCAGACTATCGAAGTTAATAATACCTGAGTCGTCCCATATTCTCCAGTCCTTTCTAGAATATTCCAAACCCATATCAATATAGAGTCCTGCAGCAGCGTTAAGTCTATTAATTAAGTACATCTGCAAATACGTGAATATAGGCAGCGATCAAGCATTACGGGATGTTGACCAAGACGAAGTGAGTGAATTCCAATATGGACGTTACATATGTATGTACGTCAGAAGCTTTGACAAATTCTGTCTCTCTCTATACATGATCGGTATGCAACGGTCATGCATCTAGACGTTCATTTGGAAAATGGCCAGCGGATTTATTTTAATCCCGATAACGTAAGACAACATATTGGGAACCCACGACAAACAACACTCTTAACATTTTTTAAATTATGTAGAGAAAAACTCTGATGTATGATAAAATACCGTTCTACTACACGTACGATAAGGAAAAATATGAATTTAATCGACGCCGACGCGGTTGTCCTGTAGAGGGGTTTCCAGGGATTTTTAGCGGCAATGCAATGGGTAGGGTGTATACTGTGCATCCTAATAATAGTGAATGCTATTATTTGCGGCTATTACTGCACACATGGAGGGGTCCAACTTTCTTTTTATTCTTAAAAACAGTCGATGACGTTACTCATCTACTTATTACGCAGCTTGCAGGGCACATTATCTACTTGTCTGTGACCAACACTGGGATGAAACCCTCGTGGAGGCCAGTATTAGTGATAGTCCCAGTCATATGAGACTATTGTTCGAGGTAATGTTGCGGGCTTTCGAATTCACCGGAGTTACGGAACAGATATCAATGCCATCAGCCTGAATATTTCTTGCGAGCTTTAAGACGTAACTGTGATTTATACGACGATATTGCCGATACAGACGAGCGTGTAATAATTGCCTTTGTTTAATTCAAGACATTGTATTTTCTATTGGTGGTAATTTATTAAGTGAGTATGTATTACCGACCCCACAACAACTGCTTGATGAACCTTATGTGAATCGTGGGTGTGCCGCTGAAACTAACTACAACTCAGGCACGATGTCTGACATAGTTAATGACTGTGTTCAGATGTTCACGGCTGAACTAAAGCAAATCTTTAATACCGTCCTCAAAAGTGTCAATCAAAATTAAGGAAAAATATTCTTTCTTGATGCTTCTGGTGGAATGGGAAAAACCTTCTTTACTAGAGCTATCCTGGCAGAGATAAGAAGACAGGGAAATATAGCACTTGCAACAGCATCTTCTGGCATAGCTGCGACACTACTACCTGGTGGCAAAACAGCGCACACAATGTTCAAGATCCTTGACTTAGACAGCAAAGTAGCTCTTATGTGCTCAGTATCACGTAATAGTGACAAACCAAAGGTTTTTCAGGATTGCTGTATATTTGATGTTGGCCAATAGGAAAGAAGCAGTTGAAGCTGTAAACCGAACCATGCAAGAGATTCGCAGAAATGATCAATTAATGGGTAATGTGACAGTTCTCTTTAGTGGTGATTTTCGACAAACACTACCTGTAGTGACTAAGGGTACCCGGCCTGACGAGGTGAATGCGATTCTTTTTATGGTCAAAGATTTACAGATTGCGTCTGACAATGAACATGAGGGTACGATTTGGTGAATTTGGTGAATTCTCAAGAATTTTGCAACGTATTGCTGAAAATTGGTGAAGAAGATTGTTGCTACGGTAGAGGAACTCATTCTTTCAGTGTACGGAGACGTTGCACAAATATTGCATCAACGAAATTCTTGAATATGTGAACGAACCATTTTAACGCCAAAAAAAACTACCAAGCGGCTGAAATTAATAATAACATACTGTCCACAATCGAAGGAAATGAAGTAGTATACACGTGAATAAACACCGTTGTCAATAAAGATGACGCTACTAATTATCCGGTAGAAGTTTTAAATTCTCTCACTGCAAATGGCCTTCCTGCACATGAAATTATACTTAAAGTTGATGTTCCGATTATGCTCCTTCGAAATTTAACCCTTCCAAAATTGTGCAATGGGACTAGATTGAAAGTGGTTAAATTACAAAAAAATTTTTATTGAAGCAGACATTTTGACAGGATGTGGCACAGGAGAAATATTATTTATACCACGAATACCACTTATACCAAACAATTTTCCTTTTCAGTTTAAACGAATACAGTTTCCTGTAAGCATTTGTTTTGCTATGACAATTAACAAATCGCAGGGGCATGCCATCATTATTTACATTTACATGCCATCTAAAGAAGTCACTGTTTGTTATGATTTGTCAATTTCGCATGTAAATTTTAGTTGAGCGTTTCATCAAGAAACTTTAAACCGTTGAAATATATTGCAGTGCTTGCGTTTTTTTAAAAGGACATGTCACGTGTCACAAAAAGGAAAGAAATCGAGTACAAATTAAACACGGACAAAATCGCGGGTAACGGCTAGTTAATAATTTTGAAATCACTAATCTAAATGAAAGAACTTATATTGTTAAGAACGCTAAAAATATAAATCTACAAAATAATTTCATTTTTCAAAGGATCGATACAAATGAATTTGTAAAGTCTGGGATCTTACACCGGAGCACTATGCCCATGTGGCATTTTTTGTCAACGGGCATGCGACAAAAGTTCCCATGTGGGCTTCCACATATCTAGTGTGATCTGTGACCTGTGATCTAGTGGGAACCGATGCTTTCAGTATGCCGGGGCCGTTGCACAAAATAATTGTGACTCTAGAAATTTAATTCTTACTGGAAATTTAATTGTTAACATTCAGAATTGTAATATCAAAATCAATGATGTTATAATTAAGGACAAAGAAACTAATTATACATTTTAATTTCATTATGAAGAAATAATCAAACAAAATGCCACTATTAATACGGTATTCACAAAATTTAAGAAATTACAAGAAATCGAAAATAGGCATAATAGAATTAGTCCAATATTACAAACTACAAACCTACTTTGAATCTCTGGTACATCTGTGCTAATAATTCTTATTGTTATACTCGTAAGTATTATAAGAAATGTATATATCGGGTTTTCCAATAAGGACTTGCAACTTTTTTTTAAAATAAAACGCAAACCATTTGAGATATTTCAAAAACTTTATTATCGGCTTGAAGTACAATCAAAACATTTATGAATGGAACTCAACTTCGTTCATATGACCACCGCGGGTACGTTTGCAGCGGTCGATTTGTTAGACCCAATTTTCAACGACTGGGCCACACATTTCGGCCGAAACGGCCGCTATTGCGCGTTCAATGTTGGCTCTGAGCTCTTCCAACATCTTCGGCGTGTTGGCATAAACCAATGACTTAACGTAGCCCCACAGAAAATAGTGAAGCGGCGTTAAATCGCACGAACGAGGCGGCCAATCGATTGGCCCATGTCTTGAGATAACACGCTCACCATAATCTTCAATAAATCGATTGTAGCGTGTGCTGTGTGGCTCTTGGTACCACCCTGTTGAAACCACATGTCGTCCAAGTCCATATCTTCCCATTCGGGCCAAAAATAATCGGTGATCATGGCGCGATAACGCTGACAATTCACAGTAACATGACGATCATTATCGTCGACGAAAAAATATTGCCCAATAACGCCGCCGGCATGCAAACCGCACCAGAACAGTTATTTTTTGTGGATGAAGTGGTGATTCATAAAGCACATGAGCTAAAAATGAGCTTCGTCACTAAAGATGATTTTGCGATAAAATTCATCATCTTGGCGCATCTTCTCCAGAACCCAATCGGAGAACGTACGTCGCTTCAAATGATCCATCGGCTTCAATTCTTGAGTCAGCTTGATCTTTTATGGGTGTAAACCAAGATCCTTACGCAAAATACGCCATAATGTGGTCTGAGCGATGCCCAATTCTTGAGAACGCCGTGGAATTACTGATTTGGATCGTTTGCTACGGACGCCTGAACGACAGCGATATTTTTGACACTTCGACCAACCCGTTGTCTCACTGGCACGGCAACATCACACAACGAATTTGTAGACTCAAATTTTTGCTCTAAACTTGTTATTGCCTGTCTACTAGGGCGAGAATTACGACCGAAAATTGGAGTTAACGCTCTTAAAGTTGCAGTCACCGACTCCGAATTTCGGTAGAAAATTTTTATAATTTGCAGACGTTGCTCGTTCGTGTACTTCACCATGATGAAAATGTTGAGTTTACTGAATAAGTTGACAGTGACAGTTTGATGATTAGTGAAAGAGTGCGTTCACAAATTAAATTGAAAGTTGTCAAGTCCCTATTGGAAAACCCTATAAGAATATCAGAAGAACCGGTAAAATCAATGATTTATCGCCATACCTGCTTGTGTTTACCTTATTCACTTATTCCATACCGTAAATTATTATCTTCATCACATTTATGTTGATCTATAAAGGTGATGACGATTTTTATGTTACTCGGTCGTCATCACATTTATGTTGATCTATAAAGGTGATGACGAATGAGTAACATAAACAAAGAAATTGAACCAATGTATTTGGTTAACCTATTGAGAAATAGTGTCAGTAAATGAACGCAATCCATTCGGCCGACTTTCTGGCATTCCACTATCATTAAGTCTTATTTTAATTCCACATCGCAAAACAAAAAGTGCGGTGCCGCCGTACTATTGTGATTACAGTTGCTTATAGATATAAAATTTTTGTTTATAAAAAAAAGTAATCGGGGAATTTTACTCATTTTTTTCGTGCGGTGGTTGTTTTTTGTTTGTTTTTGTACGCTGCGCGGTTTAATTTATCAGCACACGAGAATTTACGATTGCACTGTTTAACGTGTGAACTCGTCGGTGGTCGAGTCAGTACTGTTGCTCATTTCCAGTCTTTTGGAATTACCCCTGTAATGAGTATGTTGTTATACAGCTGTGTAAGTTTTATTTTTTTTTTGACAATGCATAGGGTACGATATTATGTCCCTGGAAGGAGTTTTACCTTTAAGTCTCGTTAAACAAACTTCAAGCTCTTGATTGGTAATTGAGCCTTCGATGTGTCTTGCTGATGCAAGAAATTAAACTTCCTTAGTGTTTGAAAAATTGTAGTCGTTATCTAAATTCGACCAGTTACAAGCAACGTAGCTGCTAAGCTCAGAAGGTGTGGATATTGCACCACCAGCTGTTTCACGAGTCATTTAAAAAAGATTCCAGTACAGCCCCTATGGGATGTGGTGGGGGGAACCCCACAGTACGCTCTAGTCGTTATCGTCACCTTGATTGTCATTTCAACACGTCCGTTACACCTTGTGACTTAATTTCTTCAATGATCTCGCTCGATTTTGGGTAAAGTATGGAGCATATACCGAGACTTTCGACGAGTTTAATTGGGTGTGTAGGGTTAAGCGAGGAACACATGCATCCGCATCTGCTACTGCTGCGGAGAACTGACACACTTATTTTTGAACCCATATGAATGCCCACAATGTACATCTGCGTCTGCTGCTGTTGCTCAATTTGAAATGAGTTGAGAATATGAGATCCTTCACTTGTTTGTGGAATTTTACAAATTAGCATGAAGAAAACTTTTTTTCGTTGTTTTTCATATGTTCAATTTTTGTTTTAAATGGGTAATAAATTTAATGTTTGTTTGCATAAAACCATCTGCGTTTACTATTTTGATAGGGGTATACGTCTAAATGCAGGTCAATGAAGGGGGACGGTGGCGAGGTGGTAGTTATGACTTTGTACAACACTAAAAAAGGGCTTCGTGGTGTGTGGAGAGACGTGATGGCAAAGGGGGTGGAGGGAAAAAATCGAATATTTTCCCAATTAAAAATTGGGATGAAAAATAAATTTCCGTGTGTATAAAATATTTTAGAAAATAGTAGGAATGACTTCCAATGTTACAGAGTACATAGTACTTCGACAATCATCCTTTGCCACCTCCCAAGATACTGTAAAATGTTTGTGTGGGTACAAATATAGAACTTAATCTTTTCAATACAAAACCCTTTATTCAGTACAGTTGCAATTCACTATTTAATTGTTTCTTTCAATACAATCCAATTTCTCAACCGCTTATACTTTCCTTATCTTTTACTTAAACCACTTAATCACTTCTCCTAATTAACACTTCAAATTCAACTGATGAACTCACTTGCATACCTTTTGGATGCTAATATTTACACTCGAATGACATATTTCGAGAACAATCCTCGCCATCCAGCGTCCCATACAATTTCGATTTTGCTAGAAAATTCGATTCCATTCTCAATTCACTAATGTTTGAGTCTTTGTTATTCAAGTATCGAAATCTTCTGCTATTCGAGTAGTGGAGAGGGGGGCAGATTTGAACATTTTATGAACATTGTGTCACACATAAGAACTCTATTTATTTTGACCTCCTTATGGTGATGCATTCTTTAACCCGACTATTATTTGACAAGATTGGGTGTATCTTAGTGGACGATAAATTAAAGCTAACACCGGAATATTAGTTTTAGCAACTGCAACTGCAATTATAAATAAATAAAAATAAAATAAAATAATATAAATAAATAAAATTAAGAAAGCTTTGCAGTATATTATTTTTTAATTTCAACAAAACGAAACATTTTTCACAATGAAATAATACGAGTAACTAGGAATAATTGAGATCAAAAAGAGAGAACAAAAAAATTAGAAATAATCTTGAAATCAAGTTTACAATTCAAAGTAAGTTATTATAAACATTATAAAATAGAATGGAGTCTAAACCCTAAACAATTAGCTACAAAACAAATAAAAATTTTTCATCTCAACAGAGTCTTGATTTAAGAAGCTCAAAATCGTACCTAATAATATAAATATGACCAAATGAAATAAATCACAAACAAATCAAAAATATAAATTTGGAGTACCTACTTACCCAACAGCTTATTAGCCTAGTTTAAACTTCGAACAATTAAATTTGAACGAAACCATAGACTGTGTACGTGATGTATTGGAGGAGGCAATATAATTAATATATCTGATATGCTTACGTAGCACTTGTCCTCTTTCTCAGGAAAGAAAAATCTATTTATTACACCTTTCTGTTTAAGAAATGTAATAGTAAAGGCATTGTCATATCTTTTCACAATTTTTCCTACAAATACAAATGACCTTTTATTGTTTTCAGATAAAACTCACGCCAACACAAAGTCTCCAGGATTTAATAAATTGCAATCAAGCTCTTGAAGGCTGTATCCTCACAGTCAGTTATATCTGCGTCCTCTTCACAATCCATTGTTGCTTCATTTTCTGACCCTAAATCCATTTCTGTATCAGTTTCGTCTGAAGAATACGTCAGTATAGTTTTAGTTTTTTTTCGCCTTGCTGTTTTGGGTTTTGATCCTTTTGAACGATTTTTTGGTTCAGAACAACCAAGATTATATTTTCTTTTTTTTTGCCTAATATCTTTTCTCGAAACTTTTTAAGCCGTCCCTGGCGTTTCAGATAAGCCTTTTGTATTTGGCCTTTCTCAGGGGAATCTGTTAAAATGCGGGATTTCCCTTTCTTCCTGCCTTTGTTTGATACTGTTCGAGGCTGTGCTTTTGGAAATGGCCTAACTTGTTCAGGTGTTATTGTATGTTTTTCGATGCTGTACTCTCTTGGAGTTTTCATATTATTCATTGTTAAGGTTTGTGAGCTTAAGGCAGCAGAAATTTCAGAAGTTGGTGGTGACATAGCCGGACAATTTACATAAATAACAGGTAGGTATCCCATCTCTCCCGCTCCTGGTCAAAGTATTTTTGCTTGCATTCGGTTGCTGTAATTTTAATTTATCATACGCCACGCCAGTGACTGAGTGTATGTAACAAACGATGGATAGCTTTTATGGGTATGCATTTTGTTGGTGTGCTGTTTACTATTGTTTGTAAGGGCATGACATCTATAACAATTTGATTCCGTAAACCAACTCTGAATTTTTACTTCACAGCTGTGCTTAGTATCGTCAGTGTTTGTGTTTTTTGTGTCTGTCTTTTTTTGTGGTTATAGCCAATATTCTCGGGGTAAAAAATAATCACTGCGTACGTTAACGTATCTACGTAAATGCAGACCAGCTGTTTTGGCACTTAAGGAAACACACCTCACTTACGAGTGGCGTTCAACATATTCTCGGTATCGAGGTGAAGCTGGTGTTGTATATATAAATTGACTTATTTATCAAGTAATACTATTATTTTAGTGCATTCATGTAAAATGTCATATAAATGTGATTATTAATTCGCGTTTTATCTCTAGTTAAACAGAATCATAATGGCAACTGAGACGATGATGGTGAAAATTGAGCATCGCGCTGTAATTAAATTTCTCACTAAGCAAGGAAAAAGTCAAAAAACTATTCATGAAGAGATGGTGGCTGTTTACCAGGGTTCCGCACCTTCATTATCAACTTTCATATTCAATTGAATTGAATTGACCATCTTAACCTTTCAAAGGTCAGTGCAAGGTGGGTGCCACGAATGGTCACAGCGCCTCAGAAAAAAGTGAGAATCGCATGCTGTAGAGAGCTTTTGGAGATGTGTAGTGAGAACGCGGACGGTGTTATGGATCGAATTGTTACTGGGGACGAAACATGGGTCCACCACTATGACCCTGAAAGCAAACAAGAGTCCATGCAGTGGCATAAAAAAGGAACAGACCCCCCGAAGAACTTCAAAGTCACTCCGTCTGCCGGGAAGCTCATGGCCACAGTTTTTTGGGACTCAAAGGGAATCTTGCTCATTGAGTACAAAAAAAAAGGTGAAACCATCAACGCCACATCCTACGCTTCCACTTTGCATAATTTGCGGGAGGAAATTAAAAAGAAAAGACGGGGTAAACTCGCAGCGGGTGTGTTGCTTCTTCATGACAACGCTCCTGTTCACACGGCGTGAGTTTCCAAGGCTGCTGCGCGAGATTGTGGTTGCGAAGAAATCCAACACCCACCCACCTTGCCCCTAGTGATTATTTCCTGTTTCCGGATTTGAAAAAATGTCTTCATGGAAAAAGATTTTCGGATGAGGAAGAACTCAAGTCGGCAATAAATGGGTATTTTGCAGAAAAAGAGGAAATTTATTTTTTTGAGGGTTTAAAAAAGCTTATCTCAAGATGTAACAAATGCATGATGTTAGGGGAGATTATATTGAAAAATAAAAACAATTTATATTGAATTCGCATTTTCCTTCATATCGATACCGAGAATATATTGAACGCCCCTCGTAGCTCACTCTGATCGGAGCTATAAACTGCTGGTAGTATGCTTTTCCCACCGCGGTCTCGCCAGTTACGTGCGTAGTGATGAAGCTTACCAAACTCCACGACAATGTAGTCCCTGTTCCAATCCGGAATTGAAGTTCATGTGGTTAAAATTTCATCTCCGTAAGCAAATTGGACAGAAATTCGACTTTTAACGAGTTCGATGCGCTGTCTGACGCCATTCAAAGAATTGTATCCCTGTATCCTCATACTGAAATCGTTATTACGGGCGATTTCCATAAAATTCTAATATAAAGTTCTTATTAGGGGAACAATAATGCTTAATAACTTTCTGTTAACGCTGGTGGAAGCTCTACCTTCCGTTGCGGAATAGCACCCTGATCGACACATCCTTTGTTTTTATTCGTTCCTTCGGCCTCATCAGTATCCTCACGATCTGCCTCTTCGATATTGGCATCATTTCCTCCTCAACAAGAACTTCTCGCTCTTGCTGGGGTACAAGTTAAATTCTTCTTTTGATGTCAAGTCGCATGCGCTCAGTAATCTTACGCACAGCTTCAAAGTAATCCTTTTTGAAATACTGATGCTCTAATTGCTGGGGAAAGTCTTCACGGAGTTTAATGTCAGTTTCATCAAAGCCGAAGTTTCAATATAGCCTTTTCTCCAACACTTCTAGGCGATCATATTGGCAACAGGGGTTTTTCTGCTGTCACTATATATTTATGACAATTCACTTAAAAATTTACACTAACGATTTTTCAACCGCTTATACTTATCTCTTCCCACTGTGCCCAGTATGCCTTTAGAGTTTGGCTCCGATCTGATATCTGCTGCCAGCTTGGTCTTTCCTCGTGTTCTTTCCAGGCCAATATTGGTTCGATGTCATTGTCTACCTGTTGGGAGGAACGGATTTCGTCTATACTCCAAACCTCTATTGGCTCAGTCCTGATCATTTGGATAGTTGTCTGTTCTTTAGCTTCTTTACGTTTGCAGTATTCGCATTTTACTCTGCACGGTCGACGAGAGAGAGCATCAGCATTTGAGTGGAGTGTTCCCTTGCGGTGTTGCACTTCAAAGTCGTAGCCCTGCAACTGCTCGATCTATCTTGCAACTTGGCCTTCAGGGTTCTTAAATTGGAGTAGCCACTTCAGAGCTGCGTGCTCTGTCCGGAGAATGAACTTTTGTCCGTAGAGGTACTTATGGAAATGCTTCGTATCCAGAATTAAAGCCAGAAGCCCTCGCCGGGTTACACAGTAGTTCCTTTCAGGTCTGGAGAGTACTTTGCTGTAATATGCAACCACTTTCACTTGACCATCATGAACTTGGGAGATCACAACTCCGACCCCAACATTGCTAGCGTCTGTGTCCACGATGAACATTTTTCCGGGCGTGGGGTAACCCAAGATGGGGGCATTGCACAGCTGTCGCTTCAATTCTAGAAATGCTTTTTCGCATTCTCCAGACCACCTGATGCAGGCTCATTGCAATGCCAGCAAAATCCTTTACGAACCTTCTGTAATACGTGGCGAGTCCCAAGAAGCTTCTCAGTTGGTGTTTATCTTTTAGAGCAGGCCAACGTTTCACGGCTTCGATTTTGTCAGGATCTGTTCTTACTCCTTCCGCTGATATAATGTGACCCAGATATTTTACTACCAGACGAAACAAGGCGCACTTTTCTGGGTTGAGCTTTAAATGAGCACTTCGTAGCCTCTCAAACACTTCTTTTAGATTTTCGCGGTGCTCCTTGTACGTCTTACCTATGACGATAACGTCGTCCAAATATACTAGGCAGCTTTTCCAGGTGAGTCCTTGCAATGTTCGTTCCATTAGTCGCTCGAAGGTGGCTGGAGCGTTGCACAGTCCAAACGGCATCACTGCAAACTGCCAACGACCGCTTCCTGTAGTGAAGGCAGTTTTCTCACGATCCGTACGATTTATCTCTACCTGCCAGTAACCGCACTTCAAGTCAAGCGTTGAAAACCATTTCGCTCCAGAAAGCATATCCAAAGTGGCATCGATTCTCGGAAGTGGGTAGCTGTCCTTTTTAGTGACATCATTGAGACGTCGGTAGTCTACACAAAATCTCGTGCTGCCATCTTTCTTCTTCACGAAGACCACTGGAGATGCCCACGGACTTTGCGATTCTTCAATCACTCCCTCAGCTTTCATCTTCGACATCATTTCGGCAACTTCTGTTTGCTTTGCCAATGGAAGACGCCTTGCAGGTTGACGGATTGGTCGAGCGGCTCCGGTGTCAATGTGGTGTTGAACAATATGCGTACGTCCATATTCTCTGTCTTGTGTAGCAAATATATCAGCGTACTCACCGATTAGTTTTTCTGACAGGATTCGCTGATCTTCGACCAAATTACAGAGGCTGAGAATTTTGTTCTTGATTTTTATGCTCTGAACTGTTGCGACCGGTTTTGCACCCTTTTTTTCCGTTGTGGTCGATATAGCCTCAACAGGTACGCATTTTCCCACTATCTCCCCCTTTTTCACCTTTACACTGAATGTCTTTGGATTTAGAATCCTTACAGGACCATGCAAGGCCATTGTTAGGGCAAAGCACTTTTCCTCATTGTCCCAGTCGTTTGCACAGGCAGCCATTTCAAACTGCTTCTTATAAGTAGACCATGAAGTCTGGCCATCGAATGAGCGAGGCTTCAACTCTTTTCTCTTTGGACCGCTTAACCCTTTGTGTGCCAGTAGTTCCACCGTAGAACCACCGACAATGAGCGGTGGTTGGAACCACTTAAACCTACCACTCATGCATGCATTGTGACATAGCACCACATTCAAATTTTACGGTTGTTTGGTGAAATTCATGCGAATTTCATGCAAGTAATATTATGTTTGTTGTGCTTTTGTAGTGATCCCGTGTTTTTGTCGGTGCGTGATTAAAATATCAGAAATAAAATAAATATCGATAATGCCTCACATATGCCAAATCATGGAAATAAAGTACGGTGTTCGTATTGTAGCACAAAAGCTAAGCCGTGTCGCACTAGATGGCACTGCTCTTCCTGCAGTGTAGGCCTCTGCCTTCAGGATAAAAAAATTGTTTATTCCATTTCATAGTAATTCTTAATTTATTTCCTTTAAAAAAAAAATAATGAATAAAAATAAGAATTTAGCTAAAAAAAATACCCGAACGCATTTATTACCCCAGTGGTATCATAGTGGAACCACCTGCTTAATTCCAAATTAAAAAATATATATATATATTGTTGTTTGATTTTAGTTTTAAGATGCATAATTAAATAGAATTTGTGCAAAAAAATATTTATTTTCTAGAAAAGTTTACTTGGTCCGCAAAGGGTTAAAGAACATTCTCGCAGTTTCTGTTTTCGCACTGTGTCGAGCTCTTTTGCCAGTTGCTCAACTTTGTGCGAATTTTTCGCCAACATTCTTCTCTATTCTTTCAAATTTGTTATCGATTTCTTCGAACTTTTGGTGTAGAACGTTATTTTGTTCTTCCAGTTTTTGTTCTAGACTATTCTTTTGTTCGTCGAATTTTTGTTCAATGCTGCTCTTCTGCTCGTCTAGATTTTTCTTTTGTTCATCCAGCTTTTGTTCGAGTCTATTCTTTTGTTCGTCCAATTTCAACAAGAGGAGTTGCATCATCGCAGCCATGTCACTTTTTTTTTTTTTTTTTTTTTTTTTATAATTTACGCGCGCCCTTAGATACCCTTTTACTGTTGCCAGGGCGCGGGCGGAAAGATAGAAGGAGGAGAAAGGAAAATTGTTTTTGTAGTGGTTTGAAACTCAGGTGTGTTTGGTTTCTATGTTTGATCTCCAGGGGTGGGAGTCCGAATAGGACGGAGAGTTTTTCTTCACTCAGAGTGATTCGAGGTATAATTCCCAGTATTTTTTTCATTGCTTGAAACTCTTATAACAGCCAAATCTACGTGTCAGTGTTATGCCTTCACACGCAGAATTTTTTGTCTGAGTTCCAATTATACAATGAAAAACTGATTTTGCCATGGGCAGGATTCGAACCTGGACCCTCCGAGTGAGAAGCGTTTGCTACTACCACTACACCACGGCCACCCCAAAGTCACTGCCGGTACTTCTCTGTTCATCCTCGTCAACATCAAAGGAGTATGTATCAGTATCATGTCCCTCGGTGTTCAAAGCCTCCTGAAGTCGGAGCACCAGGTCACTTTTTCCTCCACTGGCGCTGAGGCTTCTCTTGTTCCACTCGGATTTGTGTTGGACGAGGGTCAACTGCAATAGTCTTCGACCCATTCTAGATTTTTCAAATAGTCAGAAATCACTGTTTTTTTTTTACACACAATAAGTCCTATCCCACTTCTGACACCAATGTAAAATGTTTGTGTGGGTACAAATGATAGAACTTATTCTTTTCAATACAAATCCCTTTATTCAGTAGAGTTACAATTCACTATTTAATTGTTTCTTTCAATTTCTCAACCGCTTATACTTTTCTTATCTTTTACTTAAACCACTTAATCACTTCTCCTAATTAACACTTCAAATTCAACTGATGAACTGACTTGCATACCTTGGGGATGCTGGTATTTATACTCGAATGACAACTTCCTCGCCATCCAGCGTCCCATACAATTTCCAATTTGCCAGAAAATTCGATTCCACTCTCCAGTCATCAATGGTCGAGACTTTGTTATTCAAGTATCGAAATCTTCTGGTCTTCGAGTATCGACACCTTCTGCTCTGTAAATCTGGATGTCGCTTCTCACATTTAAGTGGTTATCAAAATACTTTTCAAGCGTTTAAATTTAATTTTCACTCAACACCTACATTGAAAAAATATCGATTTGTTACATTCACCATCTCCCTGTCTTCACTTTTTAAGCACCAGAATCCCCTTCTACACCATCCAATCCCTCCACCTTCCACCGAACGACGGTTCCCTCATCTAGACATTTACATCATTGAAGCAAAATCGTAAAAAAGATATCCATGTTGTACTCGTATGGTAGTGAAGTAAATTTGAAAATTTATTCCCCAGCTGACGTTTGCAAATCAGTCGTATTGTGTTTGCTTAAGCAGCATGAGTCACTTCAAAATCGATGACAGCAGCAGTAGACGCAGATGCATGTTGCGTTCCTCGCTTTTCTAACGTACTTCTTCCTGCGTCTCCAAACATGCTGGTATTTCGCAAAAGGTAACTTCCCACTGTTGACATACATGGATATTGTTCACCCCTAAATGGAAGGCAAACCTTATAACGTTCATCAGGTAACGGTTAGATGTTGCTTCGAAAACGCTCCTCACATTGAACGTCTTCGTCCGTTTCACGTTGGTTGGCTCTTTGATTCCCCAAAGCGTTCGCGACATCGCATCTAAATATATTTGGGAGGAAAAATTGTTTAACCTGTGTTACTCCCAACTTTTCCAACTGCATCCAACCCTTTATGTGCAATAGACCCGTTGTTCTCAGTGTTCTTGATAACATCCCCGTATACATGTTTGCTGGCTGTTGGCAGATGGGATCCGCTAACTATAAATCATCAATGTGAGACCACCTATAGGCATCATACGTTGGGCTAGAAGAAACCCGGTCTGTGATTTCAAAACTAACACTCGCATTCTTCTTGTGAACGCTGATGTTACGGATTTAAATTCTAAATCAGAAACCTTTTGTATTGTACCACTGCTGACCAACTCCAATCCACTAAAGTTGACAGATGTTCGCCTTCCTTCAAAGTATAACCTTTGTATTGGCGACTCTGTTATAAATGATGCCTCAGAACCTGGATAGATTAATGCCCTCATCACTAGAATATTGCCCGTCGACGTCTTCACTTTACTAAAGCTGTCGCCAACAGTACCTGGTTCGTTATGGAATGTGTTGGTTTGTGAAGAACTCTGTTGAAATTCGACCGAATTTGGGTTGTACTGCTGTGATGCGTATTATTACTGGAATATGGATATTAAACAGTTTATGTTGATATTAAGCAAGTTTGATTTGCTTGCCCCATGTTGTACTTGCCATCATGCAGCAAATTATGGCGGCGCAGTTTACAAAAATAACAACATTTGGCATGGGCATCTATTTTGAAAGTGCTTGTAAGCGAAACAGTTCTCGCAAACCCTTACCGTGCGAACCGCTTCCCTTCGAACTCTAGTATCCATATGAAGAAACCGTTTGCAGTCCTTTAGTTGCTCTTTTTTGACACAATCCTTTGTCCAAATAATAATCAACCCCTCACGCTGGACTTTAAATAACGCAACTTTTGCACATCTGCGAGTGATTTATTGGTTAATTGTCCTTATGGACATAAAGATGTCGAACAAGTCTCTCCACTTCACCGCTCACGCTGGACTTTAAATAACGCAACTTTTGCACACCTGCGAGTGACTTATTGGTTAATTGTCCTTATAGATATAAAGATGTTGAAGAAGTCTCTCCGCTTCACCGCTCACGCTAGACTTTAAATAAAGCAACTTTTGCACACCTGCGAGTGACTTATTGGTTAATTGTCCTTATGGATATAAAGATGTTGAAGAAGGCTCTCCGCTTCACCGTTCACGCTGGACTTTAAATAACGCAACTTTTGCACATCTGCGAGTGACTTATTGGTATGTATGTGGGATCATTTACACATGTTTATTTAAATGATTTAGAAAAAGGTTTAAAATAAAGTCAGCAACGATCTAAATATATGTACGTACTCTGTCCACGACCACGTCCACGTTGATACTCCTCCCGATGCATCTTCATTTGCAAATCCATCATCGTATTCTTCAAACTTGTCGTTGTCCACCTACGGCTTCATCTTATCAGCACTGGTACTAGTTATTTTGACCCTTCGTGCTCCCCAACCTTCTGCACTTCGTAGCGGTCAAAACCTTTAACCGCTGTAACTCGATGGGGTCCAAACAATTTTATACGGATCTTCAACCCAGTACCAAACTGCACTCGCTCGATGGCTGCTAGATCACCCACAGAATACTTGGTAGCTGGTCTCCGTTTCTTATTTAATTGGATTTCGGCTTGAATTTATCCCAACTTTGCTTGATTTCGCTGTTCCACCCTCGCGTCATCGAACTGCTTCTGAAATTCTTCTTCAATTATTTGCATGAGACGAACGTCGTTACCTGTTTTCTGTTCCGACCAAATTGGAATGGTGTTGTTTTTATCAACCGTCCACAGCCAGTTTAGTTAGTGATGCAATTACTGTAGTTTTAAGGCGCTCAATCTAGCCGTTCCCACGCGTTACACTAACTGTCACTGAATGCACCTTCACTTCGTTAGAGGTAAAGGCTCCTCCCCTATCGGTGATAATACTGTGTGGGTAACCAAGTGTTTCCGCAATTACTCCATTCTGACCCAAGACTTTTCGTTGGAAACAACCAGCAGAAATGCGTGAAACCATCTATGAAGGCCAATATGTAGCGATAACCTTTCTTGGTATCCTAAATCGGTCCTAAATGGTCCACGTGAAAGGTTGACAGCGGGATATCGGCCTTCGGAATTGGATGTAGCAAACCCTCTGCTTTACCTCGCTCTCTTTCCGCTTTCTTTACCCTCTGCTTTTCGGCAAGGATGCACCTAACACAACTGCAAACGCAGCTTTCGATACGCCGATCGATGTTCGGGATAAAAAGGCCTTTCAAAATCTGTTTAATTTTTTTCTTACGAAAGCATCACATAGTCCTTATAAGGAACGATTTTAAGTGTCTCGATAATGGCGTTTAAGCTTTCATCATGGCGTTGGGCATCGGCTAATTTCTATAAAAAACGATTGTCATCTCTCAGACATATGACTGCTGGGTTGCGACTCAAGGCACCTACATGTCTCATGCAGGTACAGGCATGTTCCACCTAGAAGTAAAACTCTTCAAGCAGCAAAACCCACCTAGCTACCCTCGTTGTAAGGTCCTTCTTTTTCATGGTAGCTTCAAATGCCTTACAGTCGGATACAATTTTGAATTTTTGCCCGATTAAATAGATCCGGAACTTCTACAATTTTTTTTCAGCGTTCATCGTACTTCTACTGAGATAGAAAACGGGATGTAGGGCGTTGTCTTCGTCGTCTCGTTGCAGCAAGATGGCTCCATACCCTTCTCTACTGACGTCAGCATGAAGTTCGGTGGCACTACCATACTTGAAGATCTTCAAAACTGGTTTCGTCGCGAGTGCGGTTTTCAGATCGTTTATTGCTGCCTGTTCATTTTGGGAAAGTTTACATCGTCCCCCCTTTTTGACCGACTCCGTTAGTGGCTTTGCTCGAAGCGAAAAGTACGGAATATATTTTTGAAAATAGCCAGCCAGGCCCAAGAAACTTTGCAGCTGCTTTATTGTGGTCAGGATTGGAAACTTCTCTTCTCCACAGCTTTAATTTTTGAATTCGATGGTGACACCTTACTCCTTGAGACGTGATTACCTAAGTAGTCGATTTTCTGTTGTGAGAAACTGGCACTTGTTCCATCTGATCTGCAGTCCGTTCGTTGCGGCTACTTCAAGCGTAATCTTCAAATGTTTCAGCGCTTCCTCTATTGAGCGTGCTATGATGACGATGTCGTCAATGTAAATTCTTAAAATGCCCTGTCGAATTAGTGCTCTAAAAATGTAATCAATATACTTTTGGAAAATACTCGGTGAACTGCACAAGCCAAATGGCATTTTAATAAACTCATATTGGCCACTTTGAGATACAAAGGATGTGAACCTCCTGCTGGACTCGTCAACCGTGACATGAAAATATCCATTCTGCAAGTCAAGTGAGTGAAGTAAACAGCATCTTGGAGAAAATCAATTTCGTCTTCAATCACTGGTATCGGGAACCTGTCCTTGTGGATTTTCGCGTTGACGGCTCTGTAGTCGACGCACAGTCTAAACGTATCATTTTTCTTTCTCACCAGGACTACCTGACTGGCGTAATCGGAAACGCTTTCCGTAACTATACCATCTCGAATCCATCGCTCGATTATTTTCTATATGCGTTCTCTCTCTATCGGAGGAATAAAGGATCGCCAATTAAACTGGTTCGTCGTCTATAGGTACTATCTTATATTAGATATTATATATATATATATAAATGGTCGAACAAAACAAAAAAATGTACGAACAAAAGAAAAATCTGGAAGAACAAAAGAATAGCCTCGAACAAAAAATGGACGGTCTTCAACAGAAAATGGATGAACAAAAGAATAATCTGGAAGAACAAAAGAATAGTCTCAAGCAAAAGCTGGATGAACAAAAGAATATATTATTAGATATTATATATATATTGTTATATATTAACAATGAGATCTCGAACAGCATTACGGATTTCTTTGTTTTCTATGGAAGAAAGATCTGGTAAATTAGATGCATCATTAAATAAATCATCAGCCATAGCTAAAAAACAATTTCCTTCCTCGCTACTATTAGATTCAAAGTTTTGAGTCTGCTCGGCCATTTTGGAGATAGTGGCCCTGCCTCGGTCGATTTGTATCAAGGCTTGGCTAAGTATGCTCATCCCAAGAATGACATCGGGCTTAACAAAGCGACTTTTAGCAGCATCGACTACGACATCGGCTCTGCATACCCCTTGGTTAACAACGTTAGGACCAATGCCTGTCAAAAGAAAACGAAAATCTTTTGAAAAATACTTAGGACGAATTTTATCCACACAATTCTTTTTCAAAATGCAGACGTCACTGCCCGTGTCGATTAGTCCACTAAACTTGACAATGTTCACCGTTATCACTCGCGTGATATCTGTCTTCTGCAATAAATCAACTGCCAAATCATTTAGGGCCCTTCGATTTGTCTGGGCATGAGTGGAACTTCCTAAGGTAATTCATGAAGAACATTTTTAGGCTACTACTACTATTACTACTATTACATACTACCACATCACTACTACTACTACTACCACTTGTCAATAGCAATGATACGTTGTTGATGCGAAAAAAACTAAAGTTTAAGTGGTATACACAACACAAACACAAATCTATAACACAAAGTTGTGTTATTTATATTTATAAGTGAAATTCCTAAACGTTTAAAATAAAAAGTGCAAATAAACTTCGATAAATATTGTGAAAGTGGGAAAATTTCAATTGGTTTGACAGTTCTGAGCCGTTTGGCCAAGAAAGCTGCGTTTTTTCTTTTTTTTGTTGGGGTTTGTTATTAATCGAGTGTTGGATGGGCAGCCATTCTTAATAAGACGGTAGATGAGCTGCGCGCACATGCAGGGGAAGGATAAAGAAGGGAAGAAAAAAGTGAAAAAAAATAATAATAATAATGTAAAATGTTTGTTTGGCTACAAATGATAGAACTTATTCTTTTCAATACAAATCCCTTTATTCAGTACAGTTACAATTCACTATTTAATTCTTTCTCTCAGTACAATTCAATTTCTCAACCACTTATACTTTTCTTATCTTTTACTTAAACCACTTAATCACTTCTCCTAATTAACACTTTAAATTACACGCTGGTATTTATACTCGAATGACATACTTCGAGAACAATCCTCGCCATCCAGCGTCCCATACAATTTCCAATTTGCTAGAAAATTCGATTCCACTCTCCAGTCGAGCCTTTGTTATTCCAGTATCGACATTTTCTGCTCAGTGAATCTAGATGTCGCTGCTCACATTTAAGTGGTTATCACATTGCTCCCTCCCTACAGTTGTTCGTCCCGAACAACTTCGTCATTCAGCATCCCGTTGAAATGACACATTCTATCCAAATGGACCACTTTCAATTTTCCTCGATCCCCACGCTGGATCCGGTAGACAACGTCATTAATGCGGGTTATCACCTTGTATGGACCTTCCCAGTCCTGTTGCAATTTTGGTGATTTGCCTTTCTTACGCTGAGGATTATACAGCCAAACCAGATCTCCTTCGTTGAAACCGGAAGATTTCGCCTTGATATCGTACCTAGTTTTCATGCGGCTGCTTGCTAGCTTCATCTTTTCTCTGGTGTCTTCATGCAATTTACGAATCCTGCTGCGCAAGTCATTCACGTACTCGTTCACCTCTTTGGGCTCCGTCGGTGGGGATCCGAATTTTGCTTCACTTGGCAACCGAATTGTTTGACCAAATAAGATCTCGGATGGTGTGTGCCCTGTTGAGCTATGGACCGCGTTTCGGTAGGCCATTAAGAAGAGGGGTATGTGTCGATCCCAATCCCGCTGGCAGTTGCTGACAACCTTAGATAGATGCTCATTCAAGGTCCGATTGAATCGCTCGACCATTCCATCAGATTGCGGGTGTAGTGGCGTTGTCCTTGTCTTTCTTATTCCCAAATATTGGCATATTTCCTGGAAGACTTTTGATTCAAAGTTTCGCCCTTAATCAGAGTGCAGCTCCATTGGGACCCCAAATCTGCTCACCCAGTTGTTGACTATCTGTTCGGCTACGGTCTTAGCCTCTTGATTTGGGATGGCAAACACTTCCGGCCACTTACTGAAGTAATCCATGACTACGAGAGTATATCGGTTTCCATTAAAGGTAAGGGGAAACGGCCCAGCGATGTCGATGGCTATTCGTTCGAAAGGTGCTCCGACATTGTATTGTTGCATTTGTCCATGTGGCTTTACTTTTGGACCCTTGGTAGCCGCACATCTTATGCACTTTTTGCACCAATTCTCGACATCTTGTTTAGCGCTTAGCCAATAGAAACGTTCCCTTACCTTTTCCAACGTCTTGTTTATTCCCAAATTGCCTCCTGAGATTCCGTCATGTATTTCATGGAGTACTTGGTTGACTCTGGACCGTGGCACAATCAGCTGCATACGAGATGTTGTCCCATCTGCACTTTCCCATTTTCTCTTCAGCAATCCATCTTGCACAAAAAGCGAGTCCCACTGTGCCCAGTATGCCTTCAGAGTTTGGCTCCGATCTGATATCTGCTGCCAGCTTGGTCTTTCTTCGTGTTCTTTCCAGGCCAATATTGGTTCGATGTCATTGTCTGCCTGTTGGGAGGAACGGATTTCGTCTATACTCCAACCCTCTATTGGCTCAGTCCTGATCGTTTGGATAGTTGCCTGTTATTTCGCTTCTTTACCACTGACTACTTCTGCTGGGAGGCTTTCGTTGCATTGTTTTACCTGTGAGACTGGGATAATTACCCTGGAGGCGTCGACTCCTGCTACAGACTTCTGCCCCGCGAAGTAAGCATTTCCTAACTGATGGCTTCTGGAAATTTGGCCGGTTTCTTGGTAGCCGTTTCTGCCGGTTTTTCTTTCTATTTGCCTGTAATCCCAGTGCAGGCAGCATTCTCGTCGTACCGGTTCTTTACAATGCCCTTGCAAATGTCCTACTTTATCGCAGTTCCAGCAGCGCATCCTTCGTCTCTCCCGTGGGATATTTCGTGGCATGGTAGTTGGTCTTGAGCAGGAGCATTCACCAGATACTATTTCCCTTACGAAATGCATTCCTTTGGAAGCCTGATTGGATGCTTCCATTGCCAGAGCGAAGGCAAGTGCTTCAGCAAGGGTTCTTTTCCCGGCCATCCTTACTGCTGATTGTAGCTTCAAATCTGCAATTCCCCCAATGAATGCGTGCTTTGCCATTTCGTCGATTATTTCTTGGCCTGCGGTGGGATATGACAAATGTGCCAGTCTACTCACGTCTGCTTGGAGCTGTTGCAGTGTTTCTCCTCGTTGCTGCATACGGCCTTGCAATTGAACCTTGTAAACTTCTCGCATGTGGCTATCCCCAAAACGTTTCTCGATAGCCTGCACTAAAGCCATATAGTCTCTACTCTTTTCGATATCGATTGTTTGTAACAATTCTGCCGCAGAACCACGTAAGGCCATTGTTAGGGCAAAGCATTTTTCCTCATTGTCCCAGTCGTTTGCACAAGCAGCCATTTCAAACTGCTTCTTATAAGTAGACCATGAGGTCTGGCCATCGAATGAGGGAGGCTTCAACTCTTTTCTCCTTGGACCGCTTAAAGAACATTCTCGCAGTTTCTGTTCTCGCACTGTGTCGAGCTCTTTTGCCAGTTGCTGAACTTTACTGTCCATTTCCTCGAATTTTTCGCCAACATTCTTCTCTATTGTATCAAATTTGTCATCAACGTTCTTCTCTATTCTATCAAATTTGTCATCAACGTTCTTCTCTATTCTTTCAAATTTGTCATCGATTTCTTCGAATTTTTGCTGGAGAATGTTCTTTTGTTCTTCCAGATTATTCTTTTGTTCATCCATTTTCTGTTGAAGACCGTGCAGATTGTTGGTTTGTTCGTTGAATTTTTGTTCAATGCTGCTCTTCTGCTCGTCCATTTTTTGTTTCAGACTGTTCTTCCATATTTCTCTTTTGTTCGTCCATTTTTAACAAGAGGATTTGCATCATCGCAGCCATGTCATTGCCGGTACTTGTCTGTTCATCCTCGTCAACATCAAAGGAATATGCATCAGGATCATGTAACTCGTTGTTCAAAGCCTCCTGAAGTCGGAGCACCAGGTCACTTTTTCCTCCACTGGCGCTGAGGCTTCTCTTGTTCAACTCGGATTTGAGTTGGACGAGGGTCAACTGCAATAGTTTTCGACCCATTCTAGCTTTTTCAAATAGTCAGAAAACACTTTTTTTTTTACACACATCCCACTTCTGACACCAATGTAAAATGTTTGTGTGGGTACAAATGATAGAACTTATCCTTTTCAATACAAATCCCTTGATTCAGTACAGTTACAATTCACTATTTAATTCTTTCTCTCAGTACAATTCAATTTCTCAACCACTTATACTTTTCTTATCTTTTACTTAAACCACTTAATCACTTCTCCTAATTAACACTTCAAATTACACTTTAGAACTCATTTGCATACCTTTGGGATGCTGGTATTTATACTCGAATGACATACTTCGAGAACAATCCTCGCCATCCAGCGTCCCATACAATTTCCAATTTGCTAGAAAATTCGATTCCACTCTCCAATCGAGACTTTGTTATTCCAGTATCGACATTTTCTGCTCTGTGAATCTAGATATCGCTGCTCACATTTAAGTGGTTATCACAATAATAAGTAAAATTCAAAAAAATGCCTGATCAATGCAGTCATTGCAAAACGGCGATAAGGGGAGAATCTGGTCTTAGATGCCAAGGGGTCTGTGGCATTATCATATTGCGACGAGGTGTTGTGGACTAGACCACTACAGTGTTGGGGTACTAGACGGCAAAAATATGATATGATTCGTCTGTGAAGATTGTATGCAACACATCCACAACGTAGACGATGTTCTATAAGACATTCATGAGGGTATGAACACTAATAAAGTGTATTTGAAAGAATATAAGGAGGGATTTGAGGAGTCATTAAAGCAAAAGGAGGATGAAATTAAAAAAGTGCTAAAGGAGAGATATATGCATAGGCTGCAGAATATGAAAATCGAACAGGATAAACAAATGAAAAGGATGTGTGAATATATCGAAAGTTTTAAAGATGAGAGTATTAAAATTTGTACTGATTTTAAGAGTACTTTTACTAAGTACTTAATAAGATTGAAAAGAAATGTGAAAATGTAGAAAGAGCAAATGTTGGGGATAAAACTATGAGAAATGAGATGAAAAACAAAATAAAATTATTGGAAAAATTTTAGTGGGAGCACAAAAATTAGACAAGGAAAAAAAAAAGTAATAAGTGTGAAATTAAAAAAGGCAACGCTGTGAGTAATAAAACGTCTTATGCGGACTTAGTTAGAAATGAACCTCCTTTAATAATAAGACCAAAGGAGGTTCAAGATAATAAAAAAACAAAAGAAGACATTAAAAATAATATTAACCATGCATCACTTGCGGTTAAAGTAAATGGAGTTATAAATAAGAAGGATGGAGTAGTAGTCATTAATTGCGAAGACAGGGAGTCAAGATAGGTTATGGAAAAGGAAGCTAAACAAAAACTGGGCGATATATACGAAGTAAGTGTGCCTGAAATGAAAAACCCCAGTGTGTCAGTATGTGGATAAAGGGAAAATTGGGAAAGTGAAGCTTTCGAAACGGCAATCAAGAAACAAAACAATTTAGGGAGCAAAATAAATTGTAAAAAGTGGATAACTGTAAACAAGGATAATAGAACAAGCTACAAAGCAATAGAAGCAATAGTGGAGTGGAGGATTATAATCAAATAATCGAAAGAGGACATTTGAATATTGGATGGGACAGATGTTGGGTGTATGATTATCTGACCATTAACAGGTCTTTTAATTGTTGGGGATCCAAACACAAAGCTGCAAAATGTAAAAGCGTGTGTGCTAAATGTAGTGAGAATCACGATACAAGGAATTGTGATATTGTGTGATAGCAAATACAAATATTAGGGTTAAATCTAGATGTTGATCATGACTGTCGGAGTAATAAATGTGAAGTATTTGTGAAGAAAGTAGAATTCCAAAGAAAACGTATATCGTACTAGCAACCACAAAATCTAAGTATAGTTTATTTAAACGTTGAAGGCCTAATTAACAATTTCGAAGAGATACAAACTCTTGTAAAAGAAAAGGAGTATGACATAGTGGTGCTATCAGAAACTCATGAGATCAAGGATATTAGTGATGATGAAATATCAATGCCAAATTATAAAATGGAAAGGTGCAATAGTATTGTGATAACCAGTCAAATGTGAGCAGCGACATCTAGCAGAAAATGTCGAAGACTAGAAGGTTTCGATACTGGATTAGCAGTCTCGACTGGAGAGTAGAATCGAATTTTCTAGCAAATTGGAAATTGTATGGGACGCTGGGTGGCGAGGATTGTTCTCGAAGTATGTCATTCGAGTATAAATACCAGCATCCCAAAGGTATGCAAAGGAGTTCCAAAGTTGAATTTGAAGTGTTAATTAGAAGAAGTGATTAAGTGGTTTAAGTAAAAGATAAGAAAAGTATATGTGGTTGAGAAATTGAATTGTACTGAGAGAAACAATTAAATAGTGAATTGTAACTGTACTGAATAAAGGGATTTGTATTGAAAAGAATAAGTCCTATCATTTGTACCCACACAAACATTTTACAGTATTTCAAATCGGACAGGAGGAGTTATCATTTATACAAGGAAAGAAATACACACTTATAACTCAAAAAATTACTCAAAAGGGATGGATATTTGGTGGCTAGCAAATTGCATAAATTGCAGTTCATTCGCGTTTATGATAGTAGGGGTTTATAGATCGCCGAAGTCTTCCAAAAAAACTTTCTGTGAGGAGTTTGGTGCACTTATGGATGATTTATGTGACTTCAGAAAAAAGTGCGTGATTTTGGGTGATTTTAATATTGACTGGTTGAAAGAGGGGATACATACAGGAAGAAAATGTGTAGACTAATTATGGTTAGTAGCTGTAAACAGATCATCAACGAACCAACAAGGATAACGGAAGATTCTAGAACATTAATCGACTACCTAATTACTAATGTTAAAGAAATTGAAGCTGAAGTTGATAGTGGTTTGAAGATCAGTGAACATCAAACGATATCAGTAAAAATTAATATAAATTCAAAAAGAGAAAAATTAGCTAAAGGCAAATGGGTTAAAAAAGTAACTACACAAAACAACGCATTCCGGAGTGCTTTAGAAAAAAGCAAAATAGGAAAAATTTCAATTGGCATGGAACTGTTGCGCGAAGGAATAAGAGAAACGATTGAGAAGTTCACACGGAAAAGTTTCAAAAATATGAAGTATTTGAATAGTTTGATGAAAACCTAGAGCAATATAAGAAATCAAAAATTATTTGTTACAAGAAAGCAGTGTTTACAAATGCGGAGTACGATTGGTGGGCATATCGGGCGAGCAGGAATACAAGGAAGAAATCAAGAAAAAAAAGCGAATTTGTAAAGAAAAAAGTGGAAAATGCAAGAAATCAAAAGGATATGTGGCGAAACTTAAAGAAATATGTTTTAAAAAAAGAAAAAGGTAGCGAAATATCAAATATTGTGTTTAGTGGTGTGGCGCTCAAAGAAAGCAAGTATATTGCTAACAGGTTTAATGACTTTTTTGTTGACAGTATCGTCCAAATTAATAATTCAATTCAATGTGTACCATTTGTAAATTGTGTTAAAGCGAATAATGTTGACTTTAGATTTGAAAGTGTTTCGTTATTGAATGTGAAAAAAGTTTTAAAACAATTGAAAAATAAAAATGACTTTGAGCATATGTGCCCTAAAACATACCTGGATAATTTTGATTGCGTCGGACCAGCTTTATTAACCATAATTAATAAATCTTTGGAAACAGGAGACTTCCCTAAAACATGGAAGCAAAGTATAGTGACGCCGATTGAGAAGATAGCCAATACGAAAAAATGTGAAGAGTTTCGTCCTGTTAATTCGTTACCGTTGTATGAAAAAGTTTTAGAAAAAATTGTGTTTAGTCAACTTAACGAATATTTAGAAAGAAATAAACTTAAAACTGTGATACAGTCGGGGTTCAGAAGGAGTCACTCATGCGAAAGCGCAATAAACCTAGTGATTATAGGGTGAAAAGAACAAATCGCTCAAAAGAAAAGAGTTTATTGTGTTTTTTAGACCTTAAACGAGCATTTGAAACGATTGATATTTGCAGATGATGCCGTTATATATCTAACAGAAGAAAATTTTCAAGACTGTCACATTAAAATGGTAAATAATTTAAAAAGTGTTTCTTTGTGGCTTAAACAAAATAGACTTAAACTTAATGTAAAAAAGACGCAAAGAATGGTAATTCATGAGAGATATGGAGAGGATTTAAGACTGAAAATTGACAGTGAAGAAATTGAAAAAGTTGAATATATTAAATATCTAGGCACTATTATTGACAATAAATTAAATTTTACAAAACACATTGACTATATATGTAAAAAAATCTCTAAAAAAATAGGTTTTTTTAAAAAGAGTAAGAAACCATATATCAACATTAGTGCAATAAATATTTACAATGTACTTGTAAAACCACATTTTGAGTATTGTTCAACAATTTTATTTTTATGTAACAATAATCTAATACAAAGACTGCAAGTTTTGCAAAATAAGGCAATGCGATGTATTCTAAGGTGCAATAAATATGTGTCGATTAATGTCATGTTAAAATCATTAAAGTGGTTGTCCGTTAAACAAAGAATTGTAATGAATGTCCTATTATTTATATTTAAGATAAGAAACAATTTAATGCCGGAATATCTTTTAAATTATGTGCAATATGTAAGAGAAGTTCAACCCTACCGGCTAAGAAATAGAAATGACATGAGATTACCTTTAATGTTAAGCTCTAATACGCAGAACTCCTTAATTTATAAGGGTTTTAAATTATTTAACAACCTTCCCTACGACACAAAATATGAAACAAACTTTGTACTTTTTTAAAAAAAAATGTATAGAATTCACTAGACTTAAGTTAAATATATTGTTAAAACAAAAAAAAAGTGTAACTTAAATAGCTTCTATGAAGCTAGTAAATAAACTAACTACTACTACTACTAACACTACTGCTACTACTACTACTACCACTACTACTACCTCGTCTACTACCACTACTACTACTACTAACACTACTACTACTACTACCACTACAACTACTACCACTACTACTACTATTAACACTACTACCACTACTACTACTACTACTAGCACTACCACTACTACTACTACTAGCACTACCACTACTACTACTACTAGCATTACTACTACTACTACCACCACTACTACTACTACTACTACTACTACTACTACTACTACTACCACTACTACTACTACTACCACTACTACTACGACATGCTACTACTACTACTACTGCTACTACATACTACTACTGGTACTACATACTACTACTGCTACTACATACCACCACTAGCACTACTACTACTTTATTTTTTTCTCAGTTCACATTTGCACTACATCCCAAACAATTCTACCCTTTTCTAAAAAACATAGGCTCTAGTAAGTATAAATGTACATGCATCCTTAAATACTATACTAAAAAGATTAGCAATTATTGCAAATCGGACATTTTGATCTAAAATTAAATACTTACAGGTGTAAATAGTTGAGGAGTCTTTGTAGGTAGAGAAAAATCAGCACTTAGTTTGATTCCAGAACCCAAGTCGAAATCACATATTTTTATCGGATTAAGTTTGTCACGATGTACACACAAAATATTTTCCGGCTTAAGATCTCGATGTGCAATACCTTTTTTATGCAGAAAATCTAGACCAGATGACAATTGCTTAACTATCTCAGCTGCATCACGTTCATTAAAACTAACATAGCATTGAATTCTTTCTAGCAAAGGGCCTCCATGTATCTTAAAATAAATAATAAATATTTATACCAATTATAATAGGGCCTAACTCACCTTTTCGAAAACTAGATAGAACTTTTCCTCGTCTTCAAAAAATTCTATAAGTTGCAAAATTGCAGGATGGCCCTGACAGTGATGAAATGTTTCTACTTCGCGAAATACGCGAGCTCGTGCATGTCCTGGTACTTTTTCAATAATTTTAACTGCATATTCCAAATCCGTGTATATATTAACACAAGTTTGAACTGATGCATATGCGCCTTCCCCAAGAATTTCTCCAGTTAATTTATACAATTCTAAATGTAAATGGATTTAGTAATTAGTTATAAAATAAGATATTATTAATATAGTTAATTTATAAAATTCAGTCATCCCAGGCGAAATAAATTCGTTTCCCCTGAGATCCGCGAATATTTCTATGTCATTGAAAATGATAGAATTCAAAATAGATCCTGTAAACAAGTTCTTATCATCAAACATGGAACTATTCCCGTCTCATTTACCTTATTTGCCCTCTTACTCTTAAAATATTATGAAGCTTTCGAAAAATATTGAAAACGGAGATATCTACATAAAGGAAATATAAATTACAGTGTGTTTGAAAAAACGTGTTGTTAAAAGAAACAATAGCTTTTTTTTTTTTTTTTTATAATTTACGCGCGCCTAAGGGGTTGATACCCTTTTACTGTTGCCAGGGCGCGGGCGGAAAGATAGGTGTGGAAAGTCAGGTGTGTTTGGTTTCTATGTTTGCTCTCCAGGGGTGGGAGTCCGAATAGGACGGAGAGTTTCTTCTTCACTCAGAGTGGATTCGAGATATAATTCCCAGTATTTTTTTCATTGCTTGAAACTCTTATAACAGCCAAATCTACGTGTCAGTGTTATGCCTTCACACGCAGAGTTTTTTTGTCTGAGTTCCAATGATACAATGAAAAATTGATTTTTGCCATGGGCAGGATTCGAACCTGGACCCTCCGAGTGAGAAGCGTTTGCTACTACCACTACACCACGACCACCCAAGCTTAACTTAGAAAAACAACCTTATTTATTATAAAGGCTTTTAACATTTCTGAAATGCGCAAAATTGTTGTTCATTCTTATCCATTCCCAATTATCGCCTCAAAACTTTGTCGACAACTTATGTATACTTTTTTATCAATTTTTATTCAATCAATGGCATCTACTGTTCGGTTTGAAGTGGTGTTTATATGAGCGTATTGAAGCAATACGCATTGAGCCAATGCGCTTTAAGCTGTCATATAAACTCTCTTCCAACGTGGCTCAAGATAACATATTCATTTTTTTTAAATCCTGACTGAAGATAATTTTCCGACGAATTCCCGCGATGACAAATAATAAAAAAACGACGAAGTCCAACGATGGGCAAGGATAACTAGTAAAAAACAAAATCCCAAAATTCTTATAATTTTTATTACCGTCTTGTGGTGTGGTCCAAATCCAAATGGACGAGAAAAACAAATTTCAATTTGATCAAGAATGTTACAAAGCATGATACGAAAGAAAGTGTAAAAGGTAATGCAAAACATAGAATTCAAGTTATGTTACAATGATAAGTGAGCGAACAAATGTAATTCAATGAGATTATGATAAAATGATAAGAGAGCAAACAAATTAATTCAATTATAGGGTATTTTGTTGCATAAATGGCAAAAACGTATTACATTTCAAAACACTGACATTGTGACGTAATGAAATTCAACAAATTCACTTTTGTTAAAAATGTGTTTGATTTTGTCGATAAAGTTAAAGATATTGAATTAGAAGAGGATTAAATTATCATCTCTTTCGATGTAGCAGCATTATTTCCAAACGTACCAATTGATTTGGCTTTTGCAGCGATACGCACACATCTCCAGAATAAAGGTCTGCCATTGGAGCGTATGAACGCATACACAAATGCCATCAATGTATGTATGAAACACAATTGTTTTCAGTACCGAAATGTTTTTTTATGAAAACAAATTTGGCTGCAGCATGGGAAACAGTTTGTCACCACTTGTAGCGGAGGCGTTAGCGATATGTCGACGACACGTTTGCGGTAATCAATAAAAAAGATATCGATACAACATTGAACATTTTAAACGGCCGTTATCGAAATTCACTTGTGAGAAGGAGAACGAAATGAATCAGACATTGACTTTTTTAGATGTCACGATCAAACGCAATGGTAAACACATAACTTTCGATGTTTACAGAAAGCCAACATCCACAAACAGATATATCACAAGTGATTCTTCTTGTACGCGTCAAAATAAAATAGCAGCTTTCCATATTATGGTATACAGATTTGGGCGTTTGCCATTATCTAATGCCTATTTCAAACGTAAATACGAACATATACGAGTAGTTCATGTTACCGACTTGAATGGCTATAAGTCGTTGATTGAAAAATTGTTTTTTAACCCTTTTCCTCCTAGTGGTTTCGCAGTGAAACCACACACTTAACATTTTTTCTCTATATTCCTAGTGGTTTCATGGTAAAACCAAGTATATTTCTCCGAACTGTTATTCATTTTATAACGGTAAAAAAAATTTCTGGTAATTTTTAGTGCGTTGTAAGTGATTTTTTGTGCTATAGTTTTACGGTTCGTGTCATTTGAAGTGGTTTTTATTTAGTTTTTTTTTTTGAGAATGGCAAGTAAAAAAAGTGCGTAAATAAAAGAATATGTTATTTTGTTGTCATAAAATATATAGTCGGTAGCAATTTATGAAATGCGACCCATTAATCAAGGTTTTTCGATGTGGTTTCGCTGTGAAACCAGTAGGGAATAAACTTTTTTTTTTTAATTTTAGACAATGATCGTTTTCGTAGATTTGACCTAGAGTCAATGGGTTCGGAAGAAATTTAGATTGACGAAATTCCATCGGATATGCAATCTGAAAGTGGTGGCGAAGAACCAGAGGATCCCGAAGCAAATGTTGAACACAATTCGACATAAATGCGACGAAAATCGTTTTTGTTGACGAACCTCAAGAAGAACATGACGAGAGATGGATTAGCGAAGATGATCTTCCCCCGTCTGTTCTTCAACAAAAAGAGAGGGCTAAGCGAACCATCTGGACGACGTTAAGAAATTATTTGCAAGGTACGAAAAAAGAGTTTGAAGAAGAAACAGGTTCCGCTATTCCTGAAGACTTAGAAACACATCACAGCCTCACCGTACAAGGTGATCCTGTCCTTGCTGGGAGGTTGGACTTTGCATGAATGACAAAAAACATTGTTTTCCATCATATCATAACGTTTAATAAATTTTTCAAAAAAATATTGTAACATTTTTTCCTTGTTTTTTTTCTTAGTTTCCTACTGGTTACGTGGCGAAACCACTTCTAAAAACATTAATAAAAGATTTAAAAAAGTTAAAAAATGTTTTTTATTTAAATTCATTATTAATAAAACAGGGTTTATCTAAATTTTAAAGTTTTATAAAAATATTTTAAAAAATGGACACCTCCGGGAACAAAGGGTTAAACAGTCTAAGAAGATTAAAAGCGATCAACAGTGCTTGCATTCAACTTCTGCTGGTGACGTCATAGTCTCCACCATTTCCTCTCCCCTCGATAGAAGAAATCCTTCGCCCAAGGCTATTGATGACGTGTCGGTTTAATCAAGCTTAGCAAAGAAAAACTGTCGAATATTTCTGAGCTTCAGTGTAGCTGTTACCTTTCCTCAAACATATGTACATACGTATGTACGCATGCAGATCAGTCCATCATGCAAAGAAAAAAAATTATTAATGCATAATATAATTGTTTAATATTAAAATCACATCACATAGAACACATATCGTACGATTCACCAAATACATTTACTGGTAGCACGCTTGCATCGAACCACTCTTGAGAGCAGTTGGATTGCAACAACAAATCACAGTGAAGCATAGCCTGACCATCGCCTGACCATCACACTGTACAACTATTTAAATCACCAAGTGCAGTGAGGTGGTGTGCAATATATGAATTCTGGGTTGGACTAACTGGTTGGGAGTTTGGGCAACTCACTCGTGATGAACTCGCTGTACACGCCGCATCAATCGTAATAAAGGAATTAATTTTACTTAGTTGTTTCTTTTATTTGGTCATTTCGTTTTTCTCTCGCTGTTTTTCTATTGGCTATCGGGTGTGATCATCGAAGAGTTCATCCGTCATAATATTTAGTTTCGTTTAAAACATAAATTTGTTGGTCCTTCAGATCCGGATAAAGTGAGTGAATAGTGAAAAAAAAAAAAAAAAAGACAATAGACTAAACTAAAGATAGACAAAAGACATGCATTCGGTCCGTGTGAAACGAGGAACCACGAAAGGTCGGTTAACGCGCACGACAACATTCGTGGATTCGATAAACTCTTCGACAACCTGCGAAATGTTGGAAATACGATTAGCACACTTGAACGAGTCCTGGTCAACATTCTGTTCGCTGCATGAGGCAGCACTTCAAGAATCAAGCGCGGAAGAAGTGGCAAGCTTCGAGGAGGAGTACGGTGAGTACGTAGATCGTTATTTTGTTGCACACTCGACAATAGTCAAGAACATTAACGAACGAAAAGCGTTAATAAAAGAAACCTCGGTGGTAGAAGAACTCGCGCAACAGCAATCAGCATTTTTAGAAAAACTTAATTCGTCAAGCCCTAATCGTACGGCTTCTATTCAGTTGCCCAAACTAACGGTGCCATCCTTTTCGGGGAATTATAAAGAATGGCCTTCGTTTAGAGACATTTTTATGGGATCGGTAGATAATAACCCAAATCTAACACCTACCCAAAAGTTCTACTATTTAAGTTCGTTTCTTCGGGATGAAGCCGCAAATTTAATAAAACATCTTCCTGTCTCGGAGGCGAATTATTTAGAAGCATGGGAACGGCTGGAAAACCGGTATGATCGGGTCAACCTCATTGTACAATCGTTCATCGAAACATTTATGGCGATTCCATCGACGACCTTGTGTAATGCAGAGAATTTGAGGAAAATTGCGGACGGTGCCGATGAGGTTGTACGTGGACTAAATGCGCTCGGTTCTAACAATCGCGATCCATGGTTAATTTACATTTTATTGAACAAGCTCGACGCGGACACTAAACAAAGTTGGGCTGAACATGTTGGTGCTCGCGATAATTGCAAATTCGAGGAACTTTTAACATTTTTACATTCAAAGTGCGATGCATTAGAATCGTGCAAACCACTCTCGCGGCCGGCTAATTCGCGTGCGAAACCACATGGGCAAATTCGGTCGCATTTCATTGAGTCGCCTTCCCACTCACAATGTCCTAAATGCAAAAATAGCCACCTACTATCACAGTGTACTCAGTTCTTAGCATTGAACATTGACTCACGTCGCGCGTTTGTAAAAAATAACGATTTGTGCTTTAACTGTCTTCGTGCGGGTCATACTTCGAGTAAATGTCGTTCATCCTTTCGCTGCCGTTCATGCAATACGCGTCATCACTCGTTAGTTCACACAGACTTATCAAATACATCTCGTATCCAATCCTTGTCGACCGACACTCTTCGGCAAACACCCAGACAACCCACCAACTCGCCTGTTTCCCCGCCGGTAAATAACCACTCCTCGCTTGATATTGGCCATTGTCGGCAAACAATTCTTCCAACTGTACTGGCTAAGGTTCAGGATAATCTAGGCAACCCTATCAACTGTCGTATTTTAATTGACTCAGGTTCGCAAATTTCGTTCGTTGTGGAATCATTCGCTCAACGTTTAGGCCTACCCCGTAAGCATGCAAGGATTCCAATTCGCGGGCTATCTTCAACAGATGCTGGCCAAACCCGAGGCTGCATCTCAAGCAACCTATACTCTCGATTTAACCAGACCCAACTTTCCGTCGACAGCTTCATTCTTAAAAAACTTACCTCTAACCTTCCTTCTCAGTCCTTTGACGCGTCTACCTGGTCTCATATTCAGGATCTGGAACTGGCAGACCCCAAGTTCAACGTTCCCGGTCCTATAGATATGATTCTTGGAGCGGACAAACTCTGGTGTATCGTTATGGGGGATCAGATTCAAGGACCGCATGGTCTGCCGATTGCCCAAAAAACATCTTTTGGCTGGATAGTAACTGGTGAGCTTTTGGAGTCCATACAAGAGGTTCCAGTCTCATCGCTTCACTCTACACTCGACGTCGACGCTCTGTTGCAGCGGTTTTGGGAGTTGGATGAAGGCACACCCTTGAAGGAGGAAACCTTTGCGGATGATGAAGCTGAAAATCACTTTCGGAAGACATTCTCGCGTTCACCCGATGGAAGGTATGTCATACAGTTACCTTTTAAAACACCCTCACCTGTCTTTGGTAACACAATAAAACATGCAGTTAGTCGCTTGAATTCGATGGAACGTCGGTTCTCCAAAGATCCCAACTTACATGAACTATATGTAAAATTTATGCAGGAGTATCTCAATTTAGGTCATATGGTTCGTATATCACCAGACGAATTGAACGGCAAACCCGGGAACATATTTTATCTGCCACATCACGCTGTTTTGAAACCAGATAGCGCGACTACCAAATTGCGGGTAGTGTTCGATGGTTCGGCTAAGGATTCATTAGGGAAATCGCTTAACAGTCAGTTGCTTATAGGCCCTCCCATACAGCGCGATTTATTCGGGGTGTGTCTACGGTTTCGGCAACATAGGTTTGTATTTACTGCAGACGTTGTCAAAATGTTCCGGCAAATTTGGGTAGATGATATGCATACCGATTTTCAACGCATCGTTTGGCGTGAGAGTCCATCTGATGAGATAAGCCATTTTCGATTACGGACCGTAACATATGGAACTGCATCTGCGCCGTTTTTATCGGTTCGAGTTTTAAAACAGATAGCGATGGACTACCAAAATGAGTACCCAACAGCAGCGCGCGTTTTGTTGAACGATGTGTACGTAGACGACATAATGACAGGAGCACCTTCAATAAACGAACTCATTAATCTTGGGTCGGAGCTTATAACCTTGTTATCGAATGCTGGGCTCGAGCTACGAAAATGGAATTCCAACTGCTGGCCTTTTCTGACTCAGATGCCAAGGGATGATTGTGATTTTTCCTGGCTTAGTACGGATCGGTCGAAGTCCATGATAAAGGTGCTTGGTATGCATTGGGATCCAAGATCTGACAATTATTCCTTTCGCATGTCGGAGCCTCGACTGTCCGTGCCTCCTACTAGACGTACCTTATTATCAGAAATTGCGCGAATTTTTGACCCGTTAGGATTTTTGTGCCCATCTGTTATATTGTTTAAAATGCTGTTCCAGGAGCTTTGGTCATCAGAACTCAACTTAGGCTGGGATGATCCACTTCCAACAGAGTTAGCTGCAAAATGGACGCGGTATAGAGGAGAGTTACACCTCTTCGAACAAATAGAGGTGCCTCGGGCCATGTTCCATTCGGATGACATCGAACTTCATGGATTTTCAGACGCGTCGATATTAGCCTACTCAGCTGTGGTATATGCTCGCTGTAAAATCGCCCCCAATCAGTTTCAGATTGTCTTAGTTGCCGCCAAAACCAAGGTTGCCCCTCTTAAACCAGTCTCGATCCCGCGGTTAGAACTTTGTGGTGCTCTCCTTCTCTGTCGCTTAATAACATCGATATAATCATCCATTCTTCGACACGTAAAAGTATTTGCTTGGTGTGATTCGCAAATCGTTCTCCATTGGTTATCTTCCCCACCTCGTCGTTGGACTACGTTCGTCGCTAATCGAACAGCTGCTATTCTGGAACGCATTCCACGATATTCATGGAGACATATCGCATCGGAGTCCAATCCCGCCGATGGTGCATCACGAGGCTTACTACCATCTCTCCTCATCACTCATCCTCTATGGTGGACCGGCCCTCCATGGTTATCGCTGTCACAGGAGTATTGGCCAGTATCAACGTTCACAGTCTCAGAACAGGATGGCGCCTCGGGGGAAGAAAACCAAAAGCCAAGACACATTCTTACAACCACAACGGAAGCTGATGTTTTTAAACTGCTAATAGCCAAAATTTCTTCGTGGACTCGGTTAGTTCGAATTGTCGCGTATTGTGTTCGGTTTACCAAAAACTGTCGATCTAAAATCTTTGAAAGAACTATACTCAGCCTTACGGTTTTGGAATTACGTGCCGCAGAACTCGTGATATTTAAACTTGTGCAGAAAGAATCGTTCGCAATGGACATTAAAAACTTACAAAGCACCCGTGCACTTAACTCAAACTCGAAACTATTAAGATATTCCCCGTTCATTGATAGTGATGGACTAATTCGTGTCGGGGGTCGAATTAAAAACGCTTGTTTATCATTTAACCTTAAACACCCTGTAATACTCCCTAATAATCACGTTTCTCTCCTTATAGTTAGGCACATACATAATAACTATCTTCATCCAGGAACATCGGAGACTTTCGTTATAGTACGCCAACGATACTGGATTCTTGGGAGCCGAAATCTTATTCGAAAGGTAGTACATCAGTGCAAACCATGCTTCCTTCAGCGAAAAGCGACGAGTACGCAATTGATGGGTGACCTGCCACAACAACGCGTTCAACGTAGTCGCCCATTTTTGAATAGCGGATGCGATTATGCTGGACCCTTTACCATAAAACTATCTCGCGGTCGAAATCCGAAGTTTTCAAAGGCATATCTGGCGCTGTTCGTTTGTATGAGCACTAAGGCTATACATCTTGAATTGGTAAGTGACCTGACAACCGATGCGTTTCTTGCTGCGTTTAGACGATTTGTTGCACGTCGGGGTAAGTGTTCCAACATATATTCAGATAATGGCACCAACTTTCAAGGAGCTCGCCGCTGTTTAAACGAGATGCAGAAGCTGATCTTATCCGAAACCTTCAACGATGACATCGCAGGCTCTCTTGCCATGGATGGCATCACATGGCACTTCATTCCTCCCTCTGCACCCCATTTTGGAGGACTGTGGGAAGCTGGCATAAGGTCTGTTAAACTTCACCTTCGTCGAGTTATCGGAAGTTCCATTTTAACCTTCGAGGAACTGTATACTGTGTTCACACAAATAGAAGCTGTGTTGAATTCCCGCCCTTTGTGTGCTTTATCGAATGACGATTTAAATCCATTAACACCTTCACATTTTCTTATAGGTGAGCCATATACAGCTGTCCCAGAACCAAGCTACCTAGGCGTGCCTGTCAACCGGTTGTCGCACTGGACCCACATCCAAAGTATGGTCCAAGGATTTTGGAAGCGATGGCAGACGGAGTACATCACCAGTCTTCAGGAGCGTCCTAAATGGCAAAAGGTTCAACGCAATGTGAAGCCAAACGACTTATCTTCCGAATCTTCCTCCTTCGAAATGGTTACTGGGAAGAATTGAAGATGTTCACTCAGGACCAGACAATTTGGTTCGAGTTGCAACGGTGCGAACCAATCGAGGACAATTTGTTCGACCAATCTCACGGCTTGCGATTTTACCATAATCCTGAAACTTGTTCCAGGGGCGGCGGGATGTTTAATATTAAAATCACATCACATAGAACACATATCGTACGATTCACCAAATACATTTACTGGTAGCACGCTGGCATCGAACCACTCTTGAGAGCAGTTGGATTGCAACAACAAATCACAGTGAAGCATAGCCTGACCATCGCCTGACCATCACACTGTACAACTATTTAAATCACCAAGTGCAGTGAGGTGGTGTGCAATATATGAATTCTGGGTTGGACTAACTGGTTGGGAGTTTGGGCAACTCACTCGTGATGAACTCGCTGTACACGCCGCATCAATCGTAATAAAGGAATTAATTTTACTTAGTTGTTTCTTTTATTTGGTCATTTCGTTTTTCTCTCGCTGTTTTTCTATTGGCTATCGGGTGTGATCATCGAAGAGTTCATCCGTCATAATATTTAGTTTCGTTTAAAACAATAATAAACAAAGATCATCTACAGTAAGCGAAATTCATTTAAACGCACTTTTTTTCTGATTTTTTACATAAAATTGCTTTGGCAACACTTTTTTTTAGAAAAGTGCATATACTAATTCTGTATTTTGAATAAAAAAACCATCATAATCAATCTAATCTATTAAACACTATTTATTTAAACAAAATCACATTTTTCGCTACGAAATTCATTTATACGCATTTTAAGAAACTAGTAAAAAATATAAATAAAACACATTTTAATTAAAAAAAACATGTCAGTATTTTGTGTGTCCTCCATTTGTTGGATAACGGCAAATATCCTATTCGCCATGGAACTTATAAGTTTGTAGATGGTGTCCAAACCTACAAGGTCCCATGTGCGCTTAATTTCTTCCTTAAGAGCCCGGATGTTTTCAAACTGATGACCGTTTTTATAAACCTCTCGTGCCCTCATATCCCACAGATTTTCTATGGGGTTAAGGTCAGAATTGCATGCCGGCCAACATATAACTGGGATGTTTCGCTGTCTCAACCATTCTTGGGAGAATTTGGAAGCGCGAACAGTTGTCCTGTTGAAAAATAAAGGCAGGGTCATCAACATTGTCCTCTAAACGGAATAAGCGCTGTGTTCAACATTTCACAATATGTTTCTGAGTTCATTTTAGTTGGAACAAAACACAATTGCGCTTTTCCGAAAGAAGAAAAAGCTCCCCAAATCATTACACTGCCTCCATGGTAGTTCCTGCTCATTCTTGGTGGATTGTTGTGACGTAATTCATGACAGTAAGAACTGAAACCATCTCGTCCATCAAGGTTAAACTTCTTTTCGTCAGAGAATATAACTGTATTCCATTTTTCGTCGCAAGTCATATGCTCTCTGGCAAATGCTAATCGAGCTGTTCTATGATGGATTTTCAGAAGTGGCTTTTTAAGCTGTTTTTTGTAAACCACGTTCGGAGTACTCGATAAAATTTGTTCAACTTGACGCTTTGTTATTAGCAAATTGAGATGAGCAACAATTTGGACAGAAGTCACCTTGTTTTGGGTCGCTTCGATTACAATTCGGTTCCGTTCTCTTCGAGTTATTTTACTCCAGCCTTTTCGACCACCATGCTTTCCATACGAATCACCTTTTTTAAGGAAATTTCTGATGAGCCCTTCAGAACGATCGATTTCACGTGCAATTGCCTTATTGTATATGCCGCGCTCTTTTAAGACCGTTATCTTAATCTTTTCTTCCGCTGTTAAATATTTTCCTTTTCCCAATATGGATTTAAATATTTATTTTTCTGAAAATGAGTTCTAAGATATTATTTTTTTATTTAAAAAAATGTGATCTTTAACCTTTTTTAACTTTCACTTAAATTTTTCCACAGGAGTCAATAAATTTTACTGAAATACTAAATGCGTATAAATGAATTTCGTGCTTTAAACAGCTGCCAATATTTTCTTTGACTTATCTTTATCACAAAAAAATGCGGTTATCGAAACTGATTCTTAAATCTACAATACCGCTTAAAAACTAACGATCGTGCAAATATAGATTTTTTTTAAAGCCCTTAAATGACAGCAATGCTGTAATTATTTGATGTAGTATTGGGTGCGTATAAACTAATTTCGCCCACTGTAGGTACACAGGACAACGATAGACGAGGAAGAGAATGAAAGAGAGTAACATTACTTCGATCAATGAACTCTTTACTTTGCTACGCAAATTCCCGTTTGTTGTATGAAATTTTTTGCGTTAAAGTATTGTGGCTGCTGCAGCATCAGTGAGTCTCAAAATGTTCTTAAATGTGTAGTGAAAATAAAGAGCAGTGCGCGAATTAATTCGAGTGTTATTTATAATTCAAATCCAATTCAGGTGAGTAAATTATTATATTATTTGGTTTTATTTAGTATGTTTTGTTGGTGGATCGATGTGTTGCGGTTGTTTTGTGATCTGTATTTCATTAGCATGGAGTGTGAAAGAGAATTCCATGGTTTGTATGTGATGAGTGTGTATATTTGGATGGTTCGTGTTATGTTGTTTATTGAATAGATTATGTGTGCAATAAATGTATGAGTGGTGGAGTGTGTATAAATTAAATTCTTTCTTGTTTATTTAAAATAAAAAAATAATTTTTTATTTCAACTTTCAACAACAAGGTATTCTTAAGAACTAAATTACAATTCAAAACTTAAGTCTAACGACAGTTCGCACAGCGACTGACCCAGACGCTGTGTCAGCAAAAAGACGTTCCCATGATTTGCAACGGTGGCCAGTATCACCTTTGCTGCTCGTGGCGGATGTTTATCACCTGTATCATGAAATGCATTGCGACGCGTGTAATTTATTTGCTTACGTTGCTCATCATGTTTTGCCTTAACTCCTCCGCCCTTAAATTCTAACGTCCTCGTTAGACCCTGAGGATATTAGAAGTTGCGGAATATCCTTGAGACCGATGGTTGTACTTGGCTGCTGATTTACTTCATTGGTAGGTTGCTTTTCGTTGTTCCATTTACATCCTCGTTGTCGTCGGAATGCAAATATGACTATGGCAAGAAGTATTAGTAGCATAATGGCATTAAGAGTTAGGCTTGCTTCATTTTTAGTTTTTAGCAGGCTAATTTCCCTTGTCCTGTTGACATGCAGACCTTTAATCATCTCCAACGATAAAACCTCTTCTATTCGACTGTGGGCGTGTAATGGTTGAAGTATAGCGGGTAAAGGCTGGAGTTCAGTGACTTCGTTTGATCTAAAAACCTTTTCTTTTACTTCAATGGTTTGATTATCGTGTTTCACTATGAAGGTTCCATTGAGTATCATTGTTTCGTTGTTAATAGTGACTGGACCGTTGAATTGATTTAAAAGCAATAAGCCTGTAGCAATTTCTTCCACTTCTGGGACGTGATCATTGTTAATAATAGTGCAATTTGCTTTTTGACTGCGTATAAGATTTGGGATGCATGAACTGTCTCTTAAATTTACAAGATTATCAGTTTTACAAATGGTTAAAGTATTATAAGTTTTACATTTCTTGCTTATAGCATATAATTCGTTCTTACATTCTATTATTGACTGATAGTCTATTTTATTTATTATTTTATTGATTCTAACTGGTTTTATAATTGATAGGTCACATGTTTCTGCTGTTGTAGTGGGGAAACTTACAATATAAACTATACTATTACCGTTACTAGCTATTTTAACTTCACTAAATTCTAATGCTTGGTCAATGTTTACATAAGGTATTTTTTCTATTTTCATATGTGTGAAATGTTTGTGTGGGTACAAATAATAGAACTTATTCTTTTCAATACAAATCCCTTTATTCAGTACAGTTACAATTCACTATTTAATTCTTTCTCTCAGTACAATTCAATTCCTCAACCACTTATACTTTTCTTATCTTTTACTTAAACCACTTAATCATTTCTTCTAATTAACACTTCAAATTCAACTTTGGAACTAATTTGCATACCTTTGGGATGCTGGTATTTATACTCGAATGACATACTTCGAGAACAATCCTCGCCATCCAGCGTCCCATACAATTTCCAATTTGCTAGAAAATTCGATTCCACTCTCCAGTCGAGACTTTGCTAATCCAGTATCGAAATCTTCTAGTCTTCGAGTTTCGACATTTTCTGCTAGATGTCGCTGCTCACATTTGAGTGGTTATCACAATATGTTCTGTAATATTTATTTCTGCGTTTGACAGTATGTATGAATTAATGATATTTGCCTTAGTCCAATGAATGGAGTAAACAATATTAGCTATCTCATCCTTAATTATTTCTAATTTATACTTAATTTCCAAAATTACATTATTATCATTACTTTCGTTTTCTTTAACTATTTTCAATATATGGTTTGTTAGATTTGACATTTCGTTTAATTTTTCCAAAGTAACTCTATTAATGACAACCTGATTGTTATTATTTTGTAGTACGTTGTTCATCTTATCCGTTATAATTTCATAGTCGTGGTGATCAGGGTTTCCCGCGATCCATTTCCACGCGCTACCTATGAAATCTAAGGATCGTTTGACTTTATTCATTTTTAATCTATTCAAATGATTTCTTATTTTGTTGATTTCAAAGCGAAGGATGGGATAAAGAGGGTTGCTGGGTTTGACGTGCTTGATTAATGAATCTTCGATGTTATTGATAAGCTCTTCATAAGGGTCGATGTCGATGACATGAATGATTTTGAAGTGCCTATTTTGGATTGCTGCATATCCTGCGTGTATTTTTATTAACTTTGAAGTTGAATAGTCGAGTATCTGTAGACTTGCGGTGCACAGGGAGGCAAAGAGTAGGCTGTTGTGGGAAAAAAGGAGGGAATTAGGTTTTAATTAAACTTTTGTGAATCGTTCTTCCGGACTGGGTCTTAATCGTTGAGTTGTTATTGGCGGCTACTATTTCTGCTTTATATCTTGGTGTAAGCTTGTTCCCTATTCTATTATTAATTTTGACATAAACTGTTTCTCCTACGTTATAAGTTTTTAAGGGGTCCTTAGTTTTGTTGTGATACCTTAGATCAGTTTCCTGTTTATCTTTAATTTTTCGTTTATTTTCCTGCCTTACTCTATCTAGTTCTGCTGGGTTGTTTAGAAGCTGTCTTCCAAAAAATAGGTCTATAGGCTTTTGGCAAGTGGTGGAGTGAATAGATTTGTTGTATTCATAAATTGATTTGTCTAATAGTTCTGAGAAAGTTAGGTGGGGATTCTCTGCTTTAACGCAACGAATTAGTTCGGAGAGGGTTGAATGCAGTCTCTCTATTTGTCCGTTTGCGGAGCTTGTGTATGGGGGTACTTTAAAAACCTTTATATTGAAAGTATTTTCCAACATGAATATTATGGAAACAGAATTAAAAGATTTCTCGTTGTCTATTACAACGATCTGTGGAACGCCAAAAGATAGTACAAGTTCTCTAAGAGTGCCTTGTACATCAACGGCAGCTCTAGATTTTACAATCCTAGCAAGAGCATATTTTGAGAACTTATCTATTGCCGTCAAAATAATTTTTTTATTCGTGAAGTACATGTCTATGTGGACAATCTGCCCAGGATATTCGGGGATAGGTGTTGGTTGGATTTCGGGATTATTGGGATGCCTATCAAATATTGCAAGCTTTTGTAATTTTCGCTATTTTTGCACTCATATGTGGGAAATAGAAATTTTGTAGAAGTTGGATCTTGTTCTCTTTACTGTTCCTATGCGCACGATTGTGTTCTTTAATTATTTCGGCTTGCTGATGGTCTTCGTCGGTCAAGTCTGTCACCATTTTCCTTGCGAATCGTGTTTTTATTTTGCTGAAATTACTTGGATAAATCATTTGAATTATGCCTAAAACTCTTTCTTCGGTTTTTACTCCATTAACAACTGATGGGTTTAAGTATTTTTTAAGAATGCCTACTAGTTTCTCTTCCGTGTATTCAGGTTCTGTTATAATATGTCGGTGATAGGTAGGGAAGACTAATTTAAACTCGTGAGATGATGTTTCGCCAAAATTGAGAATTATTTGATTTTTAAAAACATTTAACGGTACGTCTGAAATTTGAATAAGATTTTGACCAGAACTTTGGTCACTATGTTGAGTAGCAGTAAGGGAATTAATGTGAGAACTTCTAGGTGGTCTTGACAGGGCGTCAGCAACAACATTGGATCTTCCAGGCTTATAACTTAACTCGTAGTTATATTCTTCGAGTATTGCCTTCCAACGTTTCATCTTGCTGTTGTCATTTTTATGGCTCAACGCATACGTCAAGGGTTGATGGTCTGTGAAGATTTTGAATTTGGCCGAACCGTACAAATAATTCCTTAACGATTTTAGAGCCCTATGGCTATGGCTAACATCTTCTTTTCGTTAGCTGCATAGTTTTCTTCAGATTTTGTAAGCGTTCTGGAGATGAACGTAATTGGTTTGTCGTTTTGTGACAATACGGCTCCCAAGGCGTAGTTTGACGCGTCTGTAGTTAAGTGGAATTCCGTGGAGAAGTCTGGGTGGCTGAGAATAACATCTTCTGAAATTAATGAGCGTCTAAGTTTTTCAAATGCATCTTTTGCGTCTTCGTTCAGGTGGATGGTTTTTTTATTCGAAGCAGCTTTGGACGTACGTCCGTCCTCCCCCCTCAAAAGGGCTGTCAAGGGTTTTGCCAATTTAGCATAGTCCCTGATAAACCTACGGTAAAATCCTGACAGACCAAGAAAAGATCTTAAATCCTTGAGTGTCTGGGGATAGGGGAATTCTGCAATTGCTTTTAATTTAGAGGGATTAGCTTTTATGCCCTCGGACGAGATGATAAAGCCCAGAAATTCTACCTCCGATTTAAGAAAGTCACACTTGTCTAGTTGGACCTTAAAGTTCGCTTCTTGAAGGGTTTTAAATATTTGTTCCAAGTTTTTGAAGTGAGTCTTGACATCTTCGCTGAACACTACTATATCATCGATATAGACGTAGCAGATTTTACCTATGTGTTCCCTAAGTATATCGTCTAAAGTTCGCTGAAATATGGAGGGCGCGTTTTTCAGCCCGAATGGGAGTCTGACGAATTCGTATTTTCCGTTGTTGACGGAAAATGAAGTTTTTTCGATGTCATCCTCGTTCAGAGGGATTTGGTGAAATCCGCTTTTGAGATCAAGAACGGAAAACCATTTACTTTTGCCTAACTGGGATAAAACTTCATTCGTTTCAGGAATGGGGTAGCGATCGCTAATCGTAACGGCGTTAAGCTTTCTATAATCAATTACCATGCGGTATTTTTTTTCACCAGAGGCGTCGGCCTTCTTTGGTACTATCCATACCGGTGAGTTATAGGGTGACCGTGAAGGTCTTATTATTCCATCGTTTAGTAATTGATTTATTTGATTGTCAATTTCTGGTTTCAGAGACATAGGATACGGGTAGGACTTGGAGTAAATAGGATCCGCAGTGGAGGTACGGATTCTTCCTTTGACTTTCGTCGTGAAAGTTAATTTTTCGTTTGGTTCGCTGAATAAGTTAGAGTATTTCGTCGTTAAAGAATAGAGTGCATCTTTTTGTTCCTGTGTCATATGTTCCGTTCTAAGACATATGTTGTGGATAGTTTCGGACAGTTGTTGCTTTAATTTCACTTTAATGTTATTGTTAATTATCATATAGTTCCTATTGGAGAAAATAATGGCAGATAAATCTTTGAGGGTATCGTTTCCTAGGATTGCGTCAAACGACTTTAAAGAAGGTAGGGCGAAAAATTTTATTTTTTTGTTCAGAAAAGGTTAAGTAGGGTATGATGGGTTATTTCGATATTTCCACCGTAAGAATTAGCATAGAAATTTGTTTGATTAGGTATAAGGGTTTTAGCAATATGAGGTTGAATATAGTTCTTGTTAGACCCGGTGTCTACAAGAAACTTTAGAGTTTTCCTTTCTCTCGTTCTGCACTCGAAATAGGGCAGAGACGAGTTGGTCAATCTAAAAAATGAACATCCACAAAGTCTTCTGTATTTTGTGCATATTCTTCGCTTATCCCATGATCGTTCATCTGTTGATCGTTCAGATAATCATTCAGGGATTGGTCATTCACCTCGCAATTATTCATTGCTATGTTATAGTTTTCAATCTCATTATTGTGTGCAATTTCGACATTACTATCGTGATTTTCCGGAGAAGTTTCTACATGAAAATTACGTTGGAGTTTGTTAGGTAGGACATGTTGTTGGGATACAGGCATAGGGCGCTTAGCAGCTGGTGGCCGGTTTTTATCCATTGGCCTATTCATGTAATTAGCATTATTTGTCTTTATGGTGCTTGTTTCCATAGGTTCAGGTCTAGGGGTAGGTTTGGAGTGAGAAGGATTATTCAGTTGTTGATGATGTGAATTAGGCTGGAAGTTTGCTCTTGGGTTTGGTTGATAATTGAATGGAAATGATTGGTATTGAGTGTTCGGGTATTGATATTGATTGGGATGCTGCAAAGGACGTGGGGGAAAATGTGCTTGTTGCTGTGGCAGATATGCCAACTGAGGGTAGAAAATTTGACCATTTGGATTTTTCCGTGGAGGAACAGGTGGAGCTGGTTGCGGTTTTCGCGTGGTTCCAATGTTTTGATTGGCGTGGTTTGATCTGTATTGCTGATTTTCTAATTTATGACATAAATTTAGAGCTGTTGGTAGGTCAGCAGGTTCTCTCATTGCTAGTAGTCTTGGGAGATCACCTCTTAGCCCCCTAATAAAGGTGTCTAAGGCTTTCGATCTGTATGACTGGGTTAGATGATGTAGCGCATCAGGTGGAAGTTCCATGCTGGATAGTTTGTTTTGAATAAGAGATAGGTGGTTATACACCGCCTGATAGTAGGTCTCTATTGGGTTGTTACCCTGTACTAGCATGGTCATCTGGTACTCTAAAGTACCTAGATCACGCCTGTCCGCGTAGTGCAGTGTGAGGCATTTCGTAATACACTCCCAATTTAATGGTGTGTTATATGATTCAAGGACTGCGTCAGCATTTCCTATAATCTTATTACGGATGATGTTCAGGATGCCAAAATATTTTGGTGTCCCTTTGAAGCGGTCATAGATGTTTAGAACTCGGTCGACGATCTTGCGCCAGGAGCTAAACTCACCTGGAGTTCCGGAGAACTCCCGAAGGCTTCTCACAACATCAGGGACCTTATCTAGGTCGTTCAAATTGGCTAGATGTCTTTCGTCAATCGTTATATCGACACCTCGTTGAATTTGTGTATCAGGGTTTATTATTCCCTGAACTACTTGTCTACATTCCGTTATACAGACTTGACGCACAATTCCCTCGATCAGGGCTCTTAGCTCTGGGGTAGCATTCACTGGCTGATTAAAAGCTTGTGAACGCGAAGTGGATGGGTTTTCAGGGTTTAGAACAGAAGGACGAATGATTGGATCGGTCATTTTTGAAATCGATTTGAAATAGAGATTACTCTTTAATAGGTAAACTAGGATTAATTAATTAATTCACTTATCAGGGTGTCACTATGTATTTAAATTTTCACTCTAAATCTATTTTTTCCTTTTAAATATAACTGTTATTTCCTTATCAAATTTTTAATGATTTATTTAAATTTCCTTAAGATTAATTATCGTCACTATGTACTTGAATTTTCACTCTAAAATCTAATTTTTTCTTTAAATATATTTAATTTTTGTAATTACTTTTCACTTTTGATTATTGATTCGCTTAAAGAAGTGCTTAATTCTATCTTACAGTATAATTGATAATTGATTTTTCGGTTATTGATTTGTTAATAGAAGTACTTAATTCTAACTTACAATATAATGCAATGCATATCCAGCGCTGGTGAAGGTGGCTTGATCCTTTTTGCTTTAGGCTACTACGGTGCCTTCCTCCACACTCCCTCGCTGTCGGCTTTGTCTAATGACTAAGTCTGGTGTGTTCGGGCCCAGTTGAGTGCGTTGTTGCTGGAGCTGCTTAAGGTCCTTACACAACGGGCTGGAGCTACTTGAGGTCCTTGGTGATAACTTGGAGCTTCTTGAGGTCACTTATTGTTTTCACTGCCCGTACGCGACGCGAGCTACTTGAGGTCGACTTATTTGCGTTCGCACTTTCAATAACCGGGCCAACCACGTTGGGCGCCAATTAAATTCTTTCTTGTTTATTTAAAATAAAAAAATAATTTTTTATTTCAACTTTCAACAACAAGGTATTCTTAAGAACTAAATTACAATTCAAAACTTAAGTCTAACGACAGTTCGCACAGCGACTGACCCAGACGCTGTGTCAGCAAAAAGACGTTCCCATGATTTGCAACGGTGTCCAGTATCACCTTTGCTGCTCGTGGCGGATGTTTATCACCTGTATCATGAAATGCATTGCGGCGCGTGTAATTTATTTGCTTACGTTGCTCATCATGTTTTGCCTTAACTTATATAATATTGGTGTGTGCATATGATAAGTGCGTTGAAAATTGGTTTGTGTATTTGCTGCATTGATTGCAATTGAGTCAAAGGTGTATGTATTTCCATGTGTAGGAGTTTGAAGATATGTTTTTTCGTTGGGAGTGATAATTGACAGTAATTGGTGAAAGGGAAATCGGATTTGAGTGTTGCCGATGTGCGTTTAAGATAGGAGTGGATTATTTTCTATGGAATTTAGAGTAGATTTTAGGACTGTATTTAAGCACTATCACAGATGCTATATGTTAAGTTGCATAGATATTGCACGCCGAAGGAAACAATGGGGTGGCCGTGGTGTAGTGGTAGTAGCAAACGTTTCTCACTCGGAGGGTCCAGGTTCGAATCCTGCTCATGGCAAGTCAGTTTTTCATTGTGTAATTGGAACTCAGACAGAAAAATTCTGCGTGTGAAGGCATAACACTGACACGTAGATTTGGCTGTTGTAGAGTTTCAAGAACAGAAAATAAAAATACTCTGAACACCTCTTATCCACTCTGAGTGAAAAAAAACTCTCCGTCCTATTCGGACTCCCACCCCTGGAGAGCAAACATAGAAACCAAACACACCTGAGTTTCAAACCACTACAAAAACAATTTTCCTTTCTCCTCCTTCTAACTTCCCGCCCGCGCCCTGGCAACAGTAAAAGGGTATCTAACCCCTTAGGCGCGCGTAAATTATATATAAAAAAAAAAAAATCTAACCATTTTTCCATTCAATGGGACGTACCCGTACGTCCCAGTTCGATCGAACTAGAGTGAATCATACTCAGACATGATGTTGCTCTTAATTGTTTTGTATTATCAAACGCGGAGAGCAAAGTATAGAAGGTCCTTGTGATGCTCATAGCAAGGACTTTTTTCATCAAACCATTTCGGATCTCTAGTATTTGTTTTCCTCATGCATTCCAAGGCCATTGTCTCTCTTATATTTCTTCCTTGTGGACGTTCTGTGAAAATTATATTAAACACTTTGAAGTGAACTTTACAAACGTTAAAAAAATCATTAGTTGGTGCCTTCAGACTTCCAAAGTTACTTTTGAGAATAATTTTTTGCAAAGATGATAAACTCCGAAGGACATGTTATTTTTGCATCAGTTTTTAAAAATAGTTTGGAACAATTTAAACATTTGTTCCTTAAAAGCAAGATATCCAGTAAAATATCGCATTGCTGTTGCTTCTAATGTGATTTTAGTTTCGATTTCCATATCACAAATGACTTTTTCGTACAGAGTTTCATCGCATATGATTTTCTTACGATCCTCGATCCTTAAGCAATGAAGAAGTTTTTGGAATATTAGTTTGAGTTAGGGATGAGTCTACGTTTAAAAATTCTAAATCATCATCATCACAGTTACTGAAAGGAGAAAAATTAATAAGATTTGACGAGAGAATCATCAAAACATTAAATTCGTAAACTCCTTTTCAAACGAATTTAAAAATCTGAAAAAAGACTCCGTATCCTGTCCTACTCCTTCTCAAGGAACCAATTGTAACGTCCTTGTCATTAAAGGTAAAACTTCCAGTCGAGATAGAATATCAAACCCTATGATTATAAATCTTCCAGATAAAGTAAAGCTCCGGATCCTCAACCTCTATAACAATATCTTAAATACAAGTGTTATTCCTCAAATCTGGAAAACAGCCTCCAAAATTCCTATCCCTAAACCCGGTAAAGACAAACAAACGCCAGAGGGCTATCGCCTGATTTCACTCTTACCATGCCTTGCAAAAGTACTTGAAAAAAATAGTTGCCAAACGAATATTCTGGTATGCTGAGACTAATAATCTTCTTAGTCCAAGCCAAGTAGCGTTTAAACCGAATCGAGAGTGTACGGATGCTCTTCCTTATATTGATGACCAAAACTCTAGAGCCTTGAATTCTAAAAACCATGTGTCGATTCTCACTTTAAATTTCGAAAAAGCATTCGACAGAATAGGCATTCATGTTATATTAAATAAACTTAAGGAATGGAGTTTTGGCCCCAAAATTCTCAGCTACGTGAAAACGTTCCTAAGTAATAGAAGATTCTACATAAAGTGTAATGGTTTCTACTCCTCCTCACATCGATTTGACAAATCACCATTGTCAGTTGTATTGTTCTCAATTGCCTTTCAAAACGTCTGCGAAATCCTATCCAAAGAAAAATTCTTAAACTACTGCGTCTACGCAGACGATGTTTATATTCTGTGTATGCCGTAATCATCTATGTACACCCTTTAACTTAAGTATAAATAATGTACAAATAGAAAATGTTAACAATTTAGAAATCTTAGGACTAATATTCAATAGAAGATACAATTGGCGAGACCATTGTTTAGATCTTAAAAAGTCTCTGGCTGCAATGGCAAACATTGTTAAATATTTATCAAGACAAAAAAGTAGCGTACATGTAAATTCACTATTCACTTTGTTATATTACTAAATCACTTATTTTAAGCAAAATAGATTACGGCATTTTCATATATGGCAATTCTCCTAAAACAACACTCGGAATCATAAAACCAATTTATCATCAAGCAGCAAGATGTAGTGTTGGCGCCTTTCGTACCACTCTTACCAAAAATATCCTGGCAGAGGCTGGCCTACCGACTATTGAGGAACGAAGAGATAAAATAACGCACAAATTGCGCCAGACTGATTTTTTCGTATAATTCGCCAATCGACAAAGAAGTAAACCTCACAATGAATCGCAAAAGGAGATACAAAATCTCACCAGCCCTCTTGACAATTCTACGGTCTGGCAATAACGAATTTCCGAAAAAAGAGCTATTTAAAATAAAAAACCCTCTTGGCTAATAGATTCAACCTCTTTTATAATAGACCTTGCATCGTATGGAAAATCCAATACAAGTGATCTCATATATCGAAAGCTATATCAAGGCATCTGGTCCGATTTCAATGCCAACAATTGGAATTTTATGTTTACGGACGGATCGAAGACCTGTGATAACACATCTTTTGTTATAGTTTGATGATGGCAATACAATTCGACTTGGGATACTCCCACAAATAGCATCCATTTTCACCGCCGAAGCTTTCGCCATTCTTCTTGCGATACAAGAAGCTACAAAAAGTGGCACAAAGTAAATCTTCTGCAGACACAGCCTCTCTATTATCAAAGCTATTGCAAATACCAATAACGACACTAATGTCATCAACAACATCCGGCACTTATTAACCAAATCAACTCACTTCATAAAGCTGATGTGGATTCCAGGACATGTAGGAATCCCAGGAAATGAGCGGGCGGATGAAACAGCCAACCTCGCACTGAAATCAGCACTGTACCTTTACAACTTCTACACTAAAAATGACTATTAAACATCGTATGGAAAAAGTTGCAAGTTTCGAATAAAATGATTGGCTCCTGTATCAGCACCACACCACTACGCTAAAGTTAACACAAAGTCAACAACAAAGACTCCACCCATCTACCCTACAAACATATCAAAAATTAAAATCACCAATTTCATCCGACTACGGATTGGCCATACCTCTGCCACCCAAATCTACATCCTTAAAAAAGAATCCTCTCTCTGCCACACTACTCTTAACCATCAACACCTACTCTACAACTGCGACAAAACTAAACCATTCATCATCAACTTACTAACAGGAAAAGACATCATCGAAACTTTAAAATATTCGCAAAAATCTAACATACAAAAAATCAGTACAGCAATACTTTTTGAAACAGACACTAATATATATGACACTTTAGCTTTCTACTAGTATATTATAATTTTATTTTATTTTATTTTTCACAGGTACAATGCAAATTAATTTACATTGTCCAAAATACATGACAGTGCCGGGGAACAAAGCCCATATGGCATTTACATTGAACAGTTAGTTTTAAATTTGATTAAGTGTGTTTTTTTAAGTAAGGGGAAAAGTGATGAGTGTTCTGAATTGAGCGTGGTATCCAATAGGGTTTGTAAAGTTGGTGTCTTGTTTTGAAAGTGTTGTTTTGTCACAGGACAATTGCACAATAGATGGTCCATGTCTAAAGTTTGATGACAGCTGCACTGTGGTGCTTGTTCTTTTTTGTAAAGATATACTTTGTTAAGCAGTGCATGCCCTAATCTAATACGGCAGAGTGCTATTGCTTGTGAACGGCTCAAAGCGATGTTGTATATGACTTGTCCTAAAGTTGTTTTGTGTTTCCTCAAGAAGGTGTTTGAGTTATACCAACTTTGCGCTTCAGCTTCTTTTATTTTGTCTAATATACGAGTATTATTATATATTGATGATGCAAAAGGGGGAGTTTTGTAAATTAATGGCATTTTAGCAGCTTCGCGGGCTGTCGAGTCTGCCTGTTATCCATACATGGCCTGGTCTCCATAATAGATGAATTCTCGGGAAGTTTGCGCGGATGATTGTTCTTATATACTTGATTATGGGAGTTTTAACTTTGTTGTTAGCTATACTTTGTATTACACTCAAGGAGTCACCGCAAATAGCCGTTTTATAATTGTTGTTGTTGGCGATTACGAATGCATCCACTTCACCAATAAATGGATTCTGATTGGGGATTGTGAGTTTTTTGGACACAATTTTGTCATGACTGCTGTCGTATCTATAAACACTGTATCCAGTTATTGAATTTGCTGTGGACGCATCGGTGTATAGAATACAGTCAAAGTTTCCTTTTTCTATGTATAATTTCTGCAAATTGTTTCCTGAATACTAAGGGCGGAGTGTGTTCTTTTGGCATTCTGCTCATTGATGTGTTTATACAGCTTATTGGGAATGACCAAGGGGAGGTGTCTATTTCATATTTACAAGTGTTGGGTGTTAAAGTGTTTATGGCTGTGAGGTAACGTATGGTGTTATAAATTGAGCTTTTTATTTTGATTTTGCGTTAATTTTCCAACCTGTTTTGCAAATTGCATGTAATGGGTGTCTATAGTCTGAGAGGCTTTTTGCGATTAGCTTACTAGGGTGGATTCTCTTCATGTCTACAAAATGTGGAGTATTTATTTCTGCCAACTGTGCATCGATAGGTGTAGATGGTAAGGCACCTATTGCTTTTCGCAGTATGGCGTTGGTTTTGGTTTGAATTAGCTGATCTTTGTTTTTAGTCCAATTGGTGTATATAGTAAAACCGTGTAGTGGTGCTCCTCTTGTGAGTGTTTTGGCTATCTCGATCGAAGTGTTTACGTGAGGTCCTTTGTGTTTTTGGCAAATGATTTTCATTAAGTTTAGAGATTTGTTAAACCTCCCTTCCACTAACTTATCATGTGCATTCCATTTCCACGTTTTTGTGCAGATAAGTCCAAGTAATTTCATTTTTTCTTTTATGGGAATTTGGATGGAGTTGATGTTTAAGGTGGTGGTTGAACAGTTTTTCTTCCTACATACATGCAGGGCCTCCATTTTTTCATTCGGCAACTTCGCGTCTGTGTTGTTGCACCATCTCAGAGCTTTACTTACGACTTGTTTAATAGCATGGGAAACTTTATCTGCATTTCCAGAGCCAAGAATGAAGATGTTATCTGCGAACGTTAAAATGGCTTTTATTTGCCGATCATTTGTTTGAATTTGCTTAAGGAACGAATTCAAATAGGCGTTATATAGCGCTGTTGAAATTGGGGATCCCTGTGGGACTCCGTTTGCTAATCTGTGGTCTGTTGAGTAATGTCCATTAACGCACACTTTTATTAGTCTGTTAGACATGAATGATTTTATTGCATTAAGCAAATTTGAGTTCACTCAACATTTTTGGAGTTGTGTAATAACACCGAGGGTTGTTACTTTTTCAAAAGCCTTTTCCAAGTCCATGGAAAGAAGCACAGAGTGGTTTCTAGAGGCCATTTCTGTATGTATTGCTTGGTCAAGTACATGCAACAGAGTGTTTGTGCCTCTTTGAGGTCTGAAGCCATGTTGGCAATTGTCCAGACATGTTTCGAGAGTTCCTTTTAGCCTGTTTACAATTATTTTTTCAAATAGTTTGGACAGAACTGAGAGGAGGGAAATCGGGCGGTCACTTTCGATGCATTGCGGATCCGCATTTGGTTTTAGAATAGGAATTAAGTTTGCTTTTTTTACTTTTTTCCATTCATGTGGGAATATTCTTGTTTTTAGGATGTTGTTGTTGTATAATTTTAATAACCTCAACATGACTAAGCTGGGCGATTTTTTAACATGTTAAAAGTTATTTTGTCCGAGTCTGGGGTCGATCCTTTAGTTGCGTAAAGTACTTCCAACATTTCTGGTAGTGTAATTGGTGGTACATTTTCGACAGGTAAAATATTGTTTACTTTCATTTTATTGTTGAGCTGCACAACATGGGGTGGAAATTTTTCATCTGAACTGTATCCTGCCCATTTAGTGGCAAAAAGTCGCGCGATTACATTTGGATCAGTTGTCATTGTAGAGTCTTTTCTGATTTCAGTGATGTTGCTTCGAGTCTGTTTATTATTTATAGCCTTGACCTTGTTCCAGAGGGTTGTCGAGTCCATCGTTGGGTTTATTGAAGATAAGAAATTCGTCCACATTTGTGTAATTGGAACGCAGTCAGGCAAATATGCTTGTGAAGGCATAACACTGACATGTAGATTTGGCTGTTGTAGAGTTTCAAGCACAAGACAAGCGTGAAAATTTATAACCTTCGAATCATTCCGAGTGAAGAAAAAAATCTCTGTCCTATTCGGACTCCCACCTCCGGAGAGCTAATATCGAAACAAAATATACCTGAGTTTCAAACCACTACATCACAACAATGTTTTCCTTTCTCCTCCTTCTATCTTTCAGCCCGCGCCCTGATAACAGTAAAAGGGTATCATAACCCCTCAGGCGCGCGTAAATTATAAAAAAAAAATCTAACACCACTGATGATGATAGCAGACCATAAATCTCCCATATGGAATGCAAATGGACTCCGCCAACATTACCTGGAACTCAAACAATACTTAAAATACAGTCAAATCGACATAATGCTCATTGCTGAAACCCATCTAACAGCGAGGTAAACATTTAAATTCCCTGGCTGCGAAACCCTCAACACAGATTATTCAAATGGAACAGGACATGGAAGACCCGCAATAATAATCAACAAGCAGATGGAATTTACTGTATTTAACAAATTTCAAACTGACTACATCCAATCTAGATCTATTCTAATAGAAGATATTCATGAGTCCATTGTCATATCCTGAATCTATTGCCCACCTAAGCACCAAATAACTTCTTCCCAATACGACAACTATCTGAAAACTCTAGGCAATCGCATTCTGGTGGCAGGCGAATTTAATGCAAAGCATACAGACTGGGGATCAAAATTAATCACAAAAAGGCAATAACTTACAAGACGCAATGAAAACAAACAATTGTAAACAGATCAGCACGGGAGAACACACCTAATGGCCAACAGACATGACGAACGACCCTGACCTTATTGACTTCTGCATATTCAAGAACATAAACACCTCAGACTATTCACCCATGACCATTAAATACCTTTGAAAACTCATAAAAGTAACTGAACCAACCAAGCTCTACAACTCGAAAACTGGCTGGGACATTTTCCGACACCACATAAATAATTGATAGGCTATCAACTAGCATTTCCCTCAAATCTTAAAGCAATATTGAAAGAACAGTAATATAAATAAACGACATAATCAAAGAAGGAGCACATAGAGCAATGCTTATAATAGAACACAAACCTAACAATACTTCTTCGACTCCACATATTAAAAAGACTCATACAGACAAAAAGAAAACTAAGAAAAAGTTAACAGTTGACACGAGCAGCAAATGGCAAAACTAATTTCAAGAAGATAACCAAAGAGTTGAAACACAAACTTAACGAAATTCAGAACAAGAACCTCTCCAACAACACAGGTAATTTAACGCCAATATCTGAGACAAATTACTCCCTAGGGCAACGAGGCACATTACAAATAGGCCCCAACATCACCCACCCATTATGAAACTAGACAACACATGGGCTAGAGATAATCTGGACAAAGCTGCACTACTTGCCAAGCACTTCGAGGCTATTTTCACAAACACCGAATGGCGACGCGGACACCACCACAACAGATAACTAAGCAAAATAAAATCGAAAGAGGTAGAGCTTTGCATCAAAAAAGAGATAAATAGCAAAGAAGCTCCTGGCTACGATCTTCTGATTAGTAAGCTACTAAGGGAACTACTGCAATTAGCCTTCATTTCCCTAAGAAACCTCTTCAAGGGCATAGTCAGACTAAAACATTTTCCAGAAATTTGGAAAGTCGCAGAAGTGATAGCTTTTCCAAAGCCAGAGAAGGGCTCTATAAAGACAACTGCGTTTAGGCCTATAAGCCTGCTTCCTGTAATATCGAAGGTCTTTGAAAAGCTCCCTTTAAAAAGACTGCAATCAATTCTGACACAATCCAAAGGCGCTCTTATTTAAACTCAGCAACATTGTTCCGAAGGACTACTTTTTGCTTCTAAAAAGGTATTTAGAAAACCGATGTTTCTACGTACGCTTCTTGGACCAATGCTCACAGATCCATCTGATCAAAGCTGGAGTGCCCCAAGGTAGGATCTTAGGGTTCTTGCTCTATCTACCCTTCACAGCAGATATCCACACCCATGTCCGAAAAACGGACATGATTGTTACCTTTGCTGACAACACAATTTTACTAAACTCCGGAAACAATCTCCAACTTACAAATCGTAAACTACAACAACAACTGGACAAAGCAATTGCGTGGTTCACAAAGTGGCACATAAAAACCAACGGAGACAAAACAATACAAGATATCTACAATACTAAAACAAAATTCACACAAATAAAGAATAAACAGATATCCATCCAGCCAATTGACTTGGAAGTTCCATATACAAAAAAAACCTGCCCAACTAAAAGACAAATTTGGTTGGCTTCTACGACCCCAGTCAAACGTCTCGATAACAAACAAATTACTCATATATAAGAGTATAATAAAACCAATATGAACTTACGGTATCCAAATCTGTAGAACCTCCAAGAAAACAAATCTGAACATAATTCAAAGACAACAAAGCAAGTTTCTAATGATGATCACCAACGCTGAATAGTATATCTGAAGAGGAGCCATCGACCTAGCGCTTCAAACATAATATTATTATGTGTGTTGTATTGTATGCAAGTTATAACGTTACACTCCGTCCGACCACACAATCCTTCATGAAATTCCAGAATCCTCATCTCACTATTCAAACAACCCTTTGTTTTAATATAACAAATAAACCACAGCATTAACAGATTCAGGAAAAACATTAAAAGAAATCCTTATCGAACTGTTTACCACGATCTTTCATGAGATTCCAGAATCCTTATCTCACTATTCACCCGACCCTTCTAAGGATACCTAAACAGAACAGCACACAGCAACCCTATATAAATCATGGCCAAGGAGACCTAGTGGCAGTTTATCTTCGTCATCACGGCAGCATATATCCGTCATCACGGCAGTTTATTTTCGTCATCACAGCCGTTTATTTTCGTCATACAATTTAATCGTTTTAAGAAGTTTAAACATTTTTTTAAATGGATAAATAAAGTTTTTTTTTAAAACAAAGTTTAAACACTGATTTATTAATTGGGGGCTCAACCGGGATTCTTCACTAGTGAATATTCGAAAATAAAAAGTAAAATAAGTAAAAGCATTCCCGCCATTATAATTACCAAAGTATCTAACAAAGATTAGAGAAAGTGTTATAAACAAATAAAAGCACACACCAGGTTTGAAATGAAAGACTCAACGAGAGAAAAAATTAATTATAAGAAATTATCTTTAAGGAGTTATTATAGAAAATGTGTTAAAATTAATGGATAGAAAGAAAAAAAAAATATATAGTAAAAACAAAAATAAACCTTACAAATTAAAGCCTATAGATAAAAAAATTCGAGTCAGAAAATATAAAACTAGAAATACTACTTCTATGGACGAAGCAATTGCAAGGCCACTCCAACAACAAGCCACGCGTATTGAGGCAACATTCATAGAACAAAAAATACTTAGCGATAAAAGAATAAGTGATCTAGAGCAAATGCTATCCAAGTTAACTACAGGTGCCGAGGCTACTGAATGCAAAACATAGACTATTGATCAGACAATTGTTTGTAACGAAACACTAGACGTAATAAACAGTTTAACAGAATTCAGTGGAGAACAAACATCCTATTTTAGTTGACGTGATGTGACTCGTAATTCTATGATTTTATATACACGAGGAAGTGCCAAATTTTTTGATGCACAACCATCCTAAGAAATAAAATCACTAGACACGCAAACGACGTTTTAACCATTCACGGTACAGTTTTGCATTTTGACACAATTATATCGCGACTTGACTTTGCTTACGCGGACAAGACCAATTAACATAGTAGAACAAGAATTAGCTGTCTTACGACAAGGCTCAACATCGATATTCGAGTTCTATAATATAGTCAATAAAAAACTAACATTACTCACTAATAAGACAATTATGACAACACATAGATCGCATTCACCTGTTACAAATGAACTAAATTCTATCAACAGGCGAAATGCCCTACGAATATTCATTACAGCCTTAAACGGCCAACTACCCCAAATTCTATTCTCACTTAACCCTACTGATCTACCCAACGCGCTTGCCAAAGCTCAGGAGCTAGGAAGTAATAATATGAGAACAAATTTGGTATTACAATTTGCAACTCATAAAAATCAGAATAGAAATCAAAACACATTACGATTAGCCAAACAAATTTACAACAATTCTACTAATTTCCCACCACGTAAATCGCCCCTATTGAAAGACAACGTAGAAAGTTTTAAACGAACTTTCCATATACAAAATCCATTTAGACAAGGGAATAGTAACCGGTACAATAGTAACTCCCCTAATTGGCAAAAGCCAAATCATAATACATCTAACAATAATAGTGACCCACTATTCAAGAGACAACGAGAAGATAGTGTACAACACTCAAGTCAACCTCCACCAGTTAAAAACGAACGAATTAACAACATAAATAAACACGCAAATTTTTTTTAGACAAAGAGTGGGATTGCCCAACTTACGCCGACGAATAAACAGTAATAAAAACGTAAAAATACTAATAACTAATAGATACCTGCGCTAGCAGCAACTATTGACAGGCCAATATATTAGACAATCCCATCTCCCTACCTATACTAAACCGAGCTTGCACAGTAAATGGCGAAATAATAATAAATACTTGCCATGAAGCCCTTATTTTAGTCACTAAGACACGTTTTTATGTTCTCCCAAATTTAGAATATGAAATGCTAATAGGAGCAAACTTATTAAGTTCGGTCTGTTGGGGTGTGTAGGGTTTTAACTTTGCTAAATACGTGTGGGGTTAAAAAATTGGTTCAAAAAAATGCGGTTTTAAATCAAACACGTTTGTTCGGCTTCAAGGGTTACAGCAAAGAGATCTTTTATTCTTCTTTTCCGGAAATTACTTCCATTTTTACAATAAGTGTCATACAATAGCAAAATATAACCTTACGTTACGTTTGTTTGTTAACATTAGAATTAGTAGTTATATTCAAATTCATTTGTAGCTCAGTTACAATAATTATTACAAATTCAATAAAATATCACAAAATAATAAAATTAAGTTTACATTAACATTGTGTTCACGAACATGCCCGGTGGACGATTTTCGTCCGCAAGTGTCCTCGATCTTATACCTTACTGTACCCAAATGGAGTTGGAGTACGTTGTAACTCTTTTGACATAAAAGTTGTGTGTTGTGTGAGTGTGTTGACTATCTACATGTAAATGAGACAAAATCGTGTAAATTAATAACTTGAAACATTACATGTAGGTTACAAGGACGACGATATAACAAACGAGCAACAAAGGGAGATAAAATGTGCGTAATTCGCCTAGTGCAATAGTTTGTTTTGATCATTGACCAAAACTAGATCAAATCGCGTCGCGTGTTCGGTTTTTGTTTAGTTTGTGTTGTTAATTTTCGTTGGTTTTCCCCTTTTTTTAGTTTTTTGTTTGTTAAAAAGGTAAGTGTTTTTAATTAATTATTTCTTTAATCCTTTTTGTCTGCTCCCCTTCCTTCGCGTAATTCGATTTCGTTTTTGATTTGTGTACACCGGGGCGAGTACGCAGTCGTATATACGTGCGTGTGTACATATTGATATACATATGTACATCGATTGTTTGTTATTGTTTCGCGAAAGTGATATTCGTGTGCAGTGCAAAAAAAAAAAAAATGGGAAAATGAAAAAAAAAATTATAAAAGTTCATTGTAATTATTTTCCCAACAACTCGGTACAATTTGTGGTGTTATTTTGTACGATAACTGTTCTCCGTATGTGCGATGCTGTGCGATGAAATTTTCGCGAACGGTTAGTGTTTTGATGATGGCCGAATTAGCCTTCTTAGTGTGTGTGTGTAGTATTTACATTTTTAAGTAAAGCCATGAATCCGCCTTCCTATTGAATTGTTGTTGCAATTCATCTGGTATGTTTTTTTTACATATTAATTTTTTTATTATTTATATGTTTATTATTATTATTTATTTTCAGTTTAGTTTAAGATATTTATTATTACTATTAAGTGTTTATAAATTTTTAAATGTTTTGTTTTTCTTTTCAAATTGATACCTTTAAAGTGTTGTGTTTTGAGGACAACGTTGAGTGTTCAGTGAAAAAACTTCAAGTGCCGTCGGGGTTTTGGTTCTCCAATTCCCGTCGGCATTTTGGAATTACGGAACTCTGCAACGTTTAGAATGGACTGTATTTATGTGCGTTGTGCTGTGTAGGGATAGTTAGGACAAAATAAGTTTGTATTATTATGTTTTATTAATTTAATAAATTGTTTTTTAAAAGAAAAGAAGTGTCTTTGATTTTTCATGTGAATTTATGGTGTGTTGATTCGTTTAGATGTTGTGTTGTGTTGTGGAAAGAAATTTCATTGTATTTATTTATTTATATATATTAGTTATTTTAGTGTTCGAAATCCTTGTTTTGTGTTCTTTGAGTATTTTGTATTTCCTTAGTGTTGGTTGGGAAACAGCAAATTTTCCCAATTGATCGTTTTAGTTCTTCGGTTTCGGTTCGTTTCGTAACCACTCGAGCAAGTCCATCTTTTCCGGGATGTGCGCAAATGATTCGTATGAATCGCAACTGCAACGGCGGTTCGTCCTTGAAGAGAATTAAGTGTCCGCGTTTTGATCCCGGCTTCCGTCTTGTCCCCTTCGGGCGCTGTTTCATCCTGGACAGGTATTCTTCGCTCCACTTGCGGCAAAAGTAGTTGGTCATCAATTGGCAGATCCACTGCTCTAGGTAATTTACCTTCTTGGCGGCAGTGTCTCCTTGAGGAACTTCAGATATTCCTTTGCCGATTGCATCTACTTTTAATGGACCTCTGTCTCTTTTCCCAGCTTGTGCCCGGCAGTTTCGAACAAAACGTTTGTAGTATGCAAGATTGAGACGAAGCTTCGTGGTTTTGTTTGACTTCTTGAATGCCGCTTAGCGAAGAATAAAAAATTGGTGTGGTGTATCCAGTATGGTATTCTTTTTGTCGACCTCTGTCATCTGACGAAGCTTCTTGCATTCCTTTAAACACTTGGAATGCTCCTTGTGCTGTTTGGGGTTTTTCTGGAATCTTCCTTCCAGTTAATGAAACCTACGTAAGGCACCTAACTTCGAGGCACCAAACCCAGGCTTACATTCCCTTTTATTGAATACCACATGGTGAGGAGTAAGGAAGTGGTGTGGTGTATCCAGTATGGTATTCGTTTCGTCAACCTCTGTCATCTGTTGAAGCTCCTTATGTTCATTTAAACACTTAGAGTACTCCTTGTGTAGTGTGGGATTTTCCTGGAATCTTCCTTCCACTTGATGAAACCTACGTAAGGCACCTAACTTCGAGGCACCAAACCCAGGCTTACATCTGTCTTTAAATGGCTGCGATACCTCATATCGACCACCAGGCGATCTCGTTATTGTGTTGATATTATTCTTTTCAGAAATTTTTTCTTCCGCAGTTTCCTTAGTGTTGAAAGGCAACTCTTCCAGTTCCCAGTACCTTCGCAGCTGAGTTTCGTTATCGAGGACCTGTAAGAAGCTATGGACAGATTCTTTATTTTGCGAAATAACCTTCCCAAGGGTAAACCAACCTAACTCTAATTCCTGTGCGATTTGCGATCTTTCATCATCACCGCGTATAATGAATCCATGAATAAATTCAGAGTAAACGTCGGCTCCCAGGAGAATATTAACAGTCGCAGGCTTATCAAATTATGGATCCGCTAACTTCAAACCTTGAATACGCTCCCAGTTTTGCAGAGCTAGAGGCTTGGACGGCAACAGACCAGTCAGCGATTTGAACACATAGGCTGGGGTATTTGTCTCGAAAGGTGTTACCAGAGACCCAAAGGTAAGACTTACATACCGCTGACATTAACCACTGCTAACTTTTCCCAATCCAGATACCTGAATGATCGTTCGTCGCTGATGAAGCCCTAATAACTGGACAGCGGATTCATTAATGAACGTTGCTTCCGATCCAGGATCAACTAACGCCCTAAAATGCTAATAGTTTCCATTTGAAGACCTGACTCGAACAACTGCTGTTGCCAGAAGAACACTTGGCTGATGTACTTCAGAAGAGACTACTTTAGGTGGGTTAAATTTTGATGTTATATGAAATGTTTATGTACCTGTAGTTGTATTTTTATAATCCCTTGTAGGTTTAGAGCTGATATTATTAACATGTAGCAGAGAATGGTGTCCCAGCTTGCAGTAATAGCAGCGCACACTGCTTTGACAGCGGCTAGTCTTGTGGCTGCATGCCAGACAGTTCCGACAAATACAGATTCTATACACTGTCTTAGATCGTTCACAGATCTTCATGGCAATAAGCTTCGGACAAGTTCGAAGGGAGTGCTGACCTCTACCACATACTTGGCATGCAACTGCTTCTTCCCGACGTGCAACACCGTGTTTTTCTCGACCGCAACAGCCTTGTGTGCAGAAGAACCGCTGACCTTTATGCCATTCGTTCCAGCTACCACTTCCAAGGTTTGAAAACGTGTCTCCAGGAACTCTGTAAATTGTCTCAGTGTTGGCAACTCCTTCGGACTACCTAACTTCCCCTCCCACAAACGCTGAGTAAAACCAGGTAATAATATATTTATATATATTAAAATTTCATCTCAAGAACTAACCGGCAATATTAAGTTTCCCAGAGCGTGGAAACATTCCTGGAACGTGCCCAGTAGAGACTTGATGTTGCTTGCCGTCTCCTTTGTCAACTGCTGCAACACTCGCTTGTGGTCGAATCTGGCAACAAGCAGTTTTCATGCTTTGTCATAATTGCCAGAATACAAACCTGAATGCTTCAACAAACGAGCAGCTTCACCTGTAAGAGGCGACTTCAAATAGTGAAGCTTTTGAATTTCACCCAGCTTCTTATTTGTGTGGACTAACGACAAAAAAACATCGTGGAAAGCTCGCCACTTCGTGTACGAGCCCTCAAAATGTGGTATTTCATATATATATAAAAGCTCATTACAAGAAGCACCTGTGGATTCACCTTCCACAATCTTCTCCTTGGATGCTAACTTGGCATTGTCGATAGCGTTGACCAATTCACCTCGGTAAGTGAAATATGTTTCTTGAAGCAGATCAAAAATTTCATCAACATTTTCTTCTTACAGACCTTCTTTAATTTCTCCACGTCGAATCTTCTCTTGAAGACCAAGCGCATTCTTGAAGTTCCCTTCTAGAATAAGAAGACGACCTTACAGATAGCTGGCTGTACTACGTGATGCTCCAGTCTTTTTGAAGTTGGAGTGGTCACGAAGAATCTGCTCCAGAACACCTTTTTGATCTGCACCCGATGACAATTTCAACATTTTAAGGTTTTTATTTGAAAATTAATTAATTATAAACCAATGTATATATGTATTTATTTATTAAATTTTATTAAATACAGTTGTTTTTTAAAATAGTATTAATTAATTAATATTTTATTTCAGAAACTTACGACCTTTGGTTAGCTTTGCCCAGCTGGTGACAGTTGAGGTTAAAGTTGAAATTAATTTTTTACACGGCGCGGGAAATGCGATTTCTGCACAACCACCGAAAGAGTCTGTAAGAAGTTGGTCGTCGTTTGGTAGATCATTTGCTCAAGGTAACTTACCTTCTCCACGGCAGTGTCTTCTTGAGGAATTTCGAACAGTCTTGTGCCGATTGCGTCTACCTTTAGTGGACCTCTGTCTCTTTTTCCAGCTTGTGCCCGGCAGTTTCGTATAAATCGTTTAAAGTACGCAAGACTGTGACGAAGCTTAGTAGTTGTACTTGACTCATTGAATACATGGTGAGGAATAAATAAATGGTGTGGTATATCCAGGAAGGTATTCTTCTCGTCAACGTCTGTTATCTGACGAAGCTCCTTGCATTCCGTTAAACATTGGGAATTCTCCTTGTGCTGTGTGGGTTTTTCCTGGAATCTGCCTTCCAGTTGATGAAACCTACGTAAGGCACCTAACTTCGGGGCACCAAACCCAGGTTTACATCCGTCTTCAAATGGCTGCCATACCTCATATCGACCATCAGGCGATCGCGTTATTGTGTTGATATTATTCTTTTCAGAAGTTTTCTCTTCCGCAGTTTCCTTAGAGTTGAAAGGAAACTCTTCCAGTTCCCAGTACCTTCGCAGTTTCGTTATCGAGGACCTGTAATAAGCTATGGACAAGTTCTTTATTTTGCGAAATAACGTTCCCCAGGATAAGCCAACCTAGCTCTGATTCTTGTGCAATTGGGGATCTTACATCATTACCGCGTACAATGGATGCTAAAATAAATTCAGAGTAAATATCGGCTCCCAGGAGAATATCAGCAGTCGCAGGCTTATCAAATTGTGGATCAGCTAACTTCAAACCTTGAATATGTTTCCAATTTTGCAGAGCTAAAGGTTTGTGCGGCAACAGACCAGTCAGCGATTTGAACACATAGGATGGGGTATTTGTCTCGAAAGGTGTTACCAGAGACCCAAAGGTAAGACTTACATACCGCTGACATTAACCACTGCTAACTTTTCCCAATCCAGATACCTGAATGATCGTTCGTCGCTGAAGAAGCCCTAATAACTGGACAGCTGATTCCGCAATGAACGTTGCTTCCGATCCAGGATCGACTAACGCCCTAAGATGATAATAGTTGCCATTTGATGACCTGACTCGAACAACTGCTGTTGCCAGAAGAACACTTGGCTGATGTACTTCAGAAGAGGCTACTTTAGGTGGGTTAAATTTTGATGTTATATGAAATGTTTGTGTACCTGTTGTTGTATTTTTATAATCCCTTGTAGGTTTAGAGCTGATATTATTGACATGCAGCAGAGAATGGTGTGCCTGCTAGCAGTAATAGCAGCGCACACTGCTTTGACATTGACTAGTCCGGTGACTGTATGCTAGACAGTTCCGGCAAACCCCGATTCTGTCCACTGCCTTAGATCGTTCACAGATCTCCATGGCAATAAACTTCTGACAAGTTCGAAGGGAGTGCTGACCTCTACCACATACCTGGCATGAAAACTGCTTCTTCCCGACGTGCAACACCGTTTTCTTCTCGACCGCAACAGCCTTGTGTGCAGAAGAACCGCTGACCTTTATGCCACTTGTTCCTGCTACTACTTCCAAGGTTCGAAAACGTGTTTCCAGGAACTCTGTATATTGTGCCAGTGTTGGCAACTCCTTCGAACTACCTAACTTCTCCTTCCACAAACGCTGAGTAAAAGCAGGTAATTTCTGAACCAGTATGTCATCGCAAGAACTAACCGGCAATCCTAAGTTTCCCAAAGCGTGGAAACATTCCTGGAACGTGTCCAGTAGAGACTTGATGTTGCTTGCCGTCTCCTTTGTCAACTGCTGCTGCTAAAAAAAAAGTTGGAAATGAGCGTTTACCAACACTCGCTTGTGGTCGTATCTGGCGACAAGTAGTTCCCATGCTTTGTCATAATTGCCAGAATGCAAACCCAAATGCTGCAACAAACGAGCAGCTTCACCTGTAAGAGACGACTTCAAATAGTGAAGCTTTTGGATTTCACCCAGCTTCTTATTTGTGTGGACTAAGGACAAAGAAACATCGTGGAAAGCTCGCCACTTTGTGTACGAGCCCTCAAAATGTGGTATTTGAATTTTGGGTAATGAAACCTCATTACAAGAAGCACCTGTGGATTCACCTTCCACAATCTTCTCCTTGACGAAATTATTCAAAAGCTTTCATCGTACTTTGCGCCTAAATCCAACGTCATCGCACAACGCTTCAAATTTTATAATCGAGACCAAAACCAAAACGAGTCGTTGGCTGATTATATTGTCGAATTAAAGTTCCTGGCAAAGACTTACAATTTTCAAGAGTTTCTCGGAGAAGCATTAAGAGACAAGTTGGTTTGCGGTATTAAAAACGAAAAAATTCAAGAGCGTTTACTAGACGAGCCAGAGTTAACACTCGACAAAGCTCAAGAGCTTGCAGGAACAATGGAAATGACAGAGAATGAGGTTAGTATGATGAATCCCATAAACACCAATGCTATACGATCAACACATAGCCGATATACTTCTCCAAAGCAAGAGTTTATATCAAACAGCTAATCGTAACCGTAAGTACAGATCGCCAAGAGAAAATCAACACAGAACCGGTAATAGAGATAGAGCAAGGAGTTTTTCCCGTGGTGCCGCACAAGTACAATGCTTTCGATGTAAGCGATGGGGACATTTTGCACGCGATTGCTGGTCCAGTGTAAAAACGAACAACAAACAACAGGGAGGTAGGCAGCCGAAACAGATAAAATCATTATCAAAGGGAACTGAGGAAGAAGAAGATACGGGAGATGAGACGCTGAGTTTTGGGTATATAAATAATTTAACTTTAGACGAGCCTTTAATTGCTGAAATATGTGTTAATGATATGGTAATTAATTTTGAAGTTGATTCTGGTGCGTGTGTGTCTGTAGTTCATATAAATGATTATAAAAAAAATACTTTAGCGATGTTTCTATAACACAATGTTCTAAAATATTACAGGTAGTGACTGGTAGTGACTATTAGTTAATGTAGAAGATTCTGTAAAGGTAAATAAGTTGCATGCTTTACGTTTGGTGATTTTAAGAACCAACAAATATTTCCGCCCGTTGTTGGGAAGAAATTGGATAGGTGTATTTTACCCTAATTGGCAAAAATGTTTTATTACAAACATTAAAACTAGCCAATTAAAAAAAGACGAACTGAATTTAAATTTGATATTAATTCGGAAAATAAGATTTTGTTGGTGGAAAAGCTTAAAGTTAAATATGGAAAGGTGTTTTCAGGAGATTTTAATGAACCAATTAAAATTTTCGAGGTTGACATACATGTGAGACCGGACGCGACACAAATATTTTTAAATCCGTATATGTGCCCTTTGGGATGAGAAATCAAGTTGAACAAGAGAGAGCGTTTGTGCAGTGTAGAAATTCTTCTGTCAGTTACGCATAGTCGTTGGGCTACTCCCATCGTATCAGTGGCAAAAAAAGACGTCAGTCTAAGAATCTAAGAATCTTCAGGTATAACAAACTAACTTTTGGAGTCAGCGACATTTCAAAAAGTAATGGGCCAAATTCTTAGTGGCTTGGATAAGGTACAAACGTATTTAGATGATGTATTGGTAGCTGAGTCAACTTTCGAAGAGTGTTATGAAAACTTGAATAAGATTTTGAAGAGATTAGAGGAGTATAATGTTAGGGTAAATGAGAAGAAGAGTAAGTTTTTTGAATGTGAGGTTTAGTATTTAGGTCACCGAATTAGTGCAGATGGAATTCGAATGTGAGGTTTAGTATTTAGGTCACCGAATTAGTGCAGATGGAATTCGGTGGTGTGAGAAAGCTTTTCGGAAAAGCAAAAAGTTACTGCTGGAAAATAAGTTAGTCGCCCATTATGATCTAAACCAACCTATAGTGATCAGTTGTGACGCTAGTTCGTATGGCGTAGGTGGTGTATTATCACATATTATTGACGGACAAGAGCGACCAGTTTATTTCGTGTCAAGTACATTAAATAAAGCGGGGCAGGGCTGTTGGCGCAATGCGGTGACAACCAGACTAATTTTCGTAGCAGCTTCAAAACCTGTATTTAAATTAAATAGGACTTCCACAAATTTAATTACTTACAATTTAGTCTTCTTTTGTAATTCACAATTAATTCACAATTTGTATTATAGTATTTGCATTAATTTTGTGATTTTATACTTAGTCAATTTATGAGACTACTAGGTACTTAATATGGTATGCAATGGTAAAAGGCAAGTGGAAAATTGACAAGTGGGAAATTAAGGATGGGAAATAACGATAGGGTTATCTACATATATCTGAAATGCGTTTACACTCAGGAATAGCACCCAGTGCTATCAACACTCCCCCCTGGTAGTTTCACCCGTGAGCTTATGTATTTGTTTAGCTTGGACATCTAGGACTGTCAATTTAACTGCAAGTCTTTCATATACTCCGCTCCGCGTTTGGACAAACAATTGCGCTTCGAACTTGACCGTCTTTGGATATCTTTGCCTGAACGACTTTACCCTTTAGCCAACAGTTTCTGGGGCTGTTTGGATCTACAATGATGACATAGTCATCACTGGGCTTCACACGCGCAAACTATTTTGTACGGCGTGTTATCGTAGGAAGATACTCACTTACCCACCGTTTCCATAAGTGACACGCAAACTGCTGCGAAGAAAGCCAATTTCGTTTGACTACCTTTATTTCATCGTTAAACACTGCAGGTGGTTTTTCTCCATTCGATTAACCTAAGAGGAAGTGATTGGGAGTGATAGCTCCATCATTCTCATGGTCGATGGGTATATACGTCAACGGGCGTGAGTTGACAATATTCTCTGCTTCTGCCAGCATGCTTTTGAGTAGCTCTTCCGAAGGGTTTCGACTAGGCATTTTTTCACGGAGCACGGTTTTGATCGAGCGTACTAGCCTCTCCCAACTGTCCCCCATATGCGGATCATCGGTGGGGTAAAATTCCATTTAGTGGTAGTTGAAGTGAACGCTTCCATTAGTTTACTTTTATTGACATGCCGTAAAGCTTCTCTTAACTCACGTTCAGCTCCGTGAAAATTTGTTCCGTTGTCGCTAAGAAATTCGATGGGCGTACCGCGTCGTGCAACAAAGTGTCGAATAGCTAGAATGCAGGAATCTGATATTAATCTGGGCGCGACCTCAATGTGAACCGCTCTTGTAGTAAGGAAGGTCAAAAGAACACCCCACCTTTTGTCCGTTCTACGCAGGACCGCTACATTTATCGGTCCAAAGTGGTCCACTCCAACAAACAAAAACGGTCAAGAAAATGATGCTAACCTTGCGGGTGGGAGCTGAGCCATGATTGGAGCTTGCGGCTGCGCGCTGGTGTTCTTACAGTACTGGCAGGTACGCTTGACTTCGCTTAGAGCAGCTCTCATTCGAGGGATGTGGTATTTTTGTCGTAACTCATTGATTACTGTTTCATGGTTTTTGTGTTTTTATCGACAGTTTTAGTGCATAACGATTAGATGTGTTACTCGATGAGTTCGCGGAAGGATTATTGGGCGCTTTACGAAGTCACTTACTCCTTTGCAGTGATTGATTCTTCCGTTGGCTCGGATCAAAAAGTTGCTGTCCAAAAATGGGCATAAGTTAAACAGGGGTCTACATTTTCCAACTGCTTGCTTGGTTGATAAATCAGCGATTTCTTCCTGGTAGACACTCGCTTGTGCTTCCCGGACTAATACGTTTTCGGCCATTTGAAGTTCGGTTTGTGATAAGATCTTGAGACTTTTTCGGCCTTTCTGATGTTCTTGATTTCTTGCGTTTGCAATAAACCGAAGGACGAAAGCAGTACTTCTCAGCAAACGATTCCAGCTTGAAATATCCCTGCAGCGAAAAATGTCTTCCCGACTGTGGATGTGGTTAACGAAGTGCGTTTTCAGCTCCTCTGCAGTGGGGTCCTCGGAGCGTTCTTCTTGTGGTCAGTCATCCGTAGGTAGTTTAAGACACGCAGGTCCTGTGAACCATCGGCTAGACGTGTTAAACTCTGGTGGTTTCTGCCACTTAGTTCCTTCGTCAGCTACGTTCATCTTCGTCGGAATCCATCGCCAGTCCTCTACTTCAGTAAGTCCTAAAATCTCGCTAACTCGATGGTCCGAACGAAGCCAACTCAAAACGTTTTTGGAATCCTACCAGAAGATTTGTCGAGGAAATTTAAGGGTGTGTGACTCTGCAATGCATCTAGCAAATCTAGCACCAAGAACAGCAGCTTGTAACGCGAGACGAGGAATGGATAGACTCTTGAGTGGTGCAACTCTCAGTTCAGTTCAGTTTAAATGCATTTTTATTCAACTAATTAATTTACTCTTACATAGTGGTGCAACTCTTGTCTTTGCTCCGATCAGTGCACTCTCGACCTGGTTGTTGTTATAGGTTCTTACATACACCACAGCCGCGAAACCGTTCTCACTGGCGTCTACAAACACATGAAGCTGTCTTTCAGACAAATCCTTTATTGCACTGCTGGTGTAGCATCTGGGAATTTGCAGGGTTTTTATTAATGGAAGGCAAGGGATCCATTTTAGCCATTTTTCGTGCTCCATATCCTGAATTGGTGTATCCCAGTCAATGTGTGTTCGCCAAATGTGCTGTAAAAGTATTTTTATATACATGAGAAAGTGTGCTAAGTCCTAAACTATCAAAAATGGTCATCGGGACCCTTAGGACCTCTCGCTTTGTGTGACGACTGGTTCCAAAGAGAATCTCACCTTGATTCGGACTAGTGGTAAGATTATAGGTAAAACAGTCGGAAGAAGTACACCACCACATTCCTAATACCTTTTCTGTGCCAAGATTGACTTCGAGATTTAAATCCATGTTATCAGTAGGGTCAGAGTTTAGTGCCTTTAGCACTTCCGGCGAATTAGATATCCAGTTCCTAATGTGGAAACCCCCTTGTTGATGGATATAGCGAATATCTTTGGCCAACTTAATGGCATCCGCCACTGTAGCTACGCTGTCCATAAGGTCGTCAACGTAGTGGTTGTGTCTAATGGAACGGACTGCTTGTGGGAATTCCTCTTTAAAGTCCTCGGCGTTTCTGTTTTTAATAAACTGAGCACTGCAAGGGGAGCATGTAGCTCCAAAGGTCATGACCGTCATGGCATAAACATCTGGGGCACGATCAGCTTGATCGCTTCACAGGAATCTTTGAAAGTCTTGATCTTCTTTCCGAATTAAGACCTGATGGAACATTTCCGCATATAGCTATTTGTTCCTCCCTAAATTTATAAATTACAGATGTTAGTGATGTAAGTTGATCCGGCCCCTTAAGTAACAATGAATTTAGAGAGACACCTTGGACTTTGGCTGCGGCATCCCAAACGATTCTTAACTTTCCCGGCTTATTTTTCTTGTATACGGGAAAAATCGACAAATACCAAGAACGATTATTTCTTCCACAAATTTCTTTAGATGAGAGTTTACGTGCATAGCCCTTGACTCCTCAATTTTTTTTGTAAGTTTTTCACGTAAGTTCGGCTCCCTCAGCATTCGTCTATGCAGACACGCAAATCGTTTTTTGGCCATCGGGAGACTATCCGGAAGATTAAATTCGTCGAACTTCCAAAGAAGAGAGGTTTCAAAGCGGCCATTCCTACGAACAGTGTGAGTAACTAAGAGATCTAAGGCACGCTTGTCACCTACTGACATTAAAACTTTATCCGTAGAGGATTTTCCGAAGTTGTCGCAGTTTATGAACTCTTTCAGCAACTCTACAAGTTCACCTTCATTACATTCACACATATGAAAGCTATGGTGCTCACTCGCTAGCCCACTCCTTGAAAGTCCTTTGAGACATTGACAGCTGCCATGGACGACTCATCCTAGGCGCGTTTTTGTGGCGACAGGTTCATCCACACTGCCCTCTTTACATATGATGCAGACAGCATTGTGTTTTGGAAGCATTAAATTCCACTCTGTTGATAGTTCCCCAATTGGTTATGCTGTTGATATCGGAATTTAATGAGCTTAGCATACGCTGCCGTTCTCATTCTACAGCCGAAGAGCAGGGCCGTGAGTCCGGGAACGAATATGAAAAGCAGAGAGTACTGTCATCAGCAAAGGAATATATTGGATTAGAAGTAGCAGACAAGAGATCGTTAATGAAAATTAAAAAGAGTGTCGGTGACAGAACAGAGCCCTGGGGCACACCAGCATTTATTTTGTGAATATCAGACTTGAAACCGTCCAACACAACTTGAATTGAACGTTCCGAAAGGTAATTTCTAATCCATTGAAGAAAAGAGTCGTCGATCCCAAATGCATGCATTTTCGACAAAAGAGCCTGATGCCAAACTCTGTCAAATGCCTTAGAAATATCAAGTGCAACTATCTTGCTTTCGCCAGATTGATGTACGCTTTGGTTTCCACTTTTCGGTAAGACATGCCATCAAATCACCAGTGGACCTGTTGCTACGAAAACCATATTGCCGGTCATTGAGAAGTTTTCGTGTTTCGAGATATTTCATGAGCTGACGATTTATCACCGTTTCCATGACATTGGAAAGAAGGAAAGTAAGTTCAATGGGTCTGTAGGAGGAGAGAGAAGATGATTCGCCTTTTTTAGGGACGGGCTGGACAAATGCTGTTTTCCATCTGTTCGGGAAGAGTCCTAAAGAGTAGGATTGTTGGAAAAGCTTACGCAGTGGTTTTGCCAGCGTGGAAGAACACCTCTTCAGAAGAAGGGGAGATATACCATCTGGACCAGCGGATTTATGTATGTTGAGATCTTTAAGTACTCTTGCTACCACACGAGTGCGAAAGTAGATTCGTCCCATTGAAGATTCGACGCACTCAAGTGTAGGCGGAGACAAAGCACAATCTGGAAGTGTTGAGCTGGCCGCAAAGTGTGAAGTACGTAGATTGGCTTTTTCCAAAGGGTTGACAGCTGGAATGTCATTGTAAATGAGCGTTGGGATGGAGGATGAGGCGGAATTTCTAATGTTTTTGACGAACGACCAAAAATTTTTACTGAATTTCACACGCTTAAGAAAGGCGTTGCAGTCATTCCTGACTCGTTTGAACTTTTTTCGGTTTTCCTCTGTCGGGTTGGTCCTTGAAGGCCCGAAAAAATATTTCTCTAACCCTGACGGCCTGTTTACAGCTGGAATCGTACCATGTGTTTTCTTTTGGTTTGATACTTTTTATCCAATGAGGTATAAAGGATCTCATTCCAAAAAGAATGGTGTCTGTAATCATATCAGCAGCGGAATCCACGTCGTTATCGAGGAAACATAACGACCAGTTAAAATTCCTAAGGAAGCTGTTAAGTCCGCTCTAGTTGGCTTTCTCGTATTGCCATACGGTTCTTTTGGGAATCTTTTCTCTAACTGAGTGGTCAGTATATGAGAAATTAGCTGATATAACACAGTGGTCCAACGAGCCTAGAGGGGAGAGCACATCAACGTTGTATTTATCAAGGTGAGAAGTTAAAAACAAGTCCAGGGTGTTGGCGGTATGACTATCAACGTATGGTATTCGCGTGGGCTCATTTACAAGCTGCGTTAAGGTATTTTCCGCAGCGAAGATCTCAACACACCGTCCTTCGGGTGTTGTCTGTCCAGAATGTCGAAGCCACCCAGAATTGTGTATATTGAAGTCGGCCGTAATAACGATTTCAGTATGAGAACACAGGGATACAATTCTTTGAATGGAGATAGCGCATCAAACTCGTTAAAAGTTGAATTGCTATCCAGTTTGGGGCTTCTGTAAATAAAGCAGTAGTGGATAATTTGCTAACGGAGATGAAATTTTAACCACATGAAGTTAAATTCCGGATTGGAACATGGATCACATTGCGGTGGAGAAGAATAATGGCACTAGTTCATAGCCAGGTAGCTTCAGATCAGAATGATCTGAGAGGTGTGGATGGGGATCTACCTGTGTTTCACTAAGTGCCAATACAGCTGGTCTGTACTTACAGACGTGGACGTACGCAGAAAAGTGATTACTTTTTAGCCCGCGTATATTGGCTACGTCCATTTTGAATTCCCTGGTCATAATCTACAACAAACACAAAAAACACAAATACCGACGATGCTGTTGTAGCAAACAAGGAAGTTGTTCGGGCGGCACATACAGCTGGAGATGATGCACCACATGCAGTTGTTACTTTGGACGTGCATGTGACATTGCAAATGGTAGATGGCAAGGAGCGTATGTCTGCAGTGGTTGTGGTATGTGCAGTGGCAGTGGCTTGAGCGGCGTTCGCGATTGCAATCTCTGCGCTAATATTATGGGCGCTGCCAGATTTAGCAGGTGGTGCTGGTGTCACTTCTGAAAACCATGGATAGGGAATATTCTTACCTGCCGGACACTTTCTGCAAATCCATTCTTCTTCTCGGATGAAGCTATCTACTCCAGCACAGGCGAAGTGGTTCCAGGCGTCGCACTGGTCACACTGAACCATATTTCCCGCGGAGTCTGGTTCATCACAAGAGCAGCAGTTGTAGCTCTCTGATGGTGATGGATTAGAACGTCTTATTGGAGATCTGGCTACTTTCCCAAAACTTGTGAAAGCATGTGGAACAGATATCCTCTTGGGCGGCATTTTCCCCCAGCAAGATCAAATTGCTCCTTAAATTGTTTTGAAGATTGTTGGGGTAATGCGGCGACAACCAGACTAATTTTCGTAGTAGCTTTTCAAAGCAGCTTCAAAACCTTTATTTTAAATTGTATCAATTAATTACATAGGACTTCCACAAATTTAATTACTTACAATTTAGTCTTCTTTTGTAATTCACAATTTGTATTATAGTATTTGCATTAATTTTGTGATTTTATACTTAGTCATTTTATAAGACTACTAGGTACTTAATATGGTATGCAATGGTAAAAGGCAAGTGGAAAATTGACAAGTGGGAGATGACAGGTGGGAAATAACGATCTTAAGCATAGGGTGTACCTACATATATCTGAAGTGCGTTTACACTCAGGAATAGCACCCAGTGCTATTAACAAGGGCTATTCTCAAAGGCATAAATAAGCGTTAGGTATTATTTTTTCAGTGAGGAAATTTCATAAGTATATTTACGGCAAACACTTCACTATTTTGTACAGACCACAAAGCGTTACAAGAAATCTTTAATGGTAAAAAGGGAAATTCTGCTATTGCCATTGGTCGTTAGCAAAAGTGGTCCATTGAGTTTTCCATGTATGATTATAAAGTACAATATCATTCAGGTAATAAAATGCAACACATTGACGCGTTATCAAGACTTCCACTAAATGAGAATAAATTTGTTCAACGTGTCTAACTTTTTACCTACTACATTAAGAGATGTGACTGATGCTACTAGACAGAATCCGACTCATCCGACATACGATTATGTGATGAGTGGTTGGCCGGAATCAATTACTAGTAGGGACGTAAGGTGCTATTTTCAAAGACAAGAATGTTTGGCTGCGGAAAACGGTTGTTTGTTCTATGGAGAAAGAGTTATACTTCCTTCAAATCTTAAAACTCAAATTCTAAGGTAGGTACTTACATGATGGGCATATTGGTATGGCTAGAATGAAGGAATTGGGAAGAGCGTATGTTTGGTGGATAGGTATGGATAGTGATGTGGAGAGTTATGTGAAAGAGTGTAAAGTGTGTGCTATGACTGAAAATAAAAAGAAGTCAGCCGATCTCAATCCGTGGCCTAGAGATCAGAAACCTTTAGGTAGAATTCACTTAGATTTTTGTCTGTTGGAAAATTATAATTTCATAGTGTTAATAGAGGCCTACTCAAGATTTATGGATATCAAGTTATTTAATCGCACTAAGGCGATCACTTGTATCAACCTTGCGAAAAATATTCACTTATTTTGGACTGCCAAAAGAAATAGTTACTGACAATGGGCAACCGTTTACGTCGCATGAATTTGTAGTATTTTGTAATAAAAACTCAATTAAAGTCTTAAAATCGCCACCATCATCCAACATCTAACGGATTAGCCGAACGAGCAGTGCAAACTCTAAAGCGTTCTTAAAAAAAAGTTTTTAATAGATTCGGAAACGAAGTCTGCCGATGCAATGGAAGATTGACAATTTTCTTTATCAATATAGAAATATCCCGACTACTACGATGCATAGATCTCCAGCACAATTAATTCTCTAATATACACCTAATACATTGCTTAATAACTTAAACAGAAAATCAGTTAGTAATGAATTAAAAGGGAAGAGGAATGAGGAATCAAGTGAAGAACATAATACAGAAGTAAAAACTCAAATTAATAAAGCCAAGAAGGTTACTGTAAATGAAATTTGTAAGTTTAAGCCCAATGAGATTGTACGATATAGAAACGTTTATAAAGATTATTGTAATTATGTACTAGCACAGATAATCAAGCAGTTAAGTAGAAGTATATATGAAATAGATGTAAATGGTGTTAGGAGAACGGCATATGTAGGTAATTTGAAGAAAGCTTATCATATAAAAAAGGTGAGATTTTCACCGTCAAATATTTGAATTCCTATAGAGCAACCAATAAGAAATACAGAAGAATTGTTGCACAAAAATAAAAGAAACCGAGAAGAATTAGAAGGCAATTCGGATACCGATAATGATAATCAAACCGAAGAAAAAACGAAAAAGAATAAATATGTTACAGTCAGACGTTCTAAAAGAATAAAATTAAAACCATAAAACTTGAGAACGGTTTATAGATCAAATAAAATGACAGTAATATTGTATCTTTAAATAAATTAAAATAAGTGAATTTTTTTGTGCACGTTTGATAATACAAAAAGCAATTATGATCTTGGTCATATGATCATAACATTCCGTGAATAATGGGAAATACGAATACACACGTTTGGCATTTGGATTAAAGAACGCTTCTTCAATATTCCAAAGAGCAATTCTCAGACCCTATATAGGAAAGATATGTCACGTTTACATCGATGACATAATTATATTCTCTAATTCAATTCAAGAACATACTCAGCATCTTGAAATAGTCGTTAAAGTATTAAAAGAAGCTAAGCCGTACAAAACCTCTTACAAAGTATTTGCAAAGCGAATCTGGGCACGTCTCCACGCACAAAGCAAACAAATTTTTATCACATTGAATGATGAAGCGATACGAGCATTCGAAACATTAACAAAACATTTAATGACAGAAATAGAATTAACACAGCCTGATTACACTAAGAAATTTATACTAACCACTGACGCAGTTGGAGCAGTCTTATCACAAGATAAAAAACCCATAACTTTTATATCAAAAACGCTATCCAAAAGTGAACGATCATATGGCGCAAACGAGTAAGAAATCTATGCAATCGTTTATGCACTTAAAAAATCTAGGAAACAGCCTCTTCGGTGTAACCAACACAGAAATACAAACCATCAACCCTTGACATTTTCCATGTCTCAGAAAAATCCCAATTCAAAAATGAAAAGATGGCAAGCACTAATAAATGAATTTTCACCAAAAATGGTATCCAAACCAAGACCCACGAACGTAGTGACTGACGCACTCTCCCATCAAAATCTTAACCAATATCAGACAACCACTCTGAGGTTACACAGCATTCAGCTCCCAGTAGCGATGAACAAACCATCGAAATATTAGAAAGACCATTAACCTATTTTCTCAGCAAATAGTCATAAATAAAGCGAATGAATTGATAGATGATGTTCTAAACTCTTTTCCTAATAAAGTAAGACATTTAATTGAATATAAAAAAACACATGAAATAATACCAATAATTAAAGAATATATTAAACCAGGAACTGTTGCAATATTCACAATACCAGAAACAATCTATGATATAAAACAGGTAAAACAGGTACTGAAAGACAATTTTGCTCACAAATTTGTCCAAACAAAATATTTCCCAAACGACATAACTAACAAGGAAGATCAAGTAGAAATAATTACCCAAACACATAACAGAGCACATAGAAACGCTAGGGAAAACGTAAAACAAATAATTGGGCAATATTGGCCAAATATGCTTGAAGAATTTAAACAACTCACAAAAATATGTGAAATCTGTAACATTAATCGACACCCTGTGAAATGTCCAATTGGAGATGCTCCACTTCCTTTAAACGAGGGCGAATGCATTCACATTGATATAATGTACGCACAAAAATTTAAATTTTTAACTTCTATACTCGTAGATGCCTATTCGAAATACCTTATCATGAAACCTATCGACAGCCTTCAAGGTATGCCAAACAAAGTCTTAGAATTAATCCAATTCTTCGTTAATTGCAAAAGCATAGTGTGTGACAATGATCCAAGATTCATTTCAGCTATCTTTACGTCACTAATGAAGAGAACAAACATTTCCATATATCACACCCCACTAAACCATAGTAAGTCTACTGGACAGATAGAAAGAGTTCACAGCACTCTACAGGAAATAGCTAGATATCTCAAATTAGAGTATTCACTACTAGAACCAATTGAAATATATATTAGGGCAGTAAAAGAATATAACTTAACTATACATTCAGTCACTGGCAAAAAACCCACGGACATATTATTTAACAAAACATTTCATAAAGATACCCCTTTAAAGCTAACTATGGATTCAATTCAACATACTTCAATTATGACAGCTACTGAATAGACGTACTTCCAATCGGCTGGCGAGTAAATCTTTTTTTTATTATTTAAATTTACGCATTTCGGCAGTTTTTATCAAAGTGAAAAAAGTTATTTTGTGATAGTGACACTAGTCGAAGTTTTCTTCCATTACATATTAAATAAATAAAGTAAAACATAGTTATTTAAGTTTTCTTGTGCTTAAACCGTTTATTATTATCATAAAGTTGAAAACGTTATTCATACATTAAACCAAATCAAACCATATCAAACATGTCTAACTCCAAACGAGGTCGAACAAATCCCAAGTCTGATATACCCACCAACTCTCCTCGACAAACCACAACAAATCCCAAAAAAAATGTCAGACATCGATGCCAACCTATGGGCAAAAATGGATGAAAAATTAAAAAATCAAAGTGAACTTATTATTTCCCCCATTTCCACGAAAATTAAAGAAAATAATGACATACTTACTTCTAAAATTGAAGCACAGTTTGCTGAATTTAGAAAAGACATAATTAATATTAGCTCGCCAGTTTCTCAACTTGAAAAATCTAACTCGGCGTTGAAAAGTGACATCGAAACAATTAAATCGAAGTTGTCCTCATTAAATATACAGCATGAAATTTCTGAACTCAAGTCGCAACTCAATGAAATAAAACTTGTTCAAGAAGCAACCGAAAACAGAAGCGTCTCCCGTGATGCAGTGCTATTTGGCATAGCATACACTCCTAACGAAAATTTAAAATCTTACTTTAACCATATGTGCCATGTTATTCAAATCAAACAACACACAGTCGACAACCAGACATTAAACCGCACTTTACGAGAACCCCTCAGGAATTATACAAAACTATTTATCCACACATATAAAGTCACCAAGAGCTAAATCATATCCATAATGATAATCATTATAATACTAATTCCACTAATCATATATATCAATAACGAAGGAACAGAATCCAAATAACAATGCCAACACCTCAAAGGACTCAATAAGAAACAATCGACCTAATGATGGTACGCATTAATGCCAGAATGAGAGAAGAAGTACCGGACGCTAATTACATACTAAAGAAAGGGGGAGCTAACACGTTAAACTCCGTCGGAAAACACGATCCTTCATGAGATTCCAGAATCCTTATCTCACTATTCACACAATGCTTTGTTTTAAGATAACAAATAAACCACAGCATTAACTGATTCAGGAAAAACATTAAAATAAATCTTTATCTAACTTTTTACACGATCCTTTTATAATTTATCTTCGTCATCACGGCAGTATATTTTTGTCATAATTTAATTTGCATCTCATTTACATGTATTATATTAAAAACTTGTAAAAATTCTGGTTCCTGAGAGGTACTTTTGTTGTTTTATTTATTTAAAATTAAACTATTTGTTTTTCTTTTTTTTTGCTATGACCGTAGTCTTCCGACGTCGACTGCTCACTTTTGACTTTTGACCGGGTGCTTTCTTCGTTGACTTTTAATCATTTGTTTCAGAAATAAAGTAGTCCTCTTCTTTCTTCCTCTTACTCTTACTATTGTACTGTACTCATCTGTACCTCAATTTTTAATATCAAAGGTGATGGGAATTATAGGACATTGGTCCAAATCACAAAGTCGTTCCTAATATTTAACAAATGATAAAAAATTTACTTGATGTTTTAACCTGAAAGGTGTAAATATTGTGATAACCATTCAAATGTGAGCAGCGACATCTAGCAGGAAACTCGAAGACTAGAAGGTTTCGATACTGGATTAGCAACTGGAGAGTAGAATCGAATTTTCTAGCAAATTGGAAATTGTATGGGACGCTGGATGGCGAGGATTGTTCTCGAAGTATGTCATTCGAGTATAAATACCAGCATCCCAAAGGTATGCAAATCAGTTCCAAAGTTGAATTTGAAGTGTTAATTAGAAGAAGTGATTAAGTGGTTTAAGTAAAAGATAAGAAAAGTATATGTGGTTGAGAAATTGAATTGTACTGAGAGAAAGAATTAAATATTGAATTGTAACTGTACTGAATAAAGGGATTTGTATTGAAAAGAATAAGTTCTATCATTTGTACCCACACAAACATATTACATTGGTGTCAGAAGTGGGATAGGACTTATTGTGTGTAAAAAAAAAAAAGAAAAAAAAAAGTGTTTTCTGACTATTTGAAAAAGCTAGAATGGGTCGAAAACTATTGCAGTTGACCCTCGTCCAACTCAAATCCGAGTTGAACAAGAGAAGCCTCAGCGCCAGTGGAGGAAAAAGTGACCTGGTGCTCCGACTTCAGGAGGCTTTGAACAACGAGGGACATGATCCTGATGCATATTCCTTTGATGTTGACGAGGATGAACAGACAAGTACCGGCAATGACATGGCTGCAATGATGCAACTCCTCTTATTAAAAATGGACGAACAAAACAAAAAAATGGACGAACAGAAGAACAGTCTCGACCAACAAAAGAAAAATCTGGAAGAACAGAAGAACAGTCTGGAACAAAAAATGGACGAACAGAAGAACAGTCTCGACCAACAAAAGAAAAATCTGGAAGAACAGAAGAACAGTCTGGAACAAAAAATGGACGAACAGAAGAGCAGCATTGAACAAAAATTCGACGACCAAAAGAATAGTCTAGAACAAAAACTGGAAGAACAAAATAACGTTCTACACCAAAAGTTCGAAGAAATAGATAACAAATTTGAAAGAATAGAGAAGAATGTTGGCGAAAAATTCGAACAAATGGACAACAAAGTTGAGCAACTGGCAAAAGAGCTCGACACAGTGCGAAAACAGAGACAGCGAGAATGTTCTTTAAGTGGTCCAAGGAGAAAAGATTTGAAGCCTCCCTCATTCGATGGCCAGTCCTCATGGTCTACTTATAAGAAGCAGTTTGAAATGGCTGCCTGTGCAAACGACTGGGACAATGAGGAAAAGTGCTTTGCCCTAACAATGGCCTTGCACGGTCCTGCAGCAGAATTGTTGCAAACAGTAGACATCGAAAAGCATAAAGATTATGTGACTTTAGTGCAGGCTATCGAGAAACGGTTTGGAGACAGCCACATGCAGGAGGTCTACAAGGTCCAATTGCAAAGCCGAACGCAGCAAAGAGGAGAAACACTGCAGCAGCTCCAAGCAGACGTGAGTAGACTTGCACATCTGTCATACCCCACCGCAGGCCAGGAAATTATCGACGAAATGGCAAAAGATGCATTTATCAGGGGAATTGCAGATTCGAAGCTACAGTCAGCAGTAAGGATGGCCGGGAAAAGAACCCTTGCTGAAGCACTTGCCTTCGCTCTGGCGATGGAAGCAGCCAATCAGGCTTCCAGGGGAACACATTTCGTCAGGGAAGTAGCATCTGTCGAATGTTCCTGCACAAGAATTAGTGCCGAGGAACGAGATACTCGACGGGATAGACGAATAATGCGCTGCTGGAATTGCAATAAAATAGGACACCTTCAAAGGCAGTGTAAAGAACCGGTGCGACGAAAAGACTGCCCTCACTGTGGTGACAAGCAAATAGAGGAAGAAACTCGCAGAAACAGCTATCAAGAAGCCGGTCAACCTTCCCGAAGCCATCAGTCGGGAAATGCTTAAGCACCAACTTCGCGGGGCAGAAGTTGGTAGCAGGAGTCGACGGCCCCAGGACCATCATCCAAGTCTCGCTGGCAAAACGACGCAGCGAAAGCCTTCTAGTAGAAGTAGTCAGTGGAAAAGAAAAATGGATGGCAACAATAGACACCGGTGCCACGGCCTCAATCATCAGGAGGAATCTTGTGCAGAAGTCTTGGCTGCATAACACTAGCAGCTGCAGCTTGCGAACAGCTACAGGAGCAACGATTACGGTATATGGTGAAGTCCGCATAAAAATCCAACTGGCCGGAATAACATTAAACTCACGCGTTTCTGGTAGCTGACATATGTGACGAGTGCATCATTGGTACAGACTTCATGAGAGAACATGGACTTGTAGTCGACTTGGGGGCACAAACCCTGAAATACGGAAACATGGAGATACCAATGATATACGGAAACGCCAATACCACAGTCTCAAATGTCGTCATCTGCAGCAATCAGAGTCTAGAGCCTTCGTCAGAAGCAATTTTGTGGGCAAAAGTGGAAGGTGGTCCTGGTAGCCACCGATTCTATTTGATGGAGCCAGAAAAGAAAAGAGACTTCATGGTGGGAAAGACCTTAGTGGAGCCAAAGAACAACATGGTCCCTGTAAGGATTCTAAATCCAAAGACATTCAGTGTAAAGGTGAAAAAGGGGGAGATAGTGGGAAAATGCGTACCTGTTGAGGCTATATCGACCACAACGGAAAAACAGGGTGCAAAACCGGTCACAACAGTTCAGAGCATAAAAATCAAGAACAAAATTCTCAGCCTCTGTAATCTGGACGAAGATCAGCGAATCCGGGCAGAAAAACTAATCGGTGAGTACGCTGATATATTTGCTACACAAGACGGAGAATATGGACGTACGCATATTGTTCAACACCACATTGACACCGGAGACGCTCGACCAATCCGTCAACCTGCAAGGCGTCTTCCATTGGCAAAGCAAACAGAAGTTGCCGAAATGATGTCGAAGATGAAAGCTGAGGGAGTGATTGAAGAATCGCAAAGTCCGTGGGCATCTCCAGTGGTCCTCGTGAAGAAGAAAGATGGCAGCACGAGATTTTGTGTAGACTACCGACGTCTCAATGATGTCACTAAAAAGGACAGCTACCCACTTCCGAGAATCGATGACACTTTGGATATGCTTTCTGGAGCGAAATGGTTTTCAACACTTGACTTGAAGAGCGGTTACTGGCAGGTAGAGATAAATCGTACGGACCGTGAGAAAACTGCCTTCACTACAGGAAGCGGTCTTTGGCAGTTTGCAGTGATGCCGTTTGGACTGTGCAACGCTCCGGCCACCTTCGAGCGACTAATGGAACGAACATTGCAAGGACTCACCTGGAAAACCTGCCTAGTATATTTGGACGACGTTATCGTCATAGGTAAGACGTACGAGGAGCACCGCGAAAATCTAAAAGAAGTGTTTGAGAGGCTACGAAGTGCTCATTTAAAGCTCAACCCGGAAAAGTGCGCCTTGTTTCGTCCGGAAGTAAAATATCTGGGTCACATTATATCAGCGGAAGGAGTAAGAACGGATCCTGACAAAATCGAAGCCGTGAAAAGTTGGCCTTCTCCAAAAGATAAACACCAACTGAGAAGCTTCTTGGGACTCGCCACGTATTACAGAACGTTCGTAAAGGATTTTGCTGGCATTGCAAAGAGCCTGCATCAACTTACAGAGAAAGGCCGACAGTTCAGGTGGTCTGGAGAATGCGAAAAAGCATTTCAAGAACTGAAGCGACAGCTGTGCAATGCCCCCATCTTGGGTTACCCGACGCCCGGAAAAATGTTCATCGTGGACGCAGACGCTAGCAATGTTGGGGTCGGAGCTGTGATTTCCCAGGTTCATGATGGTCAAGAGAAAGTGGTCGCATATTACAGTAAAGTACTCTCCAGACCTGAAAGGAACTACTGTGTAACCCGGCGCGAGCTTCTGGCTTTAATTCTGGCTACGAAGCATTTCCATAAGTACCTCTACGGACAAAAGTTCATTCTCCGGACAGACCACGCAGCTCTGAAATGGCTACTCCAATTTAAGAATCCTGAAGGCCAAGTTGCAAGATGGATCGAGCAGTTGCAGGGCTACGACTTTGAAGTGCAACACCGCAAGGGAACACTCCACTCAAATGCTGATGCTCTCTCTCGTCGACCATGCGGAGTAAAATGCGAACACTGCAATCGTAAAGAAGCAAAAGAACAGGCAGCTATCCAAATGATCAGGACTGAGCCAATAGAGGGTTGGAGTATAGACGAAGTCCGTTCCTCCCAACAGGCAGACAATGACATCGAACCAATATTGGCCTGGAAGGAACACGAGGAAAGACCAAGCTGGCAGCAGATATCAGATCGGAGCCAAACTCTGAAGGCATACTGGGCACAGTGGGACTCGCTTTTTGTGCAAGATGGATTGCTGAAGAGAAAATGGGAAAGTGCAGATGGGACAACATCCCGTATGCAGCTAATTGTGCCACGGTCCAGAGTCAACCAAGTGCTCCATGAAATACATGACGGAATCTCAGGAGGCCATTTGGGAATAAACAAGACGTTGGAAAAGGTAAGGGAACGTTTCTATTGGCTAAGCGCTAAACAAGATGTCGAGAAGTGGTGCAAAAAGTGCATAAGGTGTGCGGCTACCAAGGGTCCAAAAGTAAAGCCACATGGACAAATGCAACAATACAATGTCGGAGCACCTTTCGAACGAATGGCCATCGACATCGCTGGGCCGTTTCCCGAAACCTTTAATGGAAACCGATATACTCTCGTAGTCATGGATTACTTCAGTAAGTGGCCGGAAGTGTTTGCCATCCCAAATCAAGAGGCTAAGACCGTAGCCGAACAGATAGTCAACAACTGGGTGAGCAGATTTGGGGTCCCAATGGAGCTGCACTCTGATCAAGGGCGAAACTTTGAATCAAAAGTCTTCCAGGAAATATGCCAATATTTGGGAATAAGAAAGACAAGGACAACGCCACTACACCCTCAATCTGATGGAATGGTCGCGCGATTCAATCGGACCTTGAATGAGCATCTATCTAAGGTTGTCAGCAACTGCCAGCGGGATTGGGATCGACACATACCCCTCTTCTTAATGGCCTACCGAAACGCGGTCCATAGCTCAACAGGGCACACACCATGCGAGATCTTATTTGGTCAAACAATTCGGTTGCCAAGTGAAGCAAAATTCGGATCCCCACCGACGGAGCCCAAAGAGGTGAACGAGTACGTGAATGACTTACGCAGCAGGATTCGTAAATTGCATGAAGACACCAGAGAAAAGATGAAGCTAGCAAGCAGCCGCATGAAAACTAGGTACGATATCAAGGCGAAATCTTCCGGTTTCAACGAAGGGGTGGCCGTGGTGTAGTGGTAGTAGCAAACGCTTCTCACTCGGAGGGTCCAGGTTCGAATCCTGCCCATGGCAAAATCAGTTTTTCATTGTATAATTGGAACTCAGACAAAAAAATTCTGCGTGTGAAGGCATAACACTGACACGTAGATTTGGCTGTTATAAGAGTTTCAAGCAATGAAAAAAATACTGTGAATTATATCTCGAATCACTCTGAGTGAAGAAAAACTCTCCGTCCTATTCGGACTCCCACCCCTGGAGAGCAAACATGAAACCAAACACACCTGAGTTTCAAACCACTACAAAAACAATTTTCCTTTCTCCTCCTTCTATCTTTCCGCCCGCGCCCTGGCAACAGTAAAAGGGTATCAAACCCCTTAGGCGCGCGTAAATTATAAAAAAAAAAAAAAAAAGGAGATCTGGTTTGGCTGTATAATCCTCAGCGTAAGAAAGGCAAATCACCAAAATTGCAACAGGACTGGGAAGGTCCATACAAGGTGATAACCCGCATTAATGACGTTGTCTACCGGATCCAGCGTGGGGATCGATGAAAAATGAAAGTGGTCCATTTGGATAGAATGTGTCATTTCAACGGGATGCTGAATGACGAAGTTGTTCGGGACGAACAACTGTAGGGAGGGAGCAATGTGATAACCATTCAAATGTGAGCAGCGACATCTAGCAGGAAACTCGAAGACTAGAAGGTTTCAATACTGGATTAGCAACTGGAGAGTAGAATCGAATTTTCTAGCAAATTGGAAATTGTATGGGACGCTGGATGGCGAGGATTGTTCTCGAAGTATGTCATTCGAGTATAAATACCAGCATCCCAAAGGTATGCAAATCAGTTCCAAAGTTGAATTTGAAGTGTTAATTAGAAGAAGTGATTAAGTGGTTTAAGTAAAAGATAAGAAAAGTATATGTGGTTGAGAAATTGAATTGTACTGAGAGAAAGAATTAAATATTGAATTGTAACTGTACTGAATAAAGGGATTTGTATTGAAAAGAATAAGTTCTATCATTTGTACCCACACAAACATATTACAATATATTTTTGGCAATAAAAAAAAAGTACGTGGAGAGTAAAACCTCTCAATATCTTCGATCACGCGTTTCTCGTGCTCTTTTTTCTTCTTCTCACGAGACTTTTCGTTTAGCTGTATGTGCTTGCCAGCATTCTTCATCAAACCAAGGATTTCTTGGTCGTACACATTAGAGTTGTGCTAAATCGTTCCTTTGCCGGAACGAACATGGAACGGTTCCTTTCATGAAAGGAACTAGTTCCGTGGAACTATTTAGTTCCAACGATGTATCAGAATTAAAAGAGGTTCATGTCCGCGGATTTAAGTAGTTCCACAAACAAGTTCGGATAGATGGAATGATACATGCCCACAGAACTAGGTAGTTGAAGTTGAATGACAAATACATGTGTGTGGAAATGTAAAGGCCGATCTAAATGCATATTCGCTTTGCAGGAAAGCGTGGATTTATGCTATGGTGTAAGCAAGATTATCTCATCTTGATATTAATGATTTCTATGTATTAATATATTCGTATTCGTTTGAAATTTTTTAAATGAATTAAATAAATGAGTACAAATGTCAAACTGAAATAATAAAAAAAATGTTGCTCCATTGCATACATAGTTCAAATATTTTAACATTTTATAAATATATAGTAAAAAAAAATATTTTTTTTTTAAAAAAAACGTTATCTGCAATTCAAAACAATAACGGAATTTTGAAAAATTTTTGTGTACGGGTGCTTTTGTAGTAACACAGCAGAGGCAGACACAAAATGTCCCATTTTCATTGTAGTTGGATTGGTAGTTGCAGTTCCAGAACAGTTCCAATACTGCGAAAATACCAACACATACGACAACGTCAACGCTAAACTACATACGCATATGAATATGAACGAATGCAATAGACGAAGAAGGTACACGCGGCTCTGTACAGTGTACAGTCAGACTTGTGAATCAGAACAAAATAAAGATTTTGCGAAGTGAACTTCTTGTGTGTGAACTATCGGAGTATCGGACATGTCGAAACTATCGAACATGTTTATGTGGAGTATGTGGAACGATTGGAACTAGTTCCGACAGCGGACATAGTTCCAGGAATTGTGTAGGTCCGGAACGACTCAACTCTAGTACACATATTATTTAAAGAGCATAAAGCCGATATTTCTACAAAAGGCTCATTGTGCGTCCAATATACGAACTTCTCCTTTTTTTAACTTTGCAATATGTACCGCGTATAGTTCAAATGATAATTCCTGATTTTCATTGCTCAGTAGTATTCCTCTGACGGGAAAAGAACGCATTTTTGAAAAAAAGTGTTTCATGTAAAAGAATTGTAATTTTCCACGCAGATTACGAATCTGTCAAAAAAATAGGGGTTCCTATTAAAAAAATCAAGTGACCTTCGTTTGACCTTGAAAATGGGGCTCTAGGTCAAACTCTTGGTCACCAACTTATGTCCCCTTCAGAACCTTGTGACTTTTGTCTGCAAAATTTTTCGCGATATCGCGTATTTTTCGAGTAATTTGGATGTATCAAGTTAAAAAAATTCACCCAGTATTGAGGCCAGATTAGAGGGGGTCATATATTTCTCACATCGCTTGAGGAAACCTAAATACTTCGCAGCATTTTTGACGAATATATCATTAATGAAAATTAAAGAGTGTCGGAGACATAGCAAAGCCAAAGCTGGGACACACCAGCATTTATTTTGTGAATATCAGACTTGAAACCATCCAAGACAACTTGAATTGAACGTTCCGAAAGGTAGTTCCATTGTTTAAAAGAGCCTGATGCCAAACTGTGTCAAATGCCTTAGAAATATCAATTGCAACTATCTTGATTTCGCCAGATTAATGTATGCTTTGGTTCCACTTGTCAGTGAGACATGACATCAAATCACCAGTGGACCTGTTGACGAAAACCGTACTGACGGCCATTGAGAAGTTTTCATGTTTCGAGATATTTCATAAGCTGACAATTTGCAAGCGTTTCCATGACCTTGGAAGAAGGAACGTGAGCATTGGGTCTATAGGAGGTGAGGGAAGAAGATTCGACGTTTTTAGGGACTGTTTTCCATCTGTTCGGAAAGAGTCCTAAAGTGTAGGATTGATGGAAAGCTTACGCAGTGGTTTTGCCAGCGTGGAAGAGCACCTCTTCAGAACAAGGGGAGACATACCATCTGGACCAGCGGATTTATGTATGCTCAGATCTTTAAGGACTCTTGCTACTACACGAGCACTCAAGTGTAGGCGAAGACAACGCACAATCTGGAAGCGTTGATTTGGCCGCAAAGTGTTCAGCAAGCCAATTGGCCTTGTCCAAAGAGCTGACAGCTGGAATGTCATTGTAAATGAGCGTTGGGATGGAGGATGAGGCAGAATTTCTGATGTTTTTGACAAACGACCAAAAAGCTTTTACTACTTTTGGGACATTGTCATATTTTTTGGCCTCAACTTTTGGTCGTATTGAATTTGACACGGTTAAGAAAGACGGTGCTGTCTGTCCAGAATATTGAAGCGAACAAGAATTGTGTATATTGAAATCGCCCTTAATCACGATTTCAGTATGAGGATACAGGGATACAATTCTTTGTATGGAGTCGGACAGCGCATCAAACTCGTTAAAAGTCGAATTGCTGTCCAGTTTGGGGCTTCTGTAAATAAAGTAGAAGTGGATAATTTGTTTACGAAGATGGAATTTTAACCACATGAAGTTGAATTCGGGGTTGGAACATGGATGACATTGTGGTGGAGTTTGGTAAGCTACATCACTACGCACGTAAATGACGTGACCGCGGTGAGAGAAGAATAATGGAACTAGTTCATAGCCAACTAGCTTCAGCTTCAGATCAGAATGATCCGAAAGGTGTGGGCGGGGATCTACCTGTGTTTCACTATGTGCTAAAACAGCTGGTCTGTAATTACAGATGTGGACGTACGTAGAAAAGTGATTACATTTTAGCCCGCGTATATTCGCTAGGTTTATCCTGAATTCCCTAGTCATAATCACAAACAAAAACCAAAAATACTAAGCAAGGCTGCGAAGTGAAAATTCTGACGTTGGTTTACCGAATCAAATTGTTGTAGGTGTTAGGCCCTTACAAAAATATGAAATAGTGCACCAATATAATTTTCATTCACAGCTTGCTATCCATCAGTTGTTACATACACTTAGTCACTGCCCGTACCGAGTGCAAGCGTGGTCTATATTGGATAGATGTCTATAACTTGTCCCGTTTAAAGCTTATAAATTGTTCATTACCTACTCGCTGTTCATGCAACCTTAGGTCTATTACCACATAAACTTTCACTGAACCGATTACGGCTGTAACGAACATTTGACTAGAATGCTGCAAACTGAGAACAATGTGGTTAATGGGTTCGACTTCGACATCAGAAATTCACATTATTGTTAGTTTTAATTTTTTAATATTTGTATTAAGCATCAACAAACTGTCCGGGGTTGACCCGGGCCTTAATCAATTCCACTATTTTCATTTAAGCACTCACAGTTGCCATGGTAAAATTAGTACAAAAGTTCGGTTCGCCGGAAAAGGCTTATGGATATCAGAATTGGCCAAATTCGCAGTTTTTGAACACGAAAAGATACTTGCTTGTGAAATTAACATACGCACTTCTCTACAAAGTGATTCCATTAATAGCAGCTAAGGGCTAAAGGTGATCTGCCGTGGCTCAAGTGGTAGTGTATTGGCTTCCAAATCAGAAGGTTCGGTGTTCGAATCCCAGCCTCGCCCGAAAGACATTCTTTTTTTCAGGCAACTTAATTCGCCTAAGACAAATGGTTGCCTATAATACAACAACAAGTCCAATTGTACTAATAATTTAGTCCCCCCATTAAATGTTGGATGCCCATACAGTATCCACTTTTCATCACAGATGACTATCGGGTGCAAAAACCGTTCAGTTTGGTTTCTTAATGTAAACGATGTGCAGATTTCCAGGCGCCGTAGTTTTTGGGATTCGTTCAGTTCATGGGGTACCCACTGATCAAGTTTCTTTACCTTTCCTATAATCCTATGAGAGAAATGTGTAGACTTATTGTCATTGGGGATACTCCCATGCTTTGTGCAATATCCCGCACTGATTTCGTTGGGTCCGCATCCACCGTTGCTCTTAAAACATCGTCGTCAACCAACGTTTTTGGCTTCCCACGTGGTTCATTTTCGAGGCTGAAATCTCCCGAACGGTACTTTCCAAACAGTTACAGTCCACCGCTACATCCATTAATGTTTTTCATTGGTTCGAATTTGAACTGCCGACAGCATGGTCAATAATTCCTAGAAAACAAACGGCACTTGTAACGAACCCTAAAATTCTCATACGTCTAGCACACGTACCACTTTGTTTTATAAAAAAAAAGAAAATTTAACGTTTTGGCACAGATGTTCACTCGAGAACTTCTTATTTCCAACTGAGCGAAAATCGGATATTTCATGTGGTACAATCCAATACTAGAAAATGTCGTATGACATAAAACATTTTACAATTTATTTGTTTGATCGATTTCAATGTTTGCATCACTCAAATTGAGTAATGTATTATAGAATAGCGCATATTTAAAGTACACTATCTACAGATCAACGTTTACAAATGCAGTGGTTCTTTTACTTTATGAGCAGTTTTAAAACTACACACCGTTCTTAAACGTTGAATCGATTAACACACAAAATTTAAAAACGGGGTGGTATACTGAAATACATACTTTATTATGAAAATAATATATTACCTTGAAATGAAGAAGAATATAGTGATGAACTAGTTCGTTTTTTTTTTCTACGTTTACTTTTCATTTGCTCTTTCAACTGCAGTATCTCAACTTGGCGTTCAATTTCTGTCTTTTCTATTTCATTGGATTCAGTGCTCGAAGCTTCGTCTGCACTATTACTTGCCATCATCTCCTTTTCCTGAAATATTGAAAATAAATGAACATAAATATATGGGGATAATCATTTTGCCCTATTTCACTACAGAGTTTGTTACAGTTTTCCATTTAAAATATATTTACTTTTATTATTTCAAACTTGATAATTCTTTTTGAAAAGAACGTTATTATTATTATTATTATTTATTACAATATAATATAAATTTACATAATAGTAATAGGAATAACAGCACAGCACTTGCGGCTGGAAATTATAAAACTAATGGGAATAAGTGTTTTAGATACATTAATATGGTAAGTTTATGTATATGGGGCTGTCAGAGGCCAACAGGCCAGCGACTAGGATATAGTCGAAGGAGTCCTAGCCCTGACAGCCCCCTATACACTGAATAACAAAGGTTAATTAGATAATAGAATCTAGTTTGAGTGTAAGTAATAGTTTATATACGTGTTTAATGTTGTCGGTTGATGTTGTTGACAGAAGGTCAATTAAATTTTTGTTACAAAGCGATTTACACACATTATATACCGTAGGGCATTCTGAAGTGAGATGTTTTATGGATAAAATTTGACTGGATTAGCAGAGATGACATCTGGGAGGGTTTTCCTTTTTGAGTAGGTGGGCATGTGTAGCTTGTGTGTGTCCAAGGCGAAGACGGAAGCATTTGTTCATGATAGTTGTCGTTCCTTTTGGATATACCGGTGACTCTCCCTTTGGGTTAATGGTAGAATAGTGGTGAACATATGTTTTCCACTCGTCTAATCTTATTTTATCCCAATAGGTGTTGATCACATTGAGAAAATCTTTCTTAGTTGGAGGAATAGAAAGTATATTCAAACGTTCTGAGGCTGTTCTGACAGCACCGTCTCGTTCCCTATGATTCCTGAGTGCCCTGGAAACCATAGTAGCACAATTTTTCGTCTGTTAATTAGAACGTTGTTACGGATTTTAGTTATGGTTAGGGAATAGTTTTGGATTCTGTTGATTGTATTGAGTGTAGATAGGCTATCGGAGCAAATAACTATGTTTTTCGGTATTGTGTTTGCTATCTCTGTCGCTTTCAGGATTGTGTAAGCCTCGGTGGAATAAATTGAGAAGTAGTATGGTAGTCTTGCACTGTGTAGGATGTTACCCGCTTCCGGTACGATTGCGAATCCAGTACCAGTGTCAGATTTGGATCCATATGTGTAGATTAAGTACAATGAACAATTTCGGTATTCGTCAGTTATTTCATATAACATTTGCGTGTAGTATTCCTTAGGTGTGGAGTTCTTATTGAATGTTGCTAGAGAGGTATTTACGATGTTGGTTGGTAACTCCCATGGAGGGATGATGCCAAGAGTTGGCAGAGCAGATTTAGCGCATTTCCCGTAAACTGCCAACCCATAGTCAATTTTGGATAAAATAATGCTACGAGTTCTAAGCATAAGTGTATTAAGATGTACAAAACTATTTTTTGATGATAACAATCTTATTATATTGTGATAACCACTTAAATGTGAGCAGCGACATCTAGCAGAAAATGTCGATACTCGAAGACCAGAAGATTTCGATACTGGAATAACAAAGTCTTGACTGGAGAGTGGAATCGAATTTTCTAGCAAATTGGAAATTGTATCGGACGCTGGATGGCGAGGATTGTTCTCGAAGTATGTCATTTGAGTATAAATACCAGCATCCCAAAGGTATGCAAATCAGTTCTAAAGTGAAATTTGAAGTGTTAATTAGGAGAAGTGATTAAGTGGTTGAAGTAAAAGATAAGAAAAGTATAAGTGGTTGAGAAATTGGATTGTACTGAGAGAAAAAATTAAATAGTGAATTGTAACTGTACTGAATAAAGCGATTTCTATTGAAAAGAATAAGTTCTATCATTTGTACCCACACAAACATTTTACATTGGTGTGAGAAGTGGGATAGGACTTATTGTGTGTAAAAAAAAAAAAAAGAAGTGTTTGCTGACTATTTGAAAAAGCTAGAATGGGTCGAAAACTATTGCAGTTGACCCTCGTCCAACTCAAATCCGAGTTGAACAAGAGAAGCCTCAGCGCCAGTGGAGGAAAAAGTGACCTGGTGCTCCGACTTCAGGAGGCTTTGAACAACGAGGGACATGATCCTGATGCATATTCCTTTGATGTTGACGAGGACGAACAGACAAGTACCGGCAATGACATGGCTGCGATGATGCAACTCCTCTTATTAAAAATGGACGAACAAAAGAAAAATATGGAAGAACAGAAGAACAGTCTGGAACAAAAAATGGACGAACAGAAGAGCAGCATTGAACAAAAATTCGACGACCAAAAGAATAGTCTAGAACAAAAACTGGAAGAATAAAATAACGTTTTACACCAAAAGTTCGAAGAAATAGATAACAAATTTGAATGAATAGAGAAGAATGTTGGCGAAAAATTCGAACAAATGGACAGCAAAGTTGAATAACTGGCAAAAGAGCTCGACACAGTGCGAAAACAGAAACTGCGAGAATGTTCTTTAAGCGGTCCAAGGAGAAAAGAGTTGAAGCCCCCCTCATTCGATGGCCAGACTTCATGGTCTACTTATAAGAAGCAGTTTGAAATGGCTGCCTGTGCAAACGACTGGGACAATGAGGAAAAGTGCTTTGCCCTAGCAATGGCCTTACGTGGTCCTGCGGCAGAATTGTTACAAACAATCGATATCGAAAAGAATAGAGACTATATGGCTTTAGTGCAGGCTATCGAGAAACGTTTTGGGGATAGCCACATGCGGGAAGCTTACAAGGTTCAATTGCAAGGCCGTATGCAGCAACGAGGAGAAACACTGCAACAGCTTCAAGCACACGTGAGTAGACTGGCACATTTGTCATATCCCACCGCAGGCCAAGAAATAATCGACGAAATGGCAAAGGACGCATTCATTGGGGGAATTGCAGATTTGAAGCTACAATCAGCAGTAAGGATGGCCGGGAAAAGAACCCTTGCTGAAGCACTTGCCTTCGCTCTGGCGATGGAAGCATCCAATCAGGCTTCCAAAGGAATGCATTTCGTAAGGGAAATAGCATCTGGTGAATGCTTCTGCTCAAGACCAACTACTATGCAACGAAATATCCCGCGGGAGAGACGAAGGATGCGCTGCTGGAACTGCGATAAAGTAGGACATCTGCAAGGCCATTGTAAAGAACCGGTACGACGAGAAGGCTGCTTGCACTGGGCTTACAGGCAAATGGAAAGAAAAACCAGCAGAAACGGCTACCAAGAAACCGGTCAAATTTCCAGAAGCCATCAGTTAGGCAATGCTTACTTCGCGGGGCAGAAGTCTGTAGCAGGAGTCGATTCCAGGGTAATTATCCCAGTCTCACAGGTAAAACAAGGCAATGAAAGCCTCCCAGCAGAAGTAGTCAGTGGTAAAGAAGCGAAAGAACGGGCAACTATCCAAATGATCAGGACTGAGCCAATAGAGGGTTGGAGTATAGACGAAATCCGTTCCTCCCAACAGGCAGACAATGACATCGAACCAATATTGGCCTGGAAGGAACACGAGGAAAGACCAAGCTGGCAGCAGATATCAGATCGGAGCCAAACTCTGAAGGCATACTGGGCACAGTGGGACTCGCTTTTTGTGCAAGATGGATTGCTGAAGAGAAAATGGGAAAGTGCAGATGGGAAAACATCTCGTATGCAGCTAATTGTGCCACGGTCCAGAGTTAACCAAGTGCTCCATGAAATACATGACGGAATCTCAGGAGGCCATTTGGGAATAAACAAGACGTTGGAAAAGGTAAGGGAACGTTTCTATTGGCTAAGCGCTAAACAAGATGTCGAGAATTGGTGCAAAAAGTGCATAAGATGTGCGGCTACCAAGGGTCCAAAAGTAAAGCCACATGGACAAATGCAACAATACAATGTCGGTCTTATTTGGTCAAACAATTCGGTTGCCAAGTGAAGCAAAATTCGGATCCCCACCGACGGAGCCCAAAGAGGTGAACGAGTACGTGAATGACTTACGCAGCAGGATTCGTAAATTGCATGAAGACACCAGAGAAAAGATGAAGCTAGCAAGCAGCCGCATGAAAACTAGGTACGATATCAAGGCGAAATCTTCCGGTTTCAACGGAGGAGATCTGGTTTGGCTGTATAATCCTCAGCGTAAGAAAGGCAAATCACCAAAATTGCAACAGGACTGGGAAGGTCCATACAAGGTGATAACCCGCATTAATGACGTTGTCTACCGGATCCAGTGTGGGGATCGAGGAAAATTGAAAGTGGTCCATTTGGATAGAATGTGCCATTTCAACGGGATGCTGAATAACGAAGTTGTTCGGGACGAACAACTGTAGGGAGGGAGCAATGTGATAACCACTTAAATGTGAGCAGCGACATCTAGCAGAAAATGTCGATACAGGAATAACAAAGTCTCGACTGGAGAGTGGAATCGAATGTTCTAGCAAATTGGAAATTGTATGGGACGCTGGATGGCGAGGATTGTTCTCGAAGTATGTCATTCGAGTATAAATACCAGCATCCCCAAGGTATGCAAACGAGTTCTAAAGTGAAATTTGAAGTGTTAAATAGGAGGAGTGATTAAGTGGTTTAAGTAAAAGATAAGAAAAGTATAAGTGGTTGAGAAATTGAATTGTACTGAGAGAAAGAATTAAATAGTGAATTGTAACTGTACTGAATAAAGGGATTTGTATTGAAAAGAATAAGTTCTATTATTTGTACCCACACAAACATTTTACAATATATTTAACCTAATGGGACGAGGAGAAATGGTGGACGGGGGAGATGTTAAGGGAGTGGCATATTGAGCGGCGCTTTTTTTATTTCTTGTTTGCTGCTATTTAGGTCAAAGACTTCGGCGTAGTTGTTCGTTATACGCAACATTCTGGATATGGGTTCAAAGTGACCGTAGTTGGTGCGGTGAGTTCGGATCAGGAAGAGTGGGACAGATCTTAGATTACGGGGAGTGAATGCAATATTTTGCGTTGTTGTCGAGCAGTCGATATTTCCAATCAGTAACTGGTGGATAAAAAGTATATCAGCGACTTCACGACGTTTTTTAGGGTATGCATGGTAATTAGTTTTAGCCTATTTTCATAGGGGGTAATCCATATGGATCGGCCCAAGGTAGACCACGAAGTGCAAAACGGATAAACCTGCGTTGGACTGCTTCTATTCTTTGAATGTGGGTTAGTTTATAGGGTGACCAAACTTGGCTGCAATATTCGAGAAGAGGCCTTACAAAAGTATTGTACAGGGACTTTGTAACGTAAGGGTTGGAAAATTCTTTTGACCAGCGTTTGATAAAGCCGAGTGAAGAGTTAGCATTTTGATGGGACAGAGGTTTGATAGACTTTTCTTTAATAGGAAAGATTCAGGTATTATAGGGGACTTTACTAAAATGAGTAAATTTCCATCCCGCAACTGTGTTATGTATGCATGTCTACATCTAGATCACTAAACTGGTTACCAGAAAACATATGTGGCTCTGGGGCCATAGTTTTTCTTACTCTTTCTCTATCTGGTTTGGAATATGTACTGCTACTAATGGGTTCAAAAAAGAAGAGAAAATTTGCTACCGGAAATAGCTGGAAAAGTACCGACGAAAACAAGCGAGAAGCGCGCTAAGAAGCGAATCGATGCTATCGGCTCGGAGGTTAGTCGGCGACTGGTGCTCCAATTAAAAAATGTTCTGAGGAAAGATCTTCTAGATCATTCGGATCCGATGACATAGGAGTTAATGGCCTTGAATTAAACACTGCCTCTATTTGCGCTTAGCCTGTGGTAAATTCTTCTTGAGTTAATGCCACACCAGCAAATATTCGTTAATGTGGTGTTTGGCGGACTTAACAGCAGCTTCCCACAAACCTCCAAAATGTGCGGATCTTCGAGGAATCGGTTTCCAGTCGATACACTTCTCGGCACAGTGATTTCTAATGGATGCTGTTCCTTCCTCGGTAAAGATCTTTGAATAGAGTTCATTCTGGACTTCCATAAAGTTTGTCGCGTTTTCAGAAAATATTTTTGCTGGGCATCCTATACTAGGTGGGGTGAAAAGTAACCTCCTTGGGAATGAAAAAATTTTTTTTTAAATGTTTTTTTTATTTTATTCAATATAATCCCCTTTTAGCTTGATACTTATTCCAGCGATTTTCCAACTTCTTGATCCCGTCCGAAAAGTAATTTTCCGGAAGGTCTGCAAAATACTCCTCCGTGGCGTCGATGATTTCTTTTGATGAGCCATCTTTTGAGGTTTGGGAAGAGATAATAGTCCGAGGGAGCCAAATCGGTGGATGCAACCGCAATTGGAGCCGTAAGCCATTGATTTTAGCCGTGGTTGCGATGCTCTTGTACGCCGGTGCATTGTCTTGCAAAAATAAATTTTTTTTTAGCTTCATGTGAGGCCGTTCTGCAACGATTTCGGCCTTCAATCGCTCTAATAATGCACAGTAATACTCGCTATTGACGGTTTTTCCTTTTTCGAGGTAGTCCACGAAGAGTATGCCATGACAATCCCAGAAAACCGACGCCATAACTTTTCCGACCCATCGAGCCTCCCTTGGCCGCTTCGGAGCTCAAGTGCCGGCTTCAGTCCATTGCCGGACACTCATTCTGTTCTTTGGTGTGTAATAGTGTATCCAAGTTTCATCAAGAGTTACCAATCGACGCCAAGAGTCCGCCCGATTCCGCATCAGCAAGTCCAAACACTCTTTCGAAGTGCTCTCGCGTTCGTGTTTTTGGTCAGGAGTGAGCATGCGCCGCACCCAGTGGCAGGATAGCTTTTTCATATGCAGAATATTGCCCAAAATATGGTGTGTGCGCTTAGTACTAATCTTTGTGATATCTGCTAGCTCGCGCACCTTCACTTTCTGGTCAGCTAACACCATTTCATGTATTTTTTTGACATTTTTTTTTTATAATTTTCGCGCGCCTAAGGGGTTAGATATCTTTTACTGTTGCCAGGGCGAGGGCGGAAAGATAGAAGAAGGAGAAAGGAAAATTGTTTTTGTAGTAGTTTGAAACTCAGGTGTGTTTGGTTTCCATGTTTGCTCTCTAGGTGTGGGAGTCCGAATAGGACGTAGAGTTTTTCTTCAGTCAGAGTGATTCGAGGTATATCACAGTATTTTTCTTTTCTGTGCTTGAAACTCTACAACAGCCAAATCTACGTGTCAGTGTTATGCCTTCACACGCAGAATTTTTCTGTCTGAGTTCCACTTACACAAAGAAAAACTGACTTGCCATGGGCAGGATTCGAACCTGGACCCTCCGAGTGAGAAGCGTTTGCTAGTACCACTACACCACGGACACCCATTGTCCTCTGTAACCGCATCAGAGGGCCTGCCGCTGCGGACGGACTTAATCGGTAGTGGAGTTGCGGCCACCACGAAACTCTCGAAGCCAATATTTGACGGTGTAATCTGACGGAGCATTAGCCCCATAATATTTATCCAACTTTTCTTTTGTTTCCTTCGCCGTTTTGCCTCTCAAAAAATAATGTTTTATGAGAGAACGAAAATCGTTTTTGTCCATACTCAACATGATGCCAAACACGTTAACAACAATCAGCTGTCAAAAAAAAACTAAAGACAGTATCGCACTGAAATTTGACATGTCTTCCTAAATATGAACGGACTTCAAGGCACCATAGCCTTTTTTGCAGTAGCAGCGCATTCTGGCGGTCAAGGAGGTTACTTTTCACCCCACCTAGTAAACCTTTTTAGTGCTCCAATAAATTTTTGGGTTGTTAGATCTGTAACCAATTCCCGATGCACGGCTTTTGTTGCAAAACATACGAATACTGATACATATGCTTTTGTTGGTCGTGTACCCAGTATTTTGTAGTGGATGGAAACTTGTCCAAGAAAGTCGACACCAACAAGAATTGTCTTGAAAGTTGAATTCGTTCTTGTGGCTAATTGCCCATTAATTGTTCCATACTTCTTGGTTTTGTTCTAAAACAACGTATACAGTTGCGCACGATATTTTGGGCAAGCTGTTTTCCTCTCAGAATCCAATAATTTTGCCTCGACGCTGCGAGTAATGCTTGTGGACCAGTATGAGGATTATCATAGTGCAATTGTGTCATTAATAATTTCGTGAAAACGTGCGAGCTTGGTAAAATTATTTGATGTTTGGCTTCATATCTTGTTTTCAGGAGATCTTCTGGAAATGCTGTTCTTTGCCGATTTTTAACTGTTTTTGCTACGTTGAGTTCCTGCACTGAGAGAAGTTTATATCCTCTTGCCCTTTCTAAGTTACTAATAAAGCCTATGACGTATGCCGTTATTTTTTGCAAAGTTCGCAACGAATTTCTATGATCGATGCACTCAAGAAAAACGGTAATTTTTGTTCTCCGCTGCTCAGACAGATTTCACTATTTAAGTTTCGGGTATCTCATCTTCCTTTTCTAGTTTTGGTTGTGTCGGCCAGTAAGATCGAGATTCTGGTCCTTGAAACCATATCTTTGACTTCAATAATTGTTCTGCAAACATGCCCCGAGACAAAAGGTCATCAGGGGGGTTACTCTGTATTTCGATTCTAATATCAAATCACTCGAATTTGAATAATTGGCACTTAGTAATTTGAAAGTAGTATTGAGAATTTCGATATTCGGATTTCAAATTCTCTCATTTTCGATGAATTCGATTCGAAAGTGTTAGAGAGTGCCAATTTAAAATAGAATCGAATTGTACTTTCGAATCGAAATACAGAGTAACCCCCCTGGATTGAGATCGGTGTTGATAAAATACCATTCGCTTTATTTGTATCATCTTGAGTTATAGAAATGCGATTAGCTTCAAATGTTTGCAAAGGGGATTGTTTGTGTATCTATGCTAATACAATTCGCGAATCCGTCCAAAAAGTTATTTCCTTGATATTGTAAAATGTTTGTGTGGGTACAAATGATAGAATTTATTCTTTTCAATACAAATCGCATTATTCAGTACAGTTACAAATCACTATTTAATTGTTTCTCTTAATACAATCCAATTTCTCAACCGCTTATACTTTTCTTAAACCACTTAATCACTTCTTCTAATTAACATTTCAAATTCAACTGATCAACTGCTTACATACCTTTGGTATGCTGGTATTTATACTCGAATAACATACGAAGGGCGTTCAATATATTCTCGGTATAGATATGAAGGAAAATGCGAATTCAATTTAAATTGTTTTTATTTTTCAATATAATCTCCCCTAACATCAATGCATTTGTTACATCTTGAGATAAGCTTTTTTAAACCCTCAAAAAAATAAATTTCCTCTTTCTCTGCAAAATACCCATTTATTCCCGACTTGAGTTCTTCATCATCCGAAAATCTTTTTCCACGAAGACATTTTTTCAAATCCGGAAACAGGAAATAACCACTAGGGGCATGGTCTGGACTATAGGGTGGGTGTTGGATTTCTTCGAAACCACAATCTCGCGCAGCAGCCTTGGAAACTCGCGCCGTGTGAACAGGAGCGTTGTCATGAAGAAGCAACACACCCGCTGCGAGTTTACCCCGTCTTTTCTTTTTAATTTCCTCTCGCAAATTATGCAAAGTGGAAGCGTAGGATGTGGCGTTGATGGTTTCACCTTTTTTTTTGTACTCAATGAGCAAGATTCCCTTTGAGTCCCAAAAAACTGTGGCCATGAGCTTCCCGGCAGACGGAGTGACTTTGAACTACTTCGGGGGGTCTGTTCCTTTTTTATGCCACTGCATGGACTCTTGTTTGCTTTCAGGGTCATAGTGGTGGACCCATGTTTCGTCCCCAGTAACAATTCGATCCATAACACCGTCCGCGTTCTCACTACACATCTCCAAAAGCTCTCTTCAGCATGCGATTCTCACTTTTTTCTGAGGCGCTGTGAGCATTCGTGGCAGCCACCTTGCACTGACCTTTGAAAAGTTAAGATGGTCATGAAGAATGGTGTGAATGGTACCAATTGAAAGCTTGGTGATCTCTGCCATCATTTTCACCTTTATTCGGGCATCCTCAAGAACAAGTTTTTCGACTTCTTTGATGCTTTCTCCCGTACAAGCAGTAGCCGGGGCGCCGGAGCGGGGGTCGTCTTCAATGCTCTCTCTGCCTCTCTTGAACTCACTTGACCACTTTTGCACAGTTGATAATGAAGGTGCGGAACCCTGGTAAACAGCCACCATCTCTTCATGAATAGTTTTTTGACTTTTTCCTTGCTTAGTGAGAAATTTAATTACAGCGCGATGCTCAATTTTCACCATCATCGTCTCAGTTGCCATTATGATTCTGTTTAACTAGAGATAAAACGCGAATTAATAATCACATTTATATGAAATTTTACATAAATGCACTAAAATAATAGTATTACTTGATAAATAAGTCAATTTATATATACAACCACAGCTTCACCCCGATACCGAGAATATGTTGAACGCCCCTCGTACTTCGAGAACAATCCTCGCTATCCAGCGTCCCATACAATTTCCAATTTGCTAGAAAAATTCGATTCCACTCTCCAGTCATCAATGGTCGAGACTTTGTTATTCAAGTATCGAAATCTTCTGCTCTTCGAGTAGACATCCTCTGCTATGCAAATCTAGATGTCGCTGCTCACATTAAAATGGTTATCACAATATGTTACACAACGCTTATCTCACATATTGTGCTTGGTACGCCCATATGATTTAAATCAAGAACAAGTTTAGTGGGAAAGACTCGGCTGTTTGAGAAGGATTGTCCTAGGACTTCTCTTCATAACACCATACTCGGAATACATAAGATATTATTCTAACAGGGCTTATTACCTTTATCATATATTCCACGAGAATGTGTATTTTAAAGGCCTGGTTCCACAGAATCGTTCCTCTATCTGGATAAACAAGGATAAATAAGATTAAGCTGTGTCGCTAATCTTCCACGTCGCTCGCATAGGCTTAGGGTTGGCAACTTAAGTGCCACGTGGACATCGTTTACAGCAGTGCTGAGTATCTCCGGTTCATTAGAGCCGTGACAATAGGGGTGCTGCACCACGAATGTTGTTGGCTTAGCGGAGAAGAGAAAAGTTCTCTCGTCGTTTCCTCAAGTTCTAGGTTTCCCCACGAGGGCGGGCGAGCTGAGTTTGCTTGGAATTCCAGCTGACCTACGTAGAATTAGGGTAGTTTTTAAAATAAAATAAACAGAATATTAAAAATTATGAAACTAAAAAAAAATGTGTAAACAAACTGGGAGTACAAAATTCTAATAAAAAACACGCGCTCACACCAAAAAATTTGTATACGTACAATAATAAGCTAGTTTAAGTAGGTTAAGATTTCTATTTAAGATAGTTTGTAAGTTTTATTTTTATTTAAAAAAAAAGTTTATTTACTAAGTCTTTTGTAACAAAAATTATTTTCTTAGTTTTAATTGAGAACGTGTCCAGGTAAGAAGACCTGCACAGAGATGTAAAGATAGTGGATTAACAGTCGGTGCTGGGATTATGGAACAACTTTTTCTGTAGATTGTTTAACGGCGACAGCCTTACATCCCGCCGTCAGGCAGAACAGACCCATCAACTTAGACGATCATAACCTGACCAAAAGGAAGTAAAGACAGCAATATCTAACAAAGTTGCTGGAGGTATAGCCGAGGTATTCAAAATTTCCTCAACACCGCATACAAGATCTTATCTGCCATATTGTGTGAATGAAACCATTCGCCTGGATCCTGGAAAATACTCAAGAAAGTCCAAATCGATACCCATCATCTTTTTATCGATTTTAAGGTAAGTAAAGCCCTATCCCGAAAAATTAAGGACACTCTATTAAGACCTTGATCATCCCAGTCCTACTTTTTGGCGCTGAAGCATGGACTCTATCGAACGCGGATAACGATATCCTCAGTCGTTGCGAGAGAAAACTCTGGAAAAAAAAATATTCAGTCCCATTTGCGTCGACGGGCTTTGGAGGAGAAGATTTAATGAAGACTATACGAGCTGTGCAGCGACATCGACCTTTTAAGAAAACTGTTTATCAGTTGCCTGAGATGGCAACGAAATGTAGAGCACATGGGCAGCAATGCTATGGCCCATAGTCTTCTTTGAATCTAACCCTGTCCCTCCGGGTACAGGAAGACATCACCTTAGGTGGCGTGCACAACTGGCTTGAAGTGCGTAACTAGAGACAATTAGCTAAGGATCGGGTTAACTGGATAGGCTTGTTAGTTGAGGCTCAGGTTCATCCCGAACTGTAGCGCCACCGAAGTAAGTAGTCTTAAGTATTACTATAAATAAATTTATTGTAAGATACGTCGAAAGGCATAGATTTAAAGAACCTGCACATGACCAGTAAGTTAGAGTAAGATAGTATAAATTAGTTAAACTAATAAGCATTTTTTATTTGTCTACCTCGTAAGCCTTGTAAGTGTCAATAAATGAAAAGTTCAAATAAAAAACAGAAACCAATGCACATACGTGAGTAATGTATGTTGCGAAAAATGTAACTATACTTACTACATATTTCAACGGTTAATTAAGGAAGACACTTACAAAAAATGCCCAATTAGATTTTCTCACACCTTATGCGATTTGACTCTGGTGTGCCTTAATGATAAGTACTTAGTCGTATCACTACTTACGTAGTGAAGCAGCTTTTCATCGGATGGGTTTGATCTTGTTATACAGATGCAGCTTAACAAGGAAATAAAAATATTGAAAGAGTCATAAGTGAAAAGTCAAGCTTACTCGTAATACGATGAATATGCCAGGCATATTTTTTACCCGTAAGAGAAAAGCATTTTTTTTCTGTAGTTGAGGTTTCAGCCCTGCGTTTTAGATCTTTATTTAATGTTACTGAAGTCATTATTGTGCAGCTTCTGCAGAAATCGTTTGTAAAGACGTCAAGCCTTCTTGCGTGCTTGCCTATAAGGCGGTGTCGAGTGATGACAACTATGATGGAGCTGAGATGTTTCCTACATTGTTTCCCCTTTGGAAAATCTGGATCAGATTCATACATTTTGAACTTAAGTTTTTGAAGATAATTGTTAAACTTCTTATGCCAACATCTGGACGACTGTTTCAATTCATAGAAATTTCCCACTATTATCGTCGTAACCCTTGGGTTGTTTCATGTAGATGTCTTCACGCAGATCACCATTCAAAAATGCTGTCCTCATGTCGAACTGATATATTTTCTGGTTTTAAGCTGCAGTTATAGCCAAAATCGTTCTCAATGAAGAAAATTTAACAACAGGACTGATAGTTTCCATATATTCCGGGCCATAATCTTGATTAAATCCCTTAATAAACAGTCGTTCTTTATATCTGCTCACTTCACCATTCGCCGACATTTTCAATTTATACACCCACTTATTATCTATAGGTTTTCTATTTTCCGGCAAATCAACCAGTTTCCATGTAGTATTTTTCAACAAACTTGAAATCTCCTCGTCCATCGCAGTCTTCCACTCCTTTGCTGATGGCGGTTGAACTGCGTTGTCGTACCTACTAGCTCACTTAATTCGGCAACAAAAGCAAATCCTTCAGGTATTACGTCGTTTGTTTTCTTTTTCGCAATCTATCTTTTATTGAGTTTTCTGGAATATTATCTGCTTCGCTGGAATTATTGCATAAATTAAACTATTGTTGTCATCCTTTTTGCTCTTTTTGTGCCCTGAGGTACTGCCGTCGCTTATTGCTGGTTTATTGAACACATATTCATTAAAATTGGCTTCTCTTTCACTTTCAGGTGATTTCGACTCAGATATGTCTACAACATCATCTACCTTCTCACTAGCTGGGAAATCAAAAATTTCTGCGAATTTGACGTCTTGTTTCATTGTTGGACATTTGACATACCTCACTTCTATTTAGCACGTAGAATGCTGTATTTACAGCTTCAGCCCATAGTCTACTTTGTAAATTTCTGCCATATATCATGGATCTTGCGGCTTCTACTAGTGTACGCATGTCGCGCTCAGCACGTCCATGTTGTTGGTGGGTTTATGGCAATGTTCTTTGATGGCGTATTCCTCGAGCTGTTAGTAACGACTGTACATCTTTGGTGACAAACTCCATTCCGTTGTCGGTTCTTATCAATTTTACAGGATAACTTGTATCGATCTCCATTTGTCTTAGATAGTTCTCGATAGCCTGGTTACTTCAGTTTTTTTATTTTATGACGAAAACATAAAGAAAATTAGAGAAATCATCTTTCAATAATAAAAAATGGATCCTCCGTAAGATGTCACATGCATGGGGCCACAAAGATCGCAATGGACCAATGGATGAAACGATGACTTCTTCCCATAGCACATGCCGCACGAAAGAACGAAGAATCACCAGAAACAGCAATGTTCATCGTTGATAAGAATTTCTTTACCTGGTTATTATTATTATTATTTATTACAATATAAAATAAATTTACATTATAGTAACAGAAATAACAGCACTAGCTACTAGAGGCTTGCGGCTGGAAATTATAAATCTAGTTGGGATACGTGTTCTAGGTACACTAATATGGTAAGTATTTGTATTTGTCAGAGGCCAACAGGCCAGCGACTAGGATATATTAGAAGGAGTCCTAGCCCCTGATAGCCCCCTATATACTGAATAACAAACGTAGGTAGATAATAGAATCTAATTTGAGTGTAAGTAATAGTTCATATACGTGTTTAATGTTGTCGGTTGATGTTGTTGACAGAAGGTCAGATAAATTTTTGTTACAAAGCCATTTACATACATATACCCGTATACTTTAGGGCATTCTGAAGTGAGATGTTTTATGGATAAAATTTGATTGAATTGGCAGAGGTGACATCTGGGTGGATTTTCCTTTTTGAGTAGGTGGCCATGCGTTGCTGGTGAGTGTCCAAGGCGAAGATGAAGGAAGCATTTGTTCATGATAGTTGTCGTTCCTTTTGGATATACCGGCGACTCTCCCTTTGCGTTAATGATTTTGTTCTGTTGATTGCCTTGAGTGTAGACAGGTCATTGGAGCAAATCACTATGCTTTTCGGTATTGTGTTTGCTATCTCTTTCGCTTTCAGGATTGCGTAAGCCTCGGTGGAATAAAGTGAAAAGTAGTTATAGTAGTAGAATGGTAGTCTTGCACTGTATAGACTGTATAGGATGTTACCAGCTTCCGATACGATTGCGAGTCCAGTACCAGTGTCAGATTTGGATCCATCTGTCTTCATCTATACAGTATACATCCCATGAATCATTTCGGTATTCGTCAGTGGTGGAATTTGAGTTGATATGGTCTGTTTTGTGGAGAGAATTATATGGGAGAGATGTTCGAAAGAGAAGATGAATTTAAAGGTTCGTTGGATAGAAGGATTAATGAGGTGTCTTTATTGTTGTTGGTTGATGTACGTTTTTTTATATAACATGGCTGTTCACATGGCTGGACTTGAGCTGTAGGGGGTGTTGGGGGGATTTATATATGTTTGTAACTGGATTACTGATTGTTGAGGTGGTTTTGGCTTGAAGAGCAATTTTTGCAATATTTGCATATGTCTGCGTAGAGGGGAATTCAGGATTCAATTCCTTATATGCTTGTTTGGCTTCGAGCATCGAGCATTTTTTTATTGTCTTAATTTTTAATATCTCTTTGTCTTTTACATATTTTTGCGCGGTGTTCCTCCGAGCAGTTCGCGAGGTAAGTGCGCGTGCATGTATGGGGGTCAACAGGTAACATGTTGCAGTTTACGCATGATGAAGGGTTTTTGCATCTCTTGGCCGTGTGACCTAAGAGTTGGCAGTTTTGACACCGCATGGGGTTGGGATAATAATCAACGACTTTGCAATTATACCAACCGATGTTAACGGTAGTAGGTGGGCGGAAAAGATCAAAGGTAAATAGGATGTGGCCTGTAGGAGTTAGGATACCTTCCGTTTTCTTCGTGAACTTGTAAACCTCAGTAACACCTTGTGCACTCATTTCTTTGACGATTTCCTCCTCGGGTACTTTTGTAAGATAAGGGGCGTAAACGGTACCCTTAGAGACGTTTAGGTCTGTGTGAAGAGACACTTTGATGGGACAGAGGTTTGACAGAGTTTTTCTTGATAGGAAATATTCAGCTATTTTAAGGGACTTTACCAAATTGAGTAAATTTCCATCACGCAACTGTGTTATCTATTCATAGCCAGTCCTAATTCCATCTATAGCTTTTTTTAATAAGAATACACTGTACGCGGAGAGAGGTTTTTCACTGTTGGTTGGGGCAATCACAATAAATTTGGTGTTGGGTTTGGACGAGAAAGTCGGAATGGAGGGAATAAGCTCAATGTTCGAATAATTTTTTTTTTTGTTCGAGGGCTCGGTATGTATGCCTACATCTAGATCACTAAACCGGTTACCCGCACATGTGGCCCTAGGGCCAAAGGTTTTTTTTTACTTTTTCTCTATCTGGTTTGTAATATATACTACTACTAACGGGTTCGAAAAAGAAGAAGAGAAAATTAGCTAATGGAAATAGCGGGAAAAGTACCGACGAAAACAAGCGAGAGGCGCACTAAGAAGCGAATCGATGCTGTCGACTCGGAGGTTAGTCGGTGACAGAAAAAGAACGTGTAGTTTTTTTTTTGCACCATTTAAATAAACCAAGTCGAATAATTAAGATCAACATTATTCATAAGAAAATCAATCCTATTTTTTTATAACGTGGAATTGGATAGAATTGTCACAGAATTTTATTTATGCTGTAAAATGTTTGTGTGGGTACAAATGATAGAACTTATTCTTTTCAATACAAATCGCTTTATTGAATACAGTTAATTTATTCTTTAAGAGAAATCCAATTTCTCAATTGTGTACTTAGATTTTCTAGAAAACCCTTTTATATTAGTGAGACAAAAATAGCAGTCACTCGCATGATTTTTAGGTTCGCGCCATAGTACAGTTGACCAAAAGGCATTCCTTTACATTTTCCACTAAGGCAACAGATATGTGGAACCCAGTTTTTATCTTGATTGCGAACATCCAATATGCACCATAACACTTCTTTATCAATAATGTGATGGCCTTTTTTTGACGTTTTAGTGTGTATGAACCACAAATTTGGCAAAAAATATCAGGAGAATTTGTACAGACGCGAGATATGTTGTTAGATATACAGCTCTTGCCAACTAATTAGAAACACTACTGTATTTTCCATTCGCTGTCTTCGTTCAACAACTGTTTCCTTTTTAATTTTTTCCTCCCTGTGTCATTCTTCAACTTGAGATAAGGTTGAAGTAATAAAGTGAATATATTTTATTCGCAATTCGTATACAATTGCATTAAATTGTGAAATAAGTGCCTCACCTAATTAGAAATGGTAATACAATCTGTGTGAAATTTTAATTAATTTTATATTGTCTGCTCATTTTGTGCTCAAAGGTGTGAAATGTACATCACTCTCAAAATAACTTTTAAAATATATTTTTTTCGAAATACAAATATTCTGTTAGTTTTGGACGTGATATAAGAAAACTAATATTTTTCTGGTAATAGGAGTCTACAAATTGTACTACATAGTTTATACGATATTTTTTTAGTGTTGACTAGTATAATTTGCTTACGGGGATGGAATTTTAACCAGATGAAGTTGAATTCCGGATTGGAACATGGATCACACTGTGGTGGAGTTTGGTAAGCTACATCACTACACACGTACATAGCGAGACCGCGGCGAGAGAAGAATAGTGGAACTAATTCGTAGCCAGGTAGTTTCAGATGAGAGTGATCTGAGACGTGTGGGCGGGGATCTACCTGTGTTTTACTAAGTGCCAGCTGGTCTGTACTTACAGACGTGGACGTACGCAGAAAAGTTACTGCACGTACCGTATGATAAATACAGCAACGTCAGTGACTGAGTGCAAGCAACAGTACTTCGACCAGGAAAGGGAGTGCCGCACTGTGTAATATTTTCTTTTTGCTACCTACACTCCACTACACTAATTTTTTGCACTAAATTTATTTATTTATTTTTTTGTTTCACACTCCCGCGATGGTTCTGCTTTTTATTTTTATTTTCTTTTCGAAATGTGGTACGCGAAGAGCAGAAGAGACGAAATTACGAGTGCACTGGTCAATGATGAAATTGTTTTTTTGTGGAGTCCACAAATTCTTTGCACATAATTTTATTTGTTTTGAAATTAGAGTAGTGATACTTGATGATACCTAAAATGCAAACGTTCACAGGATTAATTGAAATGATAATTTGAGAAATTAAATTACGAAATCGCGACAATTTACCTGGCAATCTTTTATAGAATCCCCATTCGCCATTCTATTCTACTTCCGTTTATATTATAGTTACATTTTTTATGGCTAGATATAATGACAGCGTCATCGAAATCTTGATAGCAATCTACACTTGAGCGACCATATTCCAATTTTATCAACCCAAAAGAATGGACAGGTTGAACTTTGTGTGGTCCGTCGGGAGGAAGTTTAAAGATATCGATTCGTTTCAGCCAGTATCTACTCTTATCATAGGTCGCAATATTCTATCACTACGACCAATACTGGAACTGACCCCACTTTCATTCAAATCAATTTTTTAAAAAGAGAAAATTACGAAAACCAAACAACGCATTCAGGTTACAAGCAAATACATTACAGCAAGAACATTTCATTAAAATGGGCATAGACGATATTTTCAAGCAAATACAATAAAAAGAAAAAATAAGTAAGTAAAGGAAAAAATTATTATTATTATTATTATATCTTTATTAAACAAGTAATAAATTACAAGTTAATGCTATGAGAGAGGAGCTAGAAGCTGCAATGGCCTTACGCTCAAAGATACTTAAACTAGTTTAAAATTATAATATAGAAAGCTAAAGTGACTTATATATTAATGTCTGTTTTAAAAAATATGGCATTGATTTTCTGTATGTTAGATTTTTTCGGATATTTTAAAGTTTCGATGATGTCGTTTCCTGTTAGTAAATTGATGATGGATGGTTTAGTTTTGTCGCAGTTGTAGAGTAGGTGTTGAAGATTAAGAGTAGTGTGGCAGGTAGGACAAGTGGGAGGGGATTCTTTTTTAAGGATGTAGAGATGGGTGGCAGAGATATGGCCAAGTCGTAGTCGGATGAAATTGGTGATTTTAATTTTTGATATGTTTGTAGGGTAGATGGGTGGAGTCTTTGTTGGGTTAACTTTAGCGTAGTGGTGCTGATACAGGAGCCAATCATTTTGTTCGACACTTGCAACTTTTTCCATACGATATTTAACAAGGTCATTTTTAGTGTAGAAGTTGTAGAGGTAAAGTGGTGATTTCAGTGCGAGGTTGGCAGCTTCATCCGCCCGCCGGAAAAAATAAAAATGATTGAAGGAAAAAAAATGTTGAAAAAAGAATATTGTCAAAAACAGCAAAAGCTGAACTAATACTTGTTGATAGATGACGATTTCGAGCTTTGTTGTTGTTTCCATCTTCTTCTTAAGTCTTCTTCGACTGGCACCTCATAATAATGACCTTCATTACTCTTTCATTCTCTAACAGTATCGTTTCTGCCTCCGAATTCTTCTTCACATAAACGGACTTGAAATATGGGTAAACAGAAAACAGCTGTTTACTGCGTTTGAGACGCAGCTTGCTGGTAAAGGTAGCGGTTTTTTCTAGTAAGGCTTCCATACATGTAGATGTTGTTGTTGACGTTTTGCACAATCAAGCAAGCACCATTCGTAATTTCACTTATCTGGCAGCTGCGTGCATTTCTGTTACAGCTCGTTGTAGAATCAAGAATTTCGTTGACAAACGTCACATAGATCATCTTTCGGTATCATGTAAGGACAATACTTCGCCCATATCTTCAAAAATGTCTTAAGCGCAATTGTATCTTGTGGAAGACAAACTTTTCCAAAACGAATATAAACAGCGCTCTTTGTTTCACTGGATAACAACATCAGCATTTTGTAGTGTTTGAAATTCGGCATTCTACCAGGAAGTGGTATAGCAAATTTTTGATAAATTCTACGATACGAGTAATCGATTTCACAGACAGAACCCGCGATTTACGTTTTGACGCCTTATCACATCAAAACATCTTTCTACAATCATGAGCGCCGCGAAATAAATAAACTATATCGATTCTGGACGTTTTCCAGAGATAAATGTTATCGATGAAACTGTAAATGACTCAAACCAAATCTTGATCTGTTTTACTCATCTCTTGGAAGAATTGTCTGCTTTCCACAACAATATTTTCTGGAATAAACTTATTGCATTTTTTGGAACAACAAGGTTGACAATGTTCTCCATACATCAATTCGATATTAACAGATTCTTGTACATCTTCAGCTGTCTCCTCTAATTCGACTATATTAAATTTAGAACTGTTTAAATCATCAGCGAAATAAATATCACTAACAAAACTTGTATAATCTTCAGTTACATCCGAAGTATCACCACCAACATTTTCACGAGTAATGTTCTCATCTCTTAATCTCATAATTTAAACTATTTATTAAATTCACTAGACACTCATTTTTATAAAATATACTTTTAATTGGTACCGCCGGCTTGGCAAAAAATTCACAGAAAATAAAATTGCAAAAACTGTAGTGATAAGAATTCAATTTCACAGCAGCAACAACTGAAGGTTTCGTCACACTACAAACGAATGAAACAAGGAGTGAGAGGGGAATGACAACAAAGCGCTTCTCACAACTGAAGCCGTTTTCACAATGATATTACCTTGCGAAACTTTGAACGTGTTTTTCACGAAAAACTTGTTTTCAGACACTAGGTTTGCGAATGCCACATATAAGTACTTTATTGTATTCTATTTAAAATATTTTTTTTATATTTCACTTTCATTGTGTCTTTTTCCCGTGTGTCAGAACAAATAAATTATGTTTGAATGTATAGCTGTCCATGTGAAAAACATTGGATACTAAGGTCTAAACCAGTTAGCTTTAATGTTGACCGCTGAGTTTTATTGATTGTCATCCAGAAACACAATCTTATACGAAACTGGAGCCCCTTTAACTGCAACGGTATTGGAACCACAAAATGTTAGTTTTGTGCGCTGAATCAAATAATTTTTTATTTATTTGTAATCTTGCACCGTTGCATAACTTTTGTGGATTATAATTACACAGCAATGTTATAGTAGTCCCTACTTTTGGAATAAATTTATGCAGGAGAGTTCCAGGAATAGTAAAAGAATAAACAATTATGTTGGGTAATGTACTGCCTCTTCGCTATCGAGGACTGTAACTCTTGCAAAATGCGTAAAGTAAATGCGTATATGTAAGGTACATTTTTTCAATTTCTTGTGGCTAATTGGTCATTTCCTAGTATAAGAAAGTCAGGTAAATTGAAAGTAGAACTAAAATAAAATTATTTGTACGATAGTACTAATATTATTTGAAGATTTGCTTTTACTAATCTGGCAATGCCGCGGAGTTTATGTGCCTTCATCTAGTTATGTTTTGTGACATTTGCAACCCTCTTGCCTTTTTCATTCAGGTGCGTTTTGCTGACGGCTCCAGTTGTGGTGTCTTGTGCAGAAAAAAAAAAATAAGTAAACAAAAATACAAAACAAAATAATAAAAAAAACACATACTAAGAAAGCAGACAGGTGTTTATTGAGAGGTGAGTGTGTCTCGCTGAATAGTCATTTAAAAAAATTAACTATAAAAAAACAACAGTTGAATTTGAAGTAGCGTAGTGGTTTTCTTTGGTGCAGTGCGTAGATCTTTTTCTATTGAACGTTGGTATAATATAAATTCATAAGGTATACGTGCATTGGCATAACAGCCACCAGTTCCTCTGCGAGAGCAATACTCAATGGTGTGTGAGGTGGTCGCCTGGCTTTCATATGTAGAACTGGCATTGGTATAACATCCATCGACTATTCTACGAGTGTGATACTCAATGGTGTATGTGATGGTCGCCTGGCTTTTGTATTTGCATCCTGCATTGGCATAACATACACCAGTTCCCCTGCCAGTTCAATGGTGTGTGAGGTGGTTGTTTTGTTTTTTTCCCTCTCCTTTCTCTCTTCGTAAATAGAAATTTGAAAATGGGAAGAAATAGGAATAAAAGGCACAGAGAAAGAACTTCAAGCAGAAGTTCCAATGAAAATGAGCGTTACAGGTCAAAGCGAAAAAGAAGCAGAAGAGATAGGGAACGATCTTCGAGATCTTTAGGGACAGTAGATTCATTAGATAGGCTAACAGATGTACTTACGTCGGTAATGGAAAGAGCAAGTGTTAGGAATCAAGCCCCAAACTTTAAAGGTGATACAGTTCCAGATTTCAACCCGGAAGACAAAAATCAGTCAGCAATTAAATGGTGTAATAAGGTTGACGAAATAAAGGAAATATTTGGGTGGTCTGAGGAAGCGACTGTTTACTTTGCTTTAGGAAAATTAAAAGGTATTTTACAACTTTGGTACAAGGGTCTTCCAAGTCTGAAATTTTCATGGAGTGAGTGGAAGGTCAAGATTCAAGAAGCTTTTCCCTCAAAGAAAGACTTCTATGAACAATTGACGGAAATGCTCAAGCGGAAAAAACAGGTCGATGAAACTTATATTAAATATTTTGATGAAAAACTTGCTATGTTAAACGCTTGTGAGTTGGAAGGAGAAAAGGCTGTTTCATGTATCCTAGGAGGCATTGAAGATCGTGTTGTCAAAACTAGTGCAAAATCAGGAGGATACAAAACACCAGAACAACTTTATGAGTATTTGAGCCAAGTGAACAGAAGTGAATCATACACACGACAACCAACATATCCTGCAAACAACCGAAGCTAGGGTCAACAATGGACTAAACGTGAACCTGAGCGATCGAAACAAGTCAATAAAACAACTGTTTGTTATAAATGCGGAAAACAAGGTCATTTTGGCAATGTGTGTACAGCAATTGAATTACCAGAAGATAAACGATGTTCTCTAAGCAGAGGTAAATACCACGAAGATAAATTCTGTGCACGAAAAGAATCCATAAAAACGCTGGCTGTTTTACCTGCAACGCATAGGGATGAAGGAAATGAAAAGTATTTCAAGAAAAGAAGGTAAACGATTCAGAAATGACAGGTTATATAGATTTTGGTAGCTCGTGCACACTTATGATAGAAAAAAAGGCAATGGAGTTAGGATTGGAAATAAATGGAAAAGACTGCGTACCGTTACAGGGGTATGGAAATGTCTTGTGCTTAGTCGAGGTTCTGCAAAGGCAAAACTTGAAATTGACGGTGTCGAAGCTGATGTGAAATTAATTTTAGTCAACAACGATGCTCAAAAGGGTAAAATATTGGTCGGTCGAACGTTTACCGAATTGCCCCATATCTGTGTTCTGAAAACGCAAAATTCACTTAAGTTCTTTTTGGAAGACCAAAAAAATCTCCAAATAGCAACAGATGTACAAAATGCTGAAAAAGTTAATTTAATATCAAAAGAAAGAACGGTTATACCATCAAATCATATAAAGCTCGTTGAAACACAAACGGAACAGTCAAATCAAGACATCTTTCTAGATATCAGCCGAAGAGCAAAAGAAGGAGAAGAATCTTGCGTACCAAGAGCTATTCTACATATTAATGAACTTGGTATTACACATGTTCCTTTAATAAATTTATCCGACCGCGACATAACTATTAAATAAAAAAAAATCCTAGCTAGAGGGTGGACCTGTGTACAAACTGACGGTGTGGTAGAACAAGTCTTACAGATGCAACATCATGAGTATGAGCCAATCAAATTAACGGACTTGAAAATTGGACCCGTCATAGAAGTCATGCAAGAACAACTTCTAAATCTTCTCAACGAATTTCGAAAATGTATTTCAATAAACGTGCATGAACTTGGTTGTGCGAAGAGCACCGACATGAAAATTCAACTTACTGACGAGAGACCTTTTTCGTTTCGTCCATATCGAATGGCTCTAAATGAACAACAAGCGGTGAAAGATATTGTGAAACAATTACTTGACAATAACATAGTGCGAGAGTCTAATTCTGAATTTGCGTCTCCTGTACTATTGGTCACTAAAAAGAATGGGGAAAAAAGGCTTTACATCGACTTCAGAAAACTAAATTCTGTATCCGTCAAAGACAGTCATCCCCTCCCTAGAATAGATGATCAAATAGATAAGTTGCGGGATAGTAAATGGTTCATTAGTCTTGATCTGAAATCTGGTTATTATCAGATCCCCATGGAAGAGAACTCAAAACGTTTCACATCCTTCGTAACACCAGAAGGACAGTTTGAATTTCAGCGGATGCCCTTCGGGCTTTGTAATGCTTGCTAGACAGCTAGATACAGCCGCGGTATACCTCGATGATATACTATTGCATGCGAAATCATCCGACGAATTGATTAAAATGTTTCGAACTAAACTTGATTTATTTAAACAAGAAGGATTAACTTTAAATATGAAAAAATTTACGTTTTTTATGAAAAGTGTAAGTTTTTTAGGGTTTGAGGTTGAAAATGGTATGGTTCAGCCAGGATCGGACAAAATTAAAGCAATTGAATATTTTCCTGCACTAAAACAATTCATTACATTAGACAACTAATAGGGCTTACGGGTTATTTTCGGCATTTTGTCAAAAATTATGCTCAAATAGTTAAACCCCTAACTAACTTACTTCGAAAATCAACAAATTGGCAATGGACAGAAAAAGAGAATGAAGCTTTCAGTATGCTAAAGAAAGTGTTATGCGAAAAACCGATACTGGTTATTTTCCAACCAGATGTTCTTACTGAAGTACACACCGATGCGAGTTCACAAGGCTTGGCTGGTATTTTGCTGCAACAACAAGATGACGGCAGACTTCACCCAGTTCATTACTATAGTAGGCAGACAAGGCATCCGGAAGACAAGTTTCACTCTTACGAGCTTGAAACACTTGCTGTGGTTAATCGGTATAGAAATTTCGTTGCTATCTTTTAGGAATAACATTTACAGTTGTGACTGACTGTAACGCACTCAAGACATCGAATGAAAAGAAACATCTTCTTCCTAGAATAGCTAGATGGTGGTTACAGTTAATGGAATTCACTTTTGACGTGAAATATAGACCAGGCAACAGAATGTTACACGTTGATCCTCTCAGTAGAAATCCCTGTCAAGAATTGATAATGCAAATTAAACAAGGTAATTGGGTACTGTCAGCACAACTTACAGATGATAAAATCAAAGAAATTCATGAAATTTTAACGAGTAAACCTAAGACAGAACAAGAGCAGAAAATTTGCCAGGGTTATTCATTACGTGATGGCCGAGTTTACCGAAAAACCGAAAACGGTTTTCAATGGGTAGTTCCAAAGGGAATGAGACGACAAGTAGTACACGCAGCGCATGATGAATTAGGGCACTTTGCCATAAAGAAGACGCTCCAGAGATTGTGTGAACATTACTGGTTTCCACATATACGCACCTACGTGGACAAGTATTTGACATGTTGTATACGGTGTTTGTTTAATAAACGGAATGCTGGTAAAGGAGAAGGATACCTTCACCCTATCCTATGTGATGATCGCCTGGCTTTTGTATCTGCATCCTGCATTGGCATAACATCAACCAGTTCCCCTGCGAGTGCAATACTCAATGGTGTGTGAGGTAGTCGCCTGGCTTTCATATGTAGAACTGGCATTGGTATAACATCCATCGACTGTCCTACGAGTGTGATACTCAATGGTGTATGTGATGGTCGCCTGGCTTTTGTATCTGTATCCTGCATTGGCATAACATCAACATTCCCCTGCGAGCAAGTTGTTCAACGGTGTGTGAGGTGGTCGCCTGGCGAAGGTATAGATTCTTATAAATGGTGTAAGTTATGAATTGTGTGACGGACGCCTGTTGTAGTAGTAGTTGGAGTAGTGGTACTTTGGATTTAAGGATCATGTAATTTAAGAGAGTTAAAAATAAGTCGTTGCCTGTGTTGATGATTATATTCATGGGCTCTTATTTGTATCTTTTCAGGAGAGTTACAGTCAAAAGGTGAGTTACCACGCAGAGTTGCCGAAGTAAAAAGTATATGTGAATTCGTTTTTATTAAAATAAATCACAAAAAAAGGGGTTACCGCATGATAGTTTTTTTGAAATTTTAGTTTTTTTATATTTTCTTTTATTATACTAGGTTGAGGAAAATATCAACAAAGAGCCTGCTGTTTTATCCAGACGATAGTACTCCCATATTAGTTTTAAGATCTAGTTTTGTTACATGATGACAAAGATTGGACCGCTTCGGATGGGCTTCGTAAGCTCGCGAGACCTTTGCTTTGTACAACTGGTAATATTTGACGGAAGTCTCCAGAGAACAAAATCGTACAGATTGTTGCTTTTATTGCGCAAATCTTGCATCGTCCTATCTAATGCCTCAATAGATGTTTTGTTGCACATAGAAGCCTCATCCCATTTTATAGATTTTCCAGTGTTGTTCCGAAATAAAGTGTCCGCCATCTAACTTTTTTTTTCAACTAGTGCTTATTTCGTGAATGCTAACACTTAGCTCATGTCTGATTTGACAGATAATTAGTTTTATCCTTCCGGTTAATAATGGAAAATAATTTCATTCAAATGGCTGCCTCGGCTGGCCATGCAGTAGCCTACACAATCGGTCCAATTTTTAAGCACATTATCGATTGTGTGCAGCTGTATTTCACCAATGGCTTCACGAATATTGTCCTTTAAAGCGTCAATTGTCTCTGGCTTGTCGGCGTAACACTTATCTTTTACGGCACCCCACAAATAATAGTCCAACGGTGTCAAATCGCAGCTCCGAGCTGGCCAAACGACATCAGCCCTGAGGCTGATAATGCGATCTTCAAAAACAGGGCGCAAAACATCGAGTGTAGCTTCGGCTGTGTGGCACGTAGCGCCGTCCTGTTGAAACTAAATCTTGCCAATATCCTCCTCTTAAATTTTTGTGAACAAAAATTCGTTCAACATGGCCCGATAACGATCGACATTGACTGTAACTCATTGCTCATTTTCGAAGAAAAATGGCCCAATTATGCCTCTGGACCAAAATCCGCACCAAACAGTGACTCGTTTTGAGTGTATCGGCTTTTCAATGTATGCGTGCGGGTTTTCTGTGCCCCAAATGTTACAATTTTGCTTGTTTACATACCAGCCAAGATCAATATGAGCTTCATCTGAAAAGATGATTTTTTGGCAAAATCGGCATCTTCTCTACGTCGATCTCAGGCAATATTTCCCAGCGTTGTTCAAGCGTATACACAACCATATTCGTTCAGCGGAAGGATAAAACTAATTATCTGTCAAATCAGACATGAGCTAAGTGTTACCATTCACGAAATAAGCACTAGTTGAAAAAAAAAAACGTTAGATGGCGGACCCTTTATTACAAACACTATTGTCGTCGTCACTGACAATATTCAGTGGAATCTGAAATGTGGCATGCCCAGTTCGAACATCTTCCAAAAGTGTAGCCGGATGATGCCAAAGCGAACGCAAATTTTCCAGAATACTCCGAGAAAGGAGAGAACCTCCAGACAGCTGAACCCATCAGATCTGGAACTAGCAGCTCAGCGGAAATGGCTAAGGGGGAGCCTCAGAAGCCAGCCAGCCCACTGGAGAAGTTATAGATGTTGGCAGTTTTGCCAACATATCTCTACAATAGATCTTACTTTGGGATTTAGGTGTTAATCTATAGCATGCAAAACCCGAAGGCGGTAACACAGCATACACTTGCGGTCATAAAAACCGCACCACCTAATGAGATCTCAAAAAATGCCTAATTACATCAGATCGTAAGGGTTTTTCCCATACTAATGAAGGTTCCCCATAGCGGAGTTCGGCCTCGTATTCAGTGCAAAAAAAAAATCAGTTTGAATTGAGTTGTGACGGTGACAAGTAAAAAAAAAGTGAAATGTCTGGTAAATATCATCAACTGACTCGGGACGAAAAAGTTGAAATATTGACTTTAGTCGAAGAAGGACTTGGCTATCGTGAGATTGCGGTTAAAATGGGATGCTGTCATTCAACTATCGTACGACTGATGAAGAAAAAAAATTTAGATCCACTGGAAAGGAAAAAAGGCTTGGGACGAAAACGTAAAACAACCCAGAAGACGGATAATGTATTACAACGAATTAGCACGAAAGATCGCTTTAAAAGTGCTGTCCGTATAAGAGCAGAGCTGAGTGAATTTCATCAAGTTGATCTAAGCGCCGAAACCATACGCCGACGGCTACGGGAGATAGGTTTATATGGAAGACGACCAGCGAAAAAATCTCTCCTAACCACAAAAATTAAAAAAGCTCACTTGACGTGGGCAAAAAAGTACGAAGATTGGACGCAGGATGATTGGCGATGTGTGATATGGTCCGATGAAAGTAAATTTAATTTGTTGTGTGCCGACAATTTGCCATACGTACGACGGACAGCAGGTGAAAGGTTCAAGGACGAGTGCATAATCAAAACAGTGAAGTTTCTTCAAAGCCAGATGGTTTGGGGATGTTTTTCTTTTTACGTTTTGGGCCCTTTGCACTTTGTTAATGGAACTATGAACGCTCAAAAGTATGAAGAAGTAGTAAGGGAGTTTTTGGTACCAGCAATTGAACAGCATCATTCGTATACTGAGAAGTGCATTTTTCAAGATGATTCTGCACCTTGCCACCGCGTCAAATCCGTAAGTAAAGTGTTATAAATCAACTTCTAGATGTCTACTTTATAAATAATAAATAGACAAGTAACTAGAGTCTTTCAATAATTTTCAGCTCAAGGCAACGTTTGATGACCTCGGAATTACCAGACTAGGCTGGCCAGCTAATTCGCCCGATTTAAACCCAATCGAACACTTGTGGCCTGTAATGAAACGAACATAAACCAGAGTGTAAAAAAAGCTAAATGAAGTTCTGGAACATGTATGGAATACTGAAATTTCAAGGGATATTACTGAACTTCTAGTAAACTCGATGCCTTCTAGAATAAAAGCGGTTATAACCGCCAAAGGAGGAGCAACTCGGTATTGATAATTTTTTGGTAAAAGTGGCATATCTAAACATCTATATACACATACATAAAAAATATATCGTTTGATTTTGTTAACCAATGACAGTATTAAAATATTTAAAAAAAAAATAAGAAAATTAACTGGTTTTCTTTCTTTGTTAATATCTTTTTTCAAACATTCAACAAACATAAACAGATGGAAATTAGATAGAAATACTTATAAACTGCGGAGTATTCAACAAAATTTTCATTTCATTATAAAAATTATTAGCGTAGTTATTAACAATTTTTCAATCATTTTGATATAGTGCGGTTTTTATGACCGCAAGTGTATATTGCCATTGATGATGACATTAACATGAGGACTTTCTGAATTACTCGTATCTTTAAATACTGACGTTCGGATCTTTTTTGAATTCTTTCTTATGCACACTTGAAGGCATTGGAGCCCACTAGAACTTGGTCCTGGGTCATTTGAACGGTTTCTCTGTGCATTTTGTTTTTCCCTATCTTTCCTAGGTAATCTGCAATTTCTGGCAATATGGCCTGGCTTGCCACAGTTGAAACATTTTTTTCTGTAAAATTAATCTTTGCTAAATTTTTACTTGAATAATTCCTGCTAATATTTGATTTGAATAGGTTGAGCCGTTGCTATTCCTCTTGAGCACATCTACTCGCTTCCGCTAAAGTTTTAGGCTTTTGTGTCACGATGTATGATGCTAGTTTTTCCTGCAGTCCATTGATAAATATCGTGAGGGTCTCACTCTTAATATAGTCTATCTGTCCTTTAGAACCTTCTTCTTTTATATTATGTAGTTTACTCTGCATAAATTTTCTTTCTAAGGTTTCTACTCTATCACTGCCGCTAGGGGACATAAAAGCTTTTCTACTGATCCAACTAGATAGTAATATCCTATATTTTCCCTTGTTTTCTTCTTGGGGGTCGCCGTGGTGTAGTGGTACTAGCAATCGCCTCTCATTCGGAGGGTCAAGGTTCGAATCCTACTCATGACAAGTTTTTCATTTGCGTAATTGGAACTCAGTCAGAAAAATCTGCGTGTGAAGGCATAACACTGACATGTAGATTTGGGTGTTGTAGAGTTTCGAGCACAAAACAAGCGTGAAAATAGGTAACCTTCAAATCATTCCGAGTGAATAAAAAACTCTCCGTCCTATTCGGACTCCCACCCCCTGGAGAGCGAATATCGAAACCAAATACACCTGAGTTTCAAACCACCATAAAAAAAAAACAATTTTCCTTTCTCCTCCTTCTACCTTTCCGCCCGCGCCATGGCAACAGTAAAAGGGTATCAACCCCTTAGGCGCGCGTAAATTATAAATAAAAAAAACACTACTACCACTAAGCCAACTTGGCTTTATTCAGATTAAGTAATATAATTCCACTTTTACTGTGCACGAAAAGAAAATCGAAACACGTTTGGTTACCACGAATAAATGCGATCGACTGTAAGAAAAACCTGTTGACGCCTGCAATTTTCATTTTCACACAGATTTCCAGTTGTTCACGTTTTCTGTTGACCATGCGTCTGGTTCTCGATCGCATATCGCGTTAGGTTGAATGACGTTTTCCTATGTGCCACATGATCCCCTCGGAACATCCGTAACAAAGTAGTGCTTCTAAATTGGCATATGATATTATATGCAAAAATATCAGAAAACGTTGCACAGGTGCCTGCTTGTTTGGCTTAGCGAAAGCTTTCGACGCCGTATGGTTAGTAGGCTATTCTTCAAGCTGAATAGACTGGGCATTTTTTTATTTTGTAAAGAATAAGCTAATACTCAAGTGGGTATGAATACACTTATAATGCCTCAGCATGTATTAAGTTCTTTTGGGCAATGGGATACAGAGAAAGAAAGATGTTTGGGCTCAATGGTTATTTCGCTCCATGAGTGACATTTAACATTTATTGGGGAGACTATATTCTTAGTGGAAGTTAACGCTTCGTTGATTTCTAATCAACTACTCATCTTACTTGATGTTTGTTAACTGAAAAAATTAATGTTGGATGCGATTCGAATACCGAACCTACCGATTTGGAAGCCAGTCCACTACATTTTTTTTCATTTTAAATGCACTTTTATTTAATTTAATAGTTGACACTTAAAAGCTATACAAAAAAACGCTTAAAAACTAACTTAAGTAACTTAAAAATAATCTTTATATAACTTACTGGCCCCATGCGGGCACTCTATGCTAAACATAATACTTGGTCTATGTCTTTCGAGGTTTTGTACAGTTTTTTTATTCTTACATTTATTAAAACCAAAATTAAGAAAACAAATTTTAAGTAAAAAAACTTAGTGAATGGACTATTTTTTGTTATAATATAAAACTTAAAACCAAACCTATAAACCACCTAAAATAAATCTTAAACTTCTTCAACCTATTTATACTTAAACTTAAAACCAAACCTATAAACTACCTAAAATAAATCTTCACCTACTTCAACATACTTAAACTATCTAATTGCATATATATATATGTATTGTATATAATAATTTTTTTTTTCTATATATTTTTTATTGTGTGATTATCCCTACTTATAGAAAAAGTAACCCACCTGTTATAATTTTTCTTTTTTTAAATTTGTTACTTAAATCTACCCTCATCCTACCTAAAACTATTGTGTTGTAACATGAAATGTCCGGTTTTCGCTCAGTCGGAAATAAGAAGTTCTCGAGTGAACTTGACGTGTGAAAATTTTAGGGTTAATACTAAAGGGTCCGCCATCTAACGTTTTTTTTTTCAACTAGTGCTTATTTCGTGAATGGTAACACTTAGCTCATGTCTGATTTGACAAATAATTAGTTTTATCATTCCGCTGAACGAATATGGTTGTGTATACGCATGAACAACGCTGCGCTAAGTGGGCCTGCGATCGACTTAGAGAAGATGCCGATTTTGCAAAAAAAAAATCATCTTCTCAGATGAAGCTCATTTTGATCTTGGCGGGTATGTAAACAAGCAAAATTGTCGCATTTGGGGCACAGAAAATCCGTACGCATTCATTGAAAAGCCGATACACCCAAAACGAGTCACTGTTTGGCGCGGATTTTGGTCCAGAGGCATAATTGGGCCATTTTTCTTCAAAAATGAGCAAGGAGTGGCCGTTACAGTCAATGGCGATCGTTATCGGGCCATGTTGAACGAATTTTTGTTCACAAAAATTGAAGAGGAGGATATTGGCAACATTTGGTTTCAACAGGACGGCGCTACGTGCCACACAGCCGAAGCTACACTTGATGTTTTGCACCCTGTTTTTGAAGCTGATGTCGTTTGGCCACCTCGGAGCTGCGATTTGACACCGTTGGACTATTATTTGTGGGGTGCCGTAAAAGATAAGTGTTACGCCGACAAGCCAGAGACATTTGACGCTTCAAAGGACATAATTCGTGAAGCCATTGGTGAAATACAGCTGCACACAATCGATAATGTGCTTAAAAATTGGACCGATCGTGTAGGCTACTGCATGGCCAGCCGAGGCAGCCATTTGAATGAAATTATTTTCCATTATTAACCCGAAGGATAAAACTAATTATCTGTCAAATCAGACATGAGCTAAGTGTTACCATTCACGAAATAAGCACTAGTTGAAAAAAAAACACGTTAGATGGCGGACCCTTTATTTGGTTCTACCACATGAAATGCCCGATTTTGGCTCAGTCGGCAATAAGAAGTTCTCGAGTGAACATCTGTACCAGAACGTTAGATTTTCTTTTTTTATAAAATAAAATGGTACATGTGCTTGATGTGTGAGAATTTTAGGGTTCGTTGCAAATACCGTTATTTTTTTTCTAGGAATTATTCATCATGCTGTCGGCAGTTCAAATTCGAACCCTCTTCCTTTAAGAACTTAAAATGGGACATAATGCGTCATTGGCAATGAAAAACATTATTGACACATGCACAAACGAGATGATTTACAAATCTGATGTGTTTATTTCTGCAAAAATAAACGGTTAACAAAAAAAATTATAAATAAATTTCTTATGATATTTGCAAACCGCGCGCCTCTTCTCTTGGCTTCGAAAATAAAAGTGAAGCGGAAAAAGAATGGTAGGTTACCACATTCTCTCCTTCAATTATTAAGCATAGCAGAGTGTGCTCTCGTGGTGAAGTCGACTCCATTTTTTGACAGCTCGTCTTGGATCCGATGACAGTCGAAAACTTGTGAAAAACGCTTCGCTTCCTGGTCGGTTCCGACGAAGTTTTTCCCGTTGCCGCTACATATCCTCCTCGGCGGTTTATTAAGTTACGTATAACTATTATACACGCATCTGTTGACAGGTCATGCGCTACTTCCAGGTGAATTGCTGTCACTGCCAAACGAGTGAAGAGGGCAATCCACCGCTTCTCGATGCGGCGAGTAATGGTGACATTTAGTGGTCCGAAGTAGTCTAGACCAGTATAAGAAAATGGTCTCACGTAAGGCATTACCGATCCTCCGCCAAGGATACCATAAGTGGCGGTATAGGCATGATTCCACGAATTTTACAAATCCTGAAGTTTGCGATGACTTTGCGCATAACCTGACGCAGTCGGGGCACCCAGTACTTGCGACGTACTTCGAAAATCGCAGCTTCTGTACTCTGGTGTATCATCTTGTCGTGGCAATAGGCAACTATGAGTATCGTAAGGGTCTTCTGGCAGCATACGTCAAACATGAGGCGGCATCAATGCGCCCGTAGACGCGTAGGATATCTTCTTCATCGATGTATGGCATAAGCTTAGAGATCTCGCTCCACTCTGGAACTAGTAAGCCACGCTGTATAAGGCTGATTTTAGCGCTAAAGGCACGGCGTTGAGCTTGGCGGCACACCTGTCTTTCGGCTACATATAACTCCTCAACTATTAAGGCGTGATTTGCACTGCTATTAAAGACGCGCAGTACCCAGACCGTGGTCCTGATGGTACTTCTGAAAGAGGAGAATCAATTCCAATCCATAAGGCTGTTACTTACCACGATGAGAGCATATTTTGGGCGAAGCTCTTCCTCGATATCGTGGAGATCTTGTACGTTAGCATTGAATGGCCAATTCTTCTCCGACAAGCACAAGAAAGCCGGGCCGTTCAACCACCTGGATGAAGCGCTAAAGTCAATCTGGTTTTTAGCCCTCGTAGCGTCGTCTGCGGGGTTTTCAGTGGTCGGCACCCACAGATCAGTGGCCTCCAGAATTTCGGCAATATTCTGAGCGCCAAATGGCTTGTATCGGTGATGCTCACTGTTGATCCACTTGATGACGAAGATGTCGAAGAGTCGCTCCAGAAAAACTTTCGGGTGACAGCGACAGAATGTCCTTCAAGCACTGCCTTCATAAGTCGTGAGCCCAAAACTGCTGTTTGGAGCTCGATACGAATCACGGTCATCCGCTTCAATGGAGAGCACTTTTCAGGGGTATTTTGAAATAGCCGAGTACAAAATGGTTATGGGTTCAGGTAGCAATAGACAGGGTTTTAGAACAATGGACTGCTCTAAAGCATTATTTTTTATTATTGTCAAAAGAGGGAAAATAATATTGAAACAGTGGCAGAAAGACTAAACGATGTGAATAAATCCTATTTGTTATTTTTATCTTATGTTTTAAATGTTATTAATAAAATTAATAGAATTTTTCAGTCAGAAAAAACTACTATTCATCTTCTTCTTCCATCAATTAAGCAACAATTTTTAAACTTGCTAAGCAATTGTATAAAAATTGAGTTTTTAAGTTGTGAAGTGGATTACGAAAATCAGAACTTCCAGGTTTCTATTGAAACAATATTTTGTGGGATAGAATTTGAGAAAAATGAAAAAAATATTTCAAAAGGAAATATTTTGGAAATTAAACGAAATATTTTAAAATACTATATTACTCTTTGCAACCAAATGAAACTAAGATTTTCTTTTGACGATAACAAACTAAATTTAATACAGTATTTGAACCCTCAAAATATTCAAATATAAAACTGGTTGAATCCTTTCCTTTCAAAAAATGCTCAATTGAGGTCTTAAACGATGAATGGAGATCATTCCTTTTTTATAACATTAGCAATATAGATCAAAAATATTTGGCATTCCTTAATGGGAAAATGTAATCAAATGGAAGAGACTTTGTTCAAAAATTTGTCTGAATATATGTTAACTTTGGCTGTTTTACCTCACAGCAGCGCAGCAGCGGAAAGAAAATTCTCAGAACTGAATTTGATAAAAAACAAATTTAGAAATCGTTTAAATGTTAAGACAGTTGAAAACTTTATGTTTTCACGATTACTTATAAATAACCACCAAATAATATTAAAAAATATAAATTTGTTGATGGCAAATACATTCAAAAATAAAAAAAGTTTATCGTAAATGTTCAATTTAAATCTCTAAATTATGAAAATATAATAATAAAATGTGTTAAAAATGAATTTTTATTAAAAATAGCAAATAAAAAAATTAAAACAATCTTCCTGTATTTACTTCGCAAATTTTGATATTACTTCGTTTTTTTTCTGTACATACTTCGAAATTGTATATCAGAAGTCCGAACACTGATACCTAATATACTCTCTAACTCTTCCTTATTCATATGTTCTGTCCTAATATCTCCTGTTACCTCTGATAATCTCTGTTTTCTTACTTCATAGTCTTCCAAATGTCTTCCGACAATTCGAATTTCACTAATGTTAAAATCTTCTTCAGTCGTATTGAGTACAGTGTAGTTTCACCATTGGTTATACATTCTGATACGAGTATAATTATTCCTTCCTTTATTGACTGTATTGGCACAACTATGTCTTCTTTTAATTCTTTGCTATTTTGATAACTTGCATTGTGACTGTAGTTGGCTTAGCATTCCCTTTATTATTTGTAAATAATTTAATATCTTTAACTAACCCCTAACTACCAAACCCTTAAATTTAATTGTTCTGGTAAAGTCTATCTCGCGTTCGTACACACATTTCGCACTAATCACTGAAACTTCCACACCTGTGTCTATGATAAATCTTTTTACACTTGCGGTCATAAAAACCGCACCACCTAATGAGTTCTCAAAAAATGCCTAATTACATCAGATCGTAAGGGTTTTTCCCATACTAATGAAGGGTATTCCCCATAGCGGAGTTCGACCTCGTATTCAGTGCAAAAAAATTAGTTTGAATTGAGTTGTGACAAGTAAAAAAAAGTGAAATGTCTGGTAAATATCATCAACTGACTCGGGACGAAAAAGTTGAAATATTGACTTTAGTCGAAGAAGGGCTTGGCTATCGTGAGATTACGGTTAAAATAGGATGCTGTCATTCAACTATCGTACGACTAATGAAGAAAAAAGGAAATTTAGAGCCACTGGAAAGGAAAAAAGGCTCGGGACGAAAACGTAAAACAACACAGAAGACGGACAATGTATTACAAGAATTAGCATGAAAGATCGCTTTAAAAGTGCTGTCCGTATAAGAGCAGAGCTGAGTGAATTTCATCAAGTTGATCTAAGTGATGAAACCATACGCCGACGGCTACGGGAGATAGGTATATATGGAAGACGACCAGCGAAAAAACCTCTTCTAACCACAAAAATGAAAAAAGCTCGCTTGACGTGGGCAAAAAAGTACGAAGATTGGACGCAGGATGATTGGCGATGTGTGATATGGTCCGATGAAAGTAAATTTAATTTGTTTAATTGTGCCGACAATTTGCCATACGTACGACGGTCAGCAGGTGAAAGGTTCAAAGACGAGTGCATAGTGAAAACAGTGAAGTTTCCTCAAAGCCAGATGGTTTGGGGATGTTTTTCTTTTTACGTTTTGGGCCCTTTGCACTTTGTTAATGGAACTATGAACGCTCAAAAGTATGAAGAAGTAGTAAGGGAGTTTTTGGTACCAGCAATTGAACAGCATCATTCGTATACTGACAAGTGCATTTTTCAAGATGATTCTGCACCTTGCTACCGCGCCAAATCCTTAAGTAAAGTGTTATAAATTAACTTCTAGATGTCTACTTTATAAATAATAAGTAGACAAGTAACTAGAGTCTTTCAATAATTTTCAGCTCAAGACAACGTTTGATGACCTCGGAATTACCAGACTAGACTGACCAGCTAAATCGTCCGACTTAAACCCAATCGAACACTTGTGGCATGTAATGAAACGTAAGGTGGCGGAACATAAACCAGAGAGTAAAAAAAGCTAAATGAAGTTCTGGAACATGTATGGAATACTGAAATTTCAAGGTATATTACTGAACTTCTTGTAAACTTGATGCCTTCTAGAATAGAAGCGGTTATAACCGCCAAAGGAGGAGCAACTGGGAATTGATAATTTTTTGGTAAAAGTGGCATATCTAAACATCTTATATACACATACATAAAAAATATATCGTTTGATTTTGTTAACCAATGACTGTATTAAAATATTTTAAAAAAATAAGAAAATTAGCTGGTTTTTCTTTCTTTGATAATATATTTTTTCAAACATTCAATAAACAGATGGAAATTAGATAGAAATACTTATTAACTACTGCGGAGTACTCAACAAAAATTTCATTTTATTATAAATATTATTATCGTAGTTATTGACAATTTTTCAATCATTTTGATATGGTGCGGTTTTTATGACCGCAAGTGTACATACATGGCGGGTGACTACTCCGATCTGGACGTTCTACCATTGCAAGGACTCATGGACTACTGTAGCAGAAGGAGACTCCAGCTGATAATTGGATGTGATGCAAACTGGGGCAGCTCAAGTATAGAAAAAAGAGGTGAGTCTCTTTGTATTAGAATTCATTTATTAAAATAATCTTGAAATTCTATACTACGAAAATAGCCCTACCTTTATAAGCAGAATTAGAAAAGAAGTCCCCTTTAGGGAAGAAGAATGCACCTCATTCATAAAAACCATCGATGTCTGATTATCGACAAATCTGTTTCGGCATCCTATTAGGCTCCAACATTTCCGAATCTTATAGACAGCCTAGATCAACAGACATAGCATATCACATCAACACATATAGCATAGAACTCATGGGATCCACGGCTAATTGCTACAAAAGCATAAGGGACTTGGCTGTGAAATTTTCAAGGCTGCAATTAAATCTACAGGCTTGCCAGAGAAAGAAAATTCAGCCAACCGGTCAACTTCATTGTGGAATAATAAACTCGCCAAATTAGAATATACACCAGAAAGTTTTTTAATTTCTAATTATGTGGAGGACCATTTTAGTCAACTTTTTCTCATGGGACATTCAATGAATGTCAATTCACAGACTTTTTCAATTAGTGTACTCTACAATAAAGAAGAAAATCATCTTAAAATTTCATGAAGATAATGCAGTTCTTTAAGGTGAAAACTTATATGTTCTTAGGAAAATAAGAATACATTTTTTGGCGTTTCCGCCGGAACTATTTCTTCTTGTGAAAGAACAGAAGAGCATCCTACTGTAAATTCTTTTGAGCTGCAAATTTTAATTTCAAGACTTCAAATGATCTTTTAACATTAAGTCCCGAAATCCTGGATCCAATATTGTAGATTCTGCATAAAGGAATTCTTTTCTAAATGATTTTTTCAACTTTCGGTATAAAGTCGATAATAAACAATGACTTTTGAAAGACATAAATATGTATGTTACTTGTAATATTAGGACCACTCTCTCCATCACAGTCCAATTTTCGTTAGCTAAATATAAGAAATTTTTTACTAATGCAAGTGTGGCAATTATAGTTTTTTTTATTTTCCCAATGAGAAATATATGTATGCAGCAAGCCGTTCCAGAGAATGAACTGTGTAAGCGCTTACTCTTCATAATCGGAAGAAAGCTACTTGAAAGCACTTATAACTTTTTAATATTGAATGCTTACAAAGCGATTCTTTTAGAAGCTACTCGTAAACACGAACAATTTTTCAGGTAACTCTCTCTTATGTTTTTGATAAAATGAGTTTGCGTAAATACGAGGGCGGGTTAATAAGTCCGTGACTTTTTGAATTTCTGACCTCTTTACTGAAACAGCAACACTGCTCCTGTCAACAGGCATCTGTCAGTTGACTCCTGTCAAAATTTAAACTTGCTGCGTCAGTTAGTTTGTGTTTGACAGCTATTTTTATCAGACTACTCACTAATTTGAGGAGAAAATGGAAAAAAGTGAATTTCGTGTGCTTATTAAGCATTATTTCTTGCGAAAAAAAACCATTACCGAGACCAAGGCTACGCTTGATAAATACTATGGGGACTCTGCACCATCGATTTCAATGGTAAAAAAGTGGTTTACTGAATTTCGTTGTGGCCGTACAAGCACTGAAGCTTCCGAACGTCCTGGACGCCCAGTTGAGGTCTCTACACCCGAAACAATCGAAAAAATTCACGATATGGTGTTGGCCGACCGAAGATTGAAAGTGCGAGAGATTGTGGAAGCCGTAGGGATCTCGCATGGCTCAGTGGTTTCAATTTTGAATGATCACTTGGGCATGAGAAAGCTTTCCGCAAGATGGGTGCCGCGTTTGCTCACAGTCGACCACAAACGCAATCGTGTAACAACTTCACAGGAAGGTTTGGCGTTGTTTAATCGCAATATGGAGGAGTTTTTGCGCCGTTTTGTAACCGTGGACGAAACATGGATCCATCACAACACACCAGAGAACAAACAGTGGGTTTCGAAGGGTGAATCGGCGTCAAAGAAGGCCAAGGTGGGTTTGTCAGCCAATAAAGTTATGGCGACTGTTTTTTGGGATGCACGCGGGATAATCCACATTGACTACCTTCAAAAGGGAAGAACAATCAATGGGGAATATTATGCCAACTTATTGGACCGATTCAATGACGATTTGAAAAAAATCTATGAATTGGGCTATGAATTGCTCCCTCATCCACCCTATTCTCCAGATTTGGCTCCGAGCGACTACTTCTTGTTCCCAAACCTGAAGAAATGGCTTGGTGGAAAAAGATTTGACTCCAATGATGAAGTCATCTCGCAAACAAAGGCCTATTTTGAGGACCTCAACAAATCATTTTTTTTTGAATTGGAGAAGCGTTGGACAAAGTGTATGGAGCTCAAGGGAGACTACGTTGAAAAATAAAATTATTTTTTTATCAAAAAATCTGTGTTTTATTCCAAAAGTCACGGACTTATTGACCCGCCCTCGTACTATGATGATTGCTACAGGAAAAAGATACAGTTCTTATTCGGATGCGATTTTGCCATATGCGGTATGCACCAGGGCTAAATTAGGTAACATAAGTCTGATGTGCACCCATGTTCCTGCGGTTGACAAGGGCGACGCTAACAAATAATGTTTCTGCCAGCTCCCCGACGAGATATATTAGCAATGTCCGAAGTATGACGTTGAAATCGTACCAGGCGATTTTAACGCCAGGATAGAAAAGGAAAGCAGGACATTATCTGCTATATTGGTAGGACAATTGCGAAGCACAGCCTACACGACACCACGTCTGGCAACTGACTTAGGCCTATTGATTTTTGCGGCGTGACGAAAGATGGGATATTGTTAGAGCCTTTCAAATACGAACTTTGACGTGCAAACATTTTGAAGTATGCATTTTGAAGAATTCATATGATAACAGGTTTAATGTGCAATCAATTATTTTATTAAAATTATTATTATTTTCCTAAAATTGTTAACAATTTTTAGTTTAATGTTTCAATAAGTTGGGTCGTATCTTGAAAAGTAAACGTACCAACTTAAAATGAAATGATTTGACTTTTCTTTTTTATTCGTAAATACGTAGACCTTGCAAAAGTTAGGCGTTAAAAAAATATTTTTACAAAAGTTAATTTTTTTTTGTTAGTATCACCTTTGATTTTCAATAACTCTTGGCACGTTAATTTTAGGGTGCAGATTGTAGCGATAGATGAAAATCTCTCAGAATTCCTTTCCACATCCAGAGCTGGTCCTCTACACTGCTTTCTTTGATGTTGAAGCAAATATTTAATGAGAAAGTTACACTATGGCAATAAAGCGACTTAAATTGGTAGAAACGAAAAGCAAAGCTTTAAAAATTAAATGTGAACGGTTACGTCGGGAAACATGATGCAGGATGAAGTAGATGTTACAAATTGCATACGATATATTCCTGTTTGAAAAGTGAACAAGACAAATAAGTAAGATATTGTTTTCAATGATGCCGCTAAAGTAAGTGGAATGTCGTTGAGTTAAGTTAAGAGGTCCCGGTACTTTCCAACCTTAATCATTTTCGGCTACGAAAAGAAGACGTACGTGGGCATATGCAGAAAATGTTCCTTCGTGTCAATAGGAAAGAGAACCAAAATGCACAGCGATGTTTATGGAGGGATCACTAACAATTTCGTGTTCCAAAAAAGTACGCAATGAATTATATGGTATTTGGATTTTACACTTCATAATTTTTAGCACAATACATCATGAACTTAAATACCGCGGAATATAAACTCACTCATCCTCGAGATGGTTCCATTGAAGATCAAAAGTGATTTTCTTTATTTTTAAAACTTGAAATTTTGACTTTGTTATTGTTGTCGTGCTATCAACAACTAAAAATTCAGATTTTGTAACGAGGATTAAATAAAACAGAAACACAATACGTTCGTTACCCACCGTTACAAAATTCCTATTTTTATTAAAGATATTAATTCAATTTATACATTCGTAAATGCACTCATACATAATAATACATACTTTTAGTTTTTCTTTGTTTTTGCACAACTTTTTATGGTTTTATTTTTCTTCGCTTTTATCGCTCTGTCTTCAATTTTCAGTTCCCCTTGTTCTTGGTTCTTTTTTCTTTTTGGTCTTTATTGTTGTTGTCATGATGACAGTACTTTTGAGCCAACTGCCATATCTTCTACATCTTACGCTCCTTAAAAGGAGAAAAATCCTCGATGATGAACTTTTCAACAGAAAAATACACAGTCATGGTTTATGTCTTTCTGCAACGATAACGAGGAACGAACGATATTGGAATAGCTGGACAGCTCCAAATCTCGAGACATTTATTACATTTTCCAGGTTGAGAGTAACAGGAACAACGCGCAAATCGTCGCGACTCACATCCTACTTTAGCAGAAGGCGTTCGCATATACAGACATTTTACATTACCTCAGAAACCATGCGAATATCAGCTGTAGACAACTAAGCAGACATAACTCTAAGCAGGACTAACATCTGAAGAATTCTACATTCAGGGCATGACAGGCATACATGCATTCCATCATGTACCGGTACAGGTTCTAAAATCCGTGTGTTAACAACCCTGTTCTTCACATAAAAAAAAAATACAGATCTTTCAAACGACGCGTTTGAATTCTTTCCTTTTAAATTGGAGGTTAACTGAGAAACAACCAGCAAAATTACTAAAGAGAACCTTACTACATATATATAAATAATTAAAATTTATTAAAAGTATGTATCAATATAACTAAAATTAACATAACTAATTGAATTATAATTTTAGGAACCCATTAATGAATAAAGCTTGAATTAAATTGTTTCGTTTTATTTCTGGGTTCACAAAATCTGAAAACAACATTTTCAACATTTTACAAAATTCTTTTATGGCCATCATCTGCCAAATAAAGCTTAAATGTTGCCCAGAAGCCCACCTGTCACCCGAACAAATCGAAGTGCCAAACCCATCACGCCAGGAAATGCAGCAAAAGAGTTTAATTGCAAAGCATGTAGCGCGTCGGATTCATTTGATAATATGGTATTGTGTGACAATCCAATATGTGGTTCCTGGTTCCACTATAATTGTGTAGGTATTGATAGTCTCGTTGCTGATCGCCTATGGAAGTGCGCGACGTGCACTCACATTTCCACTGACGCTACAGGACCATCTGCAACAGCGGCCATGGTGGCAGCGCCAGCAGCAAAATCATCAACTGCGGAATCTCATACGTCCAGAACTTCTAAAGCATCAGCCAGCAGACGTCTCCAACTTGAACTACAGAAATTGAACGAAGAAAGACGTTTGGCCGAGAAAAACTAGCAAAGTGAACGCGAGTATATTAACAAAAAATACCAAATTCTCCGCCAATTAGAAGATGCTAACTCCGATTCGGAGGAAGACGACGGGCGCTCTAATGCATCTGTCCAAGAGAGAACCTATAACTGGATAAATCACTCAAGAATTAAGGTTCAAAGCCAAAGCACAAAATTAATTGACAGGCTATGCATGAACAAAGCGGAGCTCCAGCAGAAAACAGTTGCAGTGAGAAGCCAAGAGGAGCGGCTACCAGAACGACCACCAGCGACAGCTGCACAACCACTCGTCTGACTTTCAACAGCAACCAGCTTATCCAGAAGCCCTTCTGTTCTTCGTTAATCGAACCGCCTCCTGTGAACCACATTGGGAACACTTATCCAATCCTCACTAAAAATCATTTGGCTGCTCGTCAATCGATATTCAAAGAGATAAAGAGTGGAGATCCTGATGAGTGGCCCCACATTATAAGAAGCTTTGAAAGAAGCACGAAGCTATGTGGATCCTCGAGTGAAGAAAATCTCACGCGTTTCGGACAGCGCTTACAAGGCAAGGCCCTAGAATCAGTAAAAAGCTTGCTCATCCAACCAGATTGTGCCCCACGAGTGATATCCACACTAAAAATGCTGTTCGGAAGACCAGAACTCATAATAGAAACTCTTATCAATAAGATACATGCGACACCACCACCGAAAGCTGATAAACGGGAGAGTATCGTTAACTTCGCAATCGCCGTGCAAAATCTCTACGCTAATATAGAAGAAACTGAATGTGCCCTGTATCTCAACAATCCTATTTTGTTGCGAAAACTAGTGAACAAATTACCGTCAACACTTCGCTTGATCTGGGCTACGTATGCCCAAAACCTTCCCGTCGATAGCCGCACCATTTCAAAATGTAGCTTATGGTTGTACAAGATGGAGAAGCCGTTAACCTGGTTAGTTTACCAAGCACACTTAGTAGTGATAAACCCATACCATAACTCCGAAGCAATTCTTTTTCGAGTATTACCGGTGACACTTTATGGCAACGGAACTAAGGTTAAAATCTGTGCACTCTTTGACGAAGGCTCATCAGCGACGTTACTTGATGAGGTAGTAGCTCATCAACTACAAGTTAAAGGGACCGCTTATCCATTGCGTTTGAAGTGGACCGCAGACCAACATTGATGTGAAAACGACTCCGAAATTATGGACCTAAAAATATCAGGTATTTCTTTTTAAAATAAAAAGTATACAATAGGAAAAGTCCGCGCAGTTAAAAGTTTACAACTGCCTCAGTAATCAGTCGACATGGAAAAGCTGCAAAGAGGCCTCAGTTACTCATCGGCATTAATAATTGGAAGCTTGGGCTACCTTTGAAGTACAGAGAAGGCAATATTAACCAACCAGTTGCTACAAAACACAATAGGGGTGGATTGTCATGGTTGTCTAAAGAGTACTTCGTGAGATCTTGTCCTGTCCACAAATAGTGGATGTAATTTTCTCGTTTGTGGGTGCGAAAATTGCGATGATGAAAATCTTCAAGACCTTGTGAAACAATTCCTATATTACGAAAACCTTGGGGGTCTAAACCTGAAAAGATAATCATGCCTGTAGAAGAGGAGCGTTCTTCAGCCTTATTAAAAAAGCTTACCTGTCGAAAAGAAGGATATTTCGAGACTAGACTTCTATGGAAACACGATAAAATCGAACTGCTCGATGGTGTCGAAATGGCGTACAATCGTTTAAAGAGCTTACAGAAACGAATGAAAAAAGACCCGGTGATAGCACAAGCCCTTCAAAATAAAACCGAAGAATATCTCTTGAAATGGTATGCGCGAAAGCTGAGTAGAGAAGAAGCTAAGGAAAGACATCAGCGGCTGTGGTACATCACCTACCAATTTTCCCGGTGACCAACCCAAATAAGCCCTCTAAGCTGGGGATTGTGTGGGATACTGCATCCTAGGTTCGTAGTGTATCTTTAAATTCATTTCTTTTGAAAGATCCAGACCAACTTACTAGTTCAATATCAGTACTTTATAAATTCCGAGAGAAATACTTTGTAGTTTGTTGTGATATCATGGAGAAGTTCCAAGTTAGGATCCGAGCTGAAGACCAATACTCAGAGCTTTTTTTGTGGTGTGAAAACGAAGATGATTTTCCCGAGACTTACGCAATGACTGTAATGACGTTTGGGGCATACTGTTCACCTGCCTGCGCTCAGTATGTTAAGAACGAAAACGCCAAAGAGTTTGCAAAAGATTATCCAGCAGCTGTAAAGGCTAATTTGGGAATCACTACGTTGATGATCTACTTGTAAGCGCCGATACCGAACAGGAGGCAATAGAGCTTGCTAAAAATATCAGATTCAAGGAGGTTTCTAGATAAGAAATTGGGTGTCTAACCCGTCTGAGGTATTAACAGCTCTTCAATCAAGCAATACTGATTTAAAGAATTTAAACACGAATCCTGAGCTCATTTCAGAGGAAGTGCTGGGCATGTGGTGGAGTACCAGAGACGACATGTTTATATTCAACCGTACAGCTAAATCTAGACTTTCATCACTTCTATTTGGGAATGGCCGTCCTACTAAGCGAGAAGTTTTGCGAGTGTTGATGACCATATTTGATCCATTGGGTCTTATCGCTCACTTCTTGATGTACTTAAAGGTGCTCCTTCAAGAGATCTGGAGGTCAGGTATTGGCTGGGATGAAGAAATTCAGGACCAACAAAATCGCAAATGGCTGAACTGGATTCATCTTCTGCCGGAGGTCGAGAATCTTCAAATACCCAGATGCTACATTACGCAGAAATTTGAAAACTATCCTATGATGCAGTTCCACACATTCGTCGACGCGAGTGCAGAAGGCTCTGCAGCAGTAGCACACTTGAGGTGTTCGGATGGATATTCTACCAAGGTATATTTGATTGGAGCGAAGACACGGGTAGCGCTGTTAAAAAGTCTTTCAATACCTCGGTTAGAACTCCAAACAGCAATTCATGGGACCCGATTAACTAGATCAATAATACAATCAAATTCAATTTCCTTCGACAGCAAATATTTTTGGTCTGATTCAAAAAATGTATTGTCCTGGCGTAAGCGTAATCCTAGATGTGTCCGATATATCGGAGTAGAGGTGGGTCCCGACTAAAGAAAACGTGGCAGACGAAGCCACAAAATGGTCAAAAACCGCAAATTTCTGTTCGTCCAGTCGGTGGTTTGTTGGCCCATCGTTTTTGCTCGAGCCTCCAGAAACTTGGCCAGTGGAAAAAAGTGAAACAAAAAACATTTCCGAAGAACTGAAGACCCAATACCTAAGCATACATATAGTTAATCATAGAAATCTGTTTGCGGTGGAACGATTTTCGAAATGGAAAAAATTACTTCGTAGCTGTGCCTATCTTCACCGGTTTGTTGGTAAGTTGCGGGCAAGAGCAAAACACAAGCGATTTCATCTGAAAAGTTTCGCTCCAACTGAACACAATTATCTGAAACCAAACAACTGCAAGAGACTGCAGCTGGTGGTCCCCTAACTCAAACAGAACTCCAGAAAACTGAGAGAACGTTGATAAAAGAAGCCAATTATCAACATTCCCATAAGGATTTGATTGCCTTACCAAAAATAAGCGAGCTCTATTTTCAAACCTTGTCCCTACATAGACAAATATAAATTAATACGCGCTAGTGAAAGGGTTGAGCACTCCAAAGATGGCGGCCATGACTTTAATCAACCAATCCTTCTCTGGTGAAAACATCCAGTCACTAAACTTATCATTCGTCATTTTCACAAGCTATTTAAACAGCAACACCATGAAACCGTATTAAATGAAATTCGACAGCGATTTCACATCACTGGTCTGAGAGCTGTTTTTTTTTTTTTAATTTACGCGCGCCTAAGGGGTTAGATACCCTTTTACTGTTGCCATGGCGCGGGCGGAAAGGTAGAAGGGGGAGAAAACAAAAATTGTTTTTGTAGTGGTTTGAAACTCAGGTGTGTTTGGTTTCGATATTCGCTCTCCAGGGGGTGGGAGTCCGAATAGGACGGAGAGTTTTTTCTTCACTCAGAGTGATCGCAGTATTTTTTTGTGCTTGAAACTCTACAACAGCCAAATCTACGTGTCAGTGTTATGCCTTCACACGCAGAATTTTTCTGTCTGAGTTCCAATCACACAAATGAAAAACTTGAAAGACTTGTCATGGGCAGGTCTGTTCGACGTTCTTGTCAAAACTGCAAAAATCGTGGAGCCCAGCCAAACCCACCATTCATGGCTCCGCTACCTCTTGCCAGGTTGGCCTCCTTCAGTCGACCATTCTCATTTGTGGGTATAGACTACTTTGGACCGTTGAACGTCTCTATTCACCGAAGGCTAGAAAAACGTTGGGGTTTTATTCACTTGTTTAACAACTCGATGAATACACATAGAGATGGCCCACTCTTTATCCACTGATTCTTGTATTTTGGCGATAAGAACCTTCACTGCACGACGAGGTATGCCAATAGAATTTCACTTTGACAATGGTACAAATTTTCGCGGCGCAAAACGAGAGCTGAAGGACGCTTATGAGAACGCCAACAAAGACAAGCTATTAGAAACATTAACATCCATAACGACCAAATGGGTATTCATTCCACCAGGCTCCCCACACATGGGCGGAAGCTGGGAAAGATTGGTCAGATCTGTCAAATCATCACTAGCGAACACTTTGCAAACACGCAACCCATCCGATGAGCTTTTACAAAGTTCACTAATTGAAGTAGAAAACATCGTAAATTCGCGCCCTCTTACATATCTGCCAATCATCAATGAATACGAAGATGCGTTGACTCCCAACCATTTTCTACACGGGTCCTCCAACGGATTGAAGCCAACAGCAATCTTCAGGGACAACCCATCAGTGCTAAAGAAAAACTGGATGATTAGCCAGCAATATGCAGACAGTTTCTGCAAGCGGTGGGTGCTAGAATATCTCCCTACGCAGCGATTAAAGTGGTTCACTCTTACTAAACCAATTGAAGTAGGCAACATCGTGATCATCGTATACCCTAATAGTCCATGAAATTACTGGCCCAAGGGTAGATTTATCGGCAGCCGGCTTTCTAAAGATGGACAGGTACGGAGCGCTACTGTCCAAATAAATTCAGGAGTATACGATCGATCTGCCGTAAAGTTGGCTGTGTTAGATGTCGGTGTTCAGGATTTTGGTAAAGACCACTTCTCCTAGTGGCCATACCGGGGGGGAGTGTTAACAACCCTATTCTTCACATAAGCCAACAACGAAAAAAAAAAAAAAAAAAACCATCTGTCAAACGACACGTTTGAAGTCTTTCCTTTTGAATTGGAGGTTAACTGGGAAGCAAGCAGAGAAATTACTAAAGAGAACTTTACTACATATATATAAATAATTAAAATTTATTAAAAGTATGTATCAATATAACTAAAATTAACATAACTAATAGAATTATAATTTTAGGAACCCACTAATGAATAAAGCTTGAATTAAATTGTTTTGTTTTATTTCTGGGTTCAAAAATCTGAAAACATTTTCAACACAGGGCATTACACTCTGGAAAGACACTTTGCGGAAGACAATTTTATTAACCGAATTCTATGGACGGATGAATTCACTAGCGATTGAATCACTAGTTTCCACAATTTACATACCTCGGCAGAAAGCAACCCCTACACCATGAAATACAGAGCTTTTCAGCATAATTTCAACTTCGATATGTGGGCAGGATCAGTTTGTTACGATCGGACCCTAACAGAACTATTATGTGATATACCACAACAACAAAGAACAGCTATTGTGTACGAGCAGGATTGCGCCGCTGTACACTATAGCCCTGCAGTTTGAGTGGTTAGATCACATGCATGTATGAAAATTCGTCGGCAGGGTGTGGCCTCAAAGGTCTACGAACTTAGACCTAATGGACTTTTATTTACGGGGAAGGATGAAGGACATTGTTTACGCGTTAGAATTACCAATATTGGATGGCTTGACCAAGAGGATTAATGAGACAGCTGCGAAAGTCCGAAAAGAATTGGAAAGACTGGTCACTTTTAAGAGCCTTTCAAATAAGAACTCTGGTGTTCATAGAAGCAATGGGTTGCACTTTGAATAATTTATATATGAATTTTGATGAAAAAAATAAAAAATGTGCAATCAATATTTGTATTAGTTTTCCTAAAATTGTTAACAATTTTAATTTAATGTTTTAGTTGTTTCAATAAGTTGGATCGTATCTTGAAAACTACTAACTTGACTTGACTTTTTTATTCGTAAAGACTAGGTACACCTTTAAAAGTTACAAAAAGTGAAGGTTAATAAAATATTTTTCCGAAAAATTATGACAAAGTCAAAACTTTAATTTTTTTCTTAAATCACTTGATCTTCATTTTGGCCCATTAATTTTAGACCAACATTTAATTTGAAACAATTAAAGTGATCACAATTACGAGTTCAAAGAAACCCCATTTGTGACCATACACGCATAATAAATAGGGCAGCATAAGGCTTTGCTTAAAATCTCAGTATATTGGTGGGGATGCAATTCTGACCCGTCCCCAATAAAATTTCTTGCTCAAAACAATATGTCAAAGAACCGCCCCTGTATATAGCTGTGCGGAATTTGAACCAAAAGATTTTGTTTCCAATTCAACAGTTTTTGTTCATGCTATAAATCACATACCAAGCATGCGTTCAATCCCTAGAATACAAGTCCAATTACACTAATAATTTGGTCTCCCCATTAAATGTTGGATGCCACCGAAATAGCCACTTGACTTTTTAAGTTCTCTTAAAAACAAAATTATAAGTCTTGTATGGAAAAGTGCGACCTACTAAGAGGCAGGTATTAGTTTCACCATGCCCACTGTTGACCAGTTTGGGCCAATATATTTGCAAAGTCCAAGTTGTTATTACAAAACCTGAAAATGTCTAGGTATTCATTGAAAACAAGACCGCTTACTCTGCGGGTGGTAATTGGCGTGAAACCTTGGCCGACAGTGTGAATGTAACACTTGCAATGGGAAAGACAAAGTGCAGTCCTTCCTGAGCTGTATATGTAAAAAATAAACTAGAACTCCTGCCTTCAGATACGCGAATGAAAGGAATTATAGCGACCAAACCAAATTCTAACTTCAAAGAGGTCTTTTACTGTATACGGTTTGATACAAACGACTTGCTAAATTATCTGTTAGTTACAGTCAGTAAATATAAGTATTAAAGTTAAATAAAATAGTACTTCAAGAAATATTTATTTTTTATCTTGCTCAGAAAATCACTTACAGACATGAAACTAATCTTCTTCTATCTCAAATCCCAGTACAAAAGATTGGCTCGATTGTCAATTGAAGACAATTGTTACGTTTGATTCCCATAACTGTCATATTGGCAAGAATCAAATATAAAGTGGAAATCGGTCATTTTCGCTCTTTCCAGCGAACGACATTGGTATGCATAAACTGTGAAACAATAAATAAACTTATGGTGTTTTCGATTGGGCAATACAGTGACATAAAACTTTTGCCGTAATTTTTTTAAATACAAAATTTTGCTTCTGGCTTTCATTTCAGAACCAAATTTTCTCTCTTGGTTTTAAGTTAAATGGTACTAGGAAACTTAAAAATATGTATAAACCTCAAACAGTATTATGTGTTAAACTATATAAATTTCTGTTTACGTGCAGTTTCAGTTTTAAATGCATTTTATTTTCTGAACACTAACTCTTACATTCTAACAAAAAATGCTTAAATGCTAGCTTACAATTACTTAACAATCTTATGCTAACTTACTGGCCCCACACAGGCATTCTAAGCTACTCTGAATACTTCAATTTAAAAATGGACGTTATAACGAGATGAATTACATGTCTGTTCGCGCTTCTTTTTGGACTTCAATGCAAAAACTGTCAAATTTGAAGGAGTTAGGATAATGGCGCTTTCTCTCTGGAAGTTGGGCAATTTGGACTCCAATGGAACACTAGAAACTTCTTTTGACTTTGAACCCAAATATAGTCGATTGCTCGAAATACTATTTGTCGTTTATATGCGATAGTGTATTCCGATATAAAATCTAGAAGAGAAATTTTACTTCTGAAATGAAAACCACAAAAAAATGTTGGTTCTGAAAAAGTTAGAAGAGTACCAATGGAACAGTTTTATGTCATTTTTATCTCTCCGGAATGTAAAAATAAGGCTTCTGTCGGACAATAAAAAACGCCATGAAATTCTCTAGAGAGATATAATTTGTTAAAAAGTAAGCGAAAGGATTGCTAATAATTTTATGCAACCACATGCCAAATATCATTATTTTGGTGTTTTTTTGCTGTTGTTGCTGCTGCGGAGAACTATCAAATTTTTCATTTATATGTGAATCCGTATTATATATTATTACTTATGACTCAACCTTAAATGGGGAAAAAAACATTGGATTGGCATAAATGATCATATGTCAGATTACGTCAAACGACTCACAAGTCAAATTTCCTCATTCCATTTTTCTCTACCAACCCCATCTCATCTATTCAGTTCGAAAAATACTTGTACATTATTGCAAAATAAATAAATTCAATTATTATGTTTAAATATTATTTGAGAGCTTATTTATTGTAACTCAATTGCTTCCAAAATTAATACATCTAAATATACAGCAACTGGCGACGAGGCCGTGGAATAAAACCCAGGAATTTACATCATACATTACATACATACATATATACGAGTGCATGCTGGAAAAAAATTAGAGGTTATAGTAAAACGTGGATTGGGAAGGTTGGTAACTTTGAGGTTACATTTTACAATAGATTATACGATACATATTACGTACATTTACTCATACATTTACGAGACAAATAGTATTTAAACTAAATTCTAATATAAAAAAATTTGGATGAGACACTAAAAGAATTAGCTGAAACATTGCTCAAGCTTCCATCAAAGTTAAGTCCCGCTACTCCATCGCAAAGCATCACTTTACAAGCATTCGATGAAGATAATGAAACATTTGATTCGTACTTACAAAGAATTGAAAACTATCTCGATCTCAGGGGCTGGTCACAGGATGAAGGTGATAAAATCAGTTTAAAAATAAGAATGTACTACATTCTTACATGTTTAACCGCACCGGAGAACCCAAAAACGAAGAAATTTGGAGACTTGATTAAGTTACTACGTTCCCATTTATGCCCTATCCCAAGTGAAATATCAGAACAACATAAATTTGCAAATCGTGTCCAACACGGGGGAGAATCAATTGCAAGCTTCCAAGCCGACCTTAAGAAGCTGTCGACGAACTGTAATTTTGTATGCAGAAATTGCAAACAATCCACAAATTCGACTCATCTAAAATCACAATTCGTTAGAGGAATACGGGACAACGACATTCGAGAGCGCCTTTTGCAACAGGATGCGAGCAAAACGTTTGACGTTCAACTCGCGCTGTCAATCGAGACTTCCAAAATTGAAAGCAAAGAGATTAGAAACCAATACCAAGTAAATCAATTGAAAAATGATTACAAACATTCAAATACAACGCATTTATCTAAAAAAATAAATTACAGTAAAAATAAAAGTAAATTGTACTTTAAATTTGAAAAATTGAAGGGCAAAAGCTTCAAATGCGGTATAACAAGCCACAGAGCAAATTCATGTTCAAGCAAAAATCTGAAATGTCACAAATGCAAAACAAAAGGTCACGTCCAAGAAGTTTGTTTCAGCGACAAAATTGTTGAAAATCGTGCAATCGAAATTACCAATTACAATGATGACGAAACCGATTCAGATACTTTTGAAAACTTTAATGCAATTCAGATAGTTCACAATCTACAAAACGAAAAATTTATGATCAAGTTAAACATCGAAGATACACAATGCTCAATGGAAGTTGATACGGGGGCGGCAGTAACAACAATGTCATTGAAAACGAAAGAAATGTTACTCCCTGATGTTCCTCTTCAACCGACATCCTTACAATTGAGAACATACACGGGCGAAATAATATATCCTGTCGGTAAAGCCAAGATCAACGTGAAACACAATAATACAAGGATGCAGTCCGACCTATACGTTATCAAGGCAAATGTAGACACAATTCTAGGTAGAGAATGGTTTCGAAAACTTGATTTGAAAATCTCAGATGCGAAATTACTCGAACAGAACATAACCGAAAATCGTTGCAAAAATGAAATAGAAAAGATTATAAATGAGTTCAAAGACAGGCAAAATTTCGAATTATAAATGTAAACTGAAACTAAAAGAAAATGTAGCACCGTCCCGTTCCATATGCCCTAAAGGATAGAATCGAAAATGAATTAAAATGCTTAGAGAGCAACGGAACAATCGAAAAGGTGGAAGTTTCTGGATGGGGAACACCCATCGTTCCTGTCGTTATAAGAATGATGACATTCGTTTATGCGCTGACTACAAGGTAACGATCAACAAGGTTATTAAGGATGATTGCTACCCTATGCCCACGATTGACGACATTTTCGCAAGAATGAGCGGGGTAAATACTTCATGACGCTGGATTTACACCAAGAATACTTACACATGGAAGTTGATGACAATTCGTCGATTCTTCAAGCAATAAATTCACACAAAGGTACTTACAAAGTCAAACGCTTGATGCTAAAGCAGCCCCGAAAATTTGGCAAGGATTTATGGACTCTATACTACAAGACATCGAGGGGGTGTCATGCTTTTTTGATGATATCAAACTGCAAGGAAGTAGTTACCAGGAATTACTCGCTCGGTTTAGAAAGGTTCTCCAAAGATTATTAAGATTAAATACCAATTTGTACTCGGGCACAGTTTTTCCAGTATTGTTATGGTCGTTAGATGACTTTAATCACTGATCATAAACCATTAACCAGAACCTTCCACCCGAGTAAGGACTTACCATCAATGACAGCCGTAAGATTGCTTCACTACCCAAACTTTTTATCAGGATTTAATTATGAAATTCAATATCGAAACACCAAAGATCACGGCAACGAACATTTCTTATCAAGATTTCCCACCGATAAGCCACGTGATAAATTATCAAAAGATGGAACTACAATCACCCAGCTTAATCAAATCGGAACCATTCAAGTAACACAAAAAGAAATCCAAAGAGAGATATTAAAAGATCCTGAGTGCAAACAATATTTTAATGCGCTGCAACAAGGTACAAATCTACCGAATGGACAACTTGAAGGGCAATTTTCGCTGGAATATAATTGCATTTTCAATGGAATAAGAGTCATGATACCAAAAACTCTTCAAAAAAGAATCCTTGATGAGCTTCACACCGGTCATTTAGGGGTAGTACGAATGAAAGCCTTGGCACGGAGTTATGTCTGGTGGAGAGACATCGATAAAGACATAGAAGCCGTGCCAACAAGCTGTCGTGGGTGCTGCAGAAACAAAACTAATCCAGTCAAGAAGAAACCGCATAATTGGGAATATCCGTCAATGCCGTAGCAGAGAGTACACATCGATTATGCTGGACCCTTTATGAACTCATACATACTTATAATAGTTGACGCCCACACTAAATGGGTGGAGGCCATTCCAACTCAAGCGACAAATTCTTCTAAAACAATTGTATTACTCCGAGATATTTTCGCTAGGTTTGACTTACCTCTAATCTTAGTATCAGACAACGGTTCAAATTCTTCATCTAACGAATTTAAGGAATTCATGAAGTTAAATGGTATCCGTCACATATTCTGTGCTCCACGCCACCCATTGTCAAACGGACAGGCAGAACGCTACGTTACCACAGTCAAGGACGGATTAAGACGCATGTTAAACGAAGATGGCGATTTAAACCGTAAATTATGCCGATTTTTGATGCAATTCCGGAAAACACCTAATGCAACAAGCGGAGTTTCACCAGCTGAACTCATGTTCAAAAGAACAATCCGAACCAGAATAGACTTAGTCAAGATAGGCGTAACTTCCAAGGACATCGAGAATCAAGGTGCCTACGAAGAACCTAAAGAAATTGTTGATGGTGAAACAATTCAAGCTCGTTTTTACAACAAATAATCTTGCTTTCCACTTGCAATGTGTTAAGAAAAATAGGAATCAGAATATATGAAGCAGTAATCGATAACGAAAACCACATACACCAAGTGGATCAACTTCAAAGGGCTGATGGCAAAATAACTAATGACAAATACAATCTAATGCGAATTCAATAATAAATACACCGAATAATAAAACCACGACGAACTTGAAGATTGACGAGACTGGGCATACTACTGACATACAAAAAACCGAACCCTTAAACCTGCCAACTGCACCCGTACTTACAATACCATCACCGCCACGAAATAATAAAACCACCACCACATCACAGCTATTCAGTTCGAAAAATACTTGTACATTATTGCAAAATAAGTAAATTCAATTATCATGTTTAAATATTGTGATAACCACTTAAATGTGAGCAGCGACATCTAGCAGAAAATGTCGAAGACCAGAAGATTTCGATATTGGAATAACAAAGTCTCGACTGGAGAGTGGAATCGAATTTTCTAGCAAATTGGAAATTGTATGGGACGCTGGATGGCGAAGATTGTTCTCGAAGTATGTCATTCGAGTATAAATACCAGCATCCCAAAGGTATGCAAATCAGTTCTAAAGTGAAATTTGAAGTGTTAATTAGGAGAAGTAATTAAGTGGTTTAAGTAAAAGATAAGAAAAGTATAAGCGGTTGTGAAATTGGATTGTATTGAGAGAAACAATTAAATAGTGAATTGTAACTGTACTGAATAAAGGGATTTGTATTGAAAAGAATAAGCTCTATCATTTGTACCCACACAAACATTTTACATTGGTGTCAGAAGTGGGATAGGACTTATTGTGTGTAAAAAAAAAAAAAAGCAAAAACCTGTGTTTTCTGACTATTTGAAAAAGCTAGAATGGGTCGAAAACTATTGCAGTTGACCCTCGTCCAACTCAAATCCGAGTTGAACAAGAGAAGCCTCAGCGCCAGTGGAGGAAAAAGTGACCTGGTGCTCCGACTTCAGGAGGCTTTGAACAACGAGGGACATGATTCTGATGCATATTCCTTTGATGTTGACGAGGATGAACAGACAAGTACCGGCAATGACATGGCTGCGATGATGCAACTCCTCTTATTAAAAATGGACGAACAAAAGAAAAATATGGAAGAACAAAACAAAAAAATGGACGAACAGAAGAACAGTCTCGACCAACAAAAGAAAAATCTGGAAGAACAGAAGAACAGTCTGGAACAAAAAATGGACGAACAGAAGAACATTCTCCAGAACAGTCTGGAACAAAAAATGGACGAGCAGAAGAGCAGCATTGAACAAAAATTCAACGAACAAACCAACAATCTGCACGGTCTTCAACAGAAAATGGATGAACAAAAGAATAATCTGGAAGAACAAAAGAACATTCTCCAGCAAAAATTCGAAGAAATCGATGACAAATTTGAAAGAATAGAGAAGAACGTTGATGACAAATTTGATAGAATAGAGAAGAACGTTGATGACAAATTTGATACAATAGAGAAGAATGTTGGCGAAAAATTCGAAGAAATCGACAGCAAAGTTCAGCAACTGGCAAAAGAGCTCGACACAGTGCGAAAACAGAAACTGCGAGAATGTTCTTTAAGCGGTCCAAGGAGAAAAGAGTTGAAGCCTCCCTCATTCGATGGCCAGACCTCATGGTCTACTTATAAGAAGCAGTTTGAAATGGCTGCCTGTGCAAACGACTGGGACAATGAGGAAAAGTGCTTTGCCCTAACAATGGCCTTGCACGGTCCTGCAGCAGAATTGTTGCAAACAGTAGACATCGAAAAGCATAAAGATTATGTGACTTTAGTGCAGGCTATAGAGAAACGGTTTGGGGACAGCCACATGCAGGAGGTCTACAAGGTCCAATTGCAAAGCCGAACGCAGCAAAGAGGAGAAACACTGCAGCAGCTCCAAGCAGACGTGAGTAGACTTGCACATCTGTCATACCCCACCGCAGGCCAGGAAATTATCGACGAAATGGCAAAAGATGCATTTATCAGGGGAATTGCAGATTCGAAGCTACAGTCAGCAGTAAGGATGGCCGGGAAAAGAACCCTTGCTGAAGCACTTGCCTTCGCTCTGGCGATGGAAGCAGCCAATCAGGCTTCCAGGCGTACACATTTCGTCAGGGAAGTAGCATCTGTCGAATGTTCCTGCACAAGAATTAGTGCCGAGGAACGAGATACCCGACGGGATAGACGAATAATGCGCTGCTGGAATTGCAATAAAATAGGACACTTTCAAAGGCAGTGTAAAGAACCGGTGCGACGAAAAGACTGCCCTCACTGTGGTGACAAGCAAATAGAGGAAGAAACCAGCAGAAACAACTATCAAGAAGCCGGTCAACCTTCCCGAAGCCATCAGTCGGGAAATGCTTAAGCACCAACTTCGCGGGGCAGAAGTTGGTAGCAGGAGTCGACGGCCCCAGGACCATCATCCAAGTCTCGCTGGCAAAACGACGCAGCGAAAGCCTTCTAGTAGAAGTAGTCAGTGGAAAAGAAAAATGGATGGCAACAATAGACACCGGTGCCACGGCCTCAATCATCAGGAGGAATCTTGTGCAGAAGTCTTGGCTGCATAACACTAGCAGCTGCAGCTTGCGAACAGCTACAGGAGCAACGATTACGGTATATGGTGAAGTCCGCATAAAAATCCAACTGGCCGGAATAACATTAAACTCACGCGTTTCTGGTAGCTGACATATGTGACGAGTGCATCATTGGTACAGACTTCATGAGAGAACATGGACTTGTAGTCGACTTGGGGCACAAACCCTGAAATACGGAAACATGGAGATACCAATGATATACGGAAACGCCAATACCACAGTCTCAAATGTCGTCATCTGCAGCAATCAGAGTCTAGAGCCTTCGTCAGAAGCAATTTTGTGGGCAAAAGTGGAAGGTGGTCCTGGTAGCCACCGATTCTATTTGATGGAGCCAGAAAAGAAAAGAGACTTCATGGTGGGAAAGACCTTAGTGGAGCCAAAGAACAACATGGTCCCTGTAAGGATTCTAAATCCAAAGACATTCAGTGTAAAGGTGAAAAAGGGGGAGATAGTGGGAAAATGCGTACCTGTTGAGGCTATATCGACCACAACGGAAAAACAGGGTGCAAAACCGGTCACAACAGTTCAGAGCATAAAAATCAAGAACAAAATTCTCAGCCTCTGTAATCTGGACGAAGATCAGCGAATCCGGGCAGAAAAACTAATCGGTGAGTACGCTGATATATTTGCTACACAAGACGGAGAATATGGACGTACGCATATTGTTCAACACCACATTGACACCGGAGACGCTCGACCAATCCGTCAACCTGCAAGGCGTCTTCGAAGATGAAAGCTGAGGGAGTGATTGAAGAATCGCAAAGTCCGTGGGCATCTCCAGTGGTCCTCGTGAAGAAGAAAGATGGCAGCACGAGATTTTGTGTAGACTACCGACGTCTCAATGATGTCACTAAAAAGGACAGCTACCCACTTCCGAGAATCGATGACACTTTGGATATGCTTTCTGGAGCGAAATGGTTTTCAACACTTGACTTGAAGAGCGGTTACTGGCAGGTAGAGATAAATCGTACGGACCGTGAGAAAACTGCCTTCACTACAGGAAGCGGTCTTTGGCAGTTTGCAGTGATGCCGTTTGGACTGTGCAACGCTCCGGCCACCTTCGAGCGACTAATGGAACGAACATTGCAAGGACTCACCTGGAAAACCTGTCTAGTATATTTGGACGACGTTATCGTCATAGGTAAGACGTACGAGGAGCACCGCGAAAATCTAAAAGAAGTGTTTGAGAGGCTACGAAGTGCTCATTTAAAGCTCAACCCGGAAAAGTGCGCCTTGTTTCGTCCGGAAGTAAAATATCTGGGTCACATTATATCAGCGGAAGGAGTAAGAACGGATCCTGACAAAATCGAAGCCGTGAAAAGTTGGCCTTCTCCAAAAGATAAACACCAACTGAGAAGCTTCTTGGGACTCGCCACGTATTACAGAACGTTCGTAAAGGATTTTGCTGGCATTGCAAAGAGCCTGCATCAACTTACAGAGAAAGGCCGACAGTTCAGGTGGTCTGGAGAATGCGAAAAAGCATTTCAAGAACTGAAGCGACAGCTGTGCAATGCCCCCATCTTGGGTTACCCGACGCCCGGAAAAATGTTCATCGTGGACGCAGACGCTAGCAATGTTGGGGTCGGAGCTGTGATTTCCCAGGTTCATGATGGTCAAGAGAAAGTGGTCGCATATTACAGCAAAGTACTCTCCAGACCTGAAAGGAACTACTGTGTAACCCGGCGCGAGCTTCTGGCTTTAATTCTGGCTACGAAGCATTTCCATAAGTACCTCTACGGACAAAAGTTCATTCTCCGGACAGACCACGCAGCTCTGAAATGGCTACTCCAATTTAAGAACCCTGAAGGCCAAGTTGCAAGATGGATCGAGCAGTTGCAGGGCTACGACTTTGAAGTGCAACACCGCAAGGGAACACTCCACTCAAATGCTGATGCTCTCTCTCGTCGACCATGCGGAGTAAAATGCGAACACTGCAATCGTAAAGAAGCAAAAGAACAGGCAGCTATCCAAATGATCAGGACTGAGCCAATAGAGGGTTGGAGTATAGACGAAATCCATTCCTCTCAACAGGCAGACAATGACATCGAACCAATATTGGCCTGGAAGGAACACGAGGAAAGACCAAGCTGGCAACAGATATCAGATCGGATCCAAACTCTGAAGGCATACTGGGCACAGTGGGACTCGCTTTTTGTGCAAGATGGATTGCTGAAGAGAAAATGGGAAAGTGCAGATGGGACAACATCTCGTATGCAGCTAATTGTGCCACGGTCCAGAGTCAACCAAGTGCTCCATGAAATACATGACGGAATCTCAGGAGGCCATTTGGGAATAAACAAGACGTTGGAAAAGGTAAGGGAACGTTTCTATTGGCTAAGCGCTAAACAAGATGTCGAGAATTGTGCGACTACCAAGGGTCCAAAAGTAAAGCCACATGGACAAATGCAACAATACAATGTCGGAGCACCTTTCGAACGAATAGCCATCGACATCGCTGGGCCGTTTCCCGAAACCTTTAATGGAAACCGATATACGCCCGTAGTCATGGATTACTTCAGTAAGTGGCCGGAAGTGTTTGCCATCCCAAATCAAGAGGCTAAGACCGTAGCCGAACAGATAGTCAACAACTGGGTGAGCAGATTTGGGGTACCAATGGAGCTGCACTCTGATCAAGGGCGAAACTTTGAATCAAAAGTCTTCCAGGAAATATGCCAATATTTGGGAATAAGAAAGACAAGGACAACGCCACTACACCCTCAATCTGATGGAATGGTCGAGCGATTCAATCGGACCTTGAATGAGCATCTATCTAAGGTTGTCAGCAACTGCCAGCGGGATTGGGATCGACACATACTCCTCTTCTTAATGGCCTACCGAAACGCGGTCCATAGCTCAACAGGGCACACACCATCCGAGATCTTATTTGGTCAAACGATTCGGTTGCCAAGTGAAGCAAAATTTGGATCCCCACCGACGGAGCCCAAAGAGGTGAACGAGTACGTGAATGACTTACGCAGCAGGATTCGTAAATTGCATGAAGACACCAGAGAAAAGATGAAGCTAGCAAGCAGCCGCATGAAAACTAGGTACGATATCAAGGCGAAATCTTCCGGTTTCAACGAAGGAGATCTGGTTTGGCTGTATAATCCTCAGCGTAAGAAAGGCAAATCACCAAAATTGCAACAGGACAGGGAAGGTCCATACAAGGTGATAACCCGCATTAATGACGTTGTCTACCGGATCCAGCGTGGGAATCGAAGAAAATTGAAAGTGGTCCATTTGGATAGAATGTGTCATTTCAACGGGATGCTGAATGACGAAGTTGTTCGGGACGAACAACTGTAGGGAGGGAGCAATGTGATAACCACTTAAATGTGAGCAGCGACATCTAGCAGAAAATGTCGAAGACCAGAAGATTTCGATATTGGAATAACAAAGTCTCGACTGGAGAGTGGAATCGAATTTTCTAGCAAATTGGAAATTGTATGGGACGCTGGATGGCGAGGATTGTTCTCGAAGTATGTCATTCGAGTATAAATACCAGCATCCCAAAGGTATGCAAATCAGTTCTAAAGTGAAATTTGAAGTGTTAATTAGGAGAAGTAATTAAGTGGTTTAAGTAAAAGATAAGAAAAGTATAAGCGGTTGAGAAATTGGATTGTATTGAGAGAAACAATTAAATAGTGAATTGTAACTGTACTGAATAAAGGGATTTGTATTGAAAAGAATAAGTTCTATCATTTGTACCCACACAAACATTTTACAATATTATTTGGGAGCTTATTTATTGTAACTCAATTGCTTTCTAAATTAATACAATAATAATAAAAAGTTGAAATGAGGATATAACAACTGATCGAAGATGCCAAATTGACACCACACGAGATAAGTTCCCAAAGGACATTACACTATATTATTTTTGCCTTTGATTTGTAAGTTATGAAAATTATAATATATAAAACAAAAAAGATGCATTAGCAAACGTTGTATGGTTATGAAGCAAACTTACATGTTTGCAATCACATTTAAAATGTTATTTAATGACTTGGAGCACAGATGCTATAGTTTACATAGATATTGCTCGCCGAAGGAAAAAATCTAACTAGTTTTTAATTGCCTGTTTTTACTTCGAACTTCAAGTTCTGAACAATTTGTATGAACAAAATGTGTTATAAAACCGAAGTCAATCTTTGGGATCGTATGTGTTGTATTGTGTGTACAGCCGACGAGCAGGCATGCGCCGCGCCGTGCAGATGTGTCTGTGGTTTCTGTTTTCAACCCTTATCTTCATAGATAAAATATCCACAGTTCACGGAGCTGCGCGGCCGCTTGCTGGCTGTGTAGTTGCTTTACCTCATTCGCCATCGACTCTCGACCGATTTGGATTTTTATTTATGTGACTGAACAATTTTTCTTAGTAAATTTTTTCAGCGATATAATATTTTACAGTTTATTTTTCGATAGCAATAGGTGACAAGAGATTATCTGGAGTTTCTTTTTCTGTTTGTAGGAAAACTAAAAGGAATTACCCTGACTTGAAATGTCGGACATTTTTAAATGTCCTTCTAGGGGGAAAAAAATGAGATTTTAAATACTCGTAATTTGTGGATGAAGGCATGCGGTTTTAAAAATGAAAGCAAATATTTTGTTTGTGGAGATCATTTTGGTCCTGAGTTTGTAGCAAAAAAATATCTTAAGGCGGATGCTGTTCCTCCCTTAAATTTAAATTCTGATTTGTTTTCAAACTTGAATTTAGAAGATCTGAAATCTCCTTTAACTAAACGAAGAAGAACGTCGCGCAGTTGCAGCATTTCGTGTGCAAAGTGCGATCAGTTATTTGAAAAATGTGCAAAAGAGGAGAAAAAAATACAACTGTAAAAAAAATATTGTTAAGTTACAAACTTAAATTAAGAAATTTAAAAATAAAACATTATAAAAAAACAGAGCGCATACTACCATACAATTTTTTAATAAAATTAAAATATCTACGACGTCTCAAATCGAAAGGCTCAATATTTCAGACCATTCAAAAACATTTTGTAAAATGCTTCTGAAAGAATCAAAACTACAAAATACAACAAGAACTTTCCCAAAATATTTATTCTAGATCACAAAACGCCTATAAATTTTTGAGAGACAGACTTGGCTTTAAACTTCCTCACATTTCCTCTTTCTGTAGATGGCAGGAGCCCAGGATTACAACCAGGATATGAAAACAATGCTCATTCGTATCTTAAGCCAAAGTTCGCTTTATTAAACCAGCGAGAACGTTTTGTTGTCCTGATATTTGATGAAATTAGGATTCGTAAAAACCTCACATATAATATAAAAAATGATTTAATAGATGGTTTCGAAGACCTTGGTGTAGAAAGAAGTAGATTGTTGGCTAACGAAATATGTGTTTTCATGCTAAATGGTTTGTTTGATAGTTGGAAAAGTGTTGTAAACTATTTTGTGTCAGCAAACGGTATAAATGGGGATAACCTAAGCGCAATTATAAAAAACAATTTGAAAATCTGTCAAGAACTTGGTCTAAAGGTATGTGCTATTGTTTGCGACCAAGGGGCCAATAATAGAAAAGCTTATAAAATGTTAGGTGTTTCTGAAGATTTTAGTGATGAAAAAATATTTTGTTTTTATGATTTTCTTCATTTGTTAAAATCACTTCGTAATGTTCTATTGAAATCAGATCTACAAACTCCAGCTAGTAAAGTGTCTTTTGATGTTATCAGAGAAATATACAATTTGTAAGTTGACAAAGTAGCTAAGACATGTTTAAAATTCAGAAATTGTCATATAGCACCAAATGCCTTCGTTAAAATGCATGTTCACCTTGCAACGCAAATATTTAGCCAGAAAACTGCGGCATCGATCCAAACTGCTTTTGAACTTAATTGCTTAAAAGAAAGCTCTAATAAAGCTGTAGTAACGAAAGAGTTCCTACTAAAAGTGAACAATGTATTTGACTTCATGGATAGTGCTTCACATTATGACAAGAATATTTTCAGGCGGGGAGTTCAGCTAGAGAATCCAGCTTATAAGGAGTTGAAACAATTTTTGTCTTACTTAAAAGATATACAAAAATCAGTTAACCTTCCAAGAAACTTTTGAAGGCACCAACTAATGAATTTTTTAACCTTTGTAAAGTTAACTTCAAAGTATTTAATAGAATTTTCAGATAATGTCCACAAGAAAGAAATATAAAGGGATAATGGCCTTGGAATGTATAAGGATAACAAATACTAGAGATCCGAAATGGTTTGATGAAAAAAGTCCTCGCTATGAGCATCGCAAGGACCTTCTATACTTTGCTCTCCTCGTTCTATTACGGAAGCATTGTTCGTGGAAGGTAGAAAAAAACATAGCATCCAAAAATCAAAAAATTCAAATTTTATCTGGAAAAAAACGTAAAACAACTATTTAATAAACACAACATTAAAGAGAGGGCATTCTGCTCTGGTTGCCTACGGTTCTCAAATATAATGCTTATTATCAGTCAAATTTGATTTAAAAAAATTACGTTGCGAAAAAGGGAAAACTTCTATCCAACAAACAGAACACGCAACTTGATAATACAAAACAATTAAGAGTAACATCATGTCTGAGTATGATTCACTCTAGTTCGATCGAACGTACAGGTACGTCCAATTGAATGGAAAAATGTTTAGATTTTTTCCTTCGGCCTGCAATACCTGTGTAACCTATAGCATCTGTGCTTGGAGCACTGAAAAAGTTAATTCGAAATGAATATTAAAAAGCTAATAGTAAATGTGCGAAATAAGAAAATTCTGTAGAACCTAATAAATCAGCATTAAAAAATTTTAGGAAGAAGATGCTTGAGTGGGAGAATGTGACCAAAGAAGTTGGTGCTCCTAGTAAGTATTAATTAGAAATAAATGTTGGTTCTGCTAAAATTGATATTTACAGCTGTAACTTGAAAGAGTAAGTTTTAATAGTACTATACCGAAGAGGTGTTTGTCGGGTAAAGTATTCCGCTCAGATGGAGCTCTTGAGAAAAGTTTTGGAACCACGGGCGTAAGTAAATTTATTTTCCTACATTGTCAGGTGTTGGTAGAATGCATTTTATCAATTTTCAAGTCCATCTGCAACTACTTGCCTGAGACATTTTTTTAAAATTAGCCTGCAGTCAAGGGGTTAAGATACCCTTGAAATTTTTGCACACAGCGCGGACGAAGGAAAATTAGGGTGGATAGAAAGAGAAGTGCTAATGCACGATGGTCTTACAAGTTACAATGATTTGGAAGTAATAAGCTCGGCAATTTGCGAATAATTGGTCATTGGTCTTGGATTCAATATGGCTTCGATGTCTATCAACGCTGCTGTTAATTCTTCAAATGTCCGTTTAGCACCCCCAAACTTCGGTAAAAAGTACTCTTTGCTACTTTTACGTCTGCTTCCCAAACCCCACTGAAATGGGGTGCACGGGAGGGCATAAAATTAAAATGTATTGTGGCACTAATACAAAAGTTAACAACCGGTGGTTGGTTCGCTTTTTGAAACAACATATTCCACAGATTTAAGAGTTTTGAGTGTGCACAATCGAAATTGGTTGCGTTATCGCAATGGACGTCTATCATCCTATCCTGTCATCCTTTTTAACAATTTGATGTCAGAATTGGCCGTGGTTAAAGATATTTTGAATATATTGGTTGAGCCTTTATTATGAACTGATATCAATTTCAAGGCTCTATCACTTCTGGTTTTACCGTTATAAGATGTTGCTTATAAGCAACATTGCGCCATGGTGGTACATTTTAAAACACAAACGAATATTGATATTTTATGTTATTGTGATAGCCACTTAAATGTGAGCAGCGACAGCTAGCAGAAAATGTCGAAGACCAGAAGATTTCGATATTGGAATAACAAAGTCTCGACTGGAGAGTGGAATCGAATTTTCTAGCAAATTGGAAATTGTATGGGACGCTGGATGGCGAGGATTGTTCTCGAAGTATGTCATTCGAGTATAAATACCAGCATCCCAAAGGTATGGAAGTCAGTTCTAAAGTGTAATTTGAAGTGTTAATTAGGAGAAGTGATTAAGTGGTTTAAGTAAAAGATAAGAAAAGTATAAGTGGTTGAGAAATTGAATTGTACTGAGAGAAAGAATTAAATAGTGAATTGTAACTGTACTGAATAAAGGGATTTGTTTTGAAAAGAATAAGTTCTATTATTTGTACCCACACAAACATTCTACTTTGGTGTCAGAAGTGGGATAGGACTTATTGTGTGTAAAAAAAAAAAAAAGTGTTTTCTGACTATTTGAAAAAGCTAGAATGGGTCGAAAACTATTGCAGTTGACCCTCGTCCAACTTAAATCCGAGTTGAACAAGAGAAGCCTCAGCGCCAGTGGAGGAAAAAGTGACCTGGTGCTCAGACTTCATTAGGCTTTGAACAACGAGGGTCATGATCCTGATGCATATTCCTTTGATGTTGACGAGGATGAACGGACAAGTACCGGCAGTGACATGTCTGCGATGATGCAACTCCTCTTGTTAAAAACGGACGAACAGAAGAACAGTCTCGAACAAAAAATGGACGAACAGAAGAAAAATTTGGATGGTCTTCAACAGAAAATGGATGAATAAGAGAATAATCTGGAAGAACAAAAGAATAGTCTCGAGCAAAAGCTGGATGAACAAAAGAGTAGTCTCGAACAAAAGTTGGATGAACAAAAGAATAGTCTAGAACAAAAACTGGAAGAACAAAATAACACTCTCCAGCAAAAATTCGAAGCAATCGATGACAAATTTGAAAGAATAGAGAAGAACGTTGATGACAAATTTGATAGAATAGAGAAGAACGTTGATGACAAATTTGATACAATAGAGAAGAATGTTGGCGAAAAATTCGAAGAAATGGACAGCAAAGTTCAGCAACTGGCAAAAGAGCTCGACACAGTGCGAAAACAGAAACTGCGAGAATATTCTTTAAGCGGTCCAAGGAGAAAAGATTTGAAGCCTCCCTCATTCGATGGCCAGACCTCATGGTCTACTTATAAGAAGCAGTTTGAAATGGCTGCCTGTGCAAACGACTGGGACAATGAGGAAAAGTGCTTTGCCCTAGCGATGGCCTTACGTGGTCCTGCGGCAGAATTGTTACAAACAATCGATATCGAAAAGAATAGAGACTATATGGTTTTAGTGCAGGCTATCGAGAAACGGTTTGGGGATAGCCACATGCGGGAAGTTTACAAGGTTCAATTGCAAGGCCGTATGCAGCAACGAGGAGAAACACTGCAACAGCTCCAAGCAGACGTGAGTAGACTGGCACATTTGTCATATCCCACCGCAGGCCAAGAAATAATCGACGAAATGGCAAAGGACGCATTCATCAGGGGAATTGCAGATTTGAAGCTACAATCAGCAGTAAGGATGGCCGGGAAAAGAACCCTTGCTGAAGCACTTGCCTTCGCTCTGGCGATGGAAGCATCCAATCAGGCTTCCAAAGGAATGCATTTCGTAAGTGAAATAGTATCTGGTGAATGCTCCTGCTCAAGACCAACTACCATGCAACGAAATATCTGGCGGGAGAGACGAAGGATGCGCTGCTGGAACTGCGATAAAGTAGGACATTTGCAAGGGCATTGTAAAGAACCGGTACGACGAGAAGGCTGCCTGCACTGGGGTTACAGGCAAATAGAAAGAAAAACCGGCAGAAACGGCTACCAAGAAACCGCTCAAATTTCCAGAAGCCATCAGTTAGGAAATGCTTACTTCGCGGGGCAGAAGTCTGTAGCAGGAGTCGACTCCAGGGTAATTATCCCAGTCTCACAGGTAAAACAATGCAACGAAAGCCTCCCAGCAGAAGTAGTCAGTGGTAAAGAAGCGAAACAACAGGCAACTATCCAAACGATCAGGACTGAGCCAATAGTGGGTTGGAGTATAGACGAAATCCGTTCCTCCCAACAGGCAGACAATGACATCGAACCAATATTGGCCTGGAAGGAACACGAGGAAAGACCAAGCTGGCAGCAGATATCAGATCGGAGCCAAACTCTGAAGGCATACTGGGCACAGTGGGACTCGCTTTTTGTGCAAGATGGATTGCTAAAGAGAAAATGGGAAAGTGCAGATGGGACAACATCTCGTATGCAGCTAATTGTGCCACGGTCCAGAGTCAACCAAGTACTCCATGAAATACATGACGGAATCTCAGGAGGCAATTTGGGAATAAACAAGACGTTGGAAAAGGTAAGGGAACGTTTCTATTGGCTAAGCGCTAAAAAAGATGTCGAGAATTGGTGCAAAAAGTGCATAAGGTGTGCGGCTACCAAGGGTCCAAAAGCAAAGCCACGTGGACAAATGCAACAATACAATGTCGGAGCACCTTTCGAACGAATAGCCATCGACATCGCTGGGCCGTTTCCCGAAACTTCTAATGGAAACCGATATACTCTCGTAGTCATGGATTACTTCAGTAAGTGGCCGGAAGTATTTGCCATCCCAAATCAAGAGGCTAAGACCGTAGCCGAACAGATAGTCAACAACTGGGTGAGCAGATTTGGGGTCCCAATGGAGCTGCACTCTGATCAAGGGCGAAACTTTGAATCAAAAGTCTTCCAGGAAATATGCCAATCTTTGGGAATAAGAAAGACAAGGACAACGCCACTACACCCTCAATCTGATGGAATGGTCGAACGATTCAATCGGACCTTGAATGAGCATCTATCTAAAGTTGTCAGCAACTGCCAGCGGGATTGGGAGCAACACATACCCCTCTTCTTAATGGCCTACCGAAACGCGGTCCATAGCTCAACAGGGCACACACCATCCGAGATCTTATTTGGTCAAACGATTCGGTTGCCAAGTGAAGCAAAATTTGGATCCCCACCGACGGAGCCCAAAGAGGTGAACGAGTACGTGAATGACTTACGCAGCAGGATTCGTAAATTGCATGAAGACACCAGAGAAAAGATGAAGCTAGCAAGCAGCCGCATGAAAACTAGGTACGATATCAAGGCGAAATCTTCCGGTTTCAACGAAGGAGATCTGGTTTGGCTGTATAATCCTCAGCGTAAGAAAGGCAAATCACCAAAATTGCAACAGGACAGGGAAGGTCCATACAAGGTGATAACCCGCATTAATGACGTTGTCTACCGGATCCAGCGTGGGAATCGAAGAAAATTGAAAGTGGTCCATTTGGATAGAATGTGTCATTTCAACGGGATGCTGAATGACGAAGTTGTTCGGGACGAACAACTGTAGGGAGGGAGCAATGTGATAACCACTTAAATGTGAGCAGCGACATCTAGCAGAAAATGTCGAAGACCAGAAGATTTCGATATTGGAATAACAAAGTCTCGACTGGAGAGTGGAATCGAATTTTCTAGCAAATTGGAAATTGTATGGGACGCTGGATGGCGAGGATTGTTCTCGAAGTATGTCATTCGAGTATAAATACCAGCATCCCAAAGGTATGCAAATCAGTTCTAAAGTGAAATTTGAAGTGTTAATTAGGAGAAGTAATTAAGTGGTTTAAGTAAAAGATAAGAAAAGTATAAGCGGTTGAGAAATTGGATTGTATTGAGAGAAACAATTAAATAGTGAATTGTAACTGTACTGAATAAAGGGATTTGTATTGAAAAGAATAAGTTCTATCATTTGTACCCACACAAACATTCTACATTATTTTTATTAATTTTTGATACATATGAAATAAGACAATTTTTTTGTGAGTTACAAAATAAGTGTTCCTTACATTTTGAATACCGGTGTGGGATAATCTACATCTTCCTTTTGCTCCCCATTCAACCCAATGACCGGCTTGATCAAGACGCATGTATTTTAGAGGTTCTGATATGTATGAACGTTTTGTTGACGACGATGAACTTTGTGATGAAACGTTTGAAATGTTAGATGGTGCTGGAGACGGTGAATCTGATTGCATGCTTGAAAGGATTGCCAATGGATGGCGCAATATTAGACGCGTGTAGAAGCTCGTTTGCTGTCATTAATTGAAAATTCAACAACGACATATGTTTCATTTTTCCGTCTTGATTTTTTAGGTCTCTTCTATACAACAACCAGCTACTGACTACTGCTGTGCTGAGGCACCATTATATAATACGCATATATGTACCATTACTTAGACCTTTGGTTGATTTTCTACAAGTCTAACAACATGTCAGCCAGGTCTACGCCTCCCATATTCTTGTTATAACACTCGACAATAGCAGTTCCAGGTATATTCATATTTACGACACCAGCGTTTCCATTCTGAAACTGGATTTTCAGCTATATAATTTGAGACTAGTTGAACGCTCTTGTTGTCATACAGCAGGCAACTAAATTATGTGATGCCTCAAATTTAAAATACGATCCACGAAACTGAAATGGCTTTCAAGTGGACTGCCTTCGACGAAAGACAAACAAAGACCGCAATATAGCTTTTATACGGCACTTTGTCACGAATTTTGAAATGAGCATAGGTCCACAGAAATCTACTCCACAGCAGATGAAAGGACGTGATGAAATCAATCTCCCATCACCTGTTCGAATTATTTTAGTCGATATCTGACACAGTGTAGGCACTGTCGAACTGTTTGACGTGCCAGCTCCCTAACGTTGATTACCCAAAATTGTTGTCTCGTTTGCGCATGATAACTTGATATGTGTAGGTGTCGAACGAAGTTTTCATCAAAACTAGAGTTCTTGGGAAGTAAGAATGGATTTTTACATTCTTCTGCAATATTGGCGTTCTTCAATCGTCCTCCCAATTTCAATAAAAGAATGCCATTTTTCTTCTCGATAAAAGGGTTTAACCATTTTATGAGTCTATTCGCGTTCTTACTTATTTCCCAGATTTCTTCTGTGAAATATTTCATTTGTGTTAGATGAATTATTCTCTGTAGAGCGTTGTCCAAGTCCTCAACTGTAAGATGTTCACTTCGTAGAGATGTTGAAATAAATCGATATATAATTTCCAGCAGATGGTTTTCCTCTTGTTTTTGACAGACTAAAAGTATTTTCCTCATTTCCAACACTGAAGCCTCCGATGAAATTAATATTCCTAAAGTGAATGGCCATTGTTCCTATTTGTTTTCATGGAAGGCCGGTCTTTTGCACCACGTCGAATTCTTCAGCTCAATTACAGAACATCTGCGAGACCACGTCTGCCGGATTGTCGTGTGGTGGTACATGTTTTCATATGATCTGCTTCGTTTTATCCTTAATTTTCACTACCTTATTTTACACAAATGTATTTAATTTCGATAAATGGGTAGATATCCAGTGCAAAACAATCCCATGATCTGTCCAAAATAACAAAAATTATTAATTTTAAGTTATTTAAGCTAATTTTTAAGCGTTTTTTTGTTTAGCATATAAGAGTAATTTAAGTTAAAAAAATAAAAATGCATAAAAACTGAACTGACTTCTGGATAGCAAATGAACTTCGCAGAGCTCCAAGCGACGATTTTGCTTCTTCTTAGCATGTGCTACCCTGGATTTTGCGACTAAATACTTTACTCCTACTGTTCTGGAAGTATCGATCGTTCTTAGATAAATGCAGCAATCATATGCATATGGAAATGGATCTCTTTGTATATTTGGTGTAGATCCGATTGGGCTTGTACGTAAAACTCAATTCAGCGGACATGGGATACCAAGCGATCCCTAACGTGCTTGTTGGACTGGATTCAATTGAAGTCACTTGGATCTCTTTCTTCTCAGCTTCCCCGTCGAAAGAATGGTTTCTATTCCATTTGGCCAGCTCACACCAAACTGAATTCAAAATTTGTAAGATTTATTTTCGTTTTTGTGCTAGAGTCTCTAAATCGTTTGCTCCAGTCAGCATATCGTCGACGTAAAAATCAGACATAAGAACTGAACTACCTAGGCTCGAGTGTTCTTTATGTTTCTCATCCAAGTAATGTAGGCAGCGGATTGCCAAAAACTGTCTAGATGATGTACCGTATCTTATGGTATTAAATTGTAGTAGAGTTTTTTCACTTTCTTTCCATAATATAAACTATAGCCGACGCTAGGTAGATATTCTATCATGTCCTTGAAATGCGTTTTGCATTCCTTTTGCTCTTCTGACCACTTTGGCCTAGGCTCCTAAACTCCTTCTAGTTCCCCGAACTTTTCGATACACCGATCAACTAAATCCTCTTTTGCGTTGATGCAACACAAATTTTTCTAATTGTGAAATTGGGTTTTGTAGCTTCCTGACACAATCCAACCGAGTTTAATCTGAACTTCTTGCAAAATCGAAGAATGCTTCTGCACCTAATCAAAATTCGATTCGAAATAATTTATTGAAGGATTCATCTGCGAGTTCTAGATTCCCAAGAAGATTCCAACAAGTGGTGCTGAGCGTTGTTTCTGGCTGATACCCCGTGATGGATGGCGCAACTAAAAATTCTAAAGAAAGTAGCGATTGGTTGATTGAGTTTGATATTTAATTTTTGTGTCAGATACTCCTATTCCTACAATGTGTTGCCTTTGTGTTTTGAGACAAAGTGACCGTGCGAATTTTTCATTTATGAAATTAACATGCGAACCGGAATGAAGCAGAAATGAATTCAAGACCTCCCGATGAGTCCTTGACGAGAACCAGAGCTGTTGACAAAATAACTTGTTCTTTAGGAGCGCGATGCATTTCAGATGTGGAATGCGCTGCAGCCAATGTGGATGGTTCAATTCCAGTTTTCAAACGTGCGTCGTTCGGTACAAACGTGCCGAGAATTTTCTCTCTCAATAAAGTTACTTTTCTTTATTTATCTACGCTTTTGCAAACTAATTTCTCGATCTGTTTCATTATTATACTTGTTTAGGATTGAAACATTCCACGAGAAGAAAAAGAATATTGTATTCCCCAAATAAAATGAAATGAAACAAATATTTAAAATACTTTATAATTTTCTACTTATCTGTCCGGTGAGTCCAAGAGTGTACAGCAAAGTGAAAGTGCATTTCACCCAGCAGCAGCCACCCACCCTTATCTTTGATTGTATGTATGTTTGTACAAAAGGTGAAGGATAAATACACAAACTAGAAATGGCATTAGTTTACACAATATGGTTCGATGTCTGCTGCTGAGTGAATTGTTCTTGTAAAGCACGGCAAAAGCATCAGCCGATCGTGGGAAGACAAATCAATATGTTTGTACCTTTGTATTCATGCACCCAAATGTACATGATAGTGCAAAATTACTATCCTAATTAGATATTGGCTGGTGCTAATGCAGTGTGTCGCAAGATTGGTTTAATGTTTACAATAATAATTTCTAATGTATAAAATGATTTATAATAACATAAAATGGACTTTAATTTGTAGGCAAAATTAATATGCGTTTGAGTTTAAAACATCCCGCGCCCCCTAAACGAGTTCAGGACACCGGTAATACGGCCAGCTTAATTACTGGTCTGATAAAGTTGCCAGCTGACGTCCTTACTGTTGCAACCCGTACACAGCCATCCCGTCCTGGGTGTACTTCAAGAACTCGTCCAATAACCCATTTCGTAGGTGGAAGATTAGTCTCCTTCAGAATAACAACATCGCCAGCCTTAATATTAGCCTGATGTCTTTGCCATTTCGGCCTCTCCTGTAGTGACGTCAGGTACTCGTTGTGCCATCTCTTCCAAAAGCCTTGAACCATCGATTGGATATGGCGGTATTGATCCAAGCGGTTGGTTGGGACACTCAAGTAATTCGGCTCTGGTACTGCGGTCAATGGTTCGCCTACAAGAAAATGAGAAGGAGTGAGTTGGTTTAAATCTGAATCAGACAAGCAACACAAAGGACGAGAATTGACAATAGCTTCTATTTGACAAAGCACAGTGTAAAGGTCCTCAAAGGTCAACACAGTGGAACCCACAACTCGACGCAGGTGTGTTTTTACAGTCTTTACACCTGCCTCCCACAAGCCGCCAAAATGCGGAGCAGATGGTGGTGAAAAATGCCAAGTGATTCCCTCTTCGGCGAGAGCGGCGGATATAATGTTGTTGCGTTGTTCAGATAACATGTACTTGTGCATATCTGTCAGACAACGGCGGGCTCCATGGAAGTTGGTACCATTATCGGAATAGATATTGCTACATTTTCCGCGACGAGATATGAAGCGTCGAAAAGCGGCAAGGAAGGCGTCTGTAGTGAGGTCGCTGACCAACTCGAGATGAATGGCTTTTGTGGCCAAACATATAAATAGTGCGATGTAAGCCTTAGAAAGTTTTGGTTTCCGCGTCCGCGATAGCTTGATGGTGATTGGTCCAGCATAGTCGTTGTGCCATAAGTCACCGTACGCAACCGAAAATGTGAAATTTCATCATCAGGGTTTTCTCGCCACACGACACGTTGAAAATCGGAATGCTGATCGTCTACCCAGATCTGGCGAAACATCTTGACAACATCGGCTGTAAGCACTACGAAGTGCTGCCGAAAACGCAAACACACCCCAATCAAATCCCGCTGGATTGGTGGACCGACTAATAAGGAACTATTTAAAGACACTCCATGCGAATCCTTTGTTGACCCGTCGAACACGACACGTATTTTTTTTGTCGAAGAGTCTTGTTTTACGACCGCGTGATGTGGGAGATAAAACTGCTTGCCAGGAACTGTTCTATACTCGGCTACAGGGATGCGCGTCATATGACCAAGTTGAATATATTCAGCCATAAAATCTAGGTACATCTGGCGAAGATCTGGGTTTGACCGAAAACGGCGCTCCATAGAGTGAAGTCTAGTGATAGCAGAACCTAGAGTATCACCAAAAACTGGATCAGGGCCTTTAAAAGGTAAAGAGACGACATATTTTCCATCAGACGAACGGCTAAAAGTCTCCTTAAAATGTTGCTCGGCTGGATCTTCAACGGCTGTATTGGGCCCTGGTGGAGAGATATCTTCGACTTCCCAAAAACGTCTAAGCAAGAAGGTAGGGTCAGCGAGCTGCAGGCCAGTAAGATATGGCCAAATAGAAGTATCAAAACTTTGACACGGAAGATTTGAAGTCAGCTTTGCCAAAACAAACGCATCTACCCCTATGGTACGAGTAGCTGAGGTTACTAAAGAAGAAAGTTGAATTGAGATACGACCCTTAGTGTAACCGGCATCTAACGACGAAAGTCCATGAACGGGAATACGCGCATGTGAACGAGGAAGGCCTAATCGTTTTGCGAACGACTCAACGACGAATGATGACTGCGACCCGGAATCCAATAACACTCGGCACACAATGGGATTGCCTTGGATGTCCCTAGCAGTTGCCGAAATAGTTGGAAGAATTGTCTGTTTGCAACGACTAGGTTCAAGCGATACGTTATTGACGAGTGGAGAAGGATGTGCTGACGAGTTAACCGCGTTCGAGTGATTGGCTGAAGACAAAGAGTCCGATACAGGTGTAGAAGAGCAAGGGTTCGACGATGATTGCTTCGTTGGTGCATTTTCCAAATGAACGAGTGTATGGTGTGACGACTTGCATAGCCGGCATCTAAAGGTAGATCGACATTTATTGGCTGAGTGACCGACGCGAAGGCAATTGAAACAAAGCAAATGGCTTTTTACGAACTCGCGCCGCGAAGAATGTCTAGAGAAACAAACTTTGGACATTGAGATAAGGAATGGACGTCATAGCACTTTGGACACTTGGGCTTTGCGGAATTAGTTTCGGACACATGGGAGCGTAACGGTGGCGTAGGTTTCGCGTGAGAACGATTAAGTGGCTGACATGACTAAGAGCGTTGCATCTTGTTTGAAGAAAATCCAAAAGTGAATCAATGGTACAATCGTCTCTTGACCCAATAAAATCTGCCCAAGCCTTGCAGGAATCCGAATCTATCTTGCTAACTAACAGATAAATTAGCCAAGGATCGCGACCGGTTTTATCCAAGGCATTAAGTCCTCGCACCACCTCATCGGCACCATCAGTTATCTTACGGAGAGTTTGAACATTCGCGACACTCATCGACGGAAGAGAAAGAAACGATTGAATGAACGACCTCACAATTAGATACACTTTGTCATACCGCGCTTCAAGACGTTCCCATGCTTCGATGTAATTTGTTTCGGAGATGGGTATATGCTTCACCAAATTCGCGGCTTCGTCACGGAGGAATGACTTCAAATATTGGAATTTTTGAGTAGGTGTGAGATTTGACCGACTGTCCACGGAACCAACAAACAAGTCGCGAAACGAAGGCCAATCTTTATAATCTCTGTCGAATGGCGGAATTACAATTTTCGGCAAATGCACATTTGAGGTATTACCCCCCGAGTCGCCAAGCCTTTCCAGAAACGTTGATTGTTGGCTCACTAACCTCTCAAATACCGTCTCATTAGGATCGACTAATTGTGCACACTGACGACGATCTTTTATCGCACGCGACAATCCCTCATGGGCTTTAAGATATTTACTCTCGTAATCAACAAATTCCGCTTTTAACTCCCCGTGAAGCGATTCGTCTAACGTTTCAAGATATTCGTCCTGCAGCGTACAGAACGATTTCCACGCTTCTTCGATTTTATCTAGCCGATTTTGAAGCTGTTCTAGCGATACCGCACTATCGATTGCCTCAACGAAAATCATCGCTCGCGTTATATGTCCCTTGGCACTTGCTCTATTTACCTTTACACTCATAATGAAAAAAAGGTCTTCAAATACAAACGAATTGCGAAACACTTGATAGAAAAAAATGTCTGCGAAATGTCCAAATTAATATTGTTAACCAGGATAATTTAAATCCGGCTCGAAGGACCACTAAATGTTTAGGATTGAAACATTCCACGAGAAGAAAAAGAATATTGTATTCCCCAAATAAAATGAAATGAAACAAATATTTAAAATACTTTATAATTTTCTACTTATCTGTCCGGTGAGTCCAAGAGTGTACAGCAAAGTGAAAGTGCATTTCACCCAGCAGCAGCCACCCACCCATGCTTGTGTGCCTTATCTTTGATTGTATGTATGTTTGTACAAAAGGTGAAGAATAAATACACAAACTAGAAATGGCATTAGTTTACACAATATGGTTCGATGTCTGCTGCTGAGTGAATTGTTCTTGTAAAGCACGGCAAAAGCATCAGCCGATCGTGGGAAGACAAATTAATATGTTTTTACCTTTGTATTCATGCACCCAAATGTACATGATAGTGCAAAATTACTATCCTAATTAGATATTGGCTGGTGCTAATGCAGTGTGTCACAAGATTGGTTTAATGTTTACAATAATAATTTCTAATGTATAAAATGATTTATAATAACATAAAATGGACTTTAATTGTAGGCAAAATTAATATGCGTTTGAGTTTAAAACAATACTTGTAATTTAAAATGCTGTGTAACGCTTGCAACCTTAAAATAGATAGAGCAGGCTTAAAAGTGGAGTGCAGTGATTGCAAAACTTTTTTTCATTGTAACTGCGCTAAATTAAATGCCACCGTACTGGACTATATGAAAAAGAATAAATCTGTGTGGCGGTGTATATTATGCACTAAGCAGCGGCGTTCCTCTTTTTCCGATGCTACTGCTGTTAATGGCAAGCAAAGCCAATCTCCGATTGCAAACCAACCATCATGCAGCAAACACAATAAAAGTACAATTCAATCTCTGTCTACACCGAAAGAATCTGATAATCGTACAATAACTCTGGAAATGGTCTATAAAGAAGTTGTTTCTCTCAAGGCCATTCAACAAAATCAAGTCGATTTGCTTGCAGCTACTAACAAGCAAATTGCAATTACAAACAAGCTTTTTGAGGAAAAAATCAGTTTACTGGAGAAGAAGGTTAACAACTTGGAGCAGCAATTGCTTGGTAACAGCATCGACATCCTCAATGTTCCTCTCGGGAAGTCAAACACACCAGCAACGAACATTGATCTCGCTCTTAACATTTTTCGCAACGGTCTCAACATAAATGTTAATGAGAGTGACATCGATTTTTGCTACACAAAACAAATCAAAGTTCACGCACCTCCAGCTGCTTCTTCGTCATCTAATAAATCAGCGGCGGCAGCGGTAAACCAAACAAAAAACATTTTGCATGTCAAATTTGTCTCGCGGAACATGAAGAACAAGATAATGAGAGCAAAGAAGGAGGTATAAGCAAACTCAAAGACAACTTTAATCAACACCCAAGCAGTGAGAGAGAACTTGTATATCAACGAGAGCCTAACCTACAATACACGTCAACTATTCAAAGCAGAAGCTGCAGTTAAGCAGTCGAAGCAGTATAGCTTTTTGTATACGAGAAATGGGATTGTTTACATGAGGAAAAAAGAGAGTGATGATGCAATTAGAATTTATTGTGCATCTGATCTTCAAAAAATAGTATGAAAACACATAGCTTGCATGTAAACAATCCCGCCCTTCGTAATCATGTAAACAAAAACAAATCTTGTGATATTGTTTCGTATGAATCTAATTGTGATGAATCCTTTTGCATACATCAAAATATTCGCAGCTTAAGAAAAAATTTTGATAATTTCTTAGTCCATGTCCAGTCCCTTGTAAAGTTATCTTTAATTATTGTACTTAGTGAGATATGGGTGTATGAAAACGAGTTTGACTCTTATAACATAGAGGGTTATATTCCTTTTGGTAACTGCAACGCATCGTACTCTGCTGGCGGTATAGCAGTTTACATAAAAAGTGGTATTGTGCACGATTGCTTCAAAATCAGTTTAAAAAGTGCGGATATTATCAAAGTTAATTTTTCGCTTATAAACTCAAGTTTTACGTTGCTTTGCATTTACCGGCTACATTGCTGTCGAAAGAGTGTTTTTACCGAGGAGTTAAATGCCGTGTTAAGTATTATAGAAACGAAGAATTTAATAGTGATAGGCGACATTAAATAGATCTTCTTGACGATTCTGATTCCGAGTGTGAAGATTATATGCTACTGATGGCTTCGTATGCTCTTAAAAGTATGGTGAATATACCTACCCGCATAACATGCTCAACCAGTAGCTGCATTGACCATATATTTCTAAGACTTAATAAAAATATTAGTATGGTCTTTAATTGTGAAATGCACGACTATAAAATAACCGATCACCATTTATGTGAAATTAGTCTTCAAATGGAGTCTTCGCCTAGGAAAAATTAGCAGGTAAAAAGCCCAAATAGACTATCAAGCATTGAAGGAAAAACTCAGGTATGAATTTTGGGAAACAGTTTTCTTGGAAAGCGACTCTTCTGTGGCCTACAATGCTTTTATTGCGATCTTAATCAATCATGTCCATAGCACAACCACTAACCTAAACATCAGTCAGCGTGACTCGTTTTTACGCCTACTTAATCAAATAAAGCGTAAAAAATAAATTGCAAAAAACTGTAGAAAACACCCACAAAATCTTAGTCTGAAAAGCTATTACAATAATCTGTGCAATAGAACTAAGATTATGATAGAACAAGCACGTGATAGCTACTACTCCAATCGCTTAACTCAAGCCAGGGGAAACATAAAGAGGGAATGGGAATTAGTAAATAATATCTTAGGTAGGAAAAAGAAGTCTAATGATATTCCTAACATAGAGGTTGATAACTCAACCTTGACCGATCCACGTGCTATAGCAAATACATTCAATAGCTTCTTTGTCAATATTTCTGATACTATTAAACCCCAGCCACCTTCCAGTTGTAACTGCAATATCTCATCGAGCTTAATTGAAGTTAGATGGCAGAGTAATACGAGTAGTTTCTTTTTTCACCAGTTTATTTCCTGTGAAATTCTCAAGACAATTATAACTTTGCAAAACAAGAAAACCTGCACAAGTGATGGTATTTATGCCATAACTCTGAAAAAAATCTGTTGGGAAATTGTTGATATCTTGTGTTATCTTTTTAACCTCAGTGTAAACAGCGGCGTGTTTCCGGCGGCTCTAAAAGGGCAGAGGTTCTGCCGTTGTTTAAGAAAGGGAGTTGTAAAAATATAGCCATTTATAGATCAATTTCTCTGCTTCCCACGATATCAAAAATTTTCGAAAAATTAATGAAATCAAGAATACTGACGTTTTTAAAAAGAAGTAACTTCTTTTCAGAAGCACAGTATGGGTTTAGACCTGGGAGATCCACGGAGGATGCAATCTTAAATGTCTGCTACGATTTGTTCAGTGGAGTTAACAAAAGCCATTGTACTATGGCTCTTTTCATTGATATGACCAAAGCATTCGATATGGTGGACTTAAATATAATCTTAACAAAATTATACAAGGCTGGTTTCAGAGGAATGTCATACAATTGGTTAAAGTCTTATTTACTGGAGGGGGAGCAAAGAGTATTGGTCAATGGATTCTACAGTACTCCACTTAAGCTTAGAAATGGCGTTCCCCAAGGTTCTGTGCCAGGCCCAGTACTGTTCCTTGTTTACATAAACTCACTTTTCTTCCAGAACTTTTACGGAAATCAAATCGCATTTGCAGACGACATCGCCTTCATGTACACTGACGCTTCGCTACATGAATGCGTTGCGAAAGTTAACAACGACCTTCACTTACTTAGAATTTGGTTCATCTTTCATAAGCTTATTATTAGTGAAAAAACAAAAATAATGAACTTTAAGCTATGCCAAAATAATTTAGATAACTTTGGGTTAGTTTTTCATTCAAGCGATTGCCAAAAATTCTGTTTACCACACACCTGTGGGAAGCAAAACTTTAGCGTTATTGATAATTGTTCCACATGCTGCTTTAATATTGAAGCAGTCAAGTCTTTCAAATATCGCGGAGTTCTCGTTGATAACAAACTAAATTGGAAGGCACAAGCCCTACAGTTAAAATCATATATGGATTTATTAACACGGAAAATGTATCTCCTGAAGCCATACTGCTCGCAGATAGTACTTTCAATGCTTTATTATGGCTTAGTCCAGTCAAAGCTTCTATATGGGATTGTTAGTTGGGGAGGCACCTATCTAAGTACCCTAAGTGCACTAGTCGTTGCCCAAAAGCATATAATTAGAATTATGTGTGGCAAAAATCGCTATACGGAAGTTGGCCACTTTTTACAAGTCTTCAAGTATTACCACTCGGGAATCTATACGTTTTCAAGGTACTCAAAGAGTTCTTTAAACGAAGCGGTAATGTTCCTTTTAGGAATTCTTCGACTTATAACTTGCGAGTAAACAACATGGTACTTTTTGACATCCCACACGTGTACAAAATACATTTTATGAATTTTTGTATAGTTACTTCGCGTAGAATGTTTAACAAACTTCCTATATCTATACGAGCCAAACAAAACTCTCACTATTTTTTCAAATCACTTAAAGACTGGCTTTTTACTATGGACCCTTTAAACTTGGAGCTACTGTTGAAAATTATAACACAGTTTATTATTTTTTTTCTCTCTCATTGAAATTATTATATTTTTTTTTCTTTTTTTTCGGTTTATCTTTTGAATTTTTAAAGTTGTAACTAAAGAACACCTGATGGTACCCCACGTCAGTTATTCTTGCATACACATTTATTCATATATTTTCAATGTATCTTTCAACACAAACTTAGGTTTTAGAAGGATCTTCAATTTGTTCATCATTTTTTACTAGTAAAATAATTTTTTTGCATCCTAAATTAAAGAATTATCTATTGTTAGCTAGTTTTAAGGTGATAATGAATAAATAAATACAAAATACAAAAAAAAAAGTTCTAGATATGTCTACTATTTGAGATCTATGCAAACGATTATGGTGCGATTGCCTGCAATTCTTACACCTATGCGACGAGGGACATTTTGAAAAGCTATGCCCCTTTCATAAACAATGCAAGCAAAGTCTTAATCTTTTTGCAGCTGAAAATCCGTCCATTACTGAAGATTAATGAAACTTGAACAACTTGTAATCGAATGATTTCTCTTTTGACAAAAGATACAACATCGTTGATTGACAGCCAATGAAGTCTGAGGCCGTTGGTTGAAAGAAGATAACTTCTGTTTTTTGGACCAATTCTGGTTACACTCCACCCGAAGTTATCCCTGGCTTCCAGACATTAACACCATTTGTTGAGGACTTTTGCACACTCCTTCCATTCAGGAAACTTCTGGTAGTCCAGCTGTTCATCCCACTTTGACTGTGTTTCCGGATCAACCTTAGACATTGCAATATGTATCACTATTGCATTACATATATTCTGGAACGTTCTTATCGAAAGAAGTGAGCTGAACAGGGCAGAAATATTATCAACATAGCTCCTTAATGATGTAGAAGAAGCCTTCTGAACCTTTGGTAATTCGATTAGCTCTGAGATATATAAAATCTAAGGCATCTAAAAATATAAGGAAGTCAATGTCGTACCGTTCCTTTAGTCTTAAGAGTGCTTTTGGGTAGTTTTTCTCTGTGATTTAAAAGGCCTTAACTGTGCCAAGAGCTTGATCACTCAGACATGCCAACAGATATTTAAATTTTTCGATGTTGGCCAGGCTGAAATCATTGTTCATAGATTATTGAATGAATTTATGAAATTCATGTAGTCTGAGTACCTTCCACTAAACTTGGGCAAACGTTTTTTAGGAAACCTTGTTTACTAATTCGATGCGGAATAGCTAATGTCATATCTGCAGCACTACTTCCCCTGTCAGTTCCTAAAAGCGTGAGAACTTTTATTTTTGCTGTGACGCATAAATCTTCTAATTCAGACGCGTAAACTGGCAGCACCTACTCCGAAAGTAATATTTTATTTGTCTCAAAGCGAATAATGGTTAGTCCCACGGCGAAACCAGATGATATGCAATTACGTTGACCAAAATATCTAAATACGGCAATTATTTTAACGAATTGTGGTGAAAACGAAGAGATAACATACATATATTCCTATTTTGAAGTAAGAAATTTTAATCCAGAAAGTGATGCTATAAATCTTCTTGCAAGTTGATTATAATTTATCATGCAGTGGCACTTTCCTTCAAAACTCCGGTAAGCGATGATATAAGAGCGAAATGTAGATCGATGTACTAAAATGAAGCGTGTGAGGATAAGCTGTGTATTGTGGGTGGTACAGCTTGCAAGCGTATGGGCGAACGAACGAGCGAATAAAGCGCAAAAGGAACTAGAAAAATGCAATAGTGTGTCGGTTAATAATCGAAATTCGGGCGAAAGCTTTATGAAATTATCATATACGAGTATATTGTGATAACCACTTAAATGTGAGCAGCGACATCTGGATTTACAGAGCAGAAGATGTCGATACTCGAAGACCACAAGATTTCGATACTTGAATAACAAAGTCTCGACCATTGATGACTGGAGAGTGGAATCGAATTTTCTAGCAAATTGGAAATTGTATGGGACGCTGGATGGCGAGGATTGTTCTCGAAGTATGTCATTCGAGTATAAATTCCAGCATCCCCAAGGTATGCAAGTTAGTTCTAATGTGAAATCTGAAGTGTTAATTAGGAGAAGTGATTAAGTGGTTTAAGTAAAAGATAAGAAAAGTATAAGCGGTTGAGAAATTGGATTTAATTGAGAGAAACAATTAAATAGTGAATTGTAACTGTACTGAATAAAGGGATTTGTGTTGAAAAGAATAAGTTCTATCATTTGTACCCACACAAACATTTTACAATATGTTTAACCACAAAGGAATGTATCTCTCATTTGTGGATTTTACCAAATGAATAATGAATTCACTGAATGGCAATGACAGACTATAACTAAAAATTACAACCAAATATCGGAGATTTAAATAAGTCTCCTGGATTTTCAGAAATTGAATATGTTATCCAATGAAAATTTTGTATTTAAATTTCATGCAGCATGCAGGTCTGTTATATTACGCCCAGTAGTACCGTGGTTTCCACGTATCAATGTGGAGAAGAGTACACGAGCGGAGAGAAAGGAAAGACTTTTTGTTAATCGTTATAATAATTTCTTTTATTTAAATTTATAGATATAGTCAAAGGCCCGCTGTGTAAACCAGGGCTGCGACCTTTACTATTTTTGATTCTTTGATTATTGACTATTTTATAATACAATAAAGGACCGCTGTGTAAACCAAGGGCTGCGACCTTTACTGTTTGTGTGTCTAAATCTCTCCCTCTGTCTTGTCCTTCCCAACCACTGCCTTTTATACTAAATTTTATTCAAATTTTATCTACTTACGCAATAGCTTCAGTACAAAATAATTCTCACGATGCATTTTCCCTTTATTGATAAGATTTCCTTTTAATTTTTCCAAGTGTCCCAGTTATTACCCTTTTGTGTCAGCGCCCATGATCGTTCGTACGATCGGTCGGTAATTTGATCCGTTTGACATACAACGGCTTGCTGCCTGCCCTATGTTGTTATAGTTGAGTCGGCGTTTTGGCTTTGACCCATATAACACACTTCGTGAAGAATGCATTGAAGTACTTCATCACTTAAATGCCTGCACTGTGTTGTTATTGTAGAGTCAGCATTTTGCCTTTGACCCATATATCACACTTCGGGGTGAATGCATTGGATTGTTTACAATCGCTTGTGGCAGCGTAAAGTGGGTTCTCCACTGGGTTATGACGTTGGTATGGGAATCACTTATTCTGGACTTTGTATCTTGATTATGAGTGTGAATTATAATGTACTAGCTACAAGTACAAGTGGAAGATGCGAGTAGTGCTTATGGGGTGGGAATATAGTAAGTGTAGCGGAGTACTACACCCCATCCCCCTATTAAGAAGAAAATTACTACCTTGAAGAGGTTAATTTTCTGAAAAAGTGGCAGTGGGTGTGAAGGTTTTACGTTACAAAAGTTTCTCTTAATTTCTAGTATTTACATTATGCGATATTTTATATAATTACGTGACAATTTTTTTTTTTTTTTTTTTTTTTTTTTTTTTATACAATTCATTAGATTCCGTACTTTAATTATAATACCTGATAAGATTTTTTTTCTTATTTGATACTTTATATACTTTAATTACAGTAAGATTGTTTTTTTGTTGATTTTTGTTTTTCTCATTTGATTTGATCTTCTAGGTATTTGATATTATATACTTTAATTACAATATGTTTTTTTTTTTTTTTTTTTTTTTTGATATTTTACATATTTTAATTACATGATAAGTTGTTTTGGGTGTTTTGTTTTATATACATTTCATTCGATATCTTAATTATACGAGTAGTACCTAATAAGGTTGTCTTTTTTTTCCTTATTCATTTGATTTGATCTCTTTTTTTTCTAATACATTAGTTATACGATTGGTTTTTCTAATTATGATATTACATTTGCGATATATTTTTATTTTTAATTTTTTTTTTTTAATTTTCGGATAGGATAAAGGTAGGTGTTTCGTTAATTGGAATGTTACTATTGTTTTTGGGAAGTTTTTCATTTGACTCATGTTTTAGTTTGTACGATCTATATTGTTTGCGGAAGGCCATTATTAATAATATTATAATTATTGCATAGATTAGAATGTAGTGGTGAGCATTATTTTTGTCTATTGGAAAATTTTTCGATTCTTCTATTTTTAGATCGTTTATTGATCTGGAGACGAGCTCTAGTTCATTCTGACTTGAGTACATTACTATTGCTGTTTTCGTGAAGTTCAGGGTGTTAATGGAGGAGTTAGATAGGAATTTTGAGATGTTTAGGGGAGAAGTGAAGGAGTTGTTTATAATTGACGAGTTTTCATCGTAGGCGTGCAAGGTTAAGTCCTTGGTTTTCAAGTAACAACGTCCCGACAATGTTATTATTGCCGGTTCTTGAAGGATGTGAACGGTCATACTATTTTGACAGATTTCGTTTGCAACATATGGTTCAAGGGATGAGAATAACCATCTTTGTGGCTGATGCATTTGTATCCATACGGTGGTTAAATTAGCTTGCTTGACTATACAAGACTTGTGAAGATTGGGATTTCCAATTAAGACTTGGATTTCACATTGAGGATTAGATGTGTCGGTGTCGAATAAAGGGTGTATTATGGAGCATAGAAAGTTGTCGTTCTGGTTTTTACAGGTATTGAGTTCGTTTAGGCTCAACGGTGAAAAATGTTCCCTTTTGTAATCTACAATGATGTACTTGTTTGTAGGTTGTAGGTATATGAAATTGCCTTGGTGTTTCATTGGGAAAGGAATAACTTTGAAGATTTGGAAATTGTCTATTAGAGACAGGGGTATCTTGAATTCGTAAATTACTTTATCTTGTTTAATGGCGACGTTGGCGTTACATACGTTGGAGTTACATGATATTTTCCTCATTTACTAGACGTGGTAATCTTAGACCGGAGGGTATTTGAGGTTTAATAGTATTTAGGGCAGAACTTAGCTGATCGGGAGTTACTATAGTTGGGTGTGGTTTCCCATGTTTGACATCTGTGGCTAAATCAAGGATCTCGTCGATCGTGTTCTGATACCTTATTATGATTAGAGTTACTAGGGACGTTAAAGACTGTATTTCAGAAAATGCGTCCTGATTTTGAGTTAGGGCGCTCGTTAGTAGTGTCAGATCATAGTAGACAACGAGTTTCCATTCGGTAGAATATAGTTCGGCGTTGCCAATCTTTTTCATTTTTTTTTTTCATTTCATTTTTATTCATTCATTCATTTAAGCCCATTTTACAAATTTCATAACAGCTATATATGCACTTAAATTTGTAAGAAGGTTTTATGAGTGGATTTCAATTAACAAACTTAAGTTTAACATAAAGGCAATTACATAAATTCAAGTACTGTACAAATATTAAGTGTTTTTCATCAGTGAATGAATAAATAAATAATTAAAATTAAAAAAAATTCTATAGTTAATAAAACTAGTACCGAATGAATTGAGTCAGACAATAAAAATATAGAAAATTTTAGATTAAAAAACAAAGAAAAAATATATTGTGTGGTGGAGAGAAAAGAAAAAATTCATAATAATTAGATGTAAGTACTAGTAGATGCTACTAAATAATTAACTTAGATAGATTATCAATCTCATTGAGGTCAAAATTAAACAGCCACTTCTTGACCGCTTTATTAAAGGAAAAGAAATTACTAGAGCGCCTTATTTCAATGGGTAGTTTATTAAAGATACGAGGAGCTACAGAAGAGTAATAACTTAAGAAGAGATGAGTATTGTGTGAAGGAATGAAAGCAAGATTCATAGAAGAGCTGCGAAGACCATAGGTATTCGGATCATGATTTAATGAGTATCCGCTTCTTAAGAAAAAGATTTTTAATACTTTATAGAAATAAAGATGCTTTAGAGGCAATATAAAAGAATGTGTAAAGAGTGGGAAACTATGTTCATGGCGCCTTTTTTTCCAGATAATTCTCAGCACATATTTTTGTAAAACAAGCAAAGGTTGCATTTTGTTTTTGTGTGTTCCGCCCCAGCAAGTTAAACCATATTGCAATTTGGATTGAACAAGACCATAATAAAACGTTTGTAAAAGTTTTTTTGAGCAAAAAAGTCTCAAATGGTAAAGGGTTCTGGTTGTTTTCAGCAGGTATTTCTTTAAGGAAGTAGTGTGAGCATTCCAATTTAACCTGCTATCGAACTCGAGTCCGAGATACTTAAAGACCTGTACGTTACCAATGACAAAACAGCTAGGTAGGCAATCTATGGAAGTGTTATATGTACAAGATCTTTCGGAAAGCGATTCACAGCAATTGTCAGAGTTTATCAACATATTATTGCAGTACGCACTATGAAATGTAAAAACTGGAAGTTCTAAATGCAAAGAAGATATCTCTTCAAGATATATCCCTGCTTTGTTGTCGACGGGAGTAATTTGTATTTTTCCGAGGGTGAGAGTTAGCCCGAGTAAAATGGTGACGAGAGTTGATGACATCTGGAAGAAGGGGTTGTGTGACATTTAATAAATGATAGAGGGAATTACTTTTGGTTGTGTTCGTGTGTTTTGTATTCTCTTATGTGTTTTTCTGTTCCATAAAAAAAAATATTTACTAAAAAAAATTTGTATTTACATGAAGGGAGAATTATTCACTAACATATTCTAGATTGTGTGGTGGAGTGTGAGCCACAGGGTTGTATCTTCTTGTCATTTGATGTTTTAACACATAGGTTGGACAGAAATCCAACTCGAAGTCTTCCTCTCTTAAACCGAAACTTATGATGTCACCGAATTTTAACTCCGTTAAGAAGTTTGGACGTATTCTCATTCCGTTGACGAATTGTCATAGATGAGTACCGATCGATCTCTAGTGTCGATATGAATGGTAGCATGTATGGGCGAAACGAGTGGAGTTGGTAGATGGATGATGTTAGGGTATCCATTGCCGATTTTAATGATCCGACGACACAAGGGAATTTCGGTTTACGATACCGTATTCGAATTTGGGGAGTAGTATATGGATTCCATTCTTGTAAAAGAAGAAGAAATATTGTTGGAAATTATGAAGGTTGATTAATTGAAGTTTTTAGTTCATGGGTTTACTCGTGGAAGGGTTGAAGGTTATTGTTGTGGATAACTTTGGTCTTTTTTGCTATTTTTATTATGGAGTTCTCATTGGATACAATTTTTAATACCTCAAATGGACCTTCCCATAGTGGAGACAGTTTGTTCTTCCTAGCATTGCTTTTTAATAATACCTTATCACCGACATTGAAAGTTTTAAAATTTGATTTTTTATCGAAATATTGTTTAGAGCTTTCTTTTTTCCTTTTTAGTATTTCCCTGGCAGTTTGGTATCCATATTGTAACCGTGCCCTTAGTTCGTTCGCATAGTTTTCATAGTTGTATGAAACTTTTGGCTGTTGAGTTAGCTTGCTGGGGATGTTGGCTGGATAACCATAAAGCAGTTCGTAAGGCGTGTAGCCAGTGCTTGAATGAGGAGTTGTGTTATACACAAACATCGCGTAGGGAATCCATGTATCCCATGTAAGAGGATCTTGATTGACGTAGTGACGTAGATACTCTATTAAAGTCCTGTGACTGCGCTCGAGTGCTCCGTTAGTCTGAGGATGATAAGGTGTAGTGTTCAGTTTTTTGATTTTCATCAGTGAACACATTTCCGTAAACATTTTGCTTAAGAAATTGGCACCTTGATCCGTGAGTAGCGAGAATGGGATGCCATGTCGGCACACAATATTCTCGACGAACACTCTTGCGACTGTTGGAGCCTCCGCATTTGGTAAGGCATACGCTTCGGAGTATTTAGTCAAGTCGTCTTGAAACGTTAGTAGATATTTGTGATCCGCATAGCTTGTTGGCAAAGGTCCAACTATATCTAGCGCGATCCTTTCAAACGGTCTTGCACTAGTCGTAGTGATCTTCATGGGTAATGGTGGGTTTTTCCTGCTTTTGTTTATTTGACATGAAGAACATTTTCGGATGTACTCAGCTATGTCTGCTGCCATTGTGGGCCAGTAGTACATGGACTTGATCCTTTTTAATGTTCGGGTGGTTCCTTGATGTACCCCGAATGGTGAGTCGTGATATTCAAAGAGTAATTCACGTATGTATATTTTTAGGGTCCGTTACCACTATCCTGTCGTCAATATAAACAGTGATAGTTATATCCAGAGTTTGAAAAGTTTTTTCAAGAAGGTTTCTGAAGTTTAACCTATGGTCGTTCCCTATTGCGGGAAGAGAAAGTCCTATAGATTTAAAACATTCCTTCGTACATGTTTCTTTGATGTCGTTCAGACAAGATGTCACAATCTTTTCGTCAGACTGACTTCTGATCGGTATTGGGAGAGTGACAACATGAAAAGGTGCTTGATTAGGCAGTGCTAGCCTAGTACTTTTCCCTGCTTGGGGTTTCCTAAACTGAGGAGATTTGGATTTCAGAATCTCTTCGTCATGTGATTCTATTAGGGGCAATACTATGACTTTGTATTTGGCTAGTCTGTCCGAGAAAATTGAACCCGTTTGTTCTTGAAGGACGAGACTGGAAAGAACTTGAATTTCTGGAGGATTAAGACATATTACTTGTGAAGATTCCCTGCTTTTGTTTTGACTACGGGTGGTTATACGTACAGTGTGTTGCTTTACACTTTCTTTCTCGATCGGTAAGCGACTTAATGCGTCTGTGTTTGAATTGGTTTTTCCCGCTTTGTAAATAATTTCATACTCGTATTCGTCGAGTAGAATTCTCCATCGTGCCAATCTTGACGTTGGATCTTTAAGATTCATAAGCCACTGCAAGGGCTTGTGGTCTGTACATATTTTAAATTTGCGACCATATATATACGGACGGAATTGTTTGACGGCGTATATTATACCCAATAATTCTTTCTCCGTAGTACTGTACCGAGTTTCGGCATCGTTCAGAGTGCGGCTGGCGAAGCAAATTGGTTTGTCTTGGCCGACTATTCCTTGGGATAAGATAGCACCTAATCCAATATCACTGGCATCCGTGGTTACTATGAAGTCTTCCTTGAAATCTGGATAAGATAGGATGGGAGGTTCTATTAATTTATTTTTTAGGGATTGGAATGCTTCGTCACAGAATGCATCCCATTTAAAATCTACATCCTTTTTTAATAGTTTAGTTAAAGGTTTTGCTATTGTAGAAAAATTATGGATAAATCTCCTGTAGTAACCTACGAATCCTAAAAACGATTTTATTCCCTTTACTGACCTAGGTATGGGGAATGTTTTAACTGCTTTAATTTTCTCGGGATCTGGTCTGAGGCCGTGTTCTGAAATGATATGTCCTAAATACTTCAATTCTTTCTTTAGAAAATTGCATGGGGGTGGGGGTGGTGTAGTGGTAGTAGCAAACGCTTCTCACTCGGAGGGTCCAGGTTCGAATCCTGCCCATGGCAAAATCAGTTTTTCATTGTATAATTGGAACTCAGACAAAAAAATTCTGCGTGTGAAGGCATAACACTGACACGTAGATTTGGCTGTTATAAGAGTTTCAAGCAATGAAAAAAATACTGGGAATTATATCTCGAATCACTCTGAGTGAAGAAAAACTCTCCGTCCTATTCGGACTCCCACCCCTGGAGAGCAAACATAGAAACCAAACACACCTGAGTTTCTCAAACCACTACAAAAACAATTTTCCTTTCTCCTCCTTCTATCTTTCCGCCCGCGCCCTGGCAACAGTAAAAGGGTATCAACCCCTTAGGCGCGCGTAAATTATAAAAAAAAAAAAAAAAAAAAAAAATTTGTTGGGCTGGAGTTTTAGGTTATTTTGACGTAACCGATTAAAGACTCGAATTAGTTTGGCGTTGTGATCTTTCAAATCGTAACCGTACAAAACGATGTCGTCGACATATACGAAACAGTTGAATCCTTATAGACCCGTCAGTACTGTATTCATCAGACGTTGAAAAGTTGCTGGGGCGTTTCTCAGGCCAAATGGCATACGATTGTACTCGTAATGTCCATAAGGGGTACTGAATGCCGTTTTGCATCTATCTTCTTTGTTCATACAGATTTGATGAAATCCGTTTGCCAAATCGAGGGTGCTAAAATATTTTGCCCTGCCAAGTTGGTCTAGTATATCCGTGATGTTGGGTAGTGGGTATGCATCAGCAATCGTCAATTCGTTTAACCGACAAAAATCTACCACTACTCTCCAACGCTTGTTGCCTTCCTTGTCTGGTTTCTTGGGAACCAGAAACAAAGGGGAGTTCCACGGGCTTGCACTAGGCTGGATTATTCCTTCGTCTAGCATTTCGTTCACCTGTCTGTGGATCTCGTTCCTGTTTGCATCAGGAAGTCGGTAAGGTTTCACGTATAATGGAGGCTTGTATTGGTCAGTTATGATTCTATGACTTAATGCTTCTGTACACGAGAGTTTGTCGCCTTCAAGAAAGAATAAGTCATTGAATTCTCTGCAAATTTTAAACACCGTATCTTTTTCTTCCCGGTTGCAATGATCCAGGTCTATGACTGATTTGAGTTTGTCTAGTCTACCTTTGATCTTGACGTTGGGTGTATCAGTTACCAAACTAAAATTGTCCAGAGTGTCCCACTCGATATTGATGTCCTCTGTCTTTAGGACTTGTTCCTTGTCTAGGGTGTTCATCATTAGAACTTTGATGTTCGCATTGTGGGCTCGGGTCAGGCTCTCGCCGAGATAAATGCCTGGAAGAATTTGCTTTTTATGAATTAATATGTCTCTTTGATTTATTTCATCAAATGGAATTTTTATTATATATTGAGATCGGGGTTTCAGCCTTATTGTTCGGCTGGTGACTCCCTTTTTTCCTATTTTATTGTTTAATATTTCTTTTTTGCTAGTACTATCATCTGCCTCAGTCTTAACTGCTAAGCTCTCTCTTGACTTAGTCTTACTGTTGTTTGCTGGGAGATTTTTATTATTTTCCTCGGTCCTAACTGCTAAGTTCTTCGATGTGACATTCAAACTTGGTTAGGAAATCGTTATCCAAGTATGCCATCGAATGATAGGTTAAGGTGGCTAGGTACCACCTGAAACGAATGCTCTAGCGGGATCGAGTATTCGTCAGTCCTTAGTTCTATAGTTCCAACTATTTCCCCTATAGTTTGAACCGAATCACCCGCTATTGTGGCTAAAATACATTTATTAGAGCTTGAAATGTTGGTCTTTGTTCTTGTTGATTTAATTATGCTGATGTCAGCGCCTGTGTCAAGCAAGAACGTTGCCGAATATTTGTCCCATGGACTAAATTTTACTCGTATCACTGGCTCTTGATATTCGTCACAGAATGATACGAGCGTTGTTAATTGGACTAGTGGATGTCGGCTTGGGTCTGTACTCGGGCTAGATTTTCGACTGCATCTACCCGAGTCGTCCCGTTTCCCATTATGGTTCCGTTTAGGAATTTCTGGTTACCGTACTCGCTGGTGGCGAATTGCCTAACTTCGTGAGGAGCGTTTTGAGAGTTATTCATTTGACCAGTATCAGGAGTGTTTTTACGAAAGGGGTTTAGTTTGGGCAAAACTCCGATGTCTATCAGACGTGTCCTACATACGGCTTCGCAATGTTTAGGTTTTTTGCAATAGCTACATTTTAGGAGTTGTACCTCTTTCTTGATGTTCTGTGGAGCGAAATTTGGATAATTGGTATTTTGAAAACATGTGGCAGAAGTGTGCCCCACTTTGTTGCAGGTTTGGCAGACGGGTTTTTTGTGGACGACATTCGAGTTCCTAAAACAAGAAGGGGATGTGTGTCCTACCTTATTGCAGGTTTGACAAATAATTTTATTCGAAGGACTGGAAAGGTTTGGGTTGCTGTAGCAGGTCGCCGATGTATGTCCGACTCTATTACATGTCTGAAAAACGGGCCTGGAAGAAGAATTTTCAGTTTTAGTGGACCTGTTGGTACCTGTTTGAGTGGTCCGTTCGAGCCGAGCCGAATGCTCCTCCGCGTAGGAGACTGCTCGTTTCAGGTCCTTTTCGCCGTGGGCTTGAACCATAAATTTGAGGTTCTGGTTCTTTAATCCATCCTCGAAAACTTGGATGGCCAGACGATCGTTTTCGTCGGCTAGGAACCGTCGGACAGCTTCGTCGTTGGTGGTGGCGAAAGTAGCAGAGTTCAAGGAGGTCAGTAATCGACTGATGCGATCACCGTACGCTCTGATTGTTTCGTCTGCCCTTTGTTGAACCCTCAGCAACTCATTCTGTACCGATGACCGTGACTTCTCTTCCCTGAATTGTTTCTCCAATTCAGTTACTAAGTCATTCCATTTGTTAAATGACTTTAGTTGGACTAGTTCGAATGCCGGTCCTTGAAGTCAGGTTTTCACAAATTCTAGGAAGAGCTTGTGTTCTGGCTCTGTCTTTATTGATGTAAACAGTATATTGCCGCACGCGATGAATTTGTTTAACTCTTCCGGATCTCCGCTGAATGCCGGGATTAAATTATATATGTTGTTTAGACTGATTTTATATTCTGACATGTTGGTGTCAGGGTCTGAATATTCGTCGTTGGGAAAAGGCAAATTTTCAAAAAGCCGCAGGATAGCAGCCTGCTTACGGGTAGTAATTTTGGAAGGGGAAGGAGGAACAGCTTTGGTAGGTTCAAAGTTTTTTTTTTTTTTTTTTGATTTTTTGAAAAAAAATTCTTATGAATGTTAAAGTTAAAAAATTTTCTTATTACTAATATTTACTTTTCTAATTTTTCCTTGTTGAATGGTGAGGTCCTTTTTGCAGCTAATTTGTCCTGTTTGTTTTATTTTGGTACGTTTTGAAGGTGTGCCGGGTAAACTTCACGCCCTAGAGTTGGTGATTATGACCCGGTCTTTGACACTGCCCAAATTTTTGCCTCGGCGTCCGATGTGGAATTCGCCAGGTCTTACTTTTATGGGACTTTTTTGCACTATTTTACAAAAAAAATGTTACTCCTGGTGTGTAGCCCCAGTACGCATCGAGTTCAGTTATGACTCGTCTTTGGTAGCAGGATCCGTTCGTTACGGGTATCCCACCGCTGCCACCAAATGTTATATTACGCCCAGTAGTACCGTGCTTTCCACGTATCAATGTGGAGAAGAGTACACGAGCGGAGAGAAAGGAAAGACTTTTTGTTAATCGTTATAATAATTTCTTTTATTTAAATTTATAGATATAGTCAAAGGCCCGCTGTGTAAACCAGGGCTGCGACCTTTACTATTTTTGATTCTTTGATTATTGACTATTTTATAATACAATAAAGGCCCGCTGTGTAAACCAAGGGCTGCGACCTTTACTGTTTGTGTGTCTAAATCTCTCCCTCTGTCTTGTCCTTCCCAACCACTGCCTTTTATACTAAATTTTATTCAAATTTTATCTACTTACGCAATAGCTTCAGTACAAAATAATTCTCACGATGCATTTTCCCTTTATTGATAAGATTTCCTTTTAATTTTTCCAAGTGTCCCAGTTATTACCCTTTTGTGTCAGCGCCCATGATCGTTCGTACGATCGGTCGGTAATTTGATCCGTTTGACATACAACGGCTTGCTGCCTGCCCTATGTTGTTATAGTTGAGTCGGCGTTTTGGCTTTGACCCATATAACACACTTCGTGAAGAATGCATTGAAGTACTTCATCACTTAAATGCCTGCACTGTGTTGTTATTGTAGAGTCAGCATTTTGCCTTTGACCCATATATCACACTTCGGGGTGAATGCATTGGATTGTTTACAATCGCTTGTGGCAGCGTAAAGTGGGTTCTCCACTGGGTTATGACGTTGGTATGGGAATCACTTATTCTGGACTTTGTATCTTGATTATGAGTGTGAATTATAATGTACTAGCTACAAGTACAAGTGGAAGATGCGAGTAGTGCTTATGGGGTGGGAATATAGTAAGTGTAGCGGAGTAATACACCCCATCCCCCTATTAAGAAGAAAATTACTACCTTGAAGAGGTTAATTTTCTGAAAAAGTGGCAGTGGGTGTGAAGGTTTTACGTTACAAAAGTTTCTCTTAATTTCTAGTATTTACATTATGCGATATTTTATATAATTACGTGACAATTTTTTTTTTTTTTTTTTTTTTTTTTTATACAATTCATTAGATTCCGTACTTTAATTATAATACCTGATAAGATTTTTTTTCTTATTTGATACTTTATATACTTTAATTACAGTAAGATTGTTTTTTTGTTGATTTTTGTTTTTCTCATTTGATTTGATCTTCTAGGTATTTGATATTATATACTTTAATTACAATATGTTTTTTTTTTTTTTTTTTTTTTGATATTTTACATATTTTAATTACATGATAAGTTGTTTTGGGTGTTTTGTTTTATATACATTTCATTCGATATCTTAATTATACGAGTAGTACCTAATAAGGTTGTCTTTTTTTTCCTTATTCATTTGATTTGATCTCTTTTTTTTCTAATACATTAGTTATACGATTGGTTTTTCTAATTATGATATTACATTTGCGATATATTTTTATTTTTAATTTTTTTTTTTTAATTTTCGGATAGGATAAAGGTAGGTGTTTCGTTAATTGGAATGTTACTATTGTTTTTGGGAAGTTTTTCATTTGACTCATGTTTTAGTTTGTACGATCTATATTGTTTGCGGAAGGCCATTATTAATAATATTATAATTATTGCATAGATTAGAATGTAGTGGTGAGCATTATTTTTGTCTATTGGAAAATTTTTCGATTCTTCTATTTTTAGATCGTTTATTGATCTGGAGACGAGCTCTAGTTCATTCTGACTTGAGTACATTACTATTGCTGTTTTCGTGAAGTTCAGGGTGTTAATGGAGGAGTTAGATAGGAATTTTGAGATGTTTAGGGGAGAAGTGAAGGAGTTGTTTATAATTGACGAGTTTTCATCGTAGGCGTGCAAGGTTAAGTCCTTGGTTTTCAAGTAACAACGTCCCGACAATGTTATTATTGCCGGTTCTTGAAGGATGTGAACGGTCATACTATTTTGACAGATTTCGTTTGCAACATATGGTTCAAGGGATGAGAATAACCATCTTTGTGGCTGATGCATTTGTATCCATACGGTGGTTAAATTAGCTTGCTTGACTATACAAGACTTGTGAAGATTGGGATTTCCAATTAAGACTTGGATTTCACATTGAGGATTAGATGTGTCGGTGTCGAATAAAGGGTGTATTATGGAGCATAGAAAGTTGTCGTTCTGGTTTTTACAGGTATTGAGTTCGTTTAGGCTCAACGGTGAAAAATGTTCCCTTTTGTAATCTACAATGATGTACTTGTTTGTAGGTTGTAGGTATATGAAATTGCCTTGGTGTTTCATTGGGAAAGGAATAACTTTGAAGATTTGGAAATTGTCTATTAGAGACAGGGGTATCTTGAATTCGTAAATTACTTTATCTTGTTTAATGGCGACGTTGGCGTTACATACGTTGGAGTTACATGATATTTTCCTCATTTACTAGACGTGGTAATCTTAGACCGGAGGGTATTTGAGGTTTAATAGTATTTAGGGCAGAACTTAGCTGATCGGGAGTTACTATAGTTGGGTGTGGTTTCCCATGTTTGACATCTGTGGCTAAATCAAGGATCTCGTCGATCGTGTTCTGATACCTTATTATGATTAGAGTTACTAGGGACGTTAAAGACTGTATTTCAGAAAATGCGTCCTGATTTTGAGTTAGGGCGCTCGTTAGTAGTGTCAGATCATAGTAGACAACGAGTTTCCATTCGGTAGAATATAGTTCGGCGTTGCCAATCTTTTTCATTTTTTTTTTTCATTTCATTTTTATTCATTCATTCATTTAAGCCCATTTTACAAATTTCATAACAGCTATATATGCACTTAAATTTGTAAGAAGGTTTTATGAGTGGATTTCAATTAACAAACTTAAGTTTAACATAAAGGCAATTACATAAATTCAAGTACTGTACAAATATTAAGTGTTTTCATCAGTGAATGAATAAATAAATAATTAAAATTAAAAAAAATTCTATAGTTAATAAAACTAGTACCGAATGAATTGAGTCAGACAATAAAAATATAGAAAATTTTAGATTAAAAAACAAAGAAAAAATATATTGTGTGGTGGAGAGAAAAGAAAAAATTCATAATAATTAGATGTAAGTACTAGTAGATGCTACTAAATAATTAACTTAGATAGATTATCAATCTCATTGAGGTCAAAATTAAACAGCCACTTCTTGACCGCTTTATTAAAGGAAAAGAAATTACTAGAGCGCCTTATTTCAATGGGTAGTTTATTAAAGATACGAGGAGCTACAGAAGAGTAATAACTTAAGAAGAGATGAGTATTGTGTGAAGGAATGAAAGCAAGATTCATAGAAGAGCTGCGAAGACCATAGGTATTCGGATCATGATTTAATGAGTATCCGCTTCTTAAGAAAAAGATTTTTAATACTTTATAGAAATAAAGATGCTTTAGAGGCAATATAAAAGAATGTGTAAAGAGTGGGAAACTATGTTCATGGCGCCTTTTTTTCCAGATAATTCTCAGCACATATTTTTGTAAAACAAGCAAAGGTTGCATTTTGTTTTTGTGTGTTCCGCCCCAGCAAGTTAAACCATATTGCAATTTGGATTGAACAAGACCATAATAAAACGTTTGTAAAAGTTTTTTTGAGCAAAAAAGTCTCAAATGGTAAAGGGTTCTGGTTGTTTTCAGCAGGTATTTCTTTAAGGAAGTAGTGTGAGCATTCCAATTTAACCTGCTATCGAACTCGAGTCCGAGATACTTAAAGACCTGTACGTTACCAATGACAAAACAGCTAGGTAGGCAATCTATGGAAGTGTTATATGTACAAGATCTTTCGGAAAGCGATTCACAGCAATTGTCAGAGTTTATCAACATATTATTGCAGTACGCACTATGAAATGTAAAAACTGGAAGTTCTAAATGCAAAGAAGATATCTCTTCAAGATATATCCCTGCTTTGTTGTCGACGGGAGTAATTTGTATTTTTCCGAGGGTGAGAGTTAGCCCGAGTAAAATGGTGACGAGAGTTGATGACATCTGGAAGAAGGGGTTGTGTGACATTTAATAAATGATAGAGGGAATTACTTTTGGTTGTGTTCGTGTGTTTTGTATTCTCTTATGTGTTTTTCTGTTCCATAAAAAAAAATATTTACTAAAAAAAATTTGTATTTACATGAAGGGAGAATTATTCACTAACATATTCTAGATTGTGTCGTGGAGTGTGAGCCACAGGGTTGTATCTTCTTGTCATTTGATGTTTTAACACATAGGTTGGACAGAAATCCAACTCGAAGTCTTCCTCTCTTAAACCGAAACTTATGATGTCACCGAATTTTAACTCCGTTAAGAAGTTTGGACGTATTCTCATTCCGTTGACGAATTGTCATAGATGAGTACCGATCGATCTCTAGTGTCGATATGAATGGTAGCATGTATGGGCGAAACGAGTGGAGTTGGTAGATGGATGATGTTAGGGTATCCATTGCCGATTTTAATGATCCGACGACACAAGGGAATTTCGGTTTACGATACCGTATTCGAATTTGGGGAGTAGTATATGGATTCCATTCTTGTAAAAGAAGAAGAAATATTGTTGGAAATTATGAAGGTTGATTAATTGAAGTTTTTAGTTCATGGGTTTACTCGTGGAAGGGTTGAAGGTTATTGTTGTGGATAACTTTGGTCTTTTTTGCTATTTTTATTATGGAGTTCTCATTGGATACAATTTTTAATACCTCAAATGGACCTTCCCATAGTGGAGACAGTTTGTTCTTCCTAGCATTGCTTTTTAATAATACCTTATCACCGACATTGAAAGTTTTAAAATTTGATTTTTTATCGAAATATTGTTTAGAGCTTTCTTTTTTCCTTTTTAGTATTTCCCTGGCAGTTTGGTATCCGTATTGTAACCGTGCCCTTAGTTCGTTCGCATAGTTTTCATAGTTGTATGAAACTTTTGGCTGTTGAGTTAGCTTGCTGGGGATGTTGGCTGGATAACCATAAAGCAGTTCGTAAGGCGTGTAGCCAGTGCTTGAATGAGGAGTTGTGTTATACACAAACATCGCGTAGGGAATCCATGTATCCCATGTAAGAGGATCTTGATTGACGTAGTGACGTAGATACTCTATTAAAGTCCTGTGACTGCGCTCGAGTGCTCCGTTAGTCTGAGGATGATAAGGTGTAGTGTTCAGTTTTTTGATTTTCATCAGTGAACACATTTCCGTAAACATTTTGCTTAAGAAATTGGCACCTTGATCCGTGAGTAGCGAGAATGGGATGCCATGTCGGCACACAATATTCTCGACGAACACTCTTGCGACTGTTGGAGCCTCCGCATTTGGTAAGGCATACGCTTCGGAGTATTTAGTCAAGTCGTCTTGAAACGTTAGTAGATATTTGTGATCCGCATAGCTTGTTGGCAAAGGTCCAACTATATCTAGCGCGATCCTTTCAAACGGTCTTGCACTAGTCGTAGTGATCTTCATGGGTAATGGTGGGTTTTTCCTGCTTTTGTTTATTTGACATGAAGAACATTTTCGGATGTACTCAGCTATGTCTGCTGCCATTGTGGGCCAGTAGTACATGGACTTGATCCTTTTTAATGTTCGGGTGGTTCCTTGATGTACCCCGAATGGTGAGTCGTGATATTCAAAGAGTAATTCACGTATGTATATTTTTAGGGTCCGTTACCACTATCCTGTCGTCAATATAAACAGTGATAGTTATATCCAGAGTTTGAAAAGTTTTTTCAAGAAGGTTTCTGAAGTTTAACCTATGGTCGTTCCCTATTGCGGGAAGAGAAAGTCCTATAGATTTAAAACATTCCTTCGTACATGTTTCTTTGATGTCGTTCAGACAAGATGTCACAATCTTTTCGTCAGACTGACTTCTGATCGGTATTGGGAGAGTGACAACATGAAAAGGTGCTTGATTAGGCAGTGCTAGCCTAGTACTTTTCCCTGCTTGGGGTTTCCTAAACTGATGAGATTTGGATTTCAGAATCTCTTCGTCATGTGATTCTATTAGGGGCAATACTATGACTTTGTATTTGGCTAGTCTGTCCGAGAAAATTGAACCCGTTTGTTCTTGAAGGACGAGACTGGAAAGAACTTGAATTTCTGGAGGATTAAGACATATTACTTGTGAAGATTCCCTGCTTTTGTTTTGACTACGGGTGGTTATACGTACAGTGTGTTGCTTTACACTTTCTTTCTCGATCGGTAAGCGACTTAATGCGTCTGTGTTTGAATTGGTTTTTCCCGCTTTGTAAATAATTTCATACTCGTATTCGTCGAGTAGAATTCTCCATCGTGCCAATCTTGACGTTGGATCTTTAAGATTCATAAGCCACTGCAAGGGCTTGTGGTCTGTACATATTTTAAATTTGCGACCATATATATACGGACGGAATTGTTTGACGGCGTATATTATACCCAATAATTCTTTCTCCGTAGTACTGTACCGAGTTTCGGCATCGTTCAGAGTGCGGCTGGCGAAGCAAATTGGTTTGTCTTGGCCGACTATTCCTTGGGATAAGATAGCACCTAATCCAATATCACTGGCATCCGTGGTTACTATGAAGTCTTCCTTGAAATCTGGATAAGATAGGATGGGAGGTTCTATTAATTTATTTTTTAGGGATTGGAATGCTTCGTCACAGAATGCATCCCATTTAAAATCTACATCCTTTTTTAATAGTTTAGTTAAAGGTTTTGCTATTGTAGAAAAATTATGGATAAATCTCCTGTAGTAACCTACGAATCCTAAAAACGATTTTATTCCCTTTACTGACCTAGGTATGGGGAATGTTTTAACTGCTTTAATTTTCTCGGGATCTGGTCTGAGGCCGTGTTCTGAAATGATATGTCCTAAATACATCAATTCTTTCTTTAGAAAATTGCATGGGGGTGGGGGTGGTGTAGTGGTAGTAGCAAACGCTTCTCACTCGGAGGGTCCAGGTTCGAATCCTGCCCATGGCAAAATCAGTTTTTCATTGTATAATTGGAACTCAGACAAAAAAATTCTGCGTGTGAAGGCATAACACTGACACGTAGATTTGGCTGTTATAAGAGTTTCAAGCAATGAAAAAAATACTGGGAATTATATCTCGAATCACTCTGAGTGAAGAAAAACTCTCCGTCCTATTCGGACTCCCACCCCTGGAGAGCAAACATAGAAACCAAACACACCTGAGTTTCTCAAACCACTACAAAAACAATTTTCCTTTCTCCTCCTTCTAACTTTCCGCCCGCGCCCTGGCAACAGCAAAAGGGTATCAACCCCTTAGGCGCGCGTAAATTATAAAAAAAAAAAAAAAAAAAATTTGTTGGGCTGGAGTTTTAGGTTATTTTGACGTAACCGATTAAAGACTCGAATTAGTTTGGCGTTGTGATCTTTCAAATCGTAACCGTACAAAACGATGTCGTCGACATATACGAAACAGTTGAATCCTTATAGACCCGTCAGTACTGTATTCATCAGACGTTGAAAAGTTGCTGGGGCGTTTCTCAGGCCAAATGGCATACGATTGTACTCGTAATGTCCATAAGGGGTACTGAATGCCGTTTTGCATCTATCTTCTTTGTTCATACAGATTTGATGAAATCCGTTTGCCAAATCGAGGGTGCTAAAATATTTTGCCCTGCCAAGTTGGTCTAGTATATCCGTGATGTTGGGTAGTGGGTATGCATCAGCAATCGTCAATTCGTTTAACCGACAAAAATCTACCACTACTCTCCAACGCTTGTTGCCTTCCTTGTCTGGTTTCTTGGGAACCAGAAACAAAGGGGAGTTCCACGGGCTTGCACTAGGCTGGATTATTCCTTCGTCTAGCATTTCGTTCACCTGTCTGTGGATCTCGTTCCTGTTTGCATCAGGAAGTCGGTAAGGTTTCACGTATAATGGAGGCTTGTATTGGTCAGTTATGATTCTATGACTTAATGCTTCTGTACACGAGAGTTTGTCGCCTTCAAGAAAGAATAAGTCATTGAATTCTCTGCAAATTTTAAACACCGTATCTTTTTCTTCCCGGTTGCAATGATCCAGGTCTATGACTGATTTGAGTTTGTCTAGTCTACCTTTGATCTTGACGTTGGGTGTATCAGTTACCAAACTAAAATTGTCCAGAGTGTCCCACTCGATATTGATGTCCTCTGTCTTTAGGACTTGTTCCTTGTCTAGGGTGTTCATCATTAGAACTTTGATGTTCGCATTGTGGGCTCGGGTCAGGCTCTCGCCGAGATAAATGCCTGGAAGAATTTGCTTTTTATGAATTAATATGTCTCTTTGATTTATTTCATCAAATGGAATTTTTATTATATATTGAGATCGGGGTTTCAGCCTTATTGTTCGGCTGGTGACTCCCTTTTTTCCTATTTTATTGTTTAATATTTCTTTTTTGCTAGTACTATCATCTGCCTCAGTCTTAACTGCTAAGCTCTCTCTTGACTTAGTCTTACTGTTGTTTGCTGGGAGATTTTTATTATTTTCCTCGGTCCTAACTGCTAAGTTCTTCTTAGTCTTATTGTTGGCCGGGAGTTTCCTCTTATTCTCCTCGGTCCTAACTGCTAAGTTCTCTCTTGACTTACTGTTGGCCGGGAGTTTCTTCTTATCTTCCTCGGTCCTAACTGCTAAGTTCTCCTTAGTCTTAATGTTGGCCGGGAGTTTCTTCTTATACTCCTCGGTCCTAACTGCTAAGTTCTCTCTTGATTTGGTGTTGGCCGGGAGTTTCTTCTTATTTCCCTCGGTGTTTGTTCCATTACAAGCGGTTGATTTAACAGTGGCTCGGACCAGGCATGAATTCCGTGAATCACCAGATCCGGTCCATAGACAGTCGGTATCGGGTATCGATTCCCATCGAGACTGCATGTCTTCCACACCGATGCCTGGTTGGCAGTCGGGGTTAATTGTGGAATCAACAAAGTTCGTATGGCCAGGCTCTGCACCGTTGCTTCTAGTGTTGATCAAATCGCTGGTATTAGGTATACCTCGGGTTCTTAATTTTACTTGTCGTTTGGGAAAATCGATGTGACATTGAAACTTGGTTAGGAAATCGTTATCCAAGTATGCCATCGAATGATAGGTTAAGGTGGCTAGGTACCACCTGAAACGAATGCTCTAGCGGGATCGAGTATTCGTCAGTCCTTAGTTCTATAGTTCCAACTATTTCCCCTATAGTTTGAACCGAATCACCCGCTATTGTGGCTAAAATACATTTATTAGAGCTTGAAATGTTGGTCTTTGTTCTTGTTGATTTAATTATGCTGATGTCAGCGCCTGTGTCAAGCAAGAACGTTGCCGAATATTTGTCCCATGGACTAAATTTTACTCGTATCACTGGCTCTTGATATTCGTCACAGAATGATACGAGCGTTGTTAATTGGACTAGTGGATGTCGGCTTGGGTCTATACTCGGGCTAGATTTTCGACTGCATCTACCCGAGTCGTCCCGTTTCCCATTATGGTTCCGTTTAGGAATTTCTGGTTACCGTACTCGCTGGTGGCGAATTGCCTAACTTCGTGAGGAGCGTTTTGAGAGTTATTCATTTGACCAGTATCAGGAGTGTTTTTACGAAAGGGGTTTAGTTTGGGCAAAACTCCGATGTCTATCAGACGTGTCCTACATACGGCTTCGCGATGTTTAGGTTTTTTGCAATAGCTACATTTTAGGAGTTGTACCTCTTTCTTGATGTTCTGTGGAGCGAAATTTGGATAATTGGTATTTTGAAAACATGTGGCAGAAGTGTGCCCCACTTTGTTGCAGGTTTGGCAGACGGGTTTTTTGTGGACGACATTCGAGTTCCTAAAACAAGAAGGGGATGTGTGTCCTACCTTATTGCAGGTTTGACAAATAATTTTATTCGAAGGACTGGAAAGGTTTGGGTTGCTGTAGCAGGTCGCCGATGTATGTCCGACTCTATTACATGTCTGAAAAACGGGCCTGGAAGAAGAATTTTCAGTTTTAGTGGACCTGTTGGTACCTGTTTGAGTGGTCCGTTCGAGCCGAGCCGAATGCTCCTCCGCGTAGGAGACTGCTCGTTTCAGGTCCTTTTCGCCGTGGGCTTGAACCATAAATTTGAGGTTCTGGTTCTTTAATCCATCCTCGAAAACTTGGATGGCCAGACGATCGTTTTCGTCGGCTAGGAACCGTCGGACAGCTTCGTCGTTGGTGGTGGCGAAAGTAGCAGAGTTCAAGGAGGTCAGTAATCGACTGATGCGATCACCGTACGCTCTGATTGTTTCGTCTGCCCTTTGTTGAACCCTCAGCAACTCATTCTGTACCGATGACCGTGACTTCTCTTCCCTGAATTGTTTCTCCAATTCAGTTACTAAGTCATTCCATTTGTTAAATGACTTTAGTTGGACTAGTTCGAATGCCGGTCCTTGAAGTCAGGTTTTCACAAATTCTAGGAAGAGCTTGTGTTCTGGCTCTGTCTTTATTGATGTAAACAGTATATTGCCGCACGCGATGAATTTGTTTAACTCTTCCGGATCTCCGCTGAATGCCGGGATTAAATTATATATGTTGTTTAGACTGATTTTATATTCTGACATGTTGGTGTCAGGGTCTGAATATTCGTCGTTGGGAAAAGGCAAATTTTCAAAAAGCCGCAGGATAGCAGCCTGCTTACGGGTAGTAATTTTGGAAGGGGAAGGAGGAACAGCTTTGGTAGGTTCAAAGTTTTTTTTTTTTTTTTTTGATTTTTTGAAAAAAAATTCTTATGAATGTTAAAGTTAAAAAATTTTCTTATTACTAATATTTACTTTTCTAATTTTTCCTTGTTGAATGGTGAGGTCCTTTTTGCAGCTAATTTGTCCTGTTTGTTTTATTTTGGTACGTTTTGAAGGTGTGCCGGGTAAACTTCACGCCCTAGAGTTGGTGATTATGACCCGGTCTTTGACACTGCCCAAATTTTTGCCTCGGCGTCCGATGTGGAATTCGCCAGGTCTTACTTTTATGGGACTTTTTTGCACTATTTTACAAAAAAAATGTTACTCCTGGTGTGTAGCCCCAGTACGCATCGAGTTCAGTTATGACTCGTCTTTGGTAGCAGGATCCGTTCGTTACGGGTATCCCACCGCTGCCACCAAATGTTATATTACGCCCAGTAGTACCGTGCTTTCCACGTATCAATGTGGAGAAGAGTACACGAGCGGAGAGAAAGGAAAGACTTTTTGTTAATCGTTATAATAATTTCTTTTATTTAAATTTATAGATATAGTCAAAGGCCCGCTGTGTAAACCAGGGCTGCGACCTTTACTATTTTTGATTCTTTGATTATTGACTATTTTATAATATAATAAAGGCCCGCTGTGTAAACCAAGGGCTGCGACCTTTACTGTTTGTGTGTCTAAATCTCTCCCTCTGTCTTGTCCTTCCCAACCACTGCCTTTTATACTAAATTTTATTCAAATTTTATCTACTTACGCAATAGCTTCAGTACAAAATAATTCTCACGATGCATTTTCCCTTTATTGATAAGATTTCCTTTTAATTTTTCCAAGTGTCCCAGTTATTACCCTTTTGTGTCAGCGCCCATGATCGTTCGTACGATCGGTCGGTAATTTGATCCGTTTGACATACAACGGCTTGCTGCCTGCCCTATGTTGTTATAGTTGAGTCGGCGTTTTGGCTTTGACCCATATAACACACTTCGTGAAGAATGCATTGAAGTACTTCATCACTTAAATGCCTGCACTGTGTTGTTATTGTAGAGTCAGCATTTTGCCTTTGACCCATATATCACACTTCGGGGTGAATGCATTGGATTGTTTACAATCGCTTGTGGCAGCGTAAAGTGGGTTCTCCACTGGGTTATGACGTTGGTATGGGAATCACTTATTCTGGACTTTGTATCTTGATTATGAGTGTGAATTATAATGTACTAGCTACAAGTACAAGTGGAAGATGCGAGTAGTGCTTATGGGGTGGGAATATAGTAAGTGTAGCGGAGTAATACACCCCATCCCCCTATTAAGAAGAAAATTACTACCTTGAAGAGGTTAATTTTCTGAAAAAGTGGCAGTGGGTGTGAAGGTTTTACGTTACAAAAGTTTCTCTTAATTTCTAGTATTTACATTATGCGATATTTTATATAATTACGTGACAATTTTTTTTTTTTTTTTTTTTTTTTTTTATACAATTCATTAGATTCCGTACTTTAATTATAATACCTGATAAGATTTTTTTTCTTATTTGATACTTTATATACTTTAATTACAGTAAGATTGTTTTTTTGTTGATTTTTGTTTTTCTCATTTGATTTGATCTTCTAGGTATTTGATATTATATACTTTAATTACAATATGTTTTTTTTTTTTTTTTTTTTTTGATATTTTACATATTTTAATTACATGATAAGTTGTTTTGGGTGTTTTGTTTTATATACATTTCATTCGATATCTTAATTATACGAGTAGTACCTAATAAGGTTGTCTTTTTTTTCCTTATTCATTTGATTTGATCTCTTTTTTTTCTAATACATTAGTTATACGATTGGTTTTTCTAATTATGATATTACATTTGCGATATATTTTTATTTTTAATTTTTTTTTTTTAATTTTCGGATAGGATAAAGGTAGGTGTTTCGTTAATTGGAATGTTACTATTGTTTTTGGGAAGTTTTTCATTTGACTCATGTTTTAGTTTGTACGATCTATATTGTTTGCGGAAGGCCATTATTAATAATATTATAATTATTGCATAGATTAGAATGTAGTGGTGAGCATTATTTTTGTCTATTGGAAAATTTTTCGATTCTTCTATTTTTAGATCGTTTATTGATCTGGAGACGAGCTCTAGTTCATTCTGACTTGAGTACATTACTATTGCTGTTTTCGTGAAGTTCAGGGTGTTAATGGAGGAGTTAGATAGGAATTTTGAGATGTTTAGGGGAGAAGTGAAGGAGTTGTTTATAATTGACGAGTTTTCATCGTAGGCGTGCAAGGTTAAGTCCTTGGTTTTCAAGTAACAACGTCCCGACAATGTTATTATTGCCGGTTCTTGAAGGATGTGAACGGTCATACTATTTTGACAGATTTCGTTTGCAACATATGGTTCAAGGGATGAGAATAACCATCTTTGTGGCTGATGCATTTGTATCCATACGGTGGTTAAATTAGCTTGCTTGACTATACAAGACTTGTGAAGATTGGGATTTCCAATTAAGACTTGGATTTCACATTGAGGATTAGATGTGTCGGTGTCGAATAAAGGGTGTATTATGGAGCATAGAAAGTTGTCGTTCTGGTTTTTACAGGTATTGAGTTCGTTTAGGCTCAACGGTGAAAAATGTTCCCTTTTGTAATCTACAATGATGTACTTGTTTGTAGGTTGTAGGTATATGAAATTGCCTTGGTGTTTCATTGGGAAAGGAATAACTTTGAAGATTTGGAAATTGTCTATTAGAGACAGGGGTATCTTGAATTCGTAAATTACTTTATCTTGTTTAATGGCGACGTTGGCGTTACATACGTTGGAGTTACATGATATTTTCCTCATTTACTAGACGTGGTAATCTTAGACCGGAGGGTATTTGAGGTTTAATAGTATTTAGGGCAGAACTTAGCTGATCGGGAGTTACTATAGTTGGGTGTGGTTTCCCATGTTTGACATCTGTGGCTAAATCAAGGATCTCGTCGATCGTGTTCTGATACCTTATTATGATTAGAGTTACTAGGGACGTTAAAGACTGTATTTCAGAAAATGCGTCCTGATTTTGAGTTAGGGCGCTCGTTAGTAGTGTCAGATCATAGTAGACAACGAGTTTCCATTCGGTAGAATATAGTTCGGCGTTGCCAATCTTTTTCATTTTTTTTTTTCATTTCATTTTTATTCATTCATTCATTTAAGCCCATTTTACAAATTTCATAACAGCTATATATGCACTTAAATTTGTAAGAAGGTTTTATGAGTGGATTTCAATTAACAAACTTAAGTTTAACATAAAGGCAATTACATAAATTCAAGTACTGTACAAATATTAAGTGTTTTTCATCAGTGAATGAATAAATAAATAATTAAAATTAAAAAAAATTCTATAGTTAATAAAACTAGTACCGAATGAATTGAGTCAGACAATAAAAATATAGAAAATTTTAGATTAAAAAACAAAGAAAAAATATATTGTGTGGTGGAGAGAAAAGAAAAAATTCATAATAATTAGATGTAAGTACTAGTAGATGCTACTAAATAATTAACTTAGATAGATTATCAATCTCATTGAGGTCAAAATTAAACAGCCACTTCTTGACCGCTTTATTAAAGGAAAAGAAATTACTAGAGCGCCTTATTTCAATGGGTAGTTTATTAAAGATACGAGGAGCTACAGAAGAGTAATAACTTAAGAAGAGATGAGTATTGTGTGAAGGAATGAAAGCAAGATTCATAGAAGAGCTGCGAAGACCATAGGTATTCGGATCATGATTTAATGAGTATCCGCTTCTTAAGAAAAAGATTTTTAATACTTTATAGAAATAAAGATGCTTTAGAGGCAATATAAAAGAATGTGTAAAGAGTGGGAAACTATGTTCATGGCGCCTTTTTTTCCAGATAATTCTCAGCACATATTTTTGTAAAACAAGCAAAGGTTGCATTTTGTTTTTGTGTGTTCCGCCCCAGCAAGTTAAACCATATTGCAATTTGGATTGAACAAGACCATAATAAAACGTTTGTAAAAGTTTTTTTGAGCAAAAAAGTCTCAAATGGTAAAGGGTTCTGGTTGTTTTCAGCAGGTATTTCTTTAAGGAAGTAGTGTGAGCATTCCAATTTAACCTGCTATCGAACTCGAGTCCGAGATACTTAAAGACCTGTACGTTACCAATGACAAAACAGCTAGGTAGGCAATCTATGGAAGTGTTATATGTACAAGATCTTTCGGAAAGCGATTCACAGCAATTGTCAGAGTTTATCAACATATTATTGCAGTACGCACTATGAAATGTAAAAACTGGAAGTTCTAAATGCAAAGAAGATATCTCTTCAAGATATATCCCTGCTTTGTTGTCGACGGGAGTAATTTGTATTTTTCCGAGGGTGAGAGTTAGCCCGAGTAAAATGGTGACGAGAGTTGATGACATCTGGAAGAAGGGGTTGTGTGACATTTAATAAATGATAGAGGGAATTACTTTTGGTTGTGTTCGTGTGTTTTGTATTCTCTTATGTGTTTTTCTGTTCCATAAAAAAAAATATTTACTAAAAAAAATTTGTATTTACATGAAGGGAGAATTATTCACTAACATATTCTAGATTGTGTGGTGGAGTGTGAGCCACAGGGTTGTATCTTCTTGTCATTTGATGTTTTAACACATAGGTTGGACAGAAATCCAACTCGAAGTCTTCCTCTCTTAAACCGAAACTTATGATGTCACCGAATTTTAACTCCGTTAAGAAGTTTGGACGTATTCTCATTCCGTTGACGAATTGTCATAGATGAGTACCGATCGATCTCTAGTGTCGATATGAATGGTAGCATGTATGGGCGAAACGAGTGGAGTTGGTAGATGGATGATGTTAGGGTATCCATTGCCGATTTTAATGATCCGACGACACAAGGGAATTTCGGTTTACGATACCGTATTCGAATTTGGGGAGTAGTATATGGATTCCATTCTTGTAAAAGAAGAAGAAATATTGTTGGAAATTATGAAGGTTGATTAATTGAAGTTTTTAGTTCATGGGTTTACTCGTGGAAGGGTTGAAGGTTATTGTTGTGGATAACTTTGGTCTTTTTTGCTATTTTTATTATGGAGTTCTCATTGGATACAATTTTTAATACCTCAAATGGACCTTCCCATAGTGGAGACAGTTTGTTCTTCCTAGCATTGCTTTTTAATAATACCTTATCACCGACATTGAAAGTTTTAAAATTTGATTTTTTATCGAAATATTGTTTAGAGCTTTCTTTTTTCCTTTTTAGTATTTCCCTGGCAGTTTGGTATCCGTATTGTAACCGTGCCCTTAGTTCGTTCGCATAGTTTTCATAGTTGTATGAAACTTTTGGCTGTTGAGTTAGCTTGCTGGGGATGTTGGCTGGATAACCATAAAGCAGTTCGTAAGGCGTGTAGCCAGTGCTTGAATGAGGAGTTGTGTTATACACAAACATCGCGTAGGGAATCCATGTATCCCATGTAAGAGGATCTTGATTGACGTAGTGACGTAGATACTCTATTAAAGTCCTGTGACTGCGCTCGAGTGCTCCGTTAGTCTGAGGATGATAAGGTGTAGTGTTCAGTTTTTTGATTTTCATCAGTGAACACATTTCCGTAAACATTTTGCTTAAGAAATTGGCACCTTGATCCGTGAGTAGCGAGAATGGGATGCCATGTCGGCACACAATATTCTCGACGAACACTCTTGCGACTGTTGGAGCCTCCGCATTTGGTAAGGCATACGCTTCGGAGTATTTAGTCAAGTCGTCTTGAAACGTTAGTAGATATTTGTGATCCGCATAGCTTGTTGGCAAAGGTCCAACTATATCTAGCGCGATCCTTTCAAACGGTCTTGCACTAGTCGTAGTGATCTTCATGGGTAATGGTGGGTTTTTCCTGCTTTTGTTTATTTGACATGAAGAACATTTTCGGATGTACTCAGCTATGTCTGCTGCCATTGTGGGCCAGTAGTACATGGACTTGATCCTTTTTAATGTTCGGGTGGTTCCTTGATGTACCCCGAATGGTGAGTCGTGATATTCAAAGAGTAATTCACGTATGTATATTTTTAGGGTCCGTTACCACTATCCTGTCGTCAATATAAACAGTGATAGTTATATCCAGAGTTTGAAAAGTTTTTTCAAGAAGGTTTCTGAAGTTTAACCTATGGTCGTTCCCTATTGCGGGAAGAGAAAGTCCTATAGATTTAAAACATTCCTTCAATACTATGACTTTGTATTTGGCTAGTCTGTCCGAGAAAATTGAACCCGTTTGTTCTTGAAGGACGAGACTGGAAAGAACTTGAATTTCTGGAGGATTAAGACATATTACTTGTGAAGATTCCCTGCTTTTGTTTTGACTACGGGTGGTTATACGTACAGTGTGTTGCTTTACACTTTCTTTCTCGATCGGTAAGCGACTTAATGCGTCTGTGTTTGAATTGGTTTTTCCCGCTTTGTAAATAATTTCATACTCGTATTCGTCGAGTAGAATTCTCCATCGTGCCAATCTTGACGTTGGATCTTTAAGATTCATAAGCCACTGCAAGGGCTTGTGGTCTGTACATATTTTAAATTTGCGACCATATATATACGGACGGAATTGTTTGACGGCGTATATTATACCCAATAATTCTTTCTCCGTAGTACTGTACCGAGTTTCGGCATCGTTCAGAGTGCGGCTGGCGAAGCAAATTGGTTTGTCTTGGCCGACTATTCCTTGGGATAAGATAGCACCTAATCCAATATCACTGGCATCCGTGGTTACTATGAAGTCTTCCTTGAAATCTGGATAAGATAGGATGGGAGGTTCTATTAATTTATTTTTTAGGGATTGGAATGCTTCGTCACAGAATGCATCCCATTTAAAATCTACATCCTTTTTTAATAGTTTAGTTAAAGGTTTTGCTATTGTAGAAAAATTATGGATAAATCTCCTGTAGTAACCTACGAATCCTAAAAACGATTTTATTCCCTTTACTGACCTAGGTATGGGGAATGTTTTAACTGCTTTAATTTTCTCGGGATCTGGTCTGAGGCCGTGTTCTGAAATGATATGTCCTAAATACATCAATTCTTTCTTTAGAAAATTGCATGGGGGTGGGGGTGGTGTAGTGGTAGTAGCAAACGCTTCTCACTCGGAGGGTCCAGGTTCGAATCCTGCCCATGGCAAAATCAGTTTTTCATTGTATAATTGGAACTCAGACAAAAAAATTCTGCGTGTGAAGGCATAACACTGACACGTAGATTTGGCTGTTATAAGAGTTTCAAGCAATGAAAAAAATACTGGGAATTATATCTCGAATCACTCTGAGTGAAGAAAAACTCTCCGTCCTATTCGGACTCCCACCCCTGGAGAGCAAACATAGAAACCAAACACACCTGAGTTTCTCAAACCACTACAAAAACAATTTTCCTTTCTCCTCCTTCTATCTTTCCGCCCGCGCCCTGGCAACAGTAAAAGGGTATCAACCCCTTAGGCGCGCGTAAATTATAAAAAAAAAAAAAAAAAAAAAAAATTTGTTGGGCTGGAGTTTTAGGTTATTTTGACGTAACCGATTAAAGACTCGAATTAGTTTGGCGTTGTGATCTTTCAAATCGTAACCGTACAAAACGATGTCGTCGACATATACGAAACAGTTGAATCCTTATAGACCCGTCAGTACTGTATTCATCAGACGTTGAAAAGTTGCTGGGGCGTTTCTCAGGCCAAATGGCATACGATTGTACTCGTAATGTCCATAAGGGGTACTGAATGCCGTTTTGCATCTATCTTCTTTGTTCATACAGATTTGATGAAATCCGTTTGCCAAATCGAGGGTGCTAAAATATTTTGCCCTGCCAAGTTGGTCTAGTATATCCGTGATGTTGGGTAGTGGGTATGCATCAGCAATCGTCAATTCGTTTAACCGACAAAAATCTACCACTACTCTCCAACGCTTGTTGCCTTCCTTGTCTGGTTTCTTGGGAACCAGAAACAAAGGGGAGTTCCACGGGCTTGCACTAGGCTGGATTATTCCTTCGTCTAGCATTTCGTTCACCTGTCTGTGGATCTCGTTCCTGTTTGCATCAGGAAGTCGGTAAGGTTTCACGTATAATGGAGGCTTGTATTGGTCAGTTATGATTCTATGACTTAATGCTTCTGTACACGAGAGTTTGTCGCCTTCAAGAAAGAATAAGTCATTGAATTCTCTGCAAATTTTAAACACCGTATCTTTTTCTTCCCGGTTGCAATGATCCAGGTCTATGACTGATTTGAGTTTGTCTAGTCTACCTTTGATCTTGACGTTGGGTGTATCAGTTACCAAACTAAAATTGTCCAGAGTGTCCCACTCGATATTGATGTCCTCTGTCTTTAGGACTTGTTCCTTGTCTAGGGTGTTCATCATTAGAACTTTGATGTTCGCATTGTGGGCTCGGGTCAGGCTCTCGCCGAGATAAATGCCTGGAAGAATTTGCTTTTTATGAATTAATATGTCTCTTTGATTTATTTCATCAAATGGAATTTTTATTATATATTGAGATCGGGGTTTCAGCCTTATTGTTCGGCTGGTGACTCCCTTTTTTCCTATTTTATTGTTTAATATTTCTTTTTTGCTAGTACTATCATCTGCCTCAGTCTTAACTGCTAAGCTCTCTCTTGACTTAGTCTTACTGTTGTTTGCTGGGAGATTTTTATTATTTTCCTCGGTCCTAACTGCTAAGTTCTTCTTAGTCTTATTGTTGGCCGGGAGTTTCCTCTTATTCTCCTCGGTCCTAACTGCTAAGTTCTCTCTTGACTTACTGTTGGCCGGGAGTTTCTTCTTATCTTCCTCGGTCCTAACTGCTAAGTTCTCCTTAGTCTTAATGTTGGCCGGGAGTTTCTTCTTATACTCCTCGGTCCTAACTGCTAAGTTCTCTCTTGATTTGGTGTTGGCCGGGAGTTTCTTCTTATTTCCCTCGGTGTTTGTTCCATTACAAGCGGTTGATTTAACAGTGGCTCGGACCAGGCATGAATTCCGTGAATCACCAGATCCGGTCCATAGACAGTCGGTATCGGGTATCGATTCCCATCGAGACTGCATGTCTTCCACACCGATGCCTGGTTGGCAGTCGGGGTTAATTGTGGAATCAACAAAGTTCGTATGGCCAGGCTCTGCACCGTTGCTTCTAGTGTTGATCAAATCGCTGGTATTAGGTATACCTCGGGTTCTTAATTTTACTTGTCGTTTGGGAAAATCGATGTGACATTGAAACTTGGTTAGGAAATCGTTATCCAAGTATGCCATCGAATGATAGGTTAAGGTGGCTAGGTACCACCTGAAACGAATGCTCTAGCGGGATCGAGTATTCGTCAGTCCTTAGTTCTATAGTTCCAACTATTTCCCCTATAGTTTGAACCGAATCACCCGCTATTGTGGCTAAAATACATTTATTAGAGCTTGAAATGTTGGTCTTTGTTCTTGTTGATTTAATTATGCTGATGTCAGCGCCTGTGTCAAACAAGAACGTTGCCGAATATTTGTCCCATGGACTAAATTTTACTCGTATCACTGGCTCTTGATATTCGTCACAGAATGATACGAGCGTTGTTAATTGGACTAGTGGATGTCGGCTTGGGTCTGTACTCGGGCTAGATTTTCGACTGCATCTACCCGAGTCGTCCCGTTTCCCATTATGGTTCCGTTTAGGAATTTCTGGTTACCGTACTCGCTGGTGGCGAATTGCCTAACTTCGTGAGGAGCGTTTTGAGAGTTATTCATTTGACCAGTATCAGGAGTGTTTTTACGAAAGGGGTTTAGTTTGGGCAAAACTCCGATGTCTATCAGACGTGTCCTACATACGGCTTCGCGATGTTTAGGTTTTTTGCAATAGCTACATTTTAGGAGTTGTACCTCTTTCTTGATGTTCTGTGGAGCGAAATTTGGATAATTGGTATTTTGAAAACATGTGGCAGAAGTGTGCCCCACTTTGTTGCAGGTTTGGCAGACGGGTTTTTTGTGGACGACATTCGAGTTCCTAAAACAAGAAGGGGATGTGTGTCCTACCTTATTGCAGGTTTGACAAATAATTTTATTCGAAGGACTGGAAAGGTTTGGGTTGCTGTAGCAGGTCGCCGATGTATGTCCGACTCTATTACATGTCTGAAAAACGGGCCTGGAAGAAGAATTTTCAGTTTTAGTGGACCTGTTGGTACCTGTTTGAGTGGTCCGTTCGAGCCGAGCCGAATGCTCCTCCGCGTAGGAGACTGCTCGTTTCAGGTCCTTTTCGCCGTGGGCTTGAACCATAAATTTGAGGTTCTGGTTCTTTAATCCATCCTCGAAAACTTGGATGGCCAGACGATCGTTTTCGTCGGCTAGGAACCGTCGGACAGCTTCGTCGTTGGTGGTGGCGAAAGTAGCAGAGTTCAAGGAGGTCAGTAATCGACTGATGCGATCACCGTACGCTCTGATTGTTTCGTCTGCCCTTTGTTGAACCCTCAGCAACTCATTCTGTACCGATGACCGTGACTTCTCTTCCCTGAATTGTTTCTCCAATTCAGTTACTAAGTCATTCCATTTGTTAAATGACTTTAGTTGGACTAGTTCGAATGCCGGTCCTTGAAGTCAGGTTTTCACAAATTCTAGGAAGAGCTTGTGTTCTGGCTCTGTCTTTATTGATGTAAACAGTATATTGCCGCACGCGATGAATTTGTTTAACTCTTCCGGATCTCCGCTGAATGCCGGGATTAAATTATATATGTTGTTTAGACTGATTTTATATTCTGACATGTTGGTGTCAGAGTCTGAATATTCGTCGTTGGGAAAAGGCAAATTTTCAAAAAGCCGCAGGATAGCAGCCTGCTTACGGGTAGTAATTTTGGAAGGGGAAGGAGGAACAGCTTTGGTAGGTTCAAAGTTTTTTTTTTTTTTTTTTGATTTTTTGAAAAAAAATTCTTATGAATGTTAAAGTTAAAAAATTTTCTTATTACTAATATTTACTTTTCTAATTTTTCCTTGTTGAATGGTGAGGTCCTTTTTGCAGCTAATTTGTCCTGTTTGTTTTATTTTGGTACGTTTTGAAGGTGTGCCGGGTAAACTTCACGCCCTAGAGTTGGTGATTATGACCCGGTCTTTGACACTGCCCAAATTTTTGCCTCGGCGTCCGATGTGGAATTCGCCAGGTCTTACTTTTATGGGACTTTTTTGCACTATTTTACAAAAAAAATGTTACTCCTGGTGTGTAGCCCCAGTACGCATCGAGTTCAGTTATGACTCGTCTTTGGTAGCAGGATCCGTTCGTTACGGGTATCCCACCGCTGCCACCAAATGTTATATTACGCCCAGTAGTACCGTGCTTTCCACGTATCAATGTGGAGAAGAGTACACGAGCGGAGAGAAAGGAAAGACTTTTTGTTAATCGTTATAATAATTTCTTTTATTTAAATTTATAGATATAGTCAAAGGCCCGCTGTGTAAACCAGGGCTGCGACCTTTACTATTTTTGATTCTTTGATTATTGACTATTTTATAATATAATAAAGGCCCGCTGTGTAAACCAAGGGCTGCGACCTTTACTGTTTGTGTGTCTAAATCTCTCCCTCTGTCTTGTCCTTCCCAACCACTGCCTTTTATACTAAATTTTATTCAAATTTTATCTACTTACGCAATAGCTTCAGTACAAAATAATTCTCACGATGCATTTTCCCTTTATTGATAAGATTTCCTTTTAATTTTTCCAAGTGTCCCAGTTATTACCCTTTTGTGTCAGCGCCCATGATCGTTCGTACGATCGGTCGGTAATTTGATCCGTTTGACATACAACGGCTTGCTGCCTGCCCTGTGTTATTATAGTTGAGTCGGCGTTTTGGCTTTGACCCATATAACACACTTCGTGAAGAATGCATTGAAGTACTTCATCACTTAAATGCCTGCACTGTGTTGTTATTGTAGAGTCAGCATTTTGCCTTTGACCCATATATCACACTTCGGGGTGAATGCATTGGATTGTTTACAATCGCTTGTGGCAGCGTAAAGTGGGTTCTCCACTGGGTTATGACGTTGGTATGGGAATCACTTATTCTGGACTTTGTATCTTCATTATGAGTGTGAATTATAATGTACTTGTAGCTATTGGAAGATGCAAGTAGTGCTTATGGGGTGGGAATATAGTAAGTGTACCGGAGTACTACAGGTCTATGTTAACGCGAAAGTGCGGTTTTACTACGTATGATAATTGATTTCCATTTTTTTTTGTTTTGCGAGATTGATTTGGATAATTAGACTCTTTTAGTCGGGCGTACCTGGGTGGGAGATGTTATACTTATCTCCCACGATATTTCCTTGTCGATCAGCAGCGTTGTCTTCCTCTTGGATATTCCTTTATGAATTTTTCCAGGTCTCCAGGATTGGTTTTCCGATTTCCGACACGACACTGCTTTGCACTTTAAAAATTTATTGTACCCAGTGTACTGCATGTGAAAGGTATTTAGTTTAAACAGTTGATGGGACATGGATTGTCACTTAAATCACATTGGGCAGCAAAAAATTAACAGTTATGGTATTAGACCGTCAACCGGATAATCTCTTTTAGCTCCTGTTTATCAGGATAAGAATGTTGTGATTCACACACTACATTATCCCAGCACTTGTTATCACAACAATCCACTTATCCAGCTGCATATGCATTTTCTGTCAAGTTCATACCGAAATTCGAAGCCGCATGTAAATATATACCATACGTGCTGGAGTACATTCGCCGCACTACCGAAACACGACGCTGAATATGTTTCGTATTTGGGTCGATCCAAGGAAACAGTTAAAGAATAATTATGAATGGGATTTCACTTACAATGTTCGGAGTGTGGAAGTGAATGCTAAATGGGATGACATTTGAAACCGACAAAAGAAAAACCACCCATGCTGCAAAATAAACTGGAACAAGGGGTGGATGATCGTAAGTGTATGGGAGTGGTTGCGCAAGCCGATTTGGCTACGCACAGAAAAGGTTATAATAGAGCTACGATGCGAAAAGAAAGGCAGTTTTGTTAATTAGACTAATTCAGACGACAAGGTTGCAGCGACGCTAAAGACGGCGGACCTTTAGTCAGTAAAATAAAATAAAGTAAAGAAAAAATAAAAAGCCTTTTTAATTAACTCCGTGGTTAGACTCTTCTCTCGTTATATGTAAATATATGCCATACGTGCTGGCGTACATTTGCCGCACTACCGAAACACGACGCTGAACATGTTTCGTATTTGGGTCGATCCCAGGAAACAATTGAAGAATAATTATGAATGGGATTGCACTTACAATGTTCGGAGTGTGGAAGTGAATGCCAAATGGGATGACATTTGAAACCGGCAAAAGAAAGACCACACAAACTGCAAAATAAACTGGAATAAGCGGTGAATGATCGTAAGTGTATGGGAGTGGTTACTCAAGCCGATTTGGCTACGCACAGAAAATGTTATAAAAGAGTTACGATGCGAAAAGAAAGGCAGTTTGTTAATTAGACTAATTCAGACGACAAGGTTGCAGCGACGCTAAAGACGGCGGACCTTTTGTCAGTAAAGTAAAATAAAGTAAAAAGTACTTTTAATCAACTCCGAGGTCAGACTCTTCTCTCGTTTGATACGAGATAGTACTGTCTCGCGACGATACAATAAGAAGATCCTGTTTGAAGCGTTGACCGATTGCCAACGGTTGCGAAAAAAAATGCGAAATGTACTTAAGTTGTGTATGTTGAACGGAAAATTGTACGCTTTGGAACCAACACCGAAGAAATTAGAGAACTTTTGCGAGTGAGAAATAAACCAAAGGCAGGCAGAGTTTCCCCGTAGTGTTGTGAATACAAAAGAGCTTTCTATTTAATTGTTGCAATGGTATTTATACAGAATTTGATTACAATTTTGCACATGGTACGTTATTTGTTAACGATTGAAATTTAAAGCGAATTCAACAATTATGAAAATGTATCGGCTGGTATACAAAGAGCGCCAGAATTGAATCTGATCAGCATATTAGTTTTTTGGTATTTATGTATAATGTTTTGCATGTACATATGATGTGTCAAATAATGATTATTATGATGGTGATGATGATGATGGTTAAATTCTCAGCTCCAACAATGTTGTTTTTGTCTTACACGACACGGCTACATTAACTGATGTACTATACAGTTGATCAATATTTGAAGTATGATTATTTCTGGATTAGTGCAATTAACATTGTTGGTCACCTGCTACTGAATTCGATCCCGTTGTCGGTCGGAATGGGCTTTCTCCTGCTAGTGGTGTGTTTAACTCTGCTGCCGTTGATGGTCCTCATTTAAGAGCGTGTTGTGTTAACCATCACATTTTTGTTAACCTCCGGACTAGCTTGATTTTGAGTAATGGCTCACCTTCAGGCTGTTTCTGCAAAGTTGTAGTCCATGGACAGCCTTGCCTCGATCATCACCTGAAAGTGATAAAAACTGTGATCAGCCGCTGATGCACCCCCTGCTATTTTGAAGGATCAACAACCGCAGGTAGGACGGGCGGTCAGTTAAAAAGCAGAAAAAGTATCTGCCAAGAGGACGATGCGAGACCAGCGTCCAACATAGTTGTATACAAGAGCCTTTTATGAAGTTCCCGGCTCTTGCCCCTTATGTTGTGTTGTCTCTCCTATCGGGTAGTCTCCTTAGTATCTTAGCATCTCCGCTCCACCCCTAACTCTCCTGCCCGATTCGTTGTTTGGCCCCAACCCTTCAATTTATGTTCATTGTCTCCTTGGAGAAGCATGTTAGCGGGAAAAATTGGTGGATTCTTGAACTGTCTTTCTGCTTTTATGCTTGTCGGAGGGGACAACCAATAGGTCTGTATGAAAACAGAGACAGGAGTCTCGGTGGAGTGACGGACGGTCACGTTAAGTTCAGCGCTGTACGTCTAGAGCCAGATGAACGGTCTGAAACCCTCTGCGTATAATAAATACTTAAAGCCACAGAGCCAAGCGGACCGCCACAGACGCTCTATTCGGTGACGGACGGTCACCCACCTTAAATGAAAAAAGGGAATAAAATTGTAATTAAATAGTTGTTGTAAAGAATGGCCCCTAGTTGCGCGCACCTCATTCATTAAATTCTTGACAAAAGGATTCGCCGGGATGTCGCCGTTTAGTCTTTCATTGGGTAGCTTCAGCTCGGATCAAAGGGAAATCCCAAACTTGGAGGGAATTCGCCCGGTTTTGGGAAATAAGAAAGAAACTCGAATATATGTGTGTGTTGGTGTGTGTATGTGCGTAAGAGAGTGGAATCCACGGACGTCCATTGCACGCTGGCACATTCTAGTAAATTTGCGGAGCGTTGCAGACAGAGACAAAAATTGGCCCGCTGCATCCATCTGAACGGATATATGAATGAGTGTATGGGTGGGACCTACAGTTCGAGCTAATATCGATGGGATAGGCTTAATCACTTCTTGATTGGCCATCAAAAAGTTAAAGACAGAAAAAAAGTAAAAGCTCAAAGAAAAAGAAAAGCCTATGTAAGAGAAAACAAGGAAAAAGTTACGAGAAGCTTTGACAAAATGAAGGAGGACTAAAACATATAAAAACTGAGGTGGAAATAAGGACGAAATCAGGACTGACAGGACAGGATTATAACAGTTCTAGGAGAAAATAAGAGGTAAGTAACATTATTTACTCGAAACCTCGGTTTACCTCGTGCGAATCCGTTCTTTTTTTATTGAAAGAAGTAAGATTTTGTAATAGTTCGCGTATTCGGTATCGGGTCCCCAACTAGCGGTCCAATCTACCTAGTGGTACCTTCAGTACCACCGTTTGAATTAAAGTTTGGTTTTTGCCGCCTACCGGTTTCTGTGATATATTGTTTTGCCAAACCTCTGCAAATAAAGCGTCGTTTTATAAAGTGGCAACACAAAAAAAAATTTCTTTTCGACGGAATAGTGTGTGGCATCCCTTTCCGATTTGTTTGCAACATATGGTTTTGAACTTCCATTCAAAGCAAAAACTGCATGGCGCCTAAAAGTTATTAGTTTATTTCTTTATTAGGGTTAGATAGATAGATAGTTCTTTATTTCGCATAAATGTTACAAGGTTTCGCTACCACACATTTTACAGTTCAGAGATATGATATGTATGTCGGAACAGGAACAGTTTCATCCTGACAAGGGATTTGTAGTATTACTTTGTCTCTAATTGTTGGGCGAGCCAAGCGAGTCCGCAAGCGTGACGACATCTTCATTTTTCAAGTGCAGCTAAAAAACTGCTGTTCTCGAATTTTCCAATTCCTACCCAGCAACCGCAATCAACCTCCTCTACAAACACACACACACTCTTGTAGCTTTTCTACTGCTATCTCACTCGGTCACGCTGCGGCCACACTAGACAAGAAGCATTGCCCCTCAGTCTTGCTTACAACAACAGTAAAGAGACGAAATGTGAACAACCAAATAAAAAGTTGGAAAGAGGTGTATTCTACAGTGGGACAATCTTTATTTTATTTGAAGACAATTCATATTCTTTATTTATATTTTTATTTTTAATATATTTCGTATGTGTATACAGTTTACAACGCGACACGGCCAGCCTGACTAGCGCACGTCCTCGGGTGTTTCTAAAGAAAACTAGCATTATGTCATGCTCAAAAAATTATTTTTTTTATTTTTTTATTTTTAAATTAATATATCATTTCAAAAGTCCATCCCAGCGACAGACACCCAGAACTACCGACCACCAACAGACGATGAATTCCCAGAGTAATTGAATTAATAATTAAAACTCTCTCAATGACGCTACACTACCCGAATATGAAGGACATGACTTCCATAATCTGGACACAAGGTCTCACCACAATGTCAACCACCCACAACAGAATGCTCACCCTGATTAGTGCTTACGTAGTGACATCACAGAGAAACCCCGAACCACAGTGTCCGATATTACTCACTGACGTCTCTTTCAACGCCTTCCCTGACGTCTGTTTCAACGCCTTCTCTGACGTCTGTTTCAACGCCTTCTCTGACGTCTGTTTCAACGTCTTCATTGTTGTCCACTATATCAAGTTTTCTGGGGATCCCTTTTGCTGGCATACGTCGCAAAAACTCATGCGGGTATTTATATGTTCTTTTGCTAGTTAACGACTTCAGAACATATCGATCTCCATCGAGGATCTCTGTCACCATAAATGGACCTCTGAATTTCGGATCCAACTTAGTTTGGTGTCTTTCTTCATTTTTGAGCAGTACATAATCGCCAATCCTATGTCTTTCAATCGTTGCTTTATTTTTGTTAAATCTATCTTTATCATAACAAGCATTTTTTTCAATATTAATTTTAGCCATTTTTCTTACAAATCTGACATCAACCTTATTTTCGTTATTGCGTATTGGTAATAAATTAAACGGCCTTGCTTCCTTTTCTATAAGTAATTCTAATGGACTAAACTTTGTCACACGATTGGCCGTACAATTCAATGCCAGCTGGACTTCACTTAAAGCGTCTTGCCAAGAGCGCTGACTAGTTTCTACAGCAGTTAACAAATTTTTTAGGGTACTCATGACACGCTCGACTTGTCCGTTAGCACGGCTAGCACCCGCTGCTCTTAAATGTAACTCAATTTTTTGCACAGAACAAAATTCATGAAAACCTACGCTAGAGAAGCACCTGCCCTGATTAGCAATAATACGCGTAGGAATCCCAAACAATGATAAAGATGACTTGAGTGCTCTAATACAACTATCTGTGTCAATGTTAACCGTGTGGTACAAATAAATAAATTTGGTAAATGCGTCTATCTGAACTATAACATTTTCCTTAATATCGTTCTAACCGCTAAGTTTTCCGGTGATGTCAATGTGTATAGTATGCCAAGGTATATCTACTTTAGGTATGAGATGAAGTTCTACCTGTGTTTTACCTGATGGTGGTTTAGATAATTTACAAGTAATACAATTATCTACGAATTTACGAACGTGCTTAGACATATTTTCGAACTAATAAATCCATATAGTTTATCCAATGTTTTTTTCCAACCAAGATGCATGATAGCCTCGTGGACATGATCGACTACGGACCATCTAAAAGATCTTGGAATAACAGATAAACATAATGTCTTTCCGTTTCTTTGAATTTTCCGGAGAAGAATGCCACATCGCATTTCGTATGTCTTTCGTACATCGACTGCTACTTCACCGCCACGCAACTTACAAACAATTGCAAATGTTTCAGGATCTCGTTGCTGTTCTGCAATGAGCCAATTTTCGGTGATTTCGGTCAGATGAATGTCCTTTTCGGTAGAGGTAGAGGATTACGGGAAAAGAAGTCCGCATGAGCCATTCTATTCCCTGGTCTGTATTGTACATCAAAATCAAAAGACTGCATGTATGCCCACCAACGGTGAACACTTGGAGTAAGGTCAGTTTTAGTACGAAAAGACTTTAATGAGTTGCAATCGGTAAAAACAACAAAATGGCGACCATGTAAATAGTGTCGAAAATGTTTTATCGAATTGAACACAGCCAGAGTCTCCAATTCGTATGAATGATAACGAGATTCTGCTAGAGATGTTTGCTTACTATAGTACTCAATTACGCGCGGCTTATTATCAACTTTATGCAGTAGAACTGCTCCGTAGCCATCTGAACTAGCGTCAGTATGCAGCTCAATGGGGTATTTAGGATCAAAAATAGTTAACACCGGTTTGTTCGTCAATGTGCCTATTATTTTCTGACGTATTCGCTCGTGATTAGGTTTCCAATTGAATGTTGTGTTTTTCGAAGTAAGACTATAAAGTGGTTTCATATGTTGTAAAAACAAATTGTCGGAAATATGACGCCAAGCCGATAAACTGTCTAATTTGGCTAACAGCCTGAGGAGGAGGTAAATCAATTAATGTCCGGATTTTAAGTGAATTGGGATGAATTTCACCAGCTTCAATTTTATATCCAAGAAATTCCACACTAGTGGAAGAAAAGAGCATTTTGCTGTGTTAAATGAAAACCCTGCTTGGAATAAAGTTTCCAAAACAATCTTTAACCTTTCAAATGCCTCCTCCAATGTACGAGCAATAATTAGAATGTCATCCACATAGACAATGAAGTACGAATTGGCAAGTTCACCCAAAGCCTTCATTACTGCTCGTTGGAACACGGAAGGGGCGTTTTTCAGCCTGAAAGGCATAGCCAAATACTCATACTGCCCTTCAGGTGTAACAAATGCGGTACGCTCAATTGAATCAGGATTTATAGGAATCTAGTGAAACCCGCTTGCCATATCCAAACTTGAAAAATATCTAGCTCCATGTAGTCTAGAAATTTGGTCAGCTATAAGAGGAAGTGGATATCTGTCGGAAAGTGTGTTGGCATTTAGCTCACGATAATGCACACATAGACGATCGGAGCCATCTTTCTTTTTGACCAAAAGTATAGGACTAGCGAATGGAGAACAGCTTGGACGAATAATATTTGATTCCATTAACTCTTTAATTTTGTGTCTAACCATCTCCTTTTCATCTGTACTAAGTCTATAGGGTCGTCTTTGAACAGTTTTACTAGGATCAATTAGACGTATCTCTAACTGTCCAGTGGTTATACGTCTTTTCGGAATACCCACTATAAATGAATCAGAATATTCTTTTAAAATATCTAACAAACGTTTTCTATTTATATCATTCAGTTCTGTGTCCATATTTTTAAAGTCAGCTAAATTTTCAGACGCCTTTAATGCACACACAGATTTTACTTTAAAAAATTCAAATTTATCAGAAGAAATTGAAACTCCAAAACCCTGACTCAGAATTTCACGGCCAATCATTACATCGAATTTTAAGAAATGATCTAAAACAACAGGAAACAATACCTCAAAAGAATATCCATTAATTGTAACATAGGAAAGTATTTGTAAGGTACTACACACAGTGCTATTTCCTATTCCCTTAAGAACAACGACATTATTAACTCTTTTCCCTGAAAATTTGTGTGAAATTGATTCCTTGACGAGTTAACATTCAGCTCCAGAGTCAAAACAAAATGAAATCGACTTACCAGACTGGAACAAAGTACCTTTCGGTTCAGCTACAATGCAAAGATTCACTTGTCTCATGTCTGGTTTGTTCTTGTTGGATGAAGAACTACGCACGGAACATGTTGATGCAATATGACCGGTTTCTCCACACTTGTAACAAATTATAGTTGAACGATCCTTTCCTAGTGATGAACTAGCAGAGTTCTGGTTGCCTTTTGGTTGGTACTTACCTTTATCCCTTTTCAAGTGACAGTCAGCAATTTTGTGACCAGTTTTTCCACAGTGGTGACACTTTATATTGGAGGACAATTTAATTTTTTTGCTTACAGTTGAACATGAAGGATTTTCTGAAGAAAAATGCTCCTTTCTTTTCCCAAATGCGAATGTTTTTAATTCTTGCTGTAACTCATTTGGCGATGTTATATTTCTGGTAAATACCAAACGTTGCAATCTGCTATCAATTTGAGCCGATATGGCTATTTGTTCTGCAGTCATTGATTACCATCTGGATATGAGTGACGTAACTAGACTACTACCATACGTAACGATAGACATTCTCCTTCCTTTGGGTAACTCTTAAAGATATTCATCACCGTAGCTGCAGGAGTTTCGTTGCCTTCAAAGTTTTGAATAAATAATTCTTTGAACTGTTTCCAGGTCATACCGGCGAAACATATCTGTGCCATCCAATGCGAAGCAGTCCCCTCTAGAGATTTACTAAGAGCTATAAGCAGAGCGCTACCTTCTAGTTCATTCTCAGACAGAATTAAGTCCACAGTCGAACACCAGGAAAGAGCGTCAGCACCAGCACAATCGGGGTTGAATTTTTAAAGCTATACTATTTTTGCCACTCTTGATGTTGATTGATTATTTTGTACAGCTTTAATTAACTCCAAAAAGTTGCGACGTTGCGCTTCCAAAAGAGTACACAATCGATCGTCAGAAATTGCTTGTGGCGGCGGAGTGAATCCCACTTCTGATGTCGGAACAGGAACAGTTTCAACCTGATAAGGGATTTGTAGTACGAGTATTACTTTGTCTCTAATTATTGGGCGAGCCGAGCGAGTCCGCAAGCGTGACGACATCTTCATTTTTCAAGTGCAGAAACTGCCGTTCTCGAATTTTCCAATTCCTACCCAGCACCCTTTCAGTCTTGCTTACAACAACAGAAAAGAGACGAAATGTGATCAACCAAATAAAAATTTGGAAACAGGTGTATTCTACATTGGAACAATCTTTATTTTATTTGAAGACAATTCATATTCTTTATTTACATTTTTTTGTTAAATATATTTCGTATGTGTATACAGTTTACAACGCGCCATATACATAATTTATCTTTCACCTGTAATATTATTATGAATATATAATTTGAAATTAAATGGATGTTAGTTATCTCTACGAAAGGAAAGCCGAAAAACCCTTCAATATAAAAAAATATATATATATGTAAATATATATATATATATATGCGTGTAGAATGTTTATTTAAAAATAAAACGCCCGTTTGAATGGGTATTTACACAAAACCAAATTTAATGTATGAACTATATTCGGCAAAAAACTCAAAAAGTGAAAAAGTGAAAGCTCACATACGCATCTGCCTCCTGGTAGTCAAAAACTGACCCAAAAAGCTGTTTTTTTACATTTGAAAGCTTTTAGAAAGCATAAAAACAAAAATTTTATTTGCTTTGATGTGACGTGCAATGACAACAAAACTTTGAAAATCTGACAAAAATTAGGGTCGTTTGTTTAAAATCTGCGTGCATTACAGCCATCTGAGTATGAAATCAGGAACTAATACATTTTTGTTTGTGAATGTATTAGTTCATTCTGAGCTTTCAAAAAGTAAAATACTTGAAAGTTAAGGGGTACGCCAACTTTCAAGTAAATTACTTTTTGAAAAGTTGAGAGAAAACTACAGATTTGTAATGGTGAAAAAAAAAGACAAAACATTTTCGTGCACACACTTTACTTTTTGCTGAATGTAGTCCAGCCTTAATGCGTGTAATTAATATGGAAATGCGAAAACTATAGTGAAAAAATGTATTCAAGTAAAAGGATCGGTGTGTGCTTCACTGCCTCTTGTTCACGTTTTGCACACTCTCGGCCGCTGTCATTGTGCAATTTGCCGCATTCTCGTCCACGTTGCCACCCACATATATATATAAATAAATAAATAAGTAAATAAATACCTAAGTAAATAGATAGATAAGTAAATAAATAAAGTAGACAAATGAATAGTTAAGTTTAAATGTATAACTGAATAAATAAACAAATAAATAAATAAATAACTAATAAATGAAAAATAGTTAAATAAATAATAGTATTCTAGCAAGAACTAATTCAACATTCGCCTTTTGATGTATATCGCTCATTGAGAAATACCAAGGCATTTTCAAAAGTTTATTTTGATGCAGTTTCTTAAGATGGCTTTTCGCGCAACTACCCCACACTTGGCAACCATAAAGCAGTATTGCTTGAAAAATAACTTTAAGTATCGTTATTGTATTGGCATTTGACAGTTTTGACTTTCGGTTTATGAAGCGGTATAACATCTTGGTGGCAACAGAGATTTTGTTTAAGGTATTTGTGATGTGCGTATTAAATGTTAGTTTGGAATCCAAGTGAATTCCTAAATGCCTTACTGAGGGTTCAGAACTTATACTAGCCCCATTCACATGTAATTGCCCACTAGGTAGAAAACAGGCTTTTCTTTTCTAGGTAAAAAAGATTGCTTGTAGCTTGTGATCGTTTAGTTGTATTTTCCATTTATTAAAGTAAATTTGAAAAATTCTCAACCCATAGTCCAGATTCCTCTCGATGTTGAGAGCGAATTCGTGAGAAGAGAAAATCGCTATTTCAGTATTTCAGTATTGAAATTTATCATTTTGTATATAAGCCCGTCATGCCAGACAGAATCAAAAGCTTTTTCGACGTCTAATAATATCATGCCTGTTGATTTTCCTGTTGCACGAGACGATTTAACATGATTGCAGATTCTTAGCACTTGATGGGTCGTGCTGTGATTGCGCCTGAACCCAAATTGGGTATCGAGAAGTAGTTAGTTTTCAATATTCTTAGAGATTTTTTCTTTTAGAACCTTTTCATATTGTAAAATGTTTGTGTGGGTACAAATAATAGAACTTATTCTTTTCAATACAAATCCCTTTATTCAGTACAGTTACAATTCACTATTTAATTCTTTCTCTCAGTACAATTCAATTCCTCAACCACTTATACTTTTCTTATCTTTTACTTAAACCACTTAATCACTTCTTCTAATTAACACTTCAAATTCAACTTTGGAACTGATTTGCATACCTTGGGGATGCTGGTATTTATACTCGAATGACATACTTCGAGAACAATCCTCGCCATCCAGCGTCCCATACAATTTCCAATTTGCTAGAAAATTCGATTCTACTCTCCAGTGGAGACTTTGCTAATCCAGTATCGAAACCTTCTAGTCTTCGAGTTTCGACATTTTCTGCTAGATGTCGCTGCTCACATTTGAGTGGTTATCACATTGCTCCCTCCCTACAGTTGTTCGTCCCGAACAACTTCGTCATTCAGCATCCCGTTGAAATGACACATTCTATCCAAATGGACCACTTTAAATTTTCCTCGATCCCCACGCTGGATCCGATAGACAACGTCATTAATGCGGGTTATCACCTTGTATGGACCTTCCCAGTCCTGTTGCAATTTTGGTGATTTGCCTTTCTTACGCTGAGGATTATACAGCCAAACCAGATCTCCTTCGTTGAAACCGGAAGATTTCGCCTTGATATCGTACCTAGTTTTCATGCGGCTGCTTGCTAGCTTCATCTTTTCTCTGGTGTCTTCATGCAATTTACGAATCCTGCTGCGTAAGTCATTCACGTACTCGTTCACCTCTTTGGGCTCCGTCGGTGGGGATCCGAATTTTGCTTCACTTGGCAACCGAGTTGTTTGACCAAATAAGATCTCGGATGGTGTGTGCCCTGTTGAGCTATGGACCGCGTTTCGGTAGGTCATTAAGAAGAGGGGTATGTGTCGATCCCAATCCCGCTGGCAATTGCTGACAACCTTAGATAGATGCTCATTCAAGGTCCGATTGAATCGCTCGACCATTCCATCAGATTGAGGGTGTAGTGGCGTTGTCCTTATCTTTCTTATTCCCAAATATTGGCATATTTCCTGGAAGACTTTTGATTCAAAGTTTCGCCCTTGATGCAGCTCCATTGGGACCCCAAATCTGCTCACCCAGTTGTTGACTATCTGTTCGGCTACGGTCTTAGCCTCTTGATTTGGGATGGCAAACACGAGGGTATATCGGTTACTATTAAAGGTTTCGGGAAACGGCCCAGCGATGTCGATGGCTATTCGTTCGAAAGGTGCTCCGACATTGTATTGTTGCATTTGTCCATGTGGCTTTACTTTTGGGCCCTTGGTAGCCGCACATCTTATGCACTTTTTGCACCAATTCTCGACATCTTGTTTAGCGCTTAGCCAATAGAAACGTTCCCTTACCTTTTCCAACGTCTTATTTATTCCCAAATGGCCTCCTGAGATTCCGTCATGTATTTCATGGAGCACTTGGTTGACTCTGGACCGTGGCACAATTAGCTGCATACGAGATTTTGTCCCATCTGCACTTTCCCATTTTCTCTTCAGCAATCCATCTTGCACAAAAAGCGAGTCCCACTGTGCCCAGTATGCCTTCAGAGTTTGGCTCCGATCTGATATCTGCTGCCAGCTTGGTCTTTCCTCGTGTTCTTTCCAGGCCAATATTGGTTCGATGTCATTGTCTGCCTGTTGGGAGGAACGGATTTCGTCTATACTCCAACCCTCTATTGGCTCAGTCCTGATCATTTGGATAGCTGCCTGTTCTTTTGCTTCTTTACGATTGCAGTGTTCGCATTTTACTCCGCATGGTCGACGAGAGAGAGCATCAGCATTTGAGTGGAGTGTTCCCTTGCGGTGTTGCACTTCAAAGTCATAACCCTGCAACTGCTCGATCCATCTTGCAACTTGGCCTTCAGGGTTCTTAAATTGGAGTAGCCATTTCAGAGCTGCGTGGTCTGTCCGGAGAATGAACTTTTGTCCGTAGAGGTACTTATGGAAATGCTTCGTAGCCAGAATTAAAGCCAGAAGCTCGCGCCGGGTTACACAGTAGTTCCGTTCAGGTCTGGAGAGTACTTTGCTGTAATATGCGACCACTTTCTCTTGACCGTCATGAACTTGGGAGATCACAGCTCCGACCCCAACATTGCTAGCGTCTGCGTCCACGATGAACATTTTTCCGGGCGTCGGGTAACCCAAGATGGGGGCATTGCACAGTTGTCGCTTCAGTTCTGGAAATGCTTTTTCGCATTCTCCAGACCACCTGAACTGTCGGCCTTTTTCCGTAAGTTGATGCAGGCTTTTTGCAATGCCAGCAAAATCCTTTGCGAACCTTCTGTAATACGTGGCGAGGCCCAAGAAGCTTCTCAGTTGGTGTTTATCTTTTGGAGAAGGCCAACTTTTCACGGCTTCGATTTTGTCAGGATCCGTTCTTACTCCTTCCGCTGATATAATGTGATCCAGATATTTTACTTCCGGACGAAACAAGGCACACTTTTCTGGGTTGAGCTTTAAATGAGCACTTCGTAGCCTCTCAAACACTTCTTTTAGATTTTCGCGGTGCTCCTCGTACGTCTTACCTATGACGATAACGTCGTCCAAATATACTAGGCAGGTTTTCCAGGTGAGTCCTTGCAATGTTCGTTCCATTAGTCGCTCGAAGGTGGCCGGAGCGTTGCACAGTCCAAACGGCATCACTGCAAACTGCCAAAGACCGCTTCCTGTAGTGGAGGCAGTTTTCTCACGATCCGCACGATTTATCTCTACCTGCCAGTAACCGCTCTTCAAGTCAAGTGTTGAAAACCATTTCGCTCCAGAAAGCATATCCAAAGTGTCATCGATTCTCGGAAGTGGGTAGCTGTCCTTTTTAGTGACATCATTGAGACGTCGGTAGTCTACACAAAATCTCGTGCTGCCATCTTTCTTCTTCACGAGGACCACTGGAGATGCCCACGGTCTTTGCGATTCTTCAATCACTCCCTCAGCTTTTATCTTCGACATCATTTCGGCAACTTCTGTTTGCTTTGCCAATGGAAGACGCCTTGCAGGTTGACGGATTGGGCGAGCGTCTCCGGTGTCAATGTGGTGTTGAACAATATGCGTACGCCCATATTCTCCGTCTTGTGTAGCAAATATATCAGCGTACTCACCGATTAGTTTTTCTGCCAGGATTCGCTGATCTTCGTCCAGATTACAGAGGCTGAGAATTTTGTTCTTGATTTTTATGCTCTGAACTGTTGTGACCGGTTTTGCACCCTTTTTTTCCGTTGTAGTCGATATAGCCTCAACAGGTACACATTTTCCCACTATCTCCCCCTTTTTCACCTTTACACTGAATATCTTTGGATTTAGAATCCTTACAGGGACCATGTTGTTCTTTGGCTCCACTAAGGTCTTTCCCACCATGAAGTCTCTTTTCTTTTCTGGCTTGCGGTGGGGTATGACAGATGTGCAAGTCTACTCACGTCTGCTTGGAGCTGCTGCAGTGTTTCTCCTTTTTGCTGCGTTCGGCTTTGCAATTGGACCTTGTAGACCTCCTGCATGTGGCTGTCCCCAAACCGTTTCTCGATAGCCTGCACTAAAGTCACATAATCTTTATGCTTTTCGATGTCTACTGTTTGCAACAATTCTGCTGCAGGACCGTGCAAGGCCATTGTTAGGGCAAAGCACTTTTCCTCATTGTCCCAGTCGTTTCCACAGGCAGCCATTTCAAACTGCTTCTTATAGGTAGACCATGAGGTCTGGCCATCGAATGAGGGAGGCTTCAAATCTTTTCTCCTTGGACCGCTTAAAGAACATTCTCGCAGTTTCTGTTTTCGCACTGTGTCGAGCTCTTTTGCCAGTTGCTGAACTTTGCTGTCCATTTCTTCGAATTTTTCGCCAACATTCTTCTCTATTGTATCAAATTTGTCATCAACGTTCTTCTCTATTCTATCAAATTTGTCATCAACGTTCTTCTCTATTCTTTCAAATTTGTCATCGATTTCTTCGAATTTTTGCTGGAGAATGTTCTTTTGTTCTTCCAGATTATTCTTTTGTTCATCCATTTTCTGTTGAAGACCGTGCAGATTGTTGGTTTGTTCGTTGAATTTTTGTTCAATGCTGCTCTTCTGCTCGTCCATTTTTTGTTCCAGACTGTTCTTTAGAATGTTCTTCTGTTCTTCCAGATTTTTCTTTTGTTGGTCGAGACTGTTCTTCTGTTCGTCCATTTTTAATAAGAGGAGTTGCATCATTGCAGCCATGTCATTGCCGGTACTTGTCTGTTCATCCTCGTCAACATCAAAGGAATATGCATCAGGATCATGTCCCTCGTTGTTCAAAGCCTCCTGAAGTCGGAGCACCAGGTCACTTTTTCCTCCACTGGCGCTGAGGCTTCTCTTGTTCAACTCGGATTTGAGTTGGACGAGGGTCAACTGCAATAGTTTTCGACCCATTCTAGCCTTTTCAAATTTCAAATAGTCAGAAAACACTTTTTTTTTTTTTTTTTTTACACACACAATAAGTCCTATCCCACTTCTGACACCAATGTAAAATGTTTGTGTGGGTACAAATAATAGAACTTATTCTTTTTAATACAAATCCCTTTATTCAGTACAGTTACAATTCACTATTTAATTCTTTCTCTCAGTACAATTCAATTCCTCAACCACTTATACTTTTCTTATCTTTTACTTAAACCACTTAATCACTTCTTCTAATTAACACTTCAAATTCAACTTTGGAACTGATTTGCATACCTTGGGGATGCTGGTATTTATACTCGAATGACATACTTCGAGAACAATCCTCGCCATCCAGCGTCCCATACAATTTCCAATTTGCTAGAAAATTCGATTCTACTCTCCAGTGGAGACTTTGCTAATCCAGTATCGAAACCTTCTAGTCTTCGAGTTTTGACATTTTCTGCTAGATGTCGCTGCTCACATTTGAGTGGTTATCACAATATAATTTACTATGACCACTTAAAAACTAATTGGTCTGTAATTTGTAACCACATGAGGAGGCTTTCCACCTTTAGGAATTGGAATAAACTCAGCGAGTTTCCATACATTTGGGAAGTATTCCATTTTAAATCAGGAGTTAAGGACAAACGTTAAACGCTCAAGGACAGATTTAGGCATTTGCTTAATATATATGTTTTTAATTTGGTCGACTCCTTCAGTTTTACGAATGCTCAGCTCTTTGATCATGAATTTGGTATCTTCTAAGGTTATATACAGGCTTGAGGATGGAGGATCATTTTTACCAATCAAAAGATTTTGAATGGATTGGTTCACTAAATTAATTGTTTCGGAGTCACCTAAATTAGAAGATATTTCGTGATTTTTGCGAAAGTTTAGGGTAAGTGCGTTAGCCTTGTTAAGATCCGTACAGAACGTAGTATCTGAATCCTTAAGAAAGGGAAGTTGTCTATTTTTGTTTTTAACCACTTTGACAATATTCCAAAAAGGTTTTGAACTAAAATCTAGAAATCGTAATTTGATGTTCCACTTCTTATTGTTGTAATCAAAAATAAGTTTTGAAATAAGATTATTGAGGTGGGAAACTTTATGTTTGTAGAACGGCTGACAGTATCTTTGCCAATGTTTTCGACAAGAATTTCTAATTTAAATGAGTTCCAGGATGTAAGGGGGAAGTTTGATTGCCGAGGTTGTTTTAGGAACTTTACGAACACATAATTCAATAGTGTCTAGTACATGTTTGCTAAAATCTTAGATAATGGAATCAACATCGGCAGTGGAGGTAACGCTGTCTAGATTACATGGAAAGTTCCGGAATTTGGAAGTTAGTACTGACCGGAACGATTACAATTCACATTTTTCAGATCTAGCACATATGCGACCTTTTGCACACCTGATTTGCGAAGCCGACAAAACACAGGGTTATGATCAGAGATGAGGTTGTTAATGGAAACCGGTTGGGAAAGGTAACCAGGCATATTAGACAAAAATAAATAAAACACAGATGGACTACGGTTAGAACTGGGAAAAAAGGTCGGATTAGAAGGGAATATCACAGATGCTGGAAAACTTAAACATAGGTCAGACAGGATCGTACCGTAGGCATTTGCTCATAAGCAACCCCAATTTATATATCTAGAATTTAAATCCCCACCAATAATAAAATCACCTTGGAGTGAGAGTAATTTGCGGAGATCATTCTTAAAAGCTATCTTTTTTCCTAATGAGCTTCTACCGCCTGGAAAGTAAGCACATATGTTATTAGGGTTTATTTGTAAATATCGTCTTCCTTGAACTCAACCCAGCTGAGCAGCCACTTGGTTCAGCAAACGAATTGCTGACATTGCAAATTTCTCCCAGGGCATTTTCTTTTCCCCTCGAAATCCAAGGGACAGGTCGGCACAAGAATCTCAGCCACCGACTGTGTGGTTCGGTTTTTTTTTTGTATTTATATTGGTTTTCGCCTTTTTGGTTTTGCCGGCAGCAGGGGGAAATTGTGCAACAAATTGATACTATTGTCACTATTCGCTACAACAAGCGAAGGTAACTTATTCCTTTTATCTCGACTGCTCATGGTCTCCAATGTCTCGAACAGTTAAGAAGATCATTTAATATGGGGCTGCTTCTGGGATCGGCAAGAGATTGCTCAAATAATCCCCTGCCTTCCTTATCTATTTTTTGGAGCACCTTATTGGATCCCAGTTGTCAACTTCGAGTCCTAGATTGGGGATGGCTTCTATTGTGACAACCAACTGAATACTTAAATTAACTTAGACAATTTTTAAAATTCATAAATTAGCTTACTGAGTGTGTGAATTGAAATTGTTTACGCCAAACTCATGGCTTGGGGAGGTAAAATTTGAGTTACGTAGACTTAAAAAAATGGATTCCCACACTCGATACGGCTTGCGTATCAGAAAATGCTAAAAGGCAACATGTTTTTTTACATTTTCACGACGACGTTTGATTATCGCGAAAACAGCATTGAAAAAAAGTCTATAGTTTGCTTTCAGTGGGAAGTGAGCAGGGAAATCATTGAAAACCATTCAGCTTTATTCCAATCAATTCAATAATTGACATCCTTTATTTATAATTGCAAATTCCCAGAAAATGCTAGAAAAAGATATAAAAATACCTGGTATAAGGGGGAGAGTACGATAACTTTGGCGCCAAGAATTGATAACGGTATTTTGTAGAGGGGTTAAAAACCAGCATTTTTTACGATGGGGGTCTATCTCGCCCCATTTAGGAGTTAGGGGCAATTTTAGAAAAGCATGACTTAAAATGGGAAAGAGATTATTAAAAAACAAAGGCAACACTTGCAATAAAGTACTATACAGGAATAGAAAGCCTAAAATTTGCTCTTTAATATAAAATTTACATCAAATTATTCGTGTGAATAGTTTTTGAATAATTCGCATTTCAACTTAAATGTTTGGTAAAAAATGAAATATTTTTTTTAAATCAATATTATTCAAAATTGTGAGATGATGTGCGCAACTGGTTTTTTGAATTAATTTGCATATCAATTCTGAATCGAACATAAGAAACCGCATGGCTTTATATCTTCTAGTTTTTGAGAAAAATGAAAATTACTAAAACTATTTTTTATAAGACGGCTATTTTTTTTGGTATTTATGGTGATCTCACTTTGAGGATTAATATTGATGATAGTGTCATCTTTGTAAGTAAAGTACAGCAAATCATTTAGCGTGACCCAGAATGCACCACGAGGAGGTAGATTTGCATTGCATTTCGCGTCCCAGTCAGTCAGTTTGTGAGTAAGTTAGGTGTTAGTTAATAGTAGTCAATTAAATGTTCAATGTACGATTACCTATTAAAAAGGTATGTAAGTTTCGTCAATGAAGTCATCGTCCGTACTGGTGTCAAAGTCGAGTTCGTTGAGTTCGTCGATGATGATGAAGAGCCGAGGTTGTTTTGGTGGTAAAATACCTTCTAAGTATTCATTGTGAACGGTCGGAGGGGCGAAGTCCTTCAGTTGCAAACCCACACTTTCTTTACCTTTGACAAAACCTGGGTACATTTTTTTTCGTCAATTAAAAATTCCGTGATTTGGGAGCCCATGTCGTCCTTATAATTTTTTTCGAGGCAGTCTTTCCGGTAAAAGAAAAGTGCCTTATATTGGTGAAGGTGCTGCGTTGTATTGCGGCATAAAATTGATTTTTTCAGAAGCTTGTTCTGTTTTTCAATACCTATGTATTGGTGTGCGCTGTCGGTACAAATACGACTGCTGTTGGGGTTAACGTATTTGTGTATATAAGGCCACAAGTCTTCTTTACTTTTGGGGTTCACTTTAAAGAAGCATCCGACCTTATCTACTTTACAAAATAACCCCAACACTAAGATTTTCATTTGTTCGGTTACACGGCCTCTGTGGTATTTCCTTTTTGTAAGAAAGGTCTCGTCGATTTGTACAGTTTTTCCTTCGCCGCCAATGTTAACATCGTCGTGAGATGCTATTATTTCGGCTATTTCACGACAGTATTATTATTATTATTATAGTAATCTATTATAGTAGATTTACTAAGCTCACTTTTATTGTCGTGATGGCGCCAAGCGATTATATGCTAATATTAAAATAATAACATACATGTAATAATATTTTTAAAAAATCCTTAGGTTGTAGCTTAAGGTTTAATTACTCGTAATTTACCTGAAAAACCGGGTTCACAGGCATTTTGAAACAAAAGCGAGCGATAATTATTGCAAGCAACTCGCGAATCTCTAGCCGACATTGAGGTCCATGGAAAAATGTACCGATATGTGGGTTGATTGTATTTCTACAATTTTTGTCAACTTTTTTTTAGAGCTTTTCTTTGAGCATCGCCACATCCAACCGAACTTTACATTTCTACAGTTTTCTACCTTCATAGGTAAGTTGCAACACAGTGGGGGAATGGATGTTTTAATGGGAATTAAACCAGATTCTTCTAAAAATTCAATGCTTCTTTCGTTGGTTGACATCAAATCTCCGGACGAACAAAACACTGAGAAGTTATTTAGTTTAGGATGGATTAGAGGATGCTTAGCCGTCATTGCTTATTCACAAAAAATATCACTTGATTCGCACTACGGTTTAACACAGAGTGATCTTTGTGAATATCAATAACTACACGCCTTATCACAAAAAGAAATAACGGTATAAAAGCCAAACGTTTGTTCGATTATATTTTTGCATCATTATCAAGTGCATTACATATTACATACGTACAAACATAGATATTTCACAAAGTAAATAATTTACTGCAACATTGCAACATGTGAATTTTCTATAATGCGAATTAGTGAAACTTTGTTATTAATGGGAACTTTGTAATTTTGTGATGAGTACTGTGGATGAAGAGTATTGATGACATAGGCGCCTGCCTGATGAAAAGCACATACCCCGAGCGGAGCAACGAAGTTCCCTGAGCGGGACCTGGCGCCTGCGGAAAGAGAGTGTAAATCCCTTAGTCCCGCGAAGCGGGTCACCCGTGTACTCTTAATTAAGAAAACTATTGATATAGGCGTCTGCGAGATGTTTAAATAATACTCATTAACTTATTCATTAATTACGTACATAAATGCCAAAAAAACAAAACTAAAGTAGTAATTTCAATTTGCTCAAAAACTAGACGACAACAGCCATGCGGTTTTTCGTGTTCGATTCAGAATTAATACGCGCATTGAATACAAAAACCAATTTGGCACATTATTTCACAATTTTGAGTAATATTGTTAATTTTTTTTTTTAATTTTTTACCAAGAATTTGAATTATTCAAAAACTATTTAAAACGCTATTTATTAGCGTTTGAATATTTTTAATCGACGATTTCAGTGTCCTAATCTCCGGGTCTTGTCGGTTCTTTAACTGTCTGTACAGGTTTTTAAGTCTTGTCAGAAGTCTACTTTTCTGTCGGTGCAGTGCGTCAATAGTAGGATTGCGGAACAGGTCTTCGTTAGTCGTACGTCGATACCGCGGTATTGTAGTGCCCATAGTTTGTTTAATTGTCTCGTCCATTTGTTTTAGGTAATTGTCGATCTCCTCGTTTGACAAATTCCTATTGGACGGTGGGTTGCGCGTGTTCGAGGAGAGCGCTCTAGTCAAGGTTGCGGAGAAGCGTGTCCATCGAGTCTTACTGTAGTTGTAAGTATATCTTTGGACAAACTCCTCCAATTCCGCAATTTCGTTGGGAACTGTAACTTTGGTGCTAAAACCGCAATGGTCGCTGTCATACACGAATGTGCGCGGACAGTTTAATGTTTGTAAATTCGTACCTGTCAGTCGTATACGTTCGTCGTACAGCTGTAGATCCAAATAAGACCCGCCTCTGGGAAACGACAGGTTATCCGTCGCTTTAAGACCGAGTCTGTACATGACATCGTGCTGACCCCACCAATCTAGTAGTAGGTTCCCTCTAGTATTTGGCAAATTATTTCCCCAATCTCTGTGTCTAGCGTTGAAATCCCCGCCGATTATAAAATAATTCTCCCCCGATTCCAGCCTCAGAAGTCGAAAAAGCGAGTCGAGCTCTGTAATGAATAGGGTGGATTGTGAAGCCTCCGGTGCATAAACAGAGGCCAAGTACAGCCGCTTTCCACTGCGGAGCGGGGTGTAAACGACGACTGCCTCCAACACCCGGAACCTGCGCAACACGCCCTTGTACACTCTGTGAAATTTTATACCTTCTTTAATGAAGATCGCGACACCGCCTCCACGTTTGGATCTGGGCCGGTTTCTTCTTCTAACGATATAATTATTGTACTCCAGTTTGTGCTTATCGGTTAGCTTGGTTTCGCTAGCGAAAAGCACATCAGGAGTTTGGTCTTGTAGTAATTTAAACATCGCGGCTCTTCGTTCAATCCTAATCAGTGAATTAACATTCACCGCAAGGACCTTCAATGTTTGCTCCACCATGTGCGTATCCATTACGGCATGTGTTTCGTTAGGCCCGGCAGCAGCGCGTAGATCTGGTCCACCCGCTTGGCCTGTTCTTGCACTTGCTTTAGCAGCTGAGCCATCTGCCCTTGGATTGCGAGCAAGATGGCTGGCATGTTGGGTGCAGCTTCCGTTGCTCTCGGCATTGGCGCCGGAGAAGCAACAGTCGCTTGCTGTACCGAAGGCCCCCTACCTGACGCCATTTGGGCGTAGGAAACTTGGGGCGTGACGGCTGGTGTTTGAAACCTCACAGGTGAACGTTTGACCTCCACCTTCTGCTGCCACGCCAATTTTGCTTTTTTAATGTCGGTGAACTTAGGACAACCCGATAGTTTGCGGTGTGTCCCACGTTCCCACATAACACGCACGAGAGCTGCGTCCTATCGGATGCTCCGTCCCTACCCAGAGCACACTCCTCGGAACTGTGGTTCTTAGCGCACTTCACGCATCGAGGCTGCATTTGGCAGTTCGACGCGGCGTGCCCGAATCTCTGGCAGCGAACGCATTGTATAACGCATTCGCTCCTTTTTAATTTTTCCCAGTGAACCACCTGGTAGTCTAGGACATTGATACTCCTCAGACTATCCAGACGGCTTTCGGGACTGAGCTGCACCAAGAAGAACGGCAGACTCCGTTTCTTCCGCCTGGCTCTAGCTGTGGTAAATGGCTTCACCCCTACAAACTCGAGTCCATCGCACTCCTTCTCTTTGAGCAGTGCCAGGATCTCCTGTTGCTGCTGCTGTTGCTGTTGTTGTTGTTGTTGTTATTGGTGTTGTTGCTGCAGCTGCTGCTGTTTTTTCAGCTGTTGTTGTTCTTGCAGCTGCTGCTGTTACTTTTGCTTTTGCTGCAGTTGTTGTTTCGGCTGATGCTGGTTTTGTGGTTTTTGTTGTAGGGAGCTCTCTACTTCTGATTGCTCCCTCTGTCTGCGCGCAGTTTGCTTTTGCTTAACAGCAAGCACTTTTAGTTCCAGCTTTTCTATGCTGCTTTTTATATTGTTAATTTCTTCATCGTAGTCTTCCGACTCAGATGAAGCTAGAGCGGCAAAGTTGTTGGTGCCCGCCTCCTCTTTATCTTTTTCAGCTGTTAAAACAGCACTTTTTTTTTTTCTTAGATTAGGATGGGTTTTTAACCTCTTCCTCCTTTTGATAGCTTTCGCCACGGTTATGGGAAGAGCGGGGCGCTCTCCACCATCCATCACGTGATTTTTTTTTTTTGTTGTTTTTCTATTGGTTGTTTTTGACAATTTGAGGAAAAAAACAGAAAAAAAGAAAACAAAAGTTCCGAGTTTCAACCGGTGTCTGCAACTGATTATTTTTAAAACTGAGTTATTAGTTTTTTTTTTTTTTTTACTCTCCGAGAAGCCGAAAAACGTCTATTCTCACCGGAGATTTGCGAACGACTGAGGTTGAACTGAGTATACACATTCATATTACTTTCTAAAAACACAGTTAGCAATGAGCTCTTCTCTCTACGTGGTGACTAACTTGACGCCTTAGAAAAAGCCAAGGTCTCTGTAGATTCCAACTTGCTTTAGAGTAATGACGGGTGCAAGGAGACTTTCGGCAACAGGGTGGTTATGAGATTATCAAAAATTAATTTGCCAAATTTCGGTGGTAGTTGTGACTCACCGTAACAGTGGGTTTTCTGAAATTCAAAACCGATGATGGATTATTTGAAATCTAGTATGTCGGGGGAAACTGAAAAACTTTTATCTCACTTATCTATTGATAAGGGTAATTACGAGAAGGCATGGTCGAGATTAGCGGATCGTTATAACCATGTGAGATTTTCGGCACGAGTACGATATTTTTGGCGCCAAGAATAGATAACGGTATTTGTAGAGGAGCTAAAAACTAGCATTTACTACTATGGGGGGGTCCATCTCATCACGTTTAGGAGTTATGGGCAATTTAAAAACAAATGACTTAAGATGAGAAAAAATTATTAAAAAACAACGGTATCACTTACAATAAAGTACTATACAGAATATGAAAGCCTGAGACTCGTTCTTTAATATAAAATTTACGTCAAATTATTCGTGTGAATAGTTTTTGAATAATTCACATTCAAACTCAAATTTTTAACAATATTACTCAAAATTGTGAAATAATGTGCCGAATTGGTTTTTTGTATTCAATTTGCGTATTAATTCTGAATCGAACACAAGAAACCGCATGGCTTTATGTCCTCTAGTTTTTGAGCAAATTGAAATTGAAATTACTACGTTAGTTTTGTTTTTCGGCATTTATGTATGTAGTCTTCCTTTGAATAAGTTAATGAGTATTATTTAAACATCTCGCAGATGCCTATATCAATAGTTTTCTTAATTAAGAGTACACGGGTGACAAGCTTCGCGGGATTAAGGGATTTCAACTCTCTTTCCGCAGGCGGCAGGTCCCGCTCACGAAACTTCGTTGCTCCGCTCGGGGTATGTGCTTTTCGTCAGGCGGGCACCTATGTCATCAATAATCTTCATCCACAGTACTCATCAGAAAATTACAAAGTTCCCATCACAAAATTACAAAGTTTCCATTAATAACAAAGTTTCACTAATTCGCATTATAGAAAATTCACATGTTCCAATGTTGGAGTAAATTATTTACTTTGTGAAATATCTATGTTTGTACGTATGTAATATGTAATGCACTTGATAATGATGCAAAAATATAACCGAACAAACGTTTGGCTTTTATACCGTTATTTCTTTTTGTGATAAGGCGTCTAGTTATTGATATTCACAAAGATCACTCTGTGTTCAACTGTAGTGCGAATCAAGTGATATTTTTTGTGAATAAGCAATGACGGCTAAGCATGCTCTAATCCATCCTAAACTAAATAACTTCTCAGTGTTTTGTTCGTTCGGAGATTTGGTGTCGACCAACGAAAGAAGCATTGACTTTTTAGAAGAATCTGGTTTAATTCCCACTAAAACATCCATTTCCCCACTGTGTTGCAACTTAGCTAGAAAAGTGTAGAAATGTAAAGTTCGGTTGGATGTGGCGATGCTCAATGAAAAGCTCTAAAAAAAAGGTGACAAAAACTGTAGAAATACAATCAACCCATCTATCGGTACATTTTTCCATGGACCTCAATGTCGGCTAGAGATTCGCGAGGTGCTTGCAATAATTATCGCCTTTGTTATCAAAATGCCTGTGAACACGGTTTTTCAGGTAAATTAATTAAACCTTAAGCTACAACCTAAGAATTTTTAAAAAATATTATTACATGTATGTTATTATTTTAAAATTAGCATATAATGGCTTGGCGCCATCACGACAATAAAAGAGAGCTTAGTAAATCTACTATAATAGATTACTATAACTATTGTCGTGAAATAGCCGAAATAATAGCATCTCACGTCGATGTTAACATTGGCGGCGAAGGAAAAACTGTGCAAATCGACGAGACCTTTCTAACAAAAAGGAAATACCACAGAGGCCGTGTAATCGAACAAATGAAAATGGGGTTATTTTGTAAAGAAGATAAAGTCGGACGCTTCTTTAAAGTGAACTCCAAAAGTAAAGAAGACTTGTGGCCGTATATACACAAATACGTTAACCCCAACAGCAGTCGTATTTGTACCGACAACGCACGCCAATACATAGGTATTGATAAAATGTTCCCTACTTCTACGACTCATGAAATTACAAACCACAGCAAAGGCAAATATGTTAACAAGACCGATTCAACCAGTACTATAAATGATTTTGAGAATCAGAACAAGCTTCTGAAAAAATCAATTTTGTGCCGCAATACAACGCAGCACCTTCACCAATATATGGCACTTTTCTTTTACCAGAAATACTGCCTTGAAAAAAGTTATAAGGACGACATGGGCTCCCAAACCACGGAATTTTTAATTGACGTAAAAAAAGTGTACCCAGGTTTTGTCAAAGGTAAAGAAAGTGTTGGTTTGCAACTGAAGGACTTCGACCCTACGACCGATCACAATGAGCACTTAGAAGGTATTTTACCACCAAAACAACCTAGGCTCTTCACCATCATCGGCGAACTCAACGATTTCGATATTGACACCAGTACGGACGATGACTTCATTGACGAAACTTACATACCTTTTTAATAGGTAATCGTACATTGAACATTTAATTGACTACTCTTAACTAGCACCTAACTTACTCACAAACTGATTGACTGGGACGCGGAATGCAATGCAAATCTACCTCCTCGTGGTGCATTCTGGGTCACGCTAAATGATTTGCTGTACTTTACTTACAAAGATGACCCTATCATCAATATTAATCCTCAAAGTGAGATCACCATAAATACCAAAAAAACAAAGTTTTTTTAGTTTAGTAATTTTCAATTTTCTCAAAAACTAGAAGATATAAAACCATGCGGCTTTTTGTGTTCGATTCAGAATTGATATGCGCATTAATACAAAAAACCTATTGAGCACATCATCTCACAATTTTGAACAATATTGATTTAAAAAAAAAATTTCCCATTTTTTACCAAAAATTTAAGTTTGAATGCGAATTATTCAAAAACTATTCACACCAATAATTTGATGTAAATTTTATATTAAAGAACAAGTTTCGCTTTCATATTCTGTATAGAACTTTATTGTAAGTGTTACCGTTGTTTTTTAATAATTTTTTTCCCTTCTTAAGTCATTTGTTTTTAAATTGCCCATAACTCCTAAACGGGACGAGATTGACCCCCCCCCCCCTTCCGTAGTAAAAAATGCTAGCTTTTAACTCCTCTACAAAATACCGGTATCAATTCTTGGCGCTAAAGTTATCGTACGCGTGCCGGTATAAGAAAGTTGGAGGAGAATTTCATTCTTTCAGCACTTTTCAAGTGCTATTTATTTAACAATTCACTGCAAATTAAAGCAGTATTTATTAATTTAATTCTATTCTCCATGTCCTCACTTCTTCAAAAATAATTTTGGTTTTGATAATAGTTTTGACGTTTTGATAATACTTTTGATTATGTAAATGACTTCAAAATGACTATGTAAATATCCAAGTGTTTTCCGAAAAACGGGTATTAGGTACACATTTGTACACATAGTAATTTGATATTACATGTTATAGCATTTTCTTAGATTTCACATTCTTTATATTTTTGTAATCGACATTCCCACATATCGCGATGCTTCATTAATTCCTATTGCTTTTTCAACATCCACTTCATTATTGTAACTGTTACCCTTCAAGAGCTAAGGAAACTCATTTAAAAGTTGCATCAATGTGATATATGTCACTTACATAAATAAACCTGTACCCTTTAGTCATGTAATGTAACTCTCACATCGATAAATTTTTCGACGTAACACTGTAAATTTAACGAAAATACACATTCATCTGTTTCTGTAACTTTGTCCCTTTTTCTGTCAAAATTTCTCACTAAATATCAAATTAATACGTGATATGTATTAAAATGTAATTTTAATTCATTTGAGAAATAATCTAGAGTTTCAAAAGAACAAAAAAACAATAATAAATTTCTTGGCGTCAAATTTATCTGTTTCCCGGGAACATTTTTCGGGACAAGTGCAACGCCATACTATTTTTCTCAATTTTTACAATCCAAAACGGAATGCTATGAATACGCAGGTATACGTGTAAAAGCGGATTAAGGAATTAAATTTGATTTTGTGTCCTTCGTTTTGTTATGAAAAAAGGTTTTCCACGATTTTACCAATGGAATACGAAACCATTTTTTCAGCTCCTTGACTTTATCGAGACTCGGAACAAAAATTCTGACGAACATTTCTTGTACTCAAAATCCCGTATTAATTTCTGATAGTTAATTCGTTAAGTTAAAATTCGGTACGGATAAGATTAATAATATTTTTAAAGAATTTCAACCCAACAGTGAAATGTCGAGAAAAGATACGTAAGTATCGAAATAAGTGCTTGTGAAGTGTTTCGATGGATTAGTTCAAATAGAATCGTGCTTTGAAAAATGTAAACAAAGTACTTGTGAAACACGAAAAAATTGTTTTTGTAGTTATTTTGTTTTATTCAATATTAAGTCGATAGGTAAGAATGGCTGTTGGAAATACCAACACACTTACTCCTGTTGGTCCATTGTGATGCCACGTGGATCTGTGATCCTCTTACTAGTGGAACCAGTTTGAGCTTATGATGAAGAGTAGGAGACTGCTTACGCCTATATTTTTTAGATCCTAGATTAAGTTTTCTTCTCTGGGAGATAGCTGGACATGTACAGAGTAGGTGGAGCATTGTCTCCTCATTTTCATCATTTTTAAAAGCGCTAAGCCTCCTTGCGTGTTGCCGCTTAATAACAATACTTGAATAACAAAGCCTCAAACATTTGTGAATGGAGAATGGAATCGAATTTTCCGGGAAAATGGAAGTATGCAAGGCAGTTCATCAGTTGAATTTGAAGTGTTAATTATTAGAAGTTATTAAGTGTTATTAAGTTATTAAATGCAATTTTGTATTTCCTGAAAAAGGAAGCAGGATCAGTTTTATGGGGGTTTATTCCCAATCCCCGCCAAGCGGGTTAATCTATTGAGATTTACTTGAAGGAGTTCTTTAATGGTATTAAGATTCTTACCTGAGACGACTATAGCAACATTATCCGCATAGGCAATCACCTTGCTACCACCTGCTTCCAGGTATATCAGTAATTCATTAACTACTAAGTTCTACAGAAGGGGAGAGGGGATACCGCCTTGCGGCGTTCCTCGGCTGACACATCTTTTATCAGAAGTCTCATCCAGGTTGGAGTTGATTATCCTGCTTTTTAGCATAAGACTGATAAACTTCCAAAGTGAGTTGTCTACCTGCAGAGTTGACAGCGTAGTCGTAATTGCGGATGTGATGACGTTGTTATAGGTGTCCTCTATGTCCATGAAAGCAACCCTTTATATTGTAGGGATCATTTGATGTGGGTAGTCAGTTAGTGCAGAGCCGTTTCCACCGACTTTCCTTTACAGTAGGCATGTTGAGCCGTTGACAGAAGTCTTGGATCAATTTTAGCTTGTATATGGAATTCAATCAGTCGTTATAGAGTTTTCAGAAGGGAAGATGATAGACTTATAGGTCTGAGAACATTTCCCGGCTTTGGGAATGAATTGACTTTTCTCCATGACAGTGGAATGTGGCTAAGTTCTTCTCTCAACCGCCGGAATGGATCCGAAGGTTTTAATGATGCGTGGAGCATTTCGGCTTCTTACGTAGAGCGCCTTAGATGGAACTTGCCGATGTGGCTGAGCTCCAGATTTCTCCTTGGGGAGAGGAGTTTTGGTAGCAGCAACAAGTCCGTGGCCCGTCACAAACTTGCTGCTGCTAGGGGTGGAGGAAGTGATAGGACCATTGCTTGCCACAATCTTAACACTCCCTGAAGATTTCTCTATAGGCTCGTTGCGCTTGCCTTTGGAGGATGGTGCACCATGGCCTGCCACAGTTTTACCTCCTCTCCACAATGCAAAAGCCTTGCCGGTAGTCGGTGCAGTCACCGTTCTACCGCCCGGTAAAGGAGGTTCGGCCTCGTTTTATTGTGTTTAATAGGTTTTCCATAATGTGGTCTTACGAGTAGCGGAGAAAGGGTGGTCCATCTGTACAGAGATCCGCCGTATACAGATGAGGCTAACTAATCCGGAGGTCGCCAGGTATCCGGATACTCCGTTAGCGACTGAGCTATTTTTGGAGATGATGGGCCCTCAGCCAGGCTGCTCTTTGGCACGGGTCGTAACATCTTGACACCAGCCCAGGCGAAAAGTGGAGAGGTTGGTTGGGTGGGGGGAAGAGTATCCTTTGGTTACAGGACTCGTCTGGAGAATTTCTTTTCGGAATTCATTGACCCTACTCAGCCGCTAAAACTCGACAAATTCTATGCTCGCGGTAGAAAATGTCGAGAGTTAATAATATAAACTGTTTGTTTAATATATTTGTTAAAAAATATATTAAGGTTTAGACCAGAATAATGTAATCGGTAGGTTATGTGCCTACGTTCGATGTTGGTGAACTTACTCCATAATATTTGACGTTTTACGTTTGATAGCCATGACACTTCTAGGCAAAAGTCCATTTCAAATCGAATCCAACAGCCGCCGAAAAGTAATTATCGGTATACCAAAATATTTAAATTGTAACTTAATTATTCATTTAGACAATAAACACACCATCAAAAACAAGGACAATATTAATAGCGTTTATTGAGACGACGTGTGGGGTTGGGAAAACTTTATTTTTTTTCGCTGATATCTTGTCAGCCAGCCCAGGGTCTGTATTGCCGTTCGTTGAAACCCTTGACAGACAGCCTAGTGTCCGTTACCAGCGAGTTACGGGAATCACCCGTCAAAGGAGAACAGCTAGCTGAATTTCCGTTACTGCGAATTCAATTTGCATGCAGCCAGCAACAACCGGTTACGGGAATCACTGCCACATTGCCGGCACAACAAAAAGAATTGTCGTCACAGTTAAAAATTGCCACCACAGTCAAGATTTTCCGGCACAACCAACAGGATTACCACCACAGTCAAGAACTGCCGCCACAACCAGCACGCTGCCGCCAGAGCCAACGCATTGCCGCCAGCAGAGTCATGAAAATCCTATCAGCAACCCAGGTAAGCACCCATATTATATTACATATAACTGTTTCTTTCGGGCGTCGCCTCTGCATTCCATTTGCCTATTGGTCAAAACAAAGGGGACATATGACCACCCAATACCACGCAATACCAATAATTTTCCAACAATAGGGAAAATGAATTGAATAAATTGAATTTCCAAAAAATATTTATGTAGCAAAAGTTGTATGACCTGGGAAAAGACATTTTGCTACTACGTATTCATCGGCCAATTAACCATAGTTCAAAAACCATATCCTCTCTACCATAACCGATGGTTGCAAGCACCTGTCAACGCCGAACCTTCAACGATCCCCCGATCTGACTTGCACAAGAGTAACCAGGAGTATAGCGAGAAAACCTGAGGAAGTCGACCAAAAAGATTCTACGGACACCAGCTCATACGAGGAGGCCGACCCAACAGTTATGGTGGTAGGCGATGCCGAGATAGCCACGTTGCGCTGAGAGCTACAGGAATTGCGCACACAACTGGAAACCATCACTTCATCTGCTGCGACGGAGAGTCAAGAACGCCATCGTCTCGAGACGCTCCTCAACAAGCAACAATCATTAACAGTCTCGTCCTCAGCCGATTGGGATGGAAACAGTCATGACAGGTACGTCCAACATTAACGCCGCGTGTTGTCGGCAAGCACTACTGCACCACCCGCACCAACCTGCTCTAACTAAAGCCACCTTCCACCCAACTATGACCTCGTACGCGGCTTCAATTGCAGCATATGGACTTTCGACAGAGCCAAGAACAACATCGCAATCGATGACAGCCACTTCATGTTTACAGTATTCTTGGCAACTGATCACTGCTTCATCGATCTATAATCAGACTCTGCCCAGCCTCTCTACGAGCAACCGAGTTCCAACGTTTCTTCATCCGTTAAACAGCATACAAACCTTCGACCAGTGGCTTTACACTCCTCAGCCAGGTTTCACGCAAGCCCCAACGAGTCAACAACCGTCTTCATTTTCATTTTGACATGGAAGCCATCCAACTACATGATCTTCCGGAGTTCCGTGGAAGACCTGAGGAAAGACCGATGTTTTGTATGGCTTTCTTGGAATATTGAAGAATGTTTGGCTACAGCCAGGTGGAGAATATGTTTCGGCTGCAGAAAAGCATCATGGGTGAAGCGATATATGTCGTCGAATCTTTATTGATACATCCAGACAATGTCGATCAAGTAATGTCGACATTAGAACTTCATTACGGACATCCCGAATGCCTTGTGCGGAGTCAGTTGAGGAAGGTGAGAGAAGCTGCACATGATGAGCTGAACTCATCATACCATTTACTACGAAGGTACACAATCTAACGGTATTCCTTGAAGCGAGTGGTATGCATCAGTCTTTGGCAAATCCTTCCCTCTTAGATGAGCTTGTTGAGACGCTACCGATGAGCAAGAGATTAGAGTGGGCCCAGATATATGGGTTCATCCTGCCATATGCAACCGTCAAATATTTTAATGACTGATTGAATCGAATTGCCCATCTTGTCTGCATCGTCTCTACCACCTCACTCTCTTCTCCACATTCGAATGCAGTGAATCATAAGCCAAAGTCAAGGAGTATTCTACAACAAATGGAAGTTCGCCTCCAACCAGCGCATTGCCTAATAAGGGTCGGTACTGTAAACCAGAGCTTCATCCAGCCGTAGAGTGCAATAGTTTTAAGGTGTTGGACCTCCCAGATAAATGGTCGTTTGTGAAGCGGAACCGACTCTGTTTCTGCTGTTTGAAGCGTGGTCACAGCATAAGAGCATGTAAGATGCAAAAGCCATGCGGAATGGAAAACTGCAGCAACATGCATTATCAGTCCCTTCATGAAGCGGATGTCGCCCAGCAGTCAACCTCAGCCAACGTAAACAACCAAGAGGGAGAGGTCTAAAGATAAGTTTTAAATTGTAACGCTGATGGAGCGACGAAGATTCTTTTCTGCGGACTACGGAACTACGGACGTCGATGGTTCGTCCGTTACTATAATGAGCGCGGACCTGGCGAAACGTTTATAACTCGAAGGAAAACCGAAGGACCTGAACCTGCGATGGGTGGGACGTAAAACGCTCGCGAAGAAGTCGTTTGCAGTTGACATTCTTATAAATGCTGATCGAAAGGACGCGGAGTAATATCGGATGCGAAATGTACAAACAGTAGTGGACTTATGCTCGGCTAGTCAGATTCACTGTCTCAAAGGCCCAGTCAATTGCCGACTTTGGAATTCCTCTTGCCGACTACAGGAACGCAAATCAGAAATTCTTATTGGACTCGACAGCAGTCATCTTGGAACAGTTGAGATGGAGACGGACCAATCGTAACCAGAACTAAGCTTAGTTTGGTAGTTTACGGCAAAAGGAAGGTGTCGTTCTTTTTGACCATCAGTCAGTTGAAAAGGACCGTCGAATAGATGAAATTACTTGAAGTGGCAAAAATTCCACGACCTCTTCTTACAAATGGTGCATCAGCAACCGATGGTTGCTGCTGCTCAAGACAAATCTAGTGGGAGAACTTGAAAAGCTAATCAGGCATTCGTCAGACGCATATTATGTAACAGCTTCGAAAATGCTCAAGGAACGATATAAAAACCCAAGACTACTGGTGGCAGGATTAGTCAATAAGTTAATGGCAAAACCAACGCATAATATTGACAAGCCGTCTGCGATCAGCGTAAGAAACTTACGTGACACTACGCAGGAGTATTTAATGGGGCTAGAGAATATTGGCGTTGACACATCGAATTGGGATCCGCTATTGCTTCATTTATTAATAAAGAAGCTGGACAAGTATACCCACACATTGTATGAACAATCCCTATCTAGTCCAAGAAACTTGCAGACAATCAAGGAATTTCTAAAGTTCCTCGAAAATCGATTTCAATCGTTGGAATCATTGGTAAATAAGGGACGAAGCATCGTGGATCCACGACGATCAAATACAGCAAAATGTTCAGCAATCGCCAGTTTAGTTACAGAGTGCCCAGTATGCAAAGCACATTATGCTTTATATGCTTGCAAATGTTTTAAGCCTAATCAGCGTTTAAGCATCTTAAAGGATAATGATCGATGCATCCACTGCCTTAAACCAGGCCATCAAGTGGCAAAATGTTCTCGGCGAGGATGCACAAGGTGCTCGAAAAAACATAATACGTCATTTCATTTCGACACGCCATATGGAAAGGTTACACACACACAAAAACTTCAAGACCCGGAAACATCATCCAGGCCAAATCGAGGGCTCTTCCAGTTTCTCTATCAGCCTTAAATCAACGACAAGGCTACGTTTTTTTGGGGACGGTGGGGTAAATCTACTAACAAACAACGGAAATTCCATTAAGGTCAGAGCTAGATTCAGGCTCGCAGGTCAATCTTATTATGGAACACGTGGTACAAAAAATAGGGATTACGACAAAATATGATTCATCGAACATCCAGGGAATCGCTAATGCAGTCCAAAAAACACAGAAGAGATAAACGTACAATTGAAATCACCAATAAATGACTTTACAACTAGATTAGAGGCATTGGTTCATCGCTTCTCGGCCTTATGGCTAAGATCAAAGTGTAGAGGCATTGGTTCTTATCAAAATATTGTCGCTACAACCCACCAAGTCAGTGGATATCTCCAACTGGACTATACCGAAGAATATCAAATTCTAATAGGAGCAGAGTTGTATTATGATTTTCTTTCAGGAGGCCAAATCAAAACAGCAGAGAACATGCTTGTTCTTCAAAATACCATTTTCGGGTGGATAGTCTCAGGACGGATGGGACATCGTCATTTTCATGCGGCATCTGCACAAAATACGAAGGCCTCAATAACGCTCTTGATAGGTTTTGGACACTCGAAGAACCTTAGGGTCAAAAAGGCAAATTACGTCTGCCGAGAATAAATGTGAGGAGCACAGCAACGCAACAGTACATCGTACGCCAGGATCTAAGTATATTAAATCATATTTCAATTCCAAGGCACATGTTTGCAAGAGAATATGCAAAGACTATCCAACTTCATGTATTGGCTGATTCCTCTGAAAAAGCGTACGGAGCCGCCATGTATGTTCGATGCAGAACTAGTGACGGAATCGTTATAGCGCGTCTATTGTGTGCTAAGTCCCTGTTAGCAGCACTCGACAAGAAGAAGTCGAAAAAACCAACTATCTCACGACTGGAATTGTGCTCCGCCAAACTAGCGGCAGACCTCGCAAAAAGAATAAAGGATGTTCCATCATACTTTTGGAGCGATTCAGAAATAGTTAAAGTCTGGATTAACTAAGCTGCAGATTCCTTTCCGCTAACCGAGTATTAGCCCTTCAAGCTACCACAGAACCGAGACAATGGCGGCAGGTTAAGTCCAAGGAGAACCCGGCCGACACGAGGAGTTCCTCTAGAAAGCTTAAAGGAATCAACCCTCTGGTTCTACGGCCCTTTATTTTTACAAGCGCAAGATTCAAATTGGCCGCTACTCTAACTGGAATAAATAGCAGAAGAGAAGGAAAAGGACCAGACTGCAGTCGTTACCGCTACCAAAGGCAAGGAACCCATCCATATCATTGATGTAATGTGCCCAAAAGAACTCATTTAAAAAAAACTACAACGAATCACGGCTTACATTATTCGGTTCATTAACGTTAGTGGGAAACGAAACACCAAAGAACTTGATGATGGATCTCTCTCTAGTCAAGAGCTGACAAACGGCATGCACATAATAGTCAGTCATGTGCAAGCAGAATCATATGTTGGACCACAAACGATTTTAGCCATAGCAAGACAGTGTTTTTGGCCAATAAAGGGGAAAACAATTCCAAGATCTACAGTCCAGCAGTGCATCAGATGTGCAAGAGCCAAAATTGGCTTCCCAATCAATGGGAAACCTACAAGTCCACCTGGAAGTGGTAAGCGCTTTATCAACAGAGGCCTTTATCGGCGCCTTAAAACGGTTTATGAGATGTCGAGGTCATGTTCAATACCTGTATTGCGATAATGCAACTAATTTCGTAGGAGCCAAGAATCAACTTCTGGAATTGACCGACACAATATACTCGTATACCACTCAAGGAAAGAACTCCATCGTCTCAATGTGCATTGGATAAGGTGTCGATTTCTAGACCTCCCAGATCCCCACATTTCGGCGGATTGTGGGAGGCTGCAGTCAAGCCAGCAAAATACTTATTACGACTCAGCATTGCATCGGCAGCCCTTACTTACGAGGGATTCGAAACATTAATGATTGAGATAGAGGCAATACTCAATTCCAAACCATTAACAGGGCTGTCATCTGACTCAAACGATTTTACGGCACTAACACCTGGATATTTTTTAATCGGTGAAACTTTGACAGCATATGTTGACCCAATAACTGAACCTACAAAGGTTAAATTACTCACTCGGTGGAAATTGGTCACACATCTCAAAAACGAGTTCTGGCAGAGGTGGTCAAGAGAATACCTCAATGAAGTACAAGAGCGTACGAAATGAAAGCAACCAACACCCAATCTGAAACTTGGCTCCATTGTGATCATGAAAGAAGATAACACACCACCGATGAAATGGCCGCTAGGACGCATAATTAAAACTCATGTCGGAGAAGGCGACCGGGTTCGAGTAGTAGATGTAAAAACAGCAACCGGTGTATTTCGCAGAGCTATACAAAAGCTCGCTCCTCTACCAATCGAGGACTTAGACGTACCTTCACAAAACAGAACACAGGAGGCACGTCAATATAACGAACAACCGAAACGAACGGCAACTCATTCAACCGAGGAAAGTAAAACCGGTATTAAAAATGACAATCAATTACCGCCAAAGAAATCTCGAAATCCATACTTAGTCAACTGAGAATGGGAAATGAATATTTTGAAATCAACGCTCCTAGTTCTCAGCAGAAGGGAGCAGCCTTAAACACTATTGGAACTGTGGCAAATTCCTTGTTTGGAGCTCTAGATGATGAATATGCCATCAAAATGTCAGATGCTATGGGAAGTATCAAAGAAAATGATGAGCATTTGCTGCGACTGTTGAAGAACTAAACATGTATAGTTGACTAAACCTTAAACATAATTAATAAAGATCAGTTCTGCTCTCGAATTAACACTGATTATCTCGAATATATAACGGATTCAGCCAGCTTTGGTTAATGTATTAATTGACACTAATCAGGGCAAAATAAACATAATGATTCTTTCACCGCAGCAGTTAAGCAGGGAGATCTCGTTTATAAAAGGTCATGTCACTGTCGCAGTTCACTTACCGATAGATTCTTTAGACTCAGTTCAACTGTTCAATTAATGTCCATAAAGAGCAGGATGGACAATAACCACGTCATTTTCTATCTTGAAATCTCACTAGTCAATAGAGAAATACTGGAAATATTCAAGATTATACCCGTACCGATAGTGGACAACAGAAAGTTCATTGTGATCAAACCAGATCCATTTGAAAGCAATTGACCGGGTGTGAATTGACACTGGGTAAAGTGCTTTCAGCGCCCCTTGGTGGAATTTTTTTACCTAAACGGTTAGACTGATTTTTGACAGCTCGTCGTCGGGAGCAAATTCATATGCAAAGTATAATTTCGGTATGGAACAAAATAAATAAATTTGTTAAAAGGTTTATTGTTTTCTGATAAGTATAAAGTTAAAACGTCGAGAAAAAATACGAGAGTTTCGAAATAAGTGCTTGTGAAGTGTTTAGATATGTTAATTTAAATAGAATCGGGCTTTAAAAAATGTAAACACAGCACTTGTGAAACACGAAGAAATTGTTGTGTTGTTCTTTGTCCATTAAATATTAGTGAATACTGTGTAATATAGCGTCTTTTTACCCGACTGCGCTATGCAAAAGGAAGGGCAATGTGTTTATCAGCATATATATGTATGTTTGTTCCTTTGTGGCACTGTAGAGACTAGACGCGTGGACCGATTTTGATTGTTCTTATATCTATCGATTTGTCATAATCTTGCGAGCGTCACTGAAGACATGATATTAATCAAAATTCAATATGACGACTACCAGCCGCCATTTTGTGAAACTATATACATATGTATGATTGTTCTTTCCTGGCACTCTAGATATCAAAGGCGTGGGCCGATTTTGATGGTTCTTACATCTATCGATTTGTCGTAATCTTGCGAGTGTCACTCAAGACATGATATTAAACAAAATTCAATATGGCGACTACCAGCCGCCATTTTGTGAAACTGTATATGTTTGTTTGTTGCTTTGTGGCACTCTGAACATCAAACGCGAGGGCCGATTTTGATGGTTCTGACATCTATCGATTTGTCGTAATCTTGCGCGTGTCAGTGAACACATGATATTAATCAAAATTCAATGTGGCGACTACCAGCCGCCATTTTGTGAAACTATATACATACACATGTATGTTTGTTCCTTTGTGGCATTCTAGAGACCGAACTCGTGTGTCGATTTTGATGGTTCTTACATCTATCGATTTGTCGTAATCTTGCGAGTGTTACTGAAGACATGATGTTAATCAAAATTCAATATGGTGACTACCAGCCGCCATTTTGTGAAACTATATACATATGTATGTTTGTTCCTTTGTGGAACTCTAGAGACCAAACGCGTATGCCGATTTTGATGCTTCTTACATCTATCGATTTGCCGTAATCTTGCTCGTGTCACTAAAGACATAATATTAATAAAAATTCAATATGGCGACTACCAGCCGACATTTTGTGAAACTGTATACATATGTATGTTTGTTGTTTTGTGGCACTCTAGAGACCAAACGAATGGGCCGATTTTGATGCTTCTTACATTTATCGATTAGTCGTAATCTTGCGCGTATCACTAAAGACATGTTATTAATCAGAATTCAATATGGCGACTACCAGCCGCCATTTTGTGAAACTATAGTATGTTTGTTCCTTTGTGGCACTCTAGAGACCAAACGCGTGGGCCGATTTTGATGGTGTGGTTATTTAATATTTCTTAACAGAATTCTAGACCACTGCACTTGTGTTTTTCTTTTTAGTTCATATTTAAAGTCCATTTTTTGCTCAGTTGGGTTTTTTAATTTTTTAAATAAATTTTTTTATCAAGGGTCCGCCATCTAACATTTTTTTTTCAACTAGTGCTTATTTCGTGAATGGTAACACTTAGCTCATGTCTGATTTGACAGATAATTAGTTCTATCCCTCCGGTTAATAATGGAAAATAATTTCATTCAAATGGCTGCCTCGGCTGGCCATGCAGTAGCCTACACTCCTACACTGGTCCAATTTTTAAGCACATTATCGATTGTGTGCAGCTGTATTTCACCAATGGCTTCACGAATATTGTCCTTTAAAGCGTCAATTGTCTTTGGCTTGCCGGCGTAACACTTACCTTTTACGGTACCCCACAAATAATAGTCCAACGGCCCAATTATGCCTCTGGACCAAAATCCGCACCAAACAATGACTCGTTTTGGGTGTATCGGCTTTTCAATGTATGCTTGCGGGTTTTCTGTGCCCCAAATGCGACAATTTTGTTTGTTTACATACCCGCCAAGATCAAAATGAGCTTCATCTGAAAAGATGATTTTTTTGGCAAAATCGGCATATTCTCTAAGTCGATCGCAGACCCACTTAGCGAAGCATAGTTTAAGCGTATTCTCAACCATATTCGTTCAGCGGAAGAATAAAGCTAATTATCTGTCAAATCAGACATGAGCTAAGTGTTACCATTAAGTGCACTAGTTGAAAAAAAAACGTTAGATGGCGGACCCTTTAGATAGTGAAATGCTGCTGAAAATTCTCATAGTTGGAATACTACACGTGTGTATGTATATGCATATAAAATACTCCTAGCAGAATATTTTAAAAGGACTATTTCGCTTGGTGGAAGTGAAAGAATACTGAGAGCTGGCTGCAATCACTCTCTTGTACTTGATCCTGCTTCAATTATAACTTAAGGACCAAGCCCATTTGCACCAACATTTCACTTTCAGCAACGGAAATTTTCCCCTTGAAATAATATTGCTGTAATATTAATAGGATTCCATCTATGAAAATTTTAAGTTGCATTTCACTGTCTTTATTGGCTTGTTTAACAATATATTAAATGAATACTTTATATTATTCACTATGGACTTAATATTGAATAAAGAAATAACAAGAAAAACGATTTCTTCGCGTTTAACAAGTACTTTGCTTACTTTTTTTAAAACACGATTTTATTGAAACTATCCCATCTAAACACTTCATAAGCAGTTATTTCGAAACTCGCGTATTTTTTCTCGACATTTTAACTCAACACGTATTTGAAAAGAAAAATTTCTTTAACAAATTTATTAATCTTGTTCCGTACCGAATTTTAACTTCCCATACGAATTTGTTACAGCCAACGAATTGTCAGAAATTGACATAGGGGTTTAAGTACAAAAAATATCCGCCAGAATTTTCGTTCCGGGTGTCAATTGCGTAGCGTGTTTCGGTAGTTTCCATACCATGTATGACCAGAGCAGATTTTGACGACTACACTACGAAAATGCATTTGCTTAGTTTGGGCACTTACACTCTAGAATTTATGTATAAATGTGCAAAAGTCTTACAACTTATTTACTGTACTAATTTGAGCTTTTTGATATAATCAATTTAGAATTATTTAAAGTTGCACAACATTTTACGAATAATCTTCAATTGAATTGTTACATTTCTCATTGTTGTATTATATTATTCTGCAATAATTATCCTATTATGTAATACGTATTTAAAGAAATATGTTATTTTTTTAGTTATTCGAGTATATTACTTTTTTTCGTTGAAAGAAATATTCACCCGTGCAATCTATTTCTTATTTTAACTAATGAAATACTGAAATACTAATGAAAAAACATAAAAATGTTTGCCATGGAAGCAAACTGAAACCTAATTAACTAGTTAACTTGCAAAAGTATTGCTGTAACTTATCCGTCAACGAAAAAAAGAAAAATTAACTGTCACCAAAAAACAATCGAAATCATCATCCAATGGAAAATAAGTGGTCTTCGACGACTGATATCGAAAATTCCCGAAATATGGTAAAATTTATGGGAAGTTGACTGGTATAGAAAGTTCTCGAAATATGTCAGATAGTATAAATACCGAACAGAGGCGAAATCAGTTCTAAATTTGAATTTGATTTTTAAAAGTGATTAAATAATAGCAGTAAAGTGGTTAAAGTAAAATACTGTAAAATGTTTGTGTGGGTACAAATGATAGAACTTATTCTTTTTAATACAAATCCCTTTATTCAGTACAGTTACAATTCACTATTTAATTCTTTCTCTCAGTACAATTCAATTTCTCAACCACTTATACTTTTCTTATCTTTTACTTAAACCACTTAATCACTTCTCCTAATTAACACTTCAAATTACACTTTAGAACTGACTTGCATACCTTTGGGATGCTGGTATTTATACTCGAATGACATACTTCGAGAACAATCCTCGCCATCCAGCGTCCCATACAATTTCCAATTTGCTAGAAAATTCGATTCCACTCTCCAGTCGAGACTTTGTTATTCCAATATCGAAATCTTCTGGTCTTCGACATTTTCTGCTAGATGTCGCTGCTCACATTTAAGTGGTTATCACATTGCTCCCTCCCTACAGTTGTTCGTCCCGAACAACTTCGTCATTCAGCATCCCGTTGAAATGACACATTCTATCCAAATGGACCACTTTCAATTTTCCTCGATTCCCACGCTGGATCCGGTAGACAACGTCATTAATGCGGGTTATCACCTTGTATGGACCTTCCCAGTCCTGTTGCAATTTTGGTGATTTGCCTTTCTTACGCTGAGGATTATACAGCCAAACCAGATCTCCTTCGTTGAAACCGGAAGATTTCGCCTTGATATCGTACCTAGTTTTCATGCGGCTGCTTGCTAGCTTCATCTTTTCTCTGGTATCTTCATGCAATTTACGAATCCTGCTGCGTAAGTCATTCACGTACTCGTTCACCTCTTTGGGCTCCGTCGGTGGGGATCCGAATTTTGCTTCACTTGGCAACCGAATTGTTTGACCAAATAAGATCTCGGATGGTGTGTGCCCTGTTGAGCTATGGACCGCGTTTCGGTAGGTCATTAAGAAGAGGGGTATGTGTCGATCCCAATCCCGCTGGCAGTTGCTGACAACCTTAGATAGATGCTCATTCAAGGTCCGATTGAATCGCTCGACCATTCCATCAGATTGAGGGTGTAGTGGCGTTGTCCTTGTCTTTCTTATTCCCAAATATTGGCATATTTCCTGGAAGACTTTTGATTCAAAGTTTCGCCCTTGATCAGAGTGCAGCTCCATTGGGACCCCAAATCTGCTCACCCAGTTGTTGACTATCTGTTCGGCTACGGTCTTAGCCTCTTGATTTGGGATGGCAAACACTTCCGGCCACTTACTGAAGTAATCCATGACTACGAGAGTATATCGGTTTCCATTAAAGGTTTCGGGAAACGGCCCAGCGATGTCGATGGCTATTCGTCCGAAAGGTGCTCCGACATTGTATTGTTGCATTTGTCCATGTGGCTTTACTTTTGGACCCTTGGTAGCCGCACACCTTATGCACTTTTTGCACCAATTCTCGACATCTTGTTTAGCGCTTAGCCAATAGAAACGTTTCCTTACCTTTTCCAACGTCTTGTTTATTCCCAAATGGCCTCCTGAGATTCCGTCATGTATTTCATGGAGCACTTGGTTGACTCTGGACCGTGGCACAATTAGCTGCATACGAGATGTTGTCCCATCTGCACTTTCCCATTTTCTCTTCAGCAATCCATCTTGCACAAAAAGCGAGTCCCACTGTGCCCAGTATGCCTTCAGAGTTTGGATCCGATCTGATATCTGTTGCCAGCTTGGTCTTTCCTCGTGTTCCTTCCAGGCCAATATTGGTTCGATGTCATTGTCTGCCTGTTGGGAGGAACGGATTTCGTCTATACTCCAACCCTCTATTGGCTCAGTCCTGATCATTTGGATAGTTGCCTGTTCTTTCGCTTCTTTACGATTGCAGTGTTCGCATTTTACCCCGCACGGTCGACGAGAGAGAGCATCAGCATTTGAGTGGAGTGTTCCCTTGCGGTGTTGCACTTCAAAGTCGTAGCCCTGCAACTGCTCGATCCATCTTGCGACTTGGCCTTCAGGGTTCTTAAATTGGAGTAGCCATTTCAGAGCTGCGTGGTCTGTCCGGAGAATGAACTTTTCTCCGTAGAGGTACTTATGGAAATGCTTCGTAGCCAGAATTAAAGCCAGAAGCTCGCGCCGGGTTACACAGTAGTTCCTTTCAGGTCTGGAGAGTACTTTACTGTAATATGCGACCACTTTCTCTTGACCATCATGAACCTGGGAAATCACAGCTCCGACCCCGATATTGCTAGCGTCTGCGTCCACGATGAACATTTTTCCGGGAGTCGGGTAACCCAAGAAGGGGGCATTGCACAGCTGTCGCTTCAGTTCTTGAAATGCTTTTTCGCATTCTCCAGACCACCTGAACTGACGGCCTTTTTCTGTAAGTTGATGCAGGCTCTTTGCAATGCCAGCAAAATCCTTTACGAACCTTCTGTAATACGTGGCGAGTCCCAAAAAGCATCTCAGTTGGTGTTTATCTTTTGGAGAGGGCCAACTTTTCACGGCTTCGATTTTGTCAGGATCCGTTCTTACTCCTTCCGCTGATATAATGTGACCCAGATATTTTACTTCCGGACGGAACACGGCGCACTTTTCTGGGTTGAGCTTTAAATGAGCACTTCGCAGCCTCTCAAACACTTCTTTTAGATTTTCCCGGTGCTCCTCGAACGTCTTACCTATGACGATAACGTCGTCCAAATATACTAGACAGGTTTTCCAGGTGAGTCCTTGCAATGTTCGTTCCATTAGTCGCTCGAAGGTGGCCGGAGCGTTGCACAGTCCAAACGGCATCACTGCAAATTGCCAAAGACCGCTTCCTGTAGTGAAGGCAGTTTTCTCACGATCCGTACAATTTATCTCTACCTGCCAGTAACCGCTCTTCAAGTCAAGTGTTGAAAACCATTTCGCTCCAGAAAGCATATCCAAAGTGTCATCGATTCTCGGAAGTGGGTAGCTGTCCTTTTTAGTGACATCATTGAGACGTCGGTAGTCTACACAAAATTTCGTGCTGCCATCTTTCTTCTTCACGGGGACCACTGGAGATGCCCACTTTGCGATTCTTCAATCACTCCCTCAGCTTCCATCTTCGACATCATTTCGGCAACTTCTGTTTGCTTTGCCAATGGAAGACGCCTTGCAGGTTGACGGATTGGTCGAGCGTCTCCGGTGTCAATGTGGTGTTGAACAATATGCGTACGTTCATATTCTCCGTCTTGTGTAGCAAATATATCAGCGTACTCACCGATTAGTTTTTCTGCCAGGATTCACTGATCTTCGTCCAGATTACAGAGGCTGAGAATTTTGTTCTTGATTTTTATGCTCTGAACTGTTGTGACTGGTGTGGCACCCTTTTTTCCCGTTGTGGTCGATATAGCCTCAACAGGTACGCATTTTCCCACTATCTCCCCCTTTTTCACCTTTACACTGAATGTCTTTGGATTTAGAATCCTTACAGGGACCATGTTGTTCTTTGGCTCCACTAAGGTCTTTCCCACCATGAAGTCTCTTTTCTTTTCTGGCTCCATCAAATAGAATCGGTGGCTACCAGGACCACCTTCCACTTTTGCCCACAAAATTGCTTCTGACGAAGGCTCTAGACTCTGATTGCTGCAGATAACGACATTTGAGACTGTGGTATTGGCGTTTCCGTATATCATTGGTAAATCCATGTTTCCGTATTTCAGGGTTTGTGCCCCCAAGTCGACTACAAGTCCATGTTCTCTCATGAAGTCTGTACCAATGATGCACTCGTCACATATGTCAGCTACCAGAAACGCGTGAGTGAATGTTGTTCCGGCCAGTTGGATTTTTATGCGGACTTCACCATATACCTTAATTGTTGCTCCTGTAGCTGTTCGCAAGCTGCAGCTGCTAGTGTTATGCAGCCAAGACTTCTGCACAAGATTCCTCCTGATGATTGAGGCCGTGGCACCGGTGTCTATTGTTGCCATCCATTTTTCTTTTCCACTGACTACTTCTACTAGAAGGCTTTCGCTGCGTCGTTTTGCCAGCGGGACTTGGATGATAGTCCTGGGGCCGTCGACTCCTGCTACCAACTTCTGCCCCGCGAAGTTGGTGCTTAAGCATTTCCCGACTGATGGCTTCGGGAAGGTTGACCGGCTTCTTGATAGCTGTTTCTGCGGGTTTCTTCCCCTATTTGCTTGTCACCACAGTGAGGGCAGTCTTTTCGCCGCACCGGTTCTTTACACTGCCTTTGAAGGTGTCCTATTTTATTGCAATTCCAGCAGCGCATTATCCGTCTATCCCGTCGAGTATCTCGTTCCTCGGCACTAATTCTTGTGCAGGAACATTCGACAGATGCTACTTCCCTGACGAAATGTGTACGCCTGGAAGCCTGATTGGCTGCTTCCATCGCCAGAGCGAAGGCAAGTGCTTCAGCAAGGGTTCTTTTCCCGGCCATCCTTACTGCTGACTGTAGCTTCGAATCTGCAATTCCCCTGATAAATGCATCTTTTGCCATTTCGTCGATAATTTCCTGTCCTGCGGTGGGGTATGACAGATGTGCAAGTCTACTCACGTCTGCTTGGAGCTGCTGCAGTGTTTCTCCTCTTTGCTGCGTTCGGCTTTGCAATTGGACCTTGTAGACCTCCTGCATGTGGCTGTCCCCAAACCGTTTCTCTATAGCCTGCACTAAAGTCACATAATCTTTATGCTTTTCGATGTCTACTGTTTGCAACAATTCTGCTGCAGGACCGTGCAAGGCCATTGTTAGGGCAAAGCACTTTTCCTCATTGTCCCAGTCGTTTGCACAGGCAGCCATTTCAAACTGCTTCTTATAAGTAGACCATGAGGTCTGGCCATCGAATGAGGGAGGCTTCAACTCTTTTCTCCTTGGACCGCTTAAAGAACATTCTCGCAGTTTCTGTTTTCGCACTGTGTCGAGCTCTTTTGCCAGTTGCTGAACTTTGCTGTCGATTTCTTCGAATTTTTCGCCAACATTCTTCTCTATTGTATCAAATTTGTCATCAACGTTCTTCTCTATTCTATCAAATTTGTCATCAACGTTCTTCTCTATTCTTTCAAATTTGTCATCGATTTCTTCGAATTTTTGCTGGAGAATGTTCTTTTGTTCTTCCAGATTATTCTTTTGTTCATCCATTTTCTGTTGAAGATCGTGCAGATTGTTGGTTTGTTCGTTGAATTTTTGTTCCAGACTGTTCTGGAGAATGTTCTTCTGTTCGTCCATTTTTTGTTCCAGACTGTTCTTCTGTTCTTCCAGATTTTTCTTTTGTTGGTCGTGACTGTTCTTCTGTTCGTCCATTTTTTTGTTTTGTTCGTCCATTTTTAATAAGAGGAGTTGCATCATTGCAGCCATGTCATTGCCGGTACTTGTCTGTTCATCCTCGTCAACATCAAAGGAATATGCATCAGGATCATGTCCCTCGTTGTTCAAAGCCTCCTGAAGTCGGAGCACCAGGTCACTTTTTCCTCCACTGGCGCTGAGGCTTCTCTTGTTCAACTTGGATTTGAGTTGGACGAGGGTCAACTGCAATAGTTTTCGACCCATTCTAGCTTTTTCAAATAGTCAGAAAACACAGTTTTTTTTTTTTTTTTTACACAATAAGTCCTATCCCACTTCTGACACCAATGTAAAATGTTTGTGTGGGTACAAATGATAGAACTTCTTCTTTTCAATACAAATCCCTTTATTCAGTACAGTTACAATTCACTATTTAATTCTTTCTCTCAGTACAATTCAATTTCTCAACCACTTATACTTTTCTTATCTTTTACTTAAACCACTTAATCACTTTTCCTAATTAACACTTCAAATTACACTTTAGAACTGATACCTTTGGGATGCTGGTATTTATACTCGAATGACATACTTCGAGAACAATCCTCGCCATCCAGCGTCCCATATAATTTCCAATTTGCTAGAAAATTCGATTCCACTCTCCAGTCGAGACTTTGTTATTCCAATATCGAAATCTTCTGGTCTTCGACATTTTCTGCTAGATGTCGCTGCTCACATTTAATTGGTTATCACAATACAAACAAGTAAAGTGGTTGTTAGATTTGATAAATATTTGAATTACATTGGTTTACATTTTATATTGTTATTGTTTTGTGACTTTGAATAAAATGAAATAAATTCTATCGTTTTGACCCACATAAATATTTTACATTGGTGTTAGAAGTGAGATAGAACTTATTGTGTGTAGAAAAATTATGTGTTTGTGCCGACCAAAAGAAAAATTTGGACAAACAGAAGAACAGCCTCGAACAAAAATTCGATGAACAAAAAGTCAGTCTGGAACAAAAATTGGCCGAACAGAAAACAAATCTGCAACAACAAAAGGAAAATCCGGAAGAACAAAATTAGATTCTACAGCAAAAGTTAGAAGAATAGACAACAAAGCTTAGCAACTAGCAAAAGAGCTCGACATAGTGCGAAAATAAAAACAGCGACAAAAGAAAAAACAACGTCCAATTGCCAAGCAGAATGCAACAACGAGGAGAAACATAACAGAGAAAAGACGTGAGTTCAGATTGACTTCACAAGTGGAAGAAGAATAAAAAGATAATTACACAGTTTAATTATTATCTATTACATTCTGTTAGTGTATATCGCAAAACATTATAATTCAGAGTTCCTAATTTCATGCAGTTTTTATAAAATGTACCTATATTCGGAGTGGTATTCAAATATCGGATAATCCTTTTAACCGTTGCGATATGATGTTGAGCCCGGTTATCTAAAAATCTGATCAAAATTCCTACTATGTACGACATATCTGGCCACGTAACATATATTTTATCAGATATATGAGGCATCCAATGGCTTCACGAAATGGAAACGACCAAAATCCGCTGAAGTTGAAGATGAAATCGTTGACTTATTGTAAAGTCATCGTATATAAATCGGTGTATGTACCCAGTCTACTGAACATGTCTCAATCCATTTCAATTGTATTTTTCTCCATTCCGAGATATTATTTTACCTCACTGACTGTAATTTCAAGATGTTGCTTTAAATAATTCATAACTTCCTTAATGACGATTATATCATTCGCTACATCATCAGTATAGAGTGCGACGAACACAATTCGAGTACACCTACGAAGGACAAAGAAACACGAATCCGCTGTAATGCTTTAACCTTGTAATCACGTAGCGGCTTTGACAATGTCATGTTCCAATTTCTTGAAATATGCCTAAGGCCGTATAAGGTTTTATTCAAATTACAGACCTGTTCTGAATCGTCATTGTATCGCGAAGAATTTAACTTCACTGCAATATTCATCCTACTTCTTAACGTTCTGTTAGCAAACTCGCCCTGACGATTTTGATTGCGGTACACTACTTGAAACACTATCATCAAGCTTGCATATGCGTTTCTCTTTGAACATTACATCACGCGATTTTATCTAATTTCGGTATCCAAACACGGTAACCTTTGCAGTTTTCGGGATATCGAACAAACATTCCAGAAGTGCCTTCTTATCCCATTTATGTTATTTTTCTTTCGGAATACGGAGAAACACATCACTGCCAAATGTCGTCAGATTACACATTGTAGGCCTACACTTGTACCATAATATTTGTCTGCACATGGCTTTGACTGGAGTTGATCCAAAGCGATTTATATATATATATATATATTCTGCCATATTAACAGCTAGACTGAGGCGTGGTTCTTGCTGTTTCTACAATGAATCGCATTTCTCTTTCAGCCCTCCCAATTTGTTGGGGAGTATGTATATGGCACTGAACACTGGTGTCGGATTCAACGTTTGGTACGAATATCTTGCACAATTTGGTTCATATACTCCAAGTCATTACAGATATTAAAATTTGAATTTCTCGGGTGGATCCTCCACGATATCGAGGCAGCTTCCCTATAGCACACGAAATTCACAAAAATTCGGTATGTCAACAAACTCAACTCTCTGTTGTTTCAGCACGGGTCTAATTTGGACAATGTACATTTGTCCTAAACTTTTTATTATAATTTGCGTGCGAATTAATAAAACGTTCCTTCGGAGTTTAAAAAAAAAATCAACTTTATTTCATAATTTACAAAATACAAATGACGAAGAATCTTGGATTTAACTCACAATTTATAATTTGTCAACAAAGTATGAAAACTGTGGAAACGGAAGCTTGGATTTGGTTCTCTCACGGTTTTGCTTATGGTTTAATTATACAAAGTTGTGAAAAGAAAGCATGTACATAATTTTCAAGAAAAAGGTTTAGTGTTACAATAAATGAATTTTGAAAAGCAAGCACTTTAATTATTTGACAAAAGAGTATTATGGGTATGTACTCGTATGTACTTATTGATGTACTCCTCCCGCCTAAGATGAAGCGATGGTCATGAAAGGCTGTTACTTGAAGACATATCATGAGCTAGAGCTTCTGAATTTATGTCATCTGTTTGTTGACTGGAGGCTGAATTTTTCTTTTCTTAGCTTTAAGTATACAAAATAAATAGTTTTAAGAAAATGTAAATGAAGTCGAAAGACATAGTTATAAGAATTTAGAGTAGCTTAGAGTGCCTGTGTGGGGCCAGTAAGTTAGTGTAAGATTATTAAGTAATTGTAAGCTAGCATTTAAGCATTTTTTGTTAGAATGTAAGAGTTAGTGTTAAGAAAATAAAACTAAACTGGAGGCTGAATGATTCCGGTGGCATTTCTTTGTATAGTTGATCACGTACAAAATTAGCAGGATCATAGTTACTACAACACACATTGAAAGTGAATAATTTTGTTGTTGGTTAGTATTTTCTGCCAGGGTGATAGCTTCTGTGTTGGTTAAGTTGTCCGGGGTTAGTCTACTGGTGTTTAACCGGTCTATAGGATAATAGGAACTTATATTAGTGAATATTGAGGATATAATTTGTATTCTATCCCAAAATAAGTTTGTGTTGCCCTTATATACCACGTTGTTTAGGGTTACATCGCATTCTTCGTAGTGCAGTAAAAGTGTTCCTGATATTAGCTTGGTTTCGATTCCACACGTGGATGACATTTCTATATTGGGAGAGTTTACTAAATGTATAATTTTCTTCTGGTTGCATGATGTTGGCTTGGTTCAGGTCTTCCATTAAGAAACAGGTGGCTCTTTTGTTTTTGATTATGTTTGAAATGCATTTGCTTAATCATTAAACATGGTTTGTCAATCGATTGGATATAACGGTCGTTTATTATGGCATAGGGTTTGGTTATATTAATTGTAAGAGTTTGGTTTATAGATAATTTGGTTAAATGGTACAAGGTCTTCACCTTGTATTCTTCGAACAGGATTGGTAATGTAATATTAAATATGACATTTGTATGATTATAGTAGGCCTGTAGACTCAAGAATTTATATATTTGTTCACCCGAAGAGAACTTTATTGCGATATGTTTATGTATAAATTCTAATTCATTCGGATTTAAAATTTGTTTAGGGACTATATTAAGCTTTGCAAGAGTTATAGATTTAGCGATTTCTTGTAAATCGTTCGTTAGTATTTCAATGTTGTAGTTAGTTTGATAAATATATTGCATATATTGAAAGTTTTCTTGATCGGTACGAATTCTCTGGGACAATGCTAATTGGTACTTAGTTAAATAATCTTCCAAATCTTGCTGTTGTGAATTTATATGTTCCGTTATGTTACTAAACCTTTCTATCATTTTGTTATTAATCTGGACCTATTTTGTCATTTCTTTGTTCATGTCTTGTGGATTAGATTGTAATAGTTTAATATCATTATTTATTTGTACAGCGTCATTGTTGTCCCTGTGATACTCTTAATTAGTTATCCTATTCCGTTGATAAAACCTCTTTTATTTCGTTATCGGGGAAGAAGTGTTAGAAATTTATTTTCTAATTCCCTAAATTTCATATTTGTGACTTCTTTCATTTGACCAGTGTTTTTATTTTTATTAATAAGCTCTACAGATCTTTTAATATTGCTAACATTTTCTTCATAAACTGTCAAATTTATAATGTGTATGAATTTTGTATGTCTATCAATTAACCGCACCGGGCCTAATTTCATGGAAAGACTCTTCGAGAGGTCTTGAATTTCGATTCGTTGACTCATGGCCTGTGTTAGCCTGAAATTTTCGTTTTTTTATTAATTTATTTTTATGAGCTTTCCTATTATTTTTAGCTAATACAGTAACTTTATTTTTAGTATCTACCTGTAACTTCCTTGCTTTAGGAGCTATTTTATTTCTTCTATTATTGTATTCATATACTATATCATCTGTACTAAAGTTAAGGGTGGTTCTCCATGATTCCTATTTACTATAATCTATCAATGATTGATCTATTATGCTTTTCAAGCTTGGTTCTTATTTCGTTATATAGCTTGTCTTGATAAGATCTTAATTTATTTATATAATCGTGCTCAGAGACATGCTGTATTGATTTCCTAAATTTATATGTATTTATATATATATATAGATGCGTCAAATTTGTAACCGAATGTATTGAATTGTTATATGTAGTCAATGCTTCGTTCAGTATATTTGCCAGTATTTGTTTATTATTTTTGTCGTAAATTATTCTGTAACTTTCAGTCAATAAAATTGAATGAAATCTTTCAACAGGAAAATTGCCTGTAGAGTATTGAGGAGAGGTTATATGTAACTGAATCTGGTATTTATCACAAAACTCTTTAAATAAGTTTGAAGTGAATTCAGCGGCTGAATCGCATACAATTTTCTTGGGTATACCGTGTTGGGAAAAGAATTGCCTTAAAGAATTGATTATTTTGATACTATTACGTGCAGTTAAGATAAAAGCAGAAGCGAACTTTGAAAATTTGTCGATTATTGTAAGTATTTGTATATTGTGAATACTGTAAACATCTATGTGCAGAATATCAAGAGGCTTATTTGGAATTTCAGAAAGTTCATATATTATTTTCGGGGGATGTCTATCGTACTTATATAATTTGCATTTCTCGCAGTTGTTAACAACTTTAGTTATTTTCTCTTTCATTTTCGCTAAATAAGATGTTCTGCGGAGGTGATTACAGGTTTCATTAATGGCGCGGTGGTTGCTATCTATGTGATACTTATTTATAAGGGCGTCCTGTTGATCTGTATTAGTAATATATTATAATAATTAAACACTTTACTATTGGCAAAGTATTTGGAGTATATTTCTTGAACTATTCTGAAAGTATCATCGTCTGTGTAAATGACTGTTAATTTATGAGGTTTTAGATATTCCTTGAGGATTGATACAATTATTTTTTCGTTATGGAGATCAGGTTGTCTAAATATACGTCAACGTTTTGTTTCAAAAAGGATGTTATAAATCATGGAAGGCTTAACAATGCAGTTAGTTTTATTCAAAACCAACTGTTCCGTAAACTCTTTGTGGGGTCTTTCGGAAATATATATTCTGTCGTCGAGATTTTTATGTGCAGAGTAAATGGTAGACAAGCTTAAACTGTTTTCTAAATCATTAGCGTTATTGTGTAAGGATACATTGGAATTTGCAAGAGAATTTGTATCGGTAGACGATTCATTAAGATTAAGTTCGATACGACTGAGTGCGTCGGCATTTGTATTGGGTTTGCCCTTCTTATTATACTATTTCATAATCGAATTCCTCTAACCTTAACCGCCATCTGACTAATTTTAAATTGGGTTCTTTTAGTGAAAATAATTAGTTGAGGGGTGTGCGGGTGCTTTCGAGTAGACCCTGGGATAGGCGCTAGTTAGGAAACTTTTCCCCGTGGAGGAGTTAGATTTAATAGAAAAAAAAGACAGATTGAGACTTCCGGTCTTTATTATAAATAGAGCTCGACGTCTTACCTCGTGGAGGGTGATAGATGAAAGAGGACAATTTTGGTTAGTGGAAATAGGGAATAGGTAGGCTGATAGTCGGCTAATGAATTGTAACAAGCAGCGACCTCTTACATAAAACATTACAACTATTTGAAACTTATCCATTTATATTGAACTAAATAATTATATGCGTTTAACATGAACATTGCCGGCCGCCTTGTAGCAACCGATGCAAAAGTGAAAGCTACGTATACTATTATAAGGATACTGTCGTAAATCCAAAGAGGTGATTTTTAGATGCATTATAGTTTCACAAAATTAAACTTAAAACTATTGGGATTCTTTTGTTTTTGGAGGGAATCCACTTACTCCATTGGGAAAGGATTGCTTAGTAGGGGAACCAGTAAATCAATTATTTATAAGTAAAACGAATATAAAGGCACATTGTGCACATATGATATAGATAAAATTAGATTTCATAAGTTTCTTAAAATAATGGTATGTACAAAATTATAGATTTCAAATCCGTGAAATGCTTTCTTAATAAGTGCCATTAAAAATTCTTTGACTTTTAAATGAAATGATAAATGAAATTGTTCTGAAATGCATGTAAGTACGAGGGGCGTTCAGTATATTCTCGGTATCGATATGAAGAAAAATGCGAATTCAATTTAAATTGTTTTTATTTTTCAATATAATCTCCCCTAACATCAATGCATTTGTTACATCTTGAGATAAGCTTTTTTAAACCCTCAAAAAAATAAATTTCCTCTATCTCTGCAAAATACCCATTTATTGCCGACTTGAGTTCTTCATCATCCGAAAATCTTTTTCCACGACGACATTTTTTCAAATCCGGAAACAGGAAATAATCACTAGGGGCAAGGTCTGGACTATAGGGTGGGTGTTGGATTTCTTCGAAACCACAATCTCGCGCAGCAGCCTTGGAAACTCGCGCCGTGTGAACAGGAGCGTTGTCATGAAGAAACAACACACCCGCTGCGAGTTTACCCCGTCTTTTCTTTTTAATTTCCTCCCGCAAATTATGCAAAGTGGAAGCGTAGGATGTGGCGTTGATGGTTTCACCTTATTTTTGTACTCAATGAGCAAGATTCCCTTTGAGTCCCAAAAAACTATGGCCATGAGCTTCCCGGCAGACGGAGTGACTTTGAACTTCTTCGGGGGGTCTGTTCCTTTTTTATGCCACTGCATGGACTCTTGTTTGCTTCCAGGGTCATAGTGGTGGACCCATGTTTCGTCCCCAATAACAATTCGATCCATAACACCGTCCGCGTTCTCACTACACATCTCCAAAAGCTCCCTACAGCATGCGATTCTCACTTTTTTCTGAGGCGCTGTGAGCATTCGTGGCACCCACCTTGCACCTTTGAAAGGTTAAGATGGTCATGAAGAATGGTGTGAATGGTACCAATTGAAAGCTTGGTGATCTCTGCCATCATTTTCACCTTTATTCGGGCATCCTCAAGAACAAGTTTCTCGACTTCTTTGATGCTTTCTCCCGTACAAGCAGTAGCCGGGGCGCCGGAGCGGGGGTCGTCTTCAATACTCTCTCTGCCTCTCTTGAACTCACTTGACCACTTTTGCACAGTTGATAATGAAGGTGCGGAACCCTGGTAAACAGCCACCATCTCTTCATGAATAGTTTTTTGACTTTTTCCTTGCTTAGTGAGAAATTTAATTACAGCGCGATGATCAATTTTCACCATTATCGTCTCAATTGCCATTGTGATTCTGTTTAACTAGAGATAAAACGCGAATTAATAATCACATTTATATGAAATTTTACATAAATGCACTAAAATAATAGTATTACTTGATAAATAAGTCAATTTATATATACAACCACAGCTTCACCCCGATACCGAGAATATGTTCAACACCCCTCGTATATGAAAAGGCTAGAGATGCATACGAAGTTTGAACGACCGAATTTTAAGAGTCCAGTAGTACACACAGTTTTACGATAGGCCTAGTTAGCATACCAAATTGCGTTTTGATATCTACAACGCTTATTTTGTCGTCAGAACCCGGATAGATTCTCACTACGCGTCCCATGCGCCATTCATTTGGAGGCAGTTTTTCCTCTCGAATTATTACGACATCATTGATAGCTACATCTCTGTGGGGATTTTGCCATTTATACCGTTTATGCATTTCACAGAGATACTCTTGTTTCCACCGAAAGCAAAACTGTTGGTGGAGTAACTTAGCTTTCTCCCATCGTCGAATGCAGCTAATTGATTTTTCAGATATGTCTGATTAAGGGGTAGCTAGAGGCGGACCACCGCGAAGAAAATGTCCTGGCGTTAGAGGTAGTGGATCATTGATGTTTTCGGACAGTGGGGAAATTGGTCCAGAATTAAGGCAAGCCTCAATTTTTGACAAAAGATTTGTAAACTCCTCAAATGTAAACCTGTGGTCTCCTGCAATCTTACGGAAATGTACCTTAAAGCTCTTAACTGCAGCTTCCCAAAGCCCTCCCATATGCGGTGCTCCGGGTGGAATGAATTTCCACTGGAGGTTATCTTTATACATTTCTGCAACCTCAGAGGAAAACTGTTGTAGGAACACTTTAAATTCTTTTGCAATGATTGTACTTGCCCCCACTAAATTAGTACCATTATCTGAGAAAATGCACATTGGCAACCCACATCTGGCAACAAACCTGTCGGCTCAAGATGTATGGCTTTTGTAGTAAAACACACGAAAACACAAACATATCCTTTCGAAACTCTACAACTTCTCCCAACGAAATTCTTTATAGAAAAGGGACCAGCAAAGTCGAGTCCTGTATGCGCGAATGGTAGAGAAATTACAGTTCTTTCAACCGTAGGGCCGCCATTAATTGAGTCTTAAGTTGTTTTTTATGGATAGTACAAGTTCTACATAAGCGAATATGTTTCTTGGTTAGAGTTTTGATTAGCGGGATTCAGAACTCACACCGAATTAATCGTATCACTAGCTGGTTACCACCGTGAATTGAAAGTGAATGATAAAACTTGACAAGAAGTGAAGCGATATACGAGTTATAAGGTAATATAATCGGAAAATTTTCGCTATATGGAAGCGTAGAATCTGCTAATCTTCCATTGGCCCGTATTAGTCCATTAGAATCGATCATTGGATTGAGATTAAGAAGGGAAATTTTCTTAGATATATGTATATCTTGTCTTAATAGGGTGTATTCATCTGGATAATGGAAATGTTGTGTGCTTCTAATAATAAATAATTTTTTTTCGGAGATCTTCTTTTGAAAAATTTTTATTGATGTATACAAAAAATCACGTTTATATCGAGAATGGGTTCGGTGAATAAAACGTAATGCGTAACACATCACATGAAGCATATTTTACCAAGATGAACATATTTCAATTAAGCTTTCAATATTGGGAATGACCATAGTAACGTTGGCTTTAATCGGTCTTTGTTCTAACTCCTGTGGTGCTATATATATAGATTCTGGACAAGTTGATTCCACCATAAATTGTTATATCAAGTGGAAGCATTCCTCTGGTTGCTAAGTCAGCGGAGTTATCTAGTGAACGGACTTGGTGCCAGTAAGATTTTGGGAAATGCGTTTGAATTTTAGACACACAATTCGCAACAAATGTTTTCCACGTACATGGAGGCTTGCTTAACCATGCTAAGACGATTGTACTGTCAGTCCAAAGAAACTGTTCATAATTTGTAATTTTTAAATGTGGTAGCGTATGGCGCATTAAGTTTGTCAAGAGAACCGCTCCACAAAGCTCAAGTCTTGGCAAATGTATTTGCTTGACCGGTGCTACCTTACTCTTGGCACATAATAGATACGAGGATCAAGCATCCGGACCTTGCTGAATACGTAGGTATAAAGCGGCTGCATAAGCGTGTTTAGAAGCATCGCAAAATCCGTGCACCTGAATTGAGCTATGAGGAGTATATTCAACCCACCGAGGAACTCGAATGTATTGGATATTGGCTAGTGCAGCAAAAAACGTTGTCCAGCATTGACACGTAAGGGGCATGAATGGCATGTCCCAAGACGTCCCATCTCGCCAGACTTGCTGCAAAATTAGCTTAGCAGTAACAACTACTGGGGCTAACCACCCTGCAGGATCGAAAATCCGTGCAACGACTGATAAAACTCCACGCTTTGTCACTGGAGTATTATAATCAAATATTGTTGAGAAAAATTGAAACCAATTGAGCCTTGCGTTCCATGATATTCCTAAGGTCTGTGTCACACTCCAGTCATCGAATTTTAGAAAATTCTCGTGATAGAGAAAATGCTGTGGAAGAGTTTTTATGAAGTTGACACTATTTGATCCCCATTTTCGTAATGAAAAACCTGCAGAGTTCAAGGCCGATACCAACTCTTTTTTCGCGTTTAAACACGATTCGAGATCGTGAGCACCCGACAGAACGTCATCGACGCAGAAGTCATTTTCAGGATAGAAGAAACTATCGGAAATTCCGATTCTACGTCAATAGCAAGTTGTTTCAAAGTGCGAATAGCGAGGTAGGGTACGCAATTCACACCAAATGTTACTGTCTTTAACTCATAGCCTTGACATTTGTCTACAACCGACTTTCGAAAAAGGATTCTTTGATATGATGTATGATCAGAATGTATCCAGATCTGCCAATACATCTTTTCAACGTCGGCGCTAAAGACGTATCGATATCGCCATTGTAAGATGAGATTCATGAGGTCAGATTGAAGTACTGGTCCAATATAGAGAATATCGTTGAGGCTTACACCGTTATTAGAAGAGTTCGAAGCATTGAACACAACTCTGACCTTAGTGTTAAGGCTTTCTGGTTTAACCACAGCGTGATGAGTCAAATAATAGAACAGCTTCTCCGCCTTATCGCAAGTTTCGGGTGCTTGAATTGCTTTCATATGTCCTAGGGTCAAGTATTCTTCGAGTACATCATTGTATCTAGAATAAAGATCGACATTTTTAGATAACGATCTTTCATTACGTGAAAATTGTTGTAAAGCTGTCGCTCGAGAATCACCCAAAATGCGAGCAGATTCTTTTTAGGGAAGTCGTACAATATAGCGACCATTGATGTCCCGAGTTGTTGTGTCTGAATAGAGTTTTTCGCAGAACTTGTCTTCTTTGCTATGTCGACATAGCTTGCAGATAAATTGACTTTGGCAATTCTTCGCTACATGGGTTGATGAAAGACAATTCTGAAAATAACTAAGTCTTGTTACCTGTGCAATCCTATTGGGAATCGAAAAGCTGAAAAAACTTCATGCAAAGTCGAAGGGAATGAGAGGCTTTGCATAAGGCAGAAGACATAAGGATTTTGTATGAAAAGCGCGATGATTTTGCTTTGGGTGTTGAAGGAATTTGGTCGTTGGTGCCTTTGCGTTCGAATTTCAGATATTGGACACGGATTCTAAGATTTGGTACTGTTGGGTTAGAAACGAATCCATTTCTGTCCAGTCTGGAAGATCGCGTGGTTTTTTAATAGAATGTTCCCAAATGGAAAGTATCTGTTCGGGCAGACGATTAGAACACAAGAACACTAACATTGGGTTCCAAGATTTCGTATCAATCTTATAGGCTTTAAGGATCGAGAGACAATCATTGACTTCACTTTGCAGCTTCTTAAGACTTTTACCTGATTCCTCAGTTACGGTAGGAAGATTGAAAAGTGTTTTAAGCTGGCGATTTACCAAAATTCGTTTATTTTCATAACGTTCTGATAAGGCATTCCAAGCCAGGTCGAAACTATCAGCTGCAAGGTCAAATTTACAAACAATGTCATGTTCCTCATTTCTGGTTTTACAACGTAAATGAAAAAATTTCTGCACAGCACATAACTTTGGGTAATTTATGTAGATAGTCGTGAATAAATCACGAAATGATGTCCAAGACAAATAATCACCGTCAAAAGTTTCAGTGTCGTACGGTGGAACTTTCACACACATATTATCGAAAGATTTTTCTAGTACATATTTCACAACTATATCCTTTGGCTGAGGATTGTTTACTAATTCATCGTTTAAATCGGCGTCTATTAATTTTAATTTTCGAATTGAATCTATGATTTCACTTAAACATGACACGTAAAGAGTAGATGAGGAATTGTATTTACCGTTTATAGCTTGTATATCTGGTTCGGATGCAGAGTCGGAGACTTGTAAACAAAACGAATATGACTTACCGATTTCCGACCATAAATCCTTTAACTGAGCTTTAGAAGCCTGTAAAGTGGTTGTAGTTTTATCTACGATTGGAATTGCTCTAAAGCACTTGCGAAATTCAGTTAACTGATCGGTAGCACATACAAATTCATCTAATCCGATCTTGATCAAGTAAGCTTTCTATCAGATTATCTTAATAACACAAGGGCGAAGCAAAAATAATCTAGCGGAAGGAAATTCTCACTCCAACTACTGACACGATGTGGACACGCGTGTAAATAAAAACACTTGCTTCGTTTTGAAGAGGCTTGGAAAATTTATATAAAAAAACTAAAGGGTCCGCCATCTAACGTTTTTTTTCAACTAGTGCTTATTTCGTGAATGGTAACACTTAGCTCATGTCTGATTTGACAGATAATTAGTTTTATCCTTCCGCTGAACGAATATGGTTGAAGTCAACTGACCATCCAATGCGTTTTCGTTTCGCTAAGTGGGCCTGCGATCGACTTAGAGAAGATGCCGATTTTGCCAAAAAAAATCATCTTTTCAGATGAAGCTAGCTTGATCTTGGCGGGTATGTAAACAAGCAAAATTGTCGCATTTGGGGCACAGAAAACTCACACGCATACATTGAAAAGCCGATACACCCAAAACGAGTCACTGTTTGGTGCGGATTTTGGTTCAGAGGCATAATTGGGTCATTTTTCTTCGAAAATGAGCAAGGAGTGACCGTTACAGTCAATGGCGATCGTTATCGGGCCATGTTGAACGAATTTTTGTTCACAAAAATTGAAGAGGACGATATTGGCAACATTTGGTTGCTACACTCGATGTTTTGCACCCTGTTTTTGAAGATCGCAATATCAGCCGCAGAGCTGATGTCGTTTGGCCACCTCGGAGCTGCGATTTGACACCGTTGGACTATTATTTGTGGCGTACCGTAAAAGATAAGTGTTACGCCGACAAGCCAGAGACAATTGACGCTTTAAAGGACAATATTCGTGAAGCCATTGGTGAAATACTGCTGCACACAATCGATAATGTGCTTAAAAATTGGACCGATCGTGTAGGCTACTGCATGGCCAGCCGAGGCAGCCATTTGAATGAAATTATTTTTCATTATTAACCGGAAGGATAAAACTAATTATCTGTCAAATCAGACATGAGCTAAGTGTTACCATCCACGAAATAAGCACTAGTTGAAAGAAAAACGTTAGATGGCGGACCCTTTATGTCTTCGTATTACCTCTGCTTGCTAATATACTTGCAAAGACACAAATTTTACACGCAGATATAAATTTAGAGTAGATAAATTTTTATACCGGAATAGTAAATGTTTTGCACTTATTAAAAAATGAATTTCAGGTACCTGTTTTACACTTCAGATTGATGACCTTCGGTGATGAGTTGTAACAATAAACACTTTGTTTTGTATTACATACATAAGTATTGAACCGTTTTTTTCTTGTTCCGATGAGTGGTGTGTCGCTGTAGTGTAGAGACGGTGTAGAGACTGCAGGATAGACTGGATGTCGTCCACTGGTATTGAGGATCAACGGTTGTTTTTGCTTCAAGTGAGAGCGAATTGATCATGTAGATTAATGAGGATGATTATGTTCGTCGAATTACAGGCGATTTTGTCTATGTCGAAGAGACAATCAAAAATATGGAATTGTGTCTCTTTTTTTGGATGTTGATGGAGGATGATGATTTTCGCTGGGCGAGATGTGATGATCCTGATTGCTGATCGTTAATCGGAGATCGTTTTGATTTGATGAAAACGATGAAATTATGCACGAGATAATAGACCAAGGTGCGATATTTTATTAATTTGAATTTGATGAATTGATGATCTGTGCGATGAGTAGTATATCCGAATTGGAGAACTCGAACTTACACTTTTGTACGATGCAAATTGGCGGATAATTCCAATATAATTTAATTAAACAATCGATGAATTATTAAGAGTATTCTGTTCGATTGGACCAAAATGTACGGGTGCTTTCGAGTAGACCCTGGGATAGGCGCTGGTTAGGAAACTTTTCCCCGTGGAGGAGTTAGATTTAATAGAAAAAAAAGACAGATTGAGACTTCTGGTCTTTATTATAAATAGAGCTCGACGTCTTACCTCGTGGAGGGTGATAGATGAAAGAGGACAATTTTGGTTAGTGGAAATAGGGAATAGGTAGGCTGGTAGTCGGCTTTTGAATTGTAACATTACAACTATTTGAAACTTATCCATTTACATTGAACTAAATAATTATATGCTTTTCACATGAACAATAGGTTTATGGTCAGTTATAATCTCAAATTTTCGACCAAACAGATATGGGCGGAGATATTTAGTAGACCAAATTATGTCCAAATGTTCCTTTTTTATTGTGCTGTAATTCTGTTATGTTTGGGATAGTTCTTGAGGCGTAACTGATTGTCCTCAAAAAAGATCCTATTGGGCGTTGACTGAACTGCACCAATTGCAACGTTACTAGATCGATCGCCAAATTAAAACTCTTATTAAATTCAGTGTATTGTAATAGAGGATCGTTACTTAATATATCCTTACAATGTTCAAAACATTTAACATAACGTTCGTTGAGGTTTATGCTTCTTCCTTTCTTTAAGCATTCAGTCAAGGGTTTTGTTATATTTGAAATATCTTTAATAAATTTTCTGTAGTAACTTAACAGGCCAAGGAAAGACTTAATCTCCTTCTGAGTAGTGGGTATCGAATAATTTTTTATTGCATGAATTTTACTGGAATTGGGCTTAACACCATCTGGTGTAACTACATGACCAAGAAGCTTTACTTCTTTACGTAAAAATTCTGACTTATCTAATTGAATTTTTAGATTGGCTGCACGTAATTTTGAGAAGAACTTTGCCAAATTTTCGATATGCTCTTGCAGGGAGGTTGAGAAAACGATAATGTCGTCCATGTCTACTACGCAAATTTTGCCTTGTAAATCACGTAAGATAATGTCCATTATTCTCTGGAAGGTTGACGGGGAAATTTTGAGTCCAAACGACATTGTATTCATAGTGTCCATGATCAACCGAGAATACGGTTTTTTGAACGTCTCTGGGATCTACCTCGATATGGTGAAAGCCGGAGGCCAGATATAACGTAGTGAAACACATGCATTTCGCTAATTTATCGAGAATCTCCGTTATATTAGGTAAAGGATATCGATCGTCTACCGTTTTTTCGTTAACCTTACGATAGTCGACAACAAGTCTCAATTTCTGAATACCTGATGCGTCTTGATTGTTGGGTATGGGACTACTCCTTGGGGAATAGCTAGGCCTTATTATACCTTGCTGCAATAGGTTTTGAATTTGAGACTGTACCTCTGTTTTATGTATCTCTGGATATCGATAGGACTTCGTAAATATTGGAATGTCATCTTTTGTTTGTATACGATGTTTAATTACGTTAATGTAACCAACATTTTGGATCTTGCTGGTATCATATAGATTTTTGACATTAGATTGGGCTTTAGCAATAAGGGAATAACTGCACTTTGAGTTTTTAATAGTTTATTCTTAAGATCTATTAAATGCTAATGTTTCTAATCCTATCAGGCCATCAAAATAATTGTGAAATTTAAATAAGAGAAACGTAAACTGTTCGTTAGACTTGAATTCAGACAATGCCGGAAATGTGATCTGTTTATTGAGTTCATGTGTACTCAAAACGGTAGTGATTTTAACAGTGTGAATGTTTTCATGATATTGGGGGTTATACCTTATCCAACAAAACATGTCAGTACAGGGCTTATGGGAAAGCTTTTTTTCTAACAGTGGTGCCTGTAGGTGGACTCAATGGCACATTACCACTGAAACACAAAGGAAGCCACTGAACTTTGTGTACAATTGTTGTTGTAATTATTTTCAGATTTAACCACATCCACCCTATGACTTGCTTGCCCGATAGCCGTGGGCAGAATGATCATAAAATCACCATTCGCCATTACTGCTGGCTGTGCATTGAAAATAGTCTCATCAAAGCAGTGTTACCATTCTCAAATGTTAGCACATCGTTACTGATTTTTCAGTGTTATTGTTACAGAGCTAATGGGATTTGAAGCTCATTTGCGTTTTTTTCTCCTCTTTTTGAGAAACCGTTAAAATGTAGTCTAACCATTTTTTTCGACTTTGTATTTTAAATTTTATTCGCGCGCTATTTTAATGCATTGCAACAAAGCAGTGCAATAAGTGATCATATTATTGTTGGACTATGTGCTTTTTAGTGATATTGTGTTAAATAATAGTGGTTCAAATTACAGTGTTGTGTCGGTGTTAATGTTGTGTTTAAGAAAAAAAGGATTATTTTCCCGGTGTTTCGAAACTAGAATTCATTGACTGTGCAATTAGTGATCATATTGTGATAACCACTTAAATGTGAGCAGCGACATCTAGATTTACAGAGCAGAAGATGTCGATACTCGAAGAGCCGAAGATTTCGATACTTGAATAGCAAAGTCTCAACCATTGATGACTGGAGAGTGGAATCAAATTTTCCAGCAAAATGGAAATTATATGGGACGCTGGATGGCGAGGAAAAAGATAAATGAAATTTATATCGTTCAGCAATATTTTTATTTTTTTTAAAGAAAGAGGGACACATTTATGCATGTTATTGCAACCAGACTAAGAGGCAAATTCCTTTGGAATTGGACGTTGCTGTTGGTAATTGAAATGTGGTCTAACCACATGTTTATTATAGGGTTATTGAATCTCTTTTCTTGGTGATTGGGAGATTGAAGATGGGGTATTAGCTGTAAGGGCTTTATTTGGGATTGATAAGCTTGAGATGGTTTAAACTAGGGTAAGTATTGAGGAAATGAATTATATTGCTGTCTAATTGGTTGGTATGGTTGGAGCCTCTGATTTTGTGGCGGTTGTTGTGTCAGTTTGGGGAATGATAGTGGGTTTGGTAAAACAGGAGGTTTCGGGTTTGTATTTTTTAAGTAGTATGTATTTTGTTCCTTGATGCAATAATTTAATGCTTCCACCAATGTTTCAGGTCTCATGGCTCTCATTGTTGAGCCCAATGGTTCTTTTAATCTCATAAGAAATATATTTAAACACATTTCTGAATACAGCGACTTTTTTTGCATCTATTACAGCTATATGTTTTTCATGTATACGGATATGGTTTGTCAATGTTGAATACAGCTCAATAATCTTTGAGTAAAATCTCTCAACAGTATCATTGTCTTGTCTTGTCATTGCAAATCTCGAATCAAAGATGATTCATTTCGCTTATCTGAATAGTGTAAAATTAGATTAGCTCGTATTTGCTCCCATTCCGTCGGAGTCCCGTACATATTTGTACTTCATTGACCTGGCCAGGTTCTTGAACCTTATTTCTACTTATTCTATTTTTGGGCATAAGGATTATAAAGGATGAACAAGGGAACGAATTAACAGACTTACATGAAAATGACTATAATCATTATCATTCTGTAGCCATAGGTTCCAGGAATTAAAGATTTGAAAACCACCAGGAGTCAGGATCTGCACACTTCTTGGACACGATAAACCTTCGTTATAATAATACTTGCATTAACGAGAATCACTTTCTCAAATAACGGAACGGAGATTAAAAACAAATCAACTTTATTTCAACCTTTACAAAATACAAATGACGAAGAATCTTTGATTTAACTCACAATTTATTATTTGTCAACAAAGTATGAAAACTGTGGGAACGGAAGCTTGAATTTGGTTCTCACAGGGTTGTCTTATGGTTTAGTTTTACAAAGTTGTGAAAAGCAAGCATTTGACAAAAGAGTATTATGGGTATGTATGTATAACTTATTGATGTACATACGTAATTTGATGTACATAACTCGCGCACAAGTGATCATTCCAACGTAAGTTGTCATTGACACACATACCGGGAATGGAAAGTTTTTCGGGTTCGGCGATGCAAGTGCCATTCATGCACAGGTTAGGTTAGGTTAGGTAAGAGTGGCTGTTGGAAATACCAACCCACTTAGGCCTATTGGCCCATTGTGATGCCACGTGGATCTATGATCTTCTTACTACTGGAACCAGTTTGAGCTTTTAATAAAGCGTAGGAGACTGTTAACGTCAATTTTTTCTAGATCGTTTAGGTCGTTGTAGAAGAAAGCTCCTAGGTGAAGCTTCCTTCTCTGAGAGAGAGCTGGGCATGTGCAGAGTAGGTGGGGGATTGTCTCCTCCTCTTCCTCGTCCATGCAGCTTCTACAAAAATCGTTAGTAAAAGCGCCAAGCCTTCTTGCGTGCTTGCCTATGAGGCAGTGTCCGGTTATGACACCTATTATGGCGCTGAGATGTTTCCTATCTAAAAGGATCAGACACTTAGATCGACTCAGATCCAGCCTTGGCCAGATCTGTTTGGTCGCTAGACATGTTTGTCCAGCAGTCCACCTAAGGTCCGTTCTTTTATTGGCATCTAGCTTTAGTGTTAGTTTGCACGTAGCGATTGGTATACCTATACTACCTTTGTCCGGTAGGATAGGTAGAGTGGTTCCAATTTTGGCGAGTTCATCGGCTCTGCAGTTCCCTGGAATGTCTCTGTGGCCCGGCACCCAACAGAGGTGAATGTTGAACTGCTCTGCCATCTCCATGAGAGATGAACGGCATTCAAGGGCAGTTTTAGAACACAATGAGACCGAGTCCAGGGATTTGATGGCGGCCTGACTATCCGAAAATATGCGGATATCCTTTGCAGATATCACGTTTTTCTTCAGCCAGGACAGAGCTTCTTTAATCGCCAAAATTTCCGCCTGGAACACGCTACAGTGATTTGGAAGGCGGAAAGAGAGGCTTAGGTTAAGCTTATCTGAGAAAACACCGCCACCAACTCCGCTGTCGGTTTTAGATCCATCTGTGTAGAGATGGATTGACTTGTCCTCCATGAAAGCATCCTCCTCCCAGAATGATCTAGAGGGGAAGCTTACATGGAAGTTTTTGTCAAACCAAAGTTCAGGTATGGTGTAATCGGTGTTCTCTGTGAGGATTCCTAATGTATTAAGAATGTTGGCGTGGCCAAATGAATTATTTGTCCACTGTTTAGTCGCTTTAAGGCGAATAGCTGCAGTCGCAGCTACTTGCTTGCTAAAAATGTCGAGGGGTGTCAAGTGAAGCAGAATATCTAATGCCGCAGAGGGGGTAGACCGCAAGGCTCCGCTTGTGCATAGACATGCTGTTCTTTGGACTCTGCTTAGTTTAGTGCAGTTGACTGCATTTTCCAAGGCCGTCCACCAGACAACCACCCCGTAAGTGAGTATCGGTCTTATGACCGAGATGTATAGCCAGTGGGTTATGCGAGGTTGAAGGCCCCATTTGTTCCCAATGGCTTTCTTGCAAGAGAATAAAGCTATTGTAGCTTTATTGACTCTTTCTTGAATGTTAGGTTTCCAGTTTAGTTTCCTGTCAAAAATCAGACCCAGATATTTTGCTGTATCGGAGAAAGCTAAACTGGTACCGTTTATTGAAGGAGGGTCTATGATTGGAATTTTATATTTCCTAGAAAAGAGGACAAGATCAGTTTTATGGGGGTTTATTCCCAATCCACAGCGATCTGCCCAGCAGGTTAATCTGTTAAGATTTACTTGGAGGAGTTCTTTAATGGTATTTAAATGTTTTCCTGAGACGGCTATGGCAACGTCATCCGCATAGGCAATCACTCTGCTACCCCCCGCTTCCAGGTATATCAGTAGTTCGTTAACCACTAAGTTCCAAAGAAGGGGGGAGAGGACACCGCCTTGCGGCGTACCCCTACTGACATATCTTTTAGCAGAAGTCTCACCCAGTTTGGAGTTGATTATCCTGCTTGTCAGCATTAGATTAATCAGCTCCCCAAGTGAGTCGTCTACCTGCAGAGTTGACAACGCAGTCGTGATTGCGGATGTGTTGACGTTGTTAAAGGCGCCCTCTATGTCCAGGAAAGCAACCATTGTGTACTCCTTATATTGTAGGGATCGTTCGATGTGGCTAGTCAGAGAGTGCAAAGCCGTTTCCACCGACTTTCCTTTACAGTAGGCATGTTGAGCCGTAGACAGAAGTCTTGGATCAACTTTAGCTCGAATATGGATATCAATCAGTCGTTCTAAAGTTTTCAGAAGGAATGACGATAGACTTATGGGTCTGAGGTCCTTTGGGACCACATGAGAACATTTTCCAGCTTTGGGAATGAATACTACATTGACTTCTCTCCATAACAGTGGAATGTGGATAAGTTCTACACAGCTCCTCATAATATTTTCCAACACTGGTAGAATAATATCTGAGGATCTCTGTAGCTCGGCAGGTATAATACCGTCCGGACCAGCAGACTTGTATGGTTTGAAGCTATGTAGTGCCCAGAGCAGTTTGTCTCTCGTAATCAGACTATGAATTTTGGTCACGGTTGCAGTAGGCTTGTTTGGGCTGCTACTGGCCGCGAGTTGGGAGCTACCTGGAAAGTGGGTGTCCAGAAGCAGGTTGAGTGATTCATCACTTGAGGTTGTCCAAGAGCCATCGGTTTTTTTCAAACAGCTGGGCATCATAGGATTTGTGGAGAGGATTTTTCTTAGCCGCGAAGCCTCAGAGGTTTCTGTGATTTTGTCACAGAATGACCTCCAGGATTGTCGCTTTGCCTTCCTCAGTTCTTTTTTGTATAATTTGAGGGATTCTTTATATGAGTCCCAGTCGGTCACTTTTCTTGTGCTTTTTGCTGCGTTGAAAAGTTTTCTGCATGTGTTTCTGAGCAGTCCTAGTGCCGATGTCCACCAGTGTGGCTTTTTCTTGCCTCTTGGTTGAATAAGAGGGCAGGAAGCGGCCATAGCCTTATTGAGAGTCAGAGTAAATTCCCTGACTTTCATGTCGAGCTCATTGGTGTCACGCGGGGGACTTGATAGTTTGGAGGATATCGTTTCCGATAGGATTCCTCTATATTTTGTCCAATCAGTTTTCCGGTAGTTCCGGAAAGTTGGTTGGAGAGGGGGAGCATCACTCAGACTAAATTGGATGTACCTATGGTCCGAAAAGGAGTGTTCAGACGATACCATCCAGTTTGTTAGCCTTTGGGTGATGCTGTCGGAGACAAGAGTAATGTCTAAAACTTCTTGTCGGTTTTTTGTTATGAAAGTGGGCTCATTGCCAATATTGCAAATTAAGAGGTTAGTACTTAAAATATAGTCTAAAAGTGACTCACCTCTATCATTGATGTCGGTACTGCCCCATACCGTATGATGTGCGTTGGCGTCGCATCCGATTATGAGGCCAGTTTTTTGCCTTCCCGCTTCCAGTACCACCCTTTCTAGGTTATCACCAGGGAGAGGGCCCACTTGGTCGTGGCCAAGGTAAGCCGATGCCAGCCAGTATGAGCCTTTGGCAGTTTCTAATCTGGCAACGGTTAGGTCGGGGTCACTGAGGTTGGGAAGTAGAAATACATTAAGGCTACGTTTCACTAATATACAAGTTCTAATCTTACCTTTGTCTCTTGTATAGAGCGGAACGTATGAGGGTGTCCTAAGTCCACGAACCACGCCTTCTGCAATCCATGGTTCCTGGATTAGAATAATGTCTTCTGCGCTTTTGGAAAGACGCAGAATGAGTGTGGCCGAAGCCTTTTTTGAGTGGTGGAGATTAATCTGGAGAAACCGTATCATTGCTACAGTCTTCCAGAGTCGCCTCCACCACGGTGTTGTTGAGGTCCTCCGATTCTGAAGATGTGCCCAAGAGCTCATCTTCAATCTCTGATCGTATAGAACCTCTATTTGCTTCGCCATCGGTTTCCATTTCCGACAATGTGTCAGAATCGGAGACCGACGGCTTTGTAGTCACCTCGGACAGATTGGAGTCATCGCTATCCAATTCTGGAAAGGATATCGATGCTCCAAGATCCACGGTTGTGATGTCAGGTGTTAAAGGAGGAGGAGGTTGCTTATCAGCATCCAACTCATCCTTTTTGTACACCCTTAAATGAATGGACTCGAATCCAAACCGAATCATGCCTTTCGTCTGCGCCAGAGGATTAAGGGATTCCTTATTGATCACAATTAACGCGCATCTATAAGAACCCCTTAGTTCCTCCAGTTTCGCGACTTTCCAGTCATGAGTCGGAAGAGTCGGATTGCTGAGCCGGATGATTTCCAGGATGTTTTCTGGAGAGGAGGGTTCGGCTGGAATCCAGGTACGAGTTCGAGGTCTACTAGGAATGTCTTCCTTAGATACGACCTCGAGTTTTGCACCTGGCCAAACCTCTCCTAAACCATCGATGGCCTTGGTGAAGAGATCGAGAGATCTCTGGTCGGAGCAAGCGATGAGCTTGACATGGCCTTGGTGCCAGCCAGCGTCGCTTGTGATAGGAGGTGGTCCTGGGTTCTCCCGCATGATGGCCAAGAAGTTGCTGGAGAGCTTCAACTTGACCAATTGCCACCGTTCCGGTGTAATGGAACCGTCGGTATCGCTTCTATCGATCACCGCGATCACCAATGCGTCCTTTAGGACTTCGTTATAAGACTTCAGAGATCTGCTGTTGGATGGCCCAGGGGTTGTGGAACTGTGAATTTTGGGCCTCTTGGAAACCGATACGGTTTCCTCCAACGATCTCTGACGCTTAGAGGAGTCTTTTGACATTTTGTGAGCAATGGAAGCAGTGGGAAATCCGTCTTTTAGGATGTTTTTAGCCCACTCAACCTTGCTCTTTATTTCCGCACTTCTCTCCACCTCCGGAATGGATCCGATGGTTTTGATAATGCGTGAGGCATTTCGGCGTCTTATGTATAGCGCCTTAGATGGAGCTTGCCGATGCAGCTGAGCTCCAGATTCCTCTTTGGAGGGAGGAGTTTTGGTAGCAGCAACAAGTCCGTGGCCTGCCACAAACTTGCTGCTGCTGGGGGCGGGGGAAGTGATAGGACCATGGCTTGCCACAGTCTTAACACTCCCCGAAGGAGTTTTGGTAGCAGCGACAAGTCCGTGGCCTGCCACAAACTTGCTGCTGCTAGGGGCGGAGGAAGTGATAGGACCGTGGCTTGCCACAGTCTTAACACTCCCTGAAGGAGTTTTGGTAGCCGCGACAAGTCCGTGGCCTGCCACAAACTTGCTGCTGCTAGGGGAGGAGGAGGTGATAGGACCATGGCCTGCCACAGTCTTAACACTTCCTGAATTCTTTTTATTTGGCTTGTTCCTTTTGCCTTTAAAGGATGGCGCACCATGGCCTGCCACAGTTTTGCCTCCTCTCGGCAATGTAGGAGCCTTGTCGGTAGTCGGTGTAGTCACCGTTCCACCGCCCGGTAATTGAGGAGTACCGGCCTCGGTTTTTGTTGTCAGGTTGTTGTCCATAATAGTCCCACGAGTAGCGGAGAAAGGGATGTCCATCTGTACAGAGATCCGCCATATACAGATAAGGCTAGCTAATCCGGAGGTCGCCAGGTATCCGGATACTCCGTTTGCGACTGAGCTATTTTTGGAGATACTGGGCCCTCAGCCAGGTTGATCTTCGGCACGGGTCGTATAACACCTTGATCCAGCCCAGGGGAATGATGGAGTGCTTTGGGAGTTGGGGAAGGGGGGGGGGGGAGCATCCTTTGGTTTCAGGACTCGTCTGGAGAATTTCTTCTCGAGAGTCATTGACCCTACTCAGCCTCTACAACTCGACAAGTTCGATGCTCACGGTAGAAGATTCATGCACAATAGCTGGGTATTTAAATTTCGCTTTAACGACAGCAGACAGCATTGAGTCTTGGAAGCATTAAATTCTACTCTGTTAGTGGTTCCCCAATTAGTTATGCTGTTAATATTATAACTTAGTGAGCTAAACATACGCTGGCGTTGTCGTGAGCAAAGAAATATATAACATTAGAAGTAGCAGCCAAGAAACAGTTGATAAAAATTAAAAAAAAACTGCTGGAGACAAAACTGTGAGCCCTTGGGCTCAGCATTAATTTTGTGAATATAAAACTTGAAACCATATAAGACAACTTGAATTGAATGTTCCGAAAGGTAATACTCGTATCTAATCAATTGAAGAAGAGAGTCGTCGATTTCAAATTCACGCATTTTCACCAAAAGAACCTGATGGGAAAATCAGTCAAATATCTTGGAAATATCAAGAGCAACTATCTTGTTTTCGCCAGATTGATGTATGCTTTGAATTTTCGTCAGACATACCGTCCAATTACCAGTGGGACTGTTGCTACTAAAACCGTACGGAGAAGTACGTTCACTGAGAGGTTTCCGTGCTTCCATATATTTCATGAGCTGACGGTTTATCAGCATTTTTATGACATGGGAAAGAAGGAACGTAAGTGAATGGGTCTGTAGTAGAAGAGAAAGGAAGATCCACCTTTTTTAGGGACGGGCTGGACAAATGCTGTTTTCCATCTGCTCAGATGGGGCCCTATAGAGTAGGATTGATGAAAAAGCTTACGCAGTGGTTTTGCCAGTGAGGAAGAACACCTCTTCAGAAGAAGGGGAGATATACCATCTAGACCAGCAGGTACTGCCAACCATCTAGAGACTCCGCTGTTGAAACATATTGTAAAATGTTTGTGTGGGTACAAATGATAGAACTTATTCCTTTTACTACAATTGCTTGATTCAATAAAATTACATATCACAATTTAATAGCTTATCTACACCCTTAGCTTCTTGATTTTTAATGGCAAACACTTCAAGCCACTTACTTAAGTAATCCATGACCACGAGGCCATAAAAGGTTTCGGGAAACATCCTAGCTATGTCGATGGATAACCCTTCGAATGGTGCTCCGATATTTTATTGTTGCATTCGTTCCTGTGGCTTTTCGACATCGTGTTTAACGCTGAGCCAATAGAAACGTTCCCTTACATTTTTCAACGTCTTGTTTGTTCCCAAATGATCCCCTGAGATTCCGCCATGTATTTCATGGAGTACTTGGTTGACTCTGGACCGTGGCACAATTAGCTGCATACGAGATGTTGTCCCATCTGCACTTTCCCATTTTCTCGTCAACAATCCATCTTGCACACAAAGCGAGTCCCACTGCGTCTTCAGATTGTAGCTCCGGTCCCTATATCTCCTGCCAGCATGGTCTTTCCTCGTGTTCATTCCAAGCGTATATTGGTTCGAAGTCATTATCTGCCTTTTGGGAGGAACCGATTTCATCTTTATCCCAACCCTTTACTGGCTCAGTCCTGATCATTTCGATAGTGGGCTGTTCTTTCGACTCCACACAGTCGACGAGAGAGTCCCAAGGAACTTCTCAGTTGATATATTACTTTTAGGACAGGCCAGTTTTTTACGGCTCCGATTTCGGCAGTATCCCACCTTACTCCTTCCGCTGATATAACTTTTCTGGGTTCATTCTCAAATGAGTACTTCAAATGAGTACAGCCTCTTAAATGACTCGTAAATTGCATGAAAACACCAGAGAAACTTTGAAGCCAGCGAGAAACCGCATGAAGAGTAGTTACGACATCAAGGCGAAATCTTCTGATATAAGAAAGGCAAATCACCAAACTTTTAAAGGGATTCGGAAGTTTTTTTTTTTTAAATAACTTAACACCAAGAGGGTATTACTTCTCTTAAAATGCCGGAGCACGTGTTGCATTTTTTGGTATTTTAGGCAACATTTTACGCAATTTTAGTTGCCTGAAAAAAAAAATCTTTCAGGCACGGCCGGTATTGAGCCCCGAACTGTCCGATTGGGAAGCCAATACACTACCACTTGATCCACGGCCACTCACAGGTCCATACAAGGTGATAACCAGCATTAATGACTATGTCTACCGAATCCAGCGTAAGGATCGAGGAAAAATGAAAATTTTCGGAATGAAAGAGAAGTAAACGGGGTTGAAAAAAGCAATTGAATTGTGAATTGTAACTATATTGAATAAAGTGATTGTATTGAAATGAATAAGTTTTATCATTTGTACCCACACAAAAATTTTACAACTTTACATAATCAAAGAACAGCATAGCTCCTATAAGTGGTCTAAGTCCTAAGACGTTCAATATAAAGGTGAAAAAGGGAGAACTATTTGGAAATTATCGCCCATGCTAGTGAACAGACGTTGATACAATAGTAAAGCATTTTTTGCCTCACAATACCGGCGGTTCAACCGCAAGTTATTATACTTTACGTATATTTTCCTTAAAGAGGTAGAGACTCATAAAGTGTAAACTGAAAAAGCGCTTGCGCTTGGAAATAAAATTGACTTTAATGCAAATGCGTTAATTTGTGATAACATCAAACACGCGCAGCCTAAAGTCAGCTCTTTCGCAAATAATAATCTCTCGGTAAATAGTCAGAGAGTCTGCTCTCCAAAACACAAACATGGGAAAAGACAATAACAACGTGACCAAGTGGACAGCAGTCATCGGAAACTCGAAACGATCTGCAAACATCTACAATGCTAATATCGGAAAGAGGAAGACAATAAGACAAGACAGACGTTAGTTTTTCTCATGGAATGATCCTCTGGATAACAACCCCTTCTCCCCGCTAGCAGACCTGGACAACATGGACAACTGTTCTTTATTGAGCGATGAGAGTAATTTTCGAAGCAACCATTCTTCTTAGAGGCGAAAAGCGCCTATAATAACTAATTCTGAATCGGATAAATTCAACAAAATTATATTTTGCCTACCTATATATATCTTTGGTGCTAATTATACATTACTAACTGATTTAATTAAATTGGCAGCAGCGAATGTAATGTTTCTGATATTTAGTATAAGTTCGTTAATTTCGGTTACCATAAGACTAATGTTAATCGACTTCGCGTGACTGTTATAGATGAATATTCATTCTCTCCCAAAGAGACAAAAAAGACTTCCGTACTCCTAAAAAGTATTGATGGGGATACACCTATTGAAAGCATTCGTAAATGTCTGGAGAAATCTACGCCAAATGTGAAGGATAGTAAAATCAGCCAATTCTTCAAAACTAGAACCAAGCCAAAAATGTTAAAGTAAATATATTTGTTATACAATTAGAGGTTGGAGAGATATTAGAAGCCTATTACACCAAAGGGAGTACTGGGAAAGGAAAACTAGTTTGGCGGTTATAATGTTTTACCGCTGCCAACGGTTTAGTCACACTGGAGACTGCTGTACCTATAGAAGTCGCTGCATTCTCTGTGGCCAAAGTTTTTACTCTGATTCTTCATTGAGTCTTACAAAATATGTAGGGAAACAAATCAGAAAGTTCCAGAACATAAATGTGATATAAGCTGTCCATCATGTATAAAATATAAAGAGAGAAGGGAAGTCTTGTTTCATAGTGCAGAGTTGAGAAAAGTGACAAACATAAGAGATGTACATGAGACGGTTAATCAACTTATAAGCTCACAAATCTCCTTTGCTGACGTGATCAAAATTGCATCAAATGAAAGGTACCCAAAAGTACTCACACAGACAAACAAGCAATCGGAACAAAAAGGCAATCTGAGCGACTTTCTTAGTGAATAGATAAACTTATTTAACCTTCCATTTAAAGATTTTTTGGCAAAAAGTATCAACAACTACAGTCTAAAAAAGAAAAAAATGTTTACATACCACCTTGATCAACAAAATCCCGGAATAACCACCTTGTGGCGCTCCCATATTTCCGATTTGAGTTCTGGTTTTTTCGTTAAATTGGTAAAGTCATTGTTGACATTCCCTCTAAATCTTAGCATCATAGCTTGACATTTGCAAAAGTTACGTATTCAAGAGTACATCTATATCTATCCATTTCAACTTTAGAAATGGATTTAAATTTGCAACAACGAACTTGTATTCAATTTTGCGTAAAAAACGGATTTAATGGTGCGCGAATATTGGAAAAGTATTTTGGCAACGATTTTCTAAAGAAAACGTTCGTTTACCAGTGGCACGAGCGGTTCAAAAGTGGTCGTGAGTCAATCGAAGATGATGAACGCAGTGGCAGACCATCGACATCGAAAACCGACGAAAACATTGATGGAGTAAAAGAAATGTTGGTCAATAACCGCAAATTAACCATCAGACTAGGTCTTCATAATAGCCTTTCCCGACTAGACATACCCTCAGACAGGAGCCTTTCGAATGTAGAAAGAGACACATTCATCCACGAAATTAATTCAGCGATGTCAAGAAGTATCGATTCTTATTCGGTGACATGCCAACCTAATCAATCTAAATACAGCAACATCTCTCCTCGTACAATGAAACTAATTAAAATACGCTCCCTGTGGCTCAGAAAACTTAAAAGAATATATCATAGACACCTTAATAGAATATAATATATGTGTAAATCATTAATATCGTGAGTTGTCGAATTGCAAGAATCAATTGCATCAGCAAAATCATAAATGAGAGAAGAAACTTAGATATCAATTTCGCTTTTAAGTCAAGACTACAGAAAATAGGACCTTCCCCTCAAGCTCTTCAAGAGATCGACAGAATAACTGGACGAAACTTTTTTGGTACGGACCTCCCAAAGGAAATACTGCCGCATAATAGCGTGGAGCTAAGGTACTCTGAGACTAAGCTCAACATATTTTAAGATTTTTATTCCTCTATCTACCTGGACAAAATACCTAATTTCGATAGTAATCTGACTACTGAAGTGCTGTCCACTACTACAAAATATTGTGCTAGTCAAAATGATATCCCCATAACTACGTTTTCGCCATTTCATCTTTCGGTCAACCCTAATACACCACCTTTTACCACCCCCGACAAAGTACAGCTTTTAAGGGCCAGTCTTAACAACAAGCGTTCTCCAGGCATAGACGGGATATCTAATTTTATATTCACCGACTAGCTCTCGTACAGTAAGCATCTTTCTAAGTTTATTGCGTGATTTCCTCTCTGCCAAGTGCAAAAATCTGTTTTCCCCTTAAAACAGTGCTCTCCTAATCTTTTGTCTGCCATTAAAAGTATGCGTGTGTTAGTGAGTTCTTTTGCAGAGTTGTGCTAAAATGGCTACGAGCCAAGAAATCGCTTCCGACTCGTTGACCCCGATCCCCCCGATCATATATCCCAACCAATGAATTCCTTTCCAGAACTCCCTTCGTATCAATCACAAAAAAACCCGCGCTCTATTGTCGCTTCCTTAAAAACTAGTGAAAACCCCATTTCTGTTCTTAGCCCCTTCCTAATAAAAAAAGCGATTAATGCCATCAGCAAAGACTAGACAACCATCACTCAACTTCGTGACGGTAGTCTCCTCATCTTCGTCAATTCGCAAAAAACTGCACTTTCTTTCCTCAAAGCTAAAGACGGTGTCGTATCTGCCAGCCGTTAGGATAAACATCAAGACGATGCAACGGTAGCGCCAAATGCGAATTGTGTAATCTTTTCCCCCACACTCTACAACCATGCAACCGCAGTATGTGTGCTAACTGCTCACTACTCCATTCCGCATTTTCCAAAGAATGCCCATCATATAAACAGGCAAAAGAAATAATAAAAAATAGAACCTTAAATAAGTGTACAATGGCAGATGCTAAAAAAATTTACAACCAACAAAATGCAATCCATACCCCCCTCTTATCGAAACCTTTGCAGTTAAGACAAAACAAGCAGTAAAATCACCAGTGCAATAGATAGAACACCAAACCACTCAATTATATTCAACTCAAACTAAACACAATCACACTCAATATCACATTCCATACCTAAAGTCTACACTCAATCAACTAATTCTAATCCTCTACCCATACACTCCACTTCTCTACCTACTTATACAAACTCTAACCCAACTCTCCCAAAAAGAAACAAACTCACTTCCAATCATTCACTTATTTCAGACACATATTCAATTACTCGTTCACATAGTAGTACAACACATACCAATATTCATAAACCTGCTCAGAAAACAATCACAACCTCAATTCCACCTTCTCCAAATAAAACACAACTCCATTCATACATACCACCCCGATATCAGCTGTCACAAAATCTTTGTTAGATAATAATGATTACTTTATGGAAATTTCAAACCCTGAAGGTTATGAATTATTAAAAAAACTGAATTATTAAAATTTGAAAGGCTTCTATAATAATTTGGACCCACAGATCCTATTTCGCACCCATCTGATCTTAGTGACTATTTTGCACTTACATGGTCCAACAGTTCAAAAGACGAACACTTACACGCCAATTATGTTGCTCAAAAAATAACTTCGCTCACATCTACTGTAGATATAAACACCATGTCCCCAACCGCAAAACTTACTGACGTTAAGATCTCCCTTCTGGAATTTGACAGTTGCCTATGTGCGAAGATTGTCCGAAAGAGAGGGAACGCTTTTTATTGAAGTGGGAAGAAGAAGGGTTACTTCCATTTCTAAAGTGGATTCTCGGGTGCAACACATCGTTTTTTTCCATTTCTGACATACTTTTTCATTTTAGTTTTGATCTTTGATGAGAAAGGAAGTGTGAAGAATAGGAAAAAACGTATGTTTCAGGCTGGCTGTGCAAGTTTAAAAATTAAAAATGCTCCGATTCAAGTGTTCCACTCGTCAAAAAGTCTTTCAACCCCATGACAATGTGAACACGACGTTCATGGTGAGGAGTTTCAACCCGTCGCCAATGTAAACAGGCACTAAGCAAACTAAGTGACAAAACACCAACTAGAGACAGGATCTCATATCCAATGATAAAAAACCTTTCAACTCTCGCAACTACTAGACTAATTCAATTGTTTAATACTATTTTAGAAACAGGTGTCATTCCTCAACTTTGGAAACAGGCAACTCTATTGCCTCCACCTAAACCAATGAAAGATATCAACAACGTAAGTGGTTATAGACCCATTTCCCTCATACCTTGCATTTCTAAAGTACTCGAAAAAATAGTTGCAAAAAGACTGCTGTGGCGGCCAAATTAAAAGAGATCAGGTTTTTTAATAAACTTTAATTCATTGGTGTATTAAAAAATTCTTTTAGTGTGTCCTCATTAGTATGGCTCGCCCAGGTTGTTCTTCTTTTACTCTTTTTTCTTATCGCGAGCCTAGACTGATTGTCGTGCTGATTTGATGTGCACGTCATCACGTCTGATGGGTGCATCCAGATGTTTTTAGCGCTAACAACTGCTTTGGATAATTGAATCTCGTAAGCTCATAAAACCGAATCAAATTGCTTTTCAACCTAAAAAAGGGTGTTCTGACGCCCTTCTACATCTAGATGCCTATATTACCAATGCCTTATCGGCACGCAACCATGTCACTGCCTTGTCACTTGACTTTGAAAAAGCATTTGACAGAGTTGGAGACATGTAATCCTAACGAAACTTAAAAATTGGGGAATTGGTCCAAAATTGTTTAATTATGTTAAATCTTTCCTTACCAACAGGAAAATCTGTGTCAAAGCAAACAATTCGTATTCATCCTTCTACCCCTTATTCAATGGTATTCCACAAGGATCCCCACTATCTGTGGTGTTATTCATCATAGCGTTCGATGATTTGAGCTTGCTCATTACCAAATATAAATAGCTAAACCATACGTGCTACGCTCATGATTTTTATATTCTTTGCAAACACAAAGATTCTACAACAACTAACCTACTCTTTACTAACCTTATTAATGACATACAAAATTGGGCTACTTTTTCTGGAGCCAAACTCTCTTTAGAAAAATGTAAAACTTTACATATTTGTGGTAAAACGTCATGTAACAAAACTTCTTTTCGTTTAAACAATAACATAGTTAACGTTGACAGTATGAAAATCCAAGGCCTTACATTTAATAGCAAATATAACTGGAAAAATCATTGTCTAATGTTAAAAAATAGCTTAGTTAAAAGAACAAACATTATCAATTTTCTAGCCAGTAAAAAATGCAATGTTCATGTTAATATATTATGTTATATAACGAAAGCTCTTCTCCTAAGTAAAATTGACTACGGGCTCTTTTTATATGGCAATTCAACGAAATCAACAATCAACATTATCAAACCACCATACCAACATACCACCAAAGCGCACGAAGGAGTCTCAACGCCTTTCCAACAACCACAATTAAAAATTTGCTTGTTGAAGCCGGTCTGCCGATAATAGAAGAAAGAATTGTATCCACAAGAGCTAAAGTATATATCAAGCTTATATTCTCCAACGGATCTATTGTTGATAAATATATGACAAGCGTTCTAAACAGCAAAACACCAAAACGCATTCAATCAACAATATCCGCTTCAATAACGGCAGCAAAAGAACTGGGTATATCTATACCTTATCCAACAAAACAAGTCAGTAGAGGGCTTATGGGAAAACTTTTTTTCTAACAGTGGTGCCTGTAGGTGGACTCAATGGCACTTTACCACTGAAACACAAAGGAAGCCACTGAACTTTGTGTACAATTGTTGTTGTAATTATTTTCAGATTTAACCACAGCCACCCTATGACTTGCTTGCCCGATAGCCGTGGGCAGAATGATCATAAAATCACCATTCGCCATTACCGCTGGCTGTGCATTGAAAATAATCTCATCAAAGCAGTGTTGCCATTCTCAAATGTTAGCACATCGTTACTGATTTTTCAGTGTTATTGTTATAGAGCTAATGGGATTTGAAGCTTTTGAGAACTCGAAAATGAATTTGTGTGTAATAATATGTGTGGAGGTGTTGTCATTTGCGTTTTTTTCTCCTCTTTTTGAGAAACCGTTAAAATGTAGTCAAACCATTTTTTTCGACTTTGTATTTTAAATTTTATTCGCGCACTATTTTAATGCATTGCAACAAAAGAGTGCAATAAGTGACCATATTATTGTTGGACTATGTGCGTTTTAGTGATATTGTGTTAAATAATAGTGGTTCAAATTACTCCGTTGTGTCGGTGTTAATGTTGTGTTTAAGAAAAAAATGATTATTTTCCCGGTGTTTCGAAACTAGAATTCATTGACTGTGCAATTAGTCATCATATTTAATAGCGTAAGTATTATTAGTGATATTGTGTCAAATTAATAGTGATTAATTAGTTTTAAGCAACTGTGTTGTTGCTAAATAGAAAAATGGCTACAAAGTCTTCAAAGGAATTAAGTGCAGAAAATAAACAACAAATTGTTAATGCAACTAACAAATTTTATGGCCTTCAGCTGATGTCTTTTCTGTTACGGAACGAACTGTATATCGGCTTTTAAAGGAAAATAAAATTAAAGGCCACAATTCGCCTTCAAAGAAGAAAAATAATTCTGGTCGCAAAAGCAGGGTCGATGATTTTGACAAATGTGCCATTAGGCGCATAGTCCATCAGTTTTTCATGGATAATGATTTACCAATGCTCGATAAGATATTGCATGAAGCCCAACAAAATGCAAATATTACAAAAATAAGCAGATCAACTTTACATACAATCTTAAAAGAAGATCTTAAATTTAAATTCGTCAGATGTGGGATATGGACGTTTTCGTCGAGGAAGCAGTCGAAGGATTAGTAATAAGTATAAATGTCGATAGTAGCAGCACTAACTTTTCATCAGACTAATAGATTTTAATATTATAAATTAATGAAGTTATTTTACTTTACAATTTTTATTATGAATTATATTTTTGTTTACTATATTTATCATGAATAAATGAAAATACATATATTTTTTAGTTCTTTTTCTGTTTTCGAAATTTTTTTTTTAAATAAACTAAAAAGGGATTAGGCCTACTGTAGATACCCTTAAAAAAACGCGCCGCCGCTTGGTGGTGAGGAAAAAGATAAATGAAATTTATATCGTTCAGCAATATCTTTATTTGTTTATTTTAAATGGGGAGATGGTAACCCTAAGCGAAATGCTCTTTCTCTTCATATACACCATGGCAACCCTATGAGAGCTTTAAAGAGTGACACATTTATGCATGTTATTGCAACCTGACTAAGAGGCAAATGTCCTATCTTCCCTGTACTGATATTAATTCTTGGATAAACTATAGCGGAAAAGTTGTAATATATACACAACTATTCCCGCCATGGTCTCTACCACCAAATTCGATTATAATGGATTTGTCAAATGTAAACAAAAACAGCACGTCAAACGAAATAATCAACCAAGCTTATCTCAGTATAATATCTAAACTCAAACTGTATGGTTGGGCCTTGGTTTTCACTGATGGATCTAAAACCCCAAAGAATATATCCTTTGCATCCGTTTTAGAAAACGGTTCTATAATGTGCGTCGGACTCTTACACAACAAAGTATCCATTTTCACTGCAGAGGCATTCGCGATTCTTAAAACCATAAAGACTTGCACCGCATACACTGGCAAGTTTGTTATTGCCTCCGACAGCCTTTCAGTGATCCAGGCTGTAAGAAATCCTAATCACAGCACGATAATAATATCTCAAATACGTGACCTCCTTATAAAAATTCAACAAACTGTTAAATTCATGTGGGTACCTAGCCATAAGGCTATTAAAGGCAACGAGCTAGCCGATTTAGCTGCAACTCGGGCTTACCGCAATCCGATATTTAACTTTGACCCGATTACCCGACTCGATCTTACCCGTGATATCAAAACAAATTAAAACGAAATTCATTGATAGAATGGAATAGCTGGAATAGCTACCGTCATCATTACTCTAACATCAATCATGATAAAACACAACCCATCTTTTCAACAACAACAATTAAATTAATGAACACATACGAATGCGCCTTGGCGACACGTCCAGTGCTCATCAACATCTCCTTCGTAAAGAAAGTCAACCAACATGCCCATCTTGCGGCGCCCAATTAGACTTCCAACATATATATTTTGAAAACACAAAACTGTGCCGAACCAAACTCGCATCAACAACAAGCAGCATCCATCCTCGAAGCCTTAAAAAAACCTAGCCATAAAAATATTACACGGTAACCATATTAAATCGGTAACCATTCCATTCCCCTGCGGTCAGAATTGAAATACTTAGGTGTATATTTCAACAACAGGTTTCTTTTTAACGAACATGCTAGAAAACATTAGTGAAAGATAAAGCTGTCACCACTTCGCTAAAGCCTTTATTGCAGTCAAAACCATTGCCCCAAATACGAGGTTACTGATATACAAAACGCTTATAAAACCCATATTGGCGTACGGATTCTGTGGATAGCTTACTCTCCTACAGTAGCAAAAGAATTGGATCAATTTGAGAGAAGAATACGTAGATTCTGTTGTGGAAAGTATAGACGACCAGATAATAAATGGTATCCAAATATGACATATGCCAAGTAACACCTCTTATGACATACCTCATTAATCTTACCTTAAGAAAACTTCAACGCATAGCCTTCCATCAAAACGCACTGCTTCAGTCTTTGCTGGACTCTAACAAAAGCGAGGGTTTGGACGACAATTACTACCTTTCAGCATTTAATCTCCTTAATGAAAAATTCCTCCATCATATGAACAAGATGTTGGTAGAAGCCTTACGTTACCTATTTATGTAAAAGCGTCACGGTATAATTTGATAACATAATTGATTTTAAAAACATAAAAATATGATCTCATCATCACACTATACATATATGTATTGGCAACTCTAGTGTTTACTCGTAAGTGTAAAGTTGATTTTAAATTTAGGCTCCTACAATCAACCAAAAAATACAACAAAGTTAATAGATAATATTTAACATAATTGTTTAATAAGTCAGTTGAGGAGGTGAGCTTTCATTTGGTGCTACAGTAGCCAGTAATTAGCAATTAGCCACACGAAAAATGCCTATGGGACGTTCATCCCCCCCAGTAACCAAATTGTCAGAAATACTGATAATTCTGCGAAGAGACAGCATAGAGAGCTAACACCATCCCCTTTGTCATCGATGGGCGATAAAACAATCACCGTGCCGGAGGCGATCTTGGTGGGAAGTTTATCGGTAAACGGCTTAAAAATAATTATACAGTCTTCGGTGTCATCTCTTCGTGACGAGAAATTTAAAAACATGGCAACAAAAGCAGATATGGCGGTATAAGCGCTAAAATAATAAACTTGCATCAAAATAACAAATCGTTGCAAGTATAATTGGAAAAAAAGTAGTATCCATGCATAACATTGGAGCGACAGGTTGAACGGCTTGAAAAGAAGTCCAAGGAACAAAATAAAGTTGTGCACCTGCCCAAACAAAATGGAGTGGACCCCATAGAAAAAACCACAACCCTTTGTCTTGAAATGCTCCGTACGGAAAATGTTGATAAAATCTGAAGTGTATGAGAACTCCGTTTAGTTGGAAAAGTTGCAAATGTTATTGTCGAGATGCAAGATAAAAATGATGCAATTCAATTACTAATATCGAAAGCAAATATTTTCGGCACAGGCATTTCGATGCAGAAGGACTATCCTATGGCTGTAAGTGAGCGAAGAAAGAGAATTGTCTACCTAAGGAACAAAATGACTGCAAAAAACAAGGAATTAAAACCACAAATAAAAGGCGAAACATTAAGGGTTAATGAAAAATCATATTATTTTGATGGAAACAACAATCTCTCAAGTTAATGCTTATGCGGGAAACACAATGGAGACGAGCAGCAAACGTCCCGTTTATAGTCGGAGCAAAAAAAAAAAATTAATTTTTAAAAAAACGCCGCCTGCCATATTATATGAAATGTAATAAAAATGTATTAAAAGTTAAAACAATTAAATATTCAGTCCTTGCTTATAATGTATCAAGGTTAGCTAATAAGAATTTATTTATCAATTTTTATAACTACGTTAACAGCTATGATCTAATATTTTTGTTTGAGACATTTGTGACTGAAGTAGATTGTGATAAATTTGATAGTAAATTTAAGAATTCTGATTTGGTACGGATCCCAGCGGCAAGAAGAAGAGCAGTGGGGGTTGCTATTTTGGAATATAAAAAAACTATTCAAAATGTGGCCTACAATTTCGAAACCATGAATGAGATTACATTTGTACGCTTGATTATTGCATTGTGGACGGGACCTCGCCATCAGATAAAAAGTTATTTTATTATCTTGCCAATACACTTAAATAGCAATAAAGGGAATCAGACTTCGAGAAATTGTATGAGTTTATGATGACAAATGATAATCCAAACGTGCTCTTAGTAGGTGATTTTAACGTTAGATGAATGAAGCGGGAATAGAAAATGATGAAGCTGGAATATTGCGCCAATCTAAGGACGAAACGCGTAACGAAAGAGGAAAAAGATTATTGGACCTTTGTAACACCTTTGGACTGCGAATTGTGGACGGGACCTCGCCATCAGATATATTTGGTGAACTCAGATTTGTTGCAATGCAAAGTTGTTCGGTAGTAGATTACTGTCTGGCTGGTGTAACTTGGGTTGACTGTGTACAAGATTTCAAAGTTGATGTTGTAATATTCTCCGATCATCTGCCCACAAATACGGAGCTCCTAGTTGGAAACAATGAAGAGTCTGGCTCTAGAAATTTGCACATGCTACCATAATTTAATTGGAATTTCAGCGACTCAACTAGCTATCAGATTAATCTCAACGTCTCGCTAAACAGAAGTACCGATTCCGAAATAACATCGATAACAACCTGTATAAGAGCTGCTTACACAAACGTTGGTAGCAAGAAATTGATACCAATCGGACTTTGGTTTGACGGGGAGTACCGGCGTTTGCGTGGTTGAAGTCCCTCCGTGTATACTATAATGAGTTCTGCAAAAATCAATACTTGGAAACAAATAAGCCATACAAAGACATATGTAGATGCAAACGAAACAATTACTTTGTGGAGGAGTCTAGGTGGCTGTCGCAATGCAAGAATGCTACCGATTTTTGGAGACCGGTAAAGCACTTGAACGGAAATAAGTTAACGATATATGGAGATCTCACACCGGCTGTTCCTTATCAACATTTTAAGGAACTGTTAAACCCTCGCGCCAGTAATGTAATCATGTAGAACTATGCAGAACTGTGAAACAAAAAATGGTTTTGGATGATCGTATATCTCGTTAAGAGATTATTAACACCTTGAAAAGCATAAAAGATGGCAAGGCGGCAGGATCCGACGGGATACACATTGAGTTCTATACTGAACCATCGAACTTATAAATAAGTTCACTATAGCCTTCAACCAAATATATGCACATGGAACTATCCCGCAAGAGTTTAGGGAGTCCTTAATTTTTCCTATCCACATAAAAGGAAATACTCAAAATTCGGAGAATTATCGTGGGATAAGCTTTCTCAATGTTTCATACAAAATATTTACCTCAATTCTACAACAGCGACTCAATAAGTGGATTAACCAAAAAGGTTTATTATAAATAAGCTCACTATAGCGTTCAACCAAATATTAGCACATGGAACCATCCCGCAAGAGTTTAGGGAGTCCTTAATTTTTCCTATCCACGAAAAAGGAAATACTTAAAATCCGGAGAATTATCGTGGGATAAGCTTTCTCAATGTTTCATACAAAATATTTACCTCAATTCTACAACAGCGACTCAATAAGTGGATAAACCAAAAAGGCTTATTAAAAGAATTCCAAGCTGGTTTCAGGCTTAATAACTCCACGGTCGATCACATTTTTGTGCTAAAGAGCATTTGAGAATCCTTCCTTCAAAACGGGAAAAAACTTTACAGCTTCTTTATCGATTTTATGCGATTCGATGCGGTGGATAGACGTGCGCTTATTTACAAGCTCTATGGACTTGGGATGTCTCCAAAGTTTGAAAAAGTTTTACAAAATCGGTACAAGGAAACAATAGCCACAGTTTGGAATGGAGAAGAAATATCAGAATGGTTTCAAACAGAGTCTGGCGTTCGACAGGGATGTGCACTGAGCCCTCTGCTATTCGCACTTTTCATAGAGTACCTTTCAGATTGCATTAGTGGAGGTGTCAGTTTGCGGGGACCACTATAAAGACCCTCCTTTCCGCTGACGACATAGTGATGCTATCTCACTCACCCCAATCGCTCCAATTGATGATCAACCAACTGTATAGGTACTGTACTACTTGGAATCTTAGAGTTAACCTCAATAAATCAAAGATAGTGATTTTCAGAAACGGTGGTGGAAGAAATAGCATAAATAAAAGATGGTTCTATAATTCAATACCTATTGAAGTCGTAAACGAACTTAAACACCTAGGAGTGTGCCGTACAAAAAACTTAAGTATGGAATAGCATCTCAGCGAGAAACTTGTCAAGGCCAAGAGTGCTATTGGAGCTACTTGGAAAAAGTGTTTGCCAACAGAAGTATGGCGCATAGCAGTAAGTTCCGTGTTTTTGATGCAGCTGCGAAATCAATTATGCTCTATGCGTCACAGGTATGGGGGTACAAACAATATGAAAGTATAAAAAAGCTGCTGATAATATATCGACCACAACGAAAGCGAGTTGTCACTGTCTGACTAATCCATCAGCCTGAAAGATCGCCTTCCATTTGCAAAACAAACAGCCCTGAATGTCAAATTGCAAGATGGATCGAAGAGGATCAGGATATAGCTGATCGGGCAATGGTCCAACATCAACGAATTGCTCCATGAAATACAAGACGGAACCTCAGGAGGCCGGTTAGTAATCAACAAGACGTTGTAGAAGATAATGCAGTGCTTCTGTTGTCCTAGCACAAAGCAAGATATCTAAGATTGGGGCAAAAAATGCGTAACATATGCGGTTACCAAGGACTAAAATTTAAGCTACAAGGAAGAATGCGAAAGTACACTATATGCAGTCGGAGCACCATTCGAACGAATCACTGGCGGTTTTCCTGAAAACGTAAATGGCAACTACTGCACTGTAGTTGTCAGGGATTGCTTCGGTAAGTGACCGAAAGTCTTTGCAACTCCGAATCCCAAAGAAACTGTCGCTAAAATCTAGTCAGATGAATGGTTGCCTAAATACACTAATAATTTAGTCTTCCCACTAAATAATGGATGCCATCCATGGAACGAAATAGCCACTGAGCCCAAACATCCTTCTTTCTCTTTCTGCCTCATTTTCCGGAAAACTTAACACATGCATTGGCGTTATAAGTCATACCCACTTGAGTGTTAAGTTCTTTTTACAAAAACAAAAAAAAAAAAAAAAAAACTTGGTGACCCGATGTAGGGTCTCAATGGAGTTACACTCTAATCGAGGACGAAGCTTGATTGCCTTCCAGAAAGTGTGCCAATGAATTGGAATAAGGAGTATAAGGACAACTCCACTAGACTCTCAATAGGAACTTGAATGAGCAATTTGTCTAAGTTCGTGTACTTGACTGCACTGGACCTTCACATACGTGCCTCTGTTTTTATTGGCCTACCGAAGCTCGATCAATACTTTCACGGAAAATACATCATCCGAAATGTTATTGGGCCCAATAGTTCGACTGCCAATTGATGTGAAATTCAGACACCTCTTAAGGTTCTTAGGAAGTTGAGCCGTTATATGGATGGCCTAAGCCATAGAAAACTTAACCTAGATGTCAAACTTTCCAGATATTGGAAAATCAAAACCGATTTTTTACTGATCGCTTCTATCCGTGCGACACTGTCTGTGAATACATGGGAATTGCCATCCCATTTTATACAAACCACTCCCATTTTAGTCAAAAAGCCGTCAAAAACCATTTTGATAAAGTTATACAGATGCGTAGGAATTTACAGTGTGTCTGTGGGAAAGTTAAGGGTTTGAAAAAGTAATAGTAGAGTTTGACATCTAGGTTAATTTATCTATAGTCTAAGCAACAGAATTCGTAAAACGAACGAACACGCACATGTCAAAGCAAATTCTTCCGGCTTCCACGAAGGGAAGTGTTGTGGGTGTATAATCTGATGGAAGATAAGTGGGGCTCTATCACAACTAATATCGAAAGTTCCTGAAACTGAAAATATGTAGCTGACTACTTCAGAACGTTCCGGAAAGAAGTCAGTGAGTATGTTATATATCTTCACATACATACGAGTACATACACATTAAACACATCTTCATTTTATGTAAATATCTGACTTAAGAATTTGAATAATAAACGCAGTTTCGTTTGTACCATAGATGAACTAACCTAGATGACAAACTTTCCAGATATTGAAAAATCAAAACCAAAAAAAATTGATCGTCCCTAACCGTGTGACTCTGCCTGTGAATATGTGTGAATTGTGATCAATGGCAATTTCCATCATTTTTTATACAAACCACGCCCATTTTACCCAAAAAACGTCATCCACATTACACACACTCGTGCAAATCGCTCTAATTCTAGCAATTTTAATTGTAAATTGATCTCATTCTAGCAAATTTTGACAAAGTTATAGAGATGTAATAGTGTTGGAATTTACTTACAGTGTGTCTGAACGAAAGTTAAGTGTTTGCAAAAGGATTAGAAGAGTTTGACATCTAGGTTAGTTTATCTATGGTTTGTACCTTCAAAGAGTGCGCATCTTATTGAGTACTATTTAGCAGAGTATAAATACCAGTGGCGAAATCACTTTTAAATTAGATTTTGAAAAATAATTAAACATTAGTGGTAAGCTGGTTTAAGTTAAATATAAACAAAAGTAAAGTGGATGTTAAATGTGATAAATAGTTGTACTAAATTGGATTGAATTGTGAATTGTTGTTGTATTACTCAAAGTCATAAAGTGATAGTGTTATATAAGTTATATATTTTTGAAGGGGGTACTTGATTGCAAAGGCATTAGAAGAGATTTCCATCTAATGTATTTACGTTTGCTATGATAAATTCGCTGTGGTAAATTTGATTTAAGTTCTTTAGGTTTTTATACCTTTACCAAACTTCTTTTCAACCGGAGCGGAGAAAAGAAAGCTGCTCTTGCAACAGGAGCAGCTGCTATCAAAAGCGGGCATTCTTTCAATGCACTAGTAATTTATTAAAATTTAATATGACTCATTCTGTCATATTTAATTTTTTAATTTAATTTTTTTAGATCCACCCCAACTTTAGTAAAGAAAATATAAATTTATTTGTTATTGAGGAATAAATTCCAAAACCTACTTACCACTTATTGTACCAAATTATGTAATTAATACGAGCAAAAAATTGCCCACTCTTAAACAACATACTATACACATAAGTACAATTGAACATTGCTTGTAAATGTTCTTTTAAGATAACCACGTACAATGATGGTGAACATGAATCTTGCACGAACGAAATCTTAGCTTTTATTCTATAGCTTCTTCCATGAATTGGTATTTTTGACAATCCCGACGTATCCACAGCCAGTTACTTACAGGAATTGAGGCAAGTAACGGAAAAAGGTTTTTAAGGACTAATATAATCTGATTGGGTACTGGACAAAAAACGTATAAACTGAGGGTGAAGTTTTCTTAAAAAAAATTCTAAAAAGTTTGCAGCCAGCGACATACACCATATAACGGCAAATCTTAACTACTTTGTTCTTATTTTTTTTCAATAGAATTTAAAAGTTTGAACTTCTTTGGCAAGTTTATAATCAAATGCTTCAAGTCTGATGATGTTTTTAAAAAAATATTATTCTATTAATCTGCTCTCCAATATGTTTTGCTTTTAAAAAGTATTTTTCTACGAGTATTCATATATACATATTATTATACACATATATATTATTATATTTTAAAATACCTGCAATTTCAAATAAAAAATAAATAGTTTTGACAGTTTTTTGACTAAAATTCACAAACAACGGGAAACGGATATCTCTTGCCCTCTTCTGCGAATAACTACGAAAACTGCGATTTTGCAATCCCTTAAATAGCTTTTAAATACACTGTATCTGAATTACTAACACATGCCCAAGCCTGTAAACTGCTAGAATTGAATTGGCTAGAATGACAGCAAATTTTACGTAGTGTTCACCAGGGATGACAATTGTAATTTTGACCGTTTGATTTTTCAGTGTTCTATTTTTGAAAGCTCACGCGTGATTCGTGACGTGTGTCAAAGTCAAACATGTTCAGTTTGCATTGCATTTGGTACATTTTACGGTCGTTTTATTCCACGCCATAATGACCAAATTTCGCACCAATTTCACGCCATTGGACCGCCTACCCGTATGCCGTACCGTGTACAGAGGAAAATATTGCTGTTGTATCCGGCAGTGTTAATGAAGGCTGTCATTTGTCCATTCGTCCCGCGTTCGCAGCAATTGGGACTGTATTTCTCAACTACGTGGAAGATTATACGCTAGGACTTTCCACAGGGTCGAATTTTCGCTGAGTGGGCCTTAGAAAAGCAGGAGGAAGATCCGCTTTCTTTTCGAAAGCGAGCTGAACCTGGTCGACATGTTGTTCCAACAAGACGGCACTACATGCCGTAACACAGTACGCAAATTAATGAACCAATTGCGAAATGAGTTCGGTGAGCAATTTATCTCTCGCTTTGCACCAGTGAATTGACCAGCTAAATCCTGCGATTTGACGTCTTTAGACTATTTTTAATGGGGATACGTTAAGTCACTCGTCTATGCCGATAAACCAAAGTCATCTGTTTCAAAATTGTAGGTACTCTCAGTATGGACCACCTAAATCGTAGTTATGGTCAACATGAAATAATCTCTTAAAAGCAAATGGCAAGCATTGATTTATCAACTCAAATTAAAATTGTATACCCTTCTGCAATTTCCTGTGTTTTTTTTTACAATTAAAGACCAAACGCTTACGAGTACAAAATTACCCATGGCAGAAGTAAAAGAAAAAATATTCGATTCTTTCACTCTTCATATTGAAAGATTATTAAGTTTGTTCAAATACTTTGAACTTTTGACAAAAATTAATTCGGCTTTTAGGTCGGTTTTGACTATGAATGTAGTTTATCGTCTAGACACATGGATACATATATTATACATAAGTAATACCACGTGGCCTGGAAAAAAAAAAAAAAAAAAAAACAGATTCTTTTTTATATAAAAAAGAATTCTATTTAATTTAATTGTTTTCTTTTCGTTTTGATAAAGTGTAAATAAATAGTGGTGACAGCGTGGAACATATGTTCTCTATATTCTCAGTTTCCAGAGTTTCGCAATTCTCTGGCGAGAGGTCGGAAACGCCAAATACTTATCTTATTATATAAATTAAATTCTTTCTTGTTTATTTAAAATAAAAAAATAATTTTTTATTTCAACTTTCAACAACAAGGTATTCTTAAGAACTAACTTACAATTCAAAACTTAAGTCTAACGACAGTTCGCACAGCAACTGACCCAGACGCTGTGTCAGCAAAAAGACGTTCCCATGATTTGCAACGGTGTCCAGTATCACCTTTGCTGCTCGTGGCGGATGTTTATCACCTGTATCATGAAATGCATTGCGGCGCGTGTAATTTATTTGCTTACGTTGTTCATCATGTTTTGCCTTAACTCCTCCGCCCTTAAATTCTAACGTCCTCGTTAGACCCTGAAGATATTAGAAGTTGCGGAATATCCTTGAGACCGATGGTTGTACTTGGCTGCTGATTTACTTCATTGGTAGGTTGCTTTTCGTTGTTCCATTTACATCCTCGTTGTCGTCGGAATGCAAATATGACTATGGCAAGAAGTATTAGTAGCATAATGGCATTAAGAGTTAGGCTTGCTTCATTTTTAGTTTTTAGCAGGCTAATTTCCCTTGTCCTGTTGACATGCAGACCTTTAATCATCTCCAACGATAAAACCTCTTCTATTCGACTGTGGGCGTGTAAGGTTGAAGTATAGCGGGTAAAGGCTGGAGTTCAGTGACTTCGTTTGATCTAAAAGCCTTTTCTTTTACTTCAATGGTTTGATTATCGTGTTCCACTATGAAGGTTCCATTGAGTATCATTGTTTCGTTATTAATAGTGACTGGACCGTTGAATTGATTTAAAAGCAATAAGCCGGTAGCAATTTCTTCCACTTCTGGGACGTGATCATTGTTAATAATAGTGCAATTTGCTTTTTGACTGCGTATAAGATTTGGGATGCATGAACTGTCTCTTAAATTTACAAGATTATCAGTTTTACAAATGGTTAAAGTATTATAAGTTTTACATTTCTTGCTTATAGCATATAATTCGTTCTTACATTCTATTATAGTCTATTTTATTTATTATTTTATTGATTCTAACTGGTTTTATAATTGATAAGTCACATGTTTCTGCTGTTGTAGTGGGGAAACTTACAATATAAACTATACTATTACCGTTACTAGCTATTTTAACTTCACTAAATTCTAATGCTTGGTCAATGTTTACATAAGGTATTTTTTCTATTTTCATAATATGTTCTGTAATATTTATTTCTGCGTTTGACAGTATGTATAAATTAATGATATTTGCCTTAGTCCAATGAATGGAGTAAACAATATTAGCTATCTCATCCTTAATTATTTCTAATTTATACTTAATTTCCAAAATTACATTATTATCATTACTTTCGTTTTCTTTAACTATTTTCAATATATGGTTTGTTAGATTTGACATTTCGTTTAATTTTTCCAAAGTAACTCTATTAATGACAACCTGATTGTTATTATTTTGTTATTATTTTATCCGTTATAATTTCATAGTCGTGGTGATCAGGGTTTCCCGCGATCCATTTCCACGCGCTACCTATGAAATCTAAGGATCGTTTGACTTTATTCATTTTTAATCTATTCAAATGATTTCTTATTTTGTTGATTTCAAAGCAAAGGATGGGATAAAGAGGGTTGCTGGGTTTGACGTGCTTGATTAATGAATCTTCGATGTTATTGATAAGCTCTTCATAAGGGTCGATGTCGATGACATGAATGATTTTGAAGTGCCCATTTTGGATTGCTGCATATCCTGCGTGTATTTTTATTAACTTTGAAGTTGAATAGTCGAGTATCTGTAGACTTGCGGTGCACAGAGAGGCAAAGAGTAGGCTGTTGTGGGAAAAAAGGAGGGAATTAGGTTTTAATTAAACTTTTGTGAATCGTTCTTCCGGGCTGGGTCTTAATCGTTGAGTTGTTATTGGCGGCTACTATTTCTGCTTTATATCTTGGTGTAAGCTTGTTCCCTATTCTATTATTAATTTTGACATAAACTATTTCTCCTACGTTATAAGTTTTTAAGGGGTCCTTAGTTTTGTTGTGATACCTTAGATCAGTTTCCTGTTTATCTTTAACTTTTCGTTTATTTTCCTGCCTTACTCTATCTAGTTCTGCTGGGTTGTTTAGAAGCTGTCTTCCAAAAAATAGGTCTATAGGCTTTTGGCAAGTGGTGGAGTAAATAGATTTGTTGTATTCATAAATTGATTTGTCTAATAGTTCTGAGAAAGTTAGGTGGGGATTCTCTGCTTTAACGCAACGAATTAGTTCGGAGAGGGTTGAATGCAGTCTCTCTATTTGTCCGTTTGCGGAGCTTGTGTATGGGGGTACTTTAAAAACCTTTATATTGAAAGTATTTTCCAACATGAATATTATGGAAACAGAATTAAAAGATTTCTCGTTGTCTATTACAACGATCTGTGGAACGCCAAAAGATAGTACAAGTTCTCTAAGAGTGCCTTGTACATCAACGGCAGCTCTAGATTTTACAATCCTAGCAAGAGCATATTTTGAGAACTTATCTATTGCCGTCAAAATAATTTTTTTATTCGTGAAGTACATGTCTATGTGGACAATCTGCCCAGGATATTCGGGGATAGGTGTTGGTTGGATTTCGGGTTTATTGGGATGCCTATCATATTTGTGCTGCTTACAAATATTGCAAGCTTTTGTAATTTTCGCTATTTTTGCACTCATATGTGGGAAATAGAAATTTTGTAGAAGTTGGATCTTGTTCTCTTTACTGTTCCTATGCGCACGATTGTGTTCTTTAATTATTTCGGCTTGCTGATGGTCTTCGTCGGTCAAGTCTGTCACCATTTTCCTTGCGAATCGTGTTTTTATTTTGCTGAAATTACTTGGATAAATCATTTGAATTATGCCTAAAACTCTTTCTTCGGTTTTTACTCCATTAACAACTGATGGGTTTAAGTATTTTTTAAGAATGCCTACTAGTTTCTCTTCCGTGTATTCAGGTTCTGTTATAATATGTCGGTGATAGGTAGGGAAGACTAATTTAAACTCGTGAGATGATGTTTCGCCAAAATTGAGAATTATTTGATTTTTAAAAACATTTAACGGTACGTCTGAAATTTGAATAAGATTTTGACCAGAACTTTGGTCACTATGTTGAGTAGCAGTAAGGGAATTAATGTGAGAACTTCTAGGTGGTCTTGACAGGGCGTCAGCAACAACATTGGATCTTCCAGGCTTATAACTTAACTCGTAGTTATATTCTTCGAGTATTGCCTTCCAACGTTTCATCTTGCTGTTGTCATTTTTATGGCTCAACGCATACGTCAAGGGTTGATGGTCTGTAAAGATTTTGAATTTGGCCGAACCGTACAAATAATTCCTTAACGATTTTAGAGCCCACACTATGGCTAACATCTCCTTTTCGTTAGCTGCATAGTTTTCTTCAGATTTTGTAAGCGTTCTGGAGATGAACGTAATTGGTTTGTCGTTTTGTGACAATACGGCTCCCAAGGCGTAGTTTGACGCATCTGTAGTTAAGTGAAATTCCGTGGAGAAGTCTGGGTGGCTGAGAATAACATCTTCTGAAATTAATGAGCGTCTAAGTTTTTCAAATGCATCTTTTGCGTCTTCGTTCAGGTGGATGGTTTTTTTATTCGAAGCAGCTTTGGACGTACGTCCGTCCTCCCCCCTCAAAAGGGCTGTCAAGGGTTTTGCCAATTTAGCATAGTCCCTGATAAACCTACGGTAAAATCCTGACAGACCAAGAAAAGATCTTAAATCCTTGAGTGTCTGGGGATAGGGGAATTCTGCAATTGCTTTTAATTTAGAGGGATTAGCTTTTATGCCCTCGGACGAGATGATAAAGCCCAGAAATTCTACCTCCGATTTAAGAAAGTCACACTTGTCTAGTTGGACCTTATAGTTCGCTTCTTGAAGGGTTTTAAATATTTGTTCCAAGTTTTTGAAGTGAGTCTTGACATCTTCGCTGAACACTACTATATCATCGATATAGACGTAGCAGATTTTGCCTATGTGTTCCCTAAGTAAGCTTTCTATAATCAATTACCATGCGGTATTTTTTTTCACCAGAGGCGTCGGCCTTCTTTGGTACTATCCATACCGGTGAGTTATAGGGTGACCGTGAAGGTCTTATTATTCCATAGTTTAGTAATTGATTTATTTGCTTGTCGATTTCTGGTTTCAGAGACATAGGATACGGGTAGGACTTGGAGTAAATAGGATCCGCAGTGGAGGTACGGATTCTTCCTTTGACTTTCGTCGTGAAAGTTAATTTTTCGTTTGGTTCGCTGAATAAGTTAGAGTATTTCGTCGTTAAAGAATAGAGTGCATCTTTTTGTTCCTGTGTCATATGTTCCGTTCTAAGACATATGTTGTGGATAGTTTCGGACAGTTGTTGCTTTAATTTCACTTTAATGTTATTGTTAATTATCATATAGTTCCTATTGGAGAAAATAATGGCAGATAACTCTTTGAGGGTATCGTTTCCTAGGATTGCGTCAAACGACTTTAAAGAAGGTAGGGCGAAAAATTTTATTTTTTTGTTCAGACCGAAAAGGTTAAGTAGGGTATGATGGGTTATTTCGATATTTCCACCGATAGAATTAGCATAGAAATTTTTTTGATTATAAGGGTTTTAGCAATATGAAGTTGAATATAGTTCTTGTTAGACCCGGTGTCTACAAGAAACTTTAGAGTTTTCCTTTCTCTCGTTCTGCACTCAAAATAGGGCAGAGACGAGTTGGTCAATCTAAAAAATGAACATCCACAAAGTCTTCTGTATTCTGTATTCTTCGCTTGTCCCATGATCGTTCATCTGTTGATCGTTCAGATAATCATTCAGGGATTGGTCATTCACCTCGCAATTATTCATTGCTATGTTATAGTTTTCAATCTCATTATTGTGTGCAATTTCGACATTACTATCGTGATTTGCCGGAGAAGTTTCTACATGAAAATTACGTTGGAGTTTGTTAGGGAGGACATGTTGTTGGGATACAGGCATAGGGCGCTTAGCAGCTGGTGGCCGGTTTTTATCCATTGGCCTATTCATGTAATTAGCATTATTTGTCTTTATGGTGCTTGTTTCCATAGGTTCAGGTCTAGGGGTAGGTTTGGAGTGAGAAGGATTGTTCAGTTGTTGATGATGTGAATTTTGCTGGAAGTTTGCTCTTGGGTATGGTTGATTATTTGATGGAAATTGTTGATAATTGAATGGAAATGATTGGTATTGAGTGTTCGGGTATTGATATTGATTGGGATGCTGCAAAGGACGTGGGGGAAAATGTGCTTGTTGCTGTGGCAGATATGCCAACTGAGGGTAGAAAATTTGACCATTTGGATTTTTCCGTGGAGGAACAGGTGGAGCTGGTTGCGGTTTTCGCGTGGTTCCAATGTTTTGATTGGCTTGGTTTGATCTGTATTGCTGATTTTCTAATTTATGACATAAATTTAGAGCTGTTGGTAGGTCAGCAGGTTCTCTCATTGCTAGTAGTCTTGGAAGATCACCTCTTAGCCCCCTAATAAAGGTGTCTAAGGCTTTCGATCTGTATGACTGGGTTAGATGATGTAGCGCATCAGGTGGAAGTTCCATGCTGGATAGTTTGTTTTGAATAAGAGATAGGTGGTTATACACCGCCTGATAGTAGGTCTCTATTGGGTTGTTACCCTGTACTAGCATGGTCATCTGGTACTCTAAAGTACCTAGATCACGCCTGTCCGCGTAGTGCAGTGTGAGGCATTTCGTAATACACTCCCAATTTAATGGTGTGTTATATGATTCAAGGACTGCGTCAGCATTTCCTATAATCTTATTACGGATGATGTTCAGGATGCCAAAATATTTTCGTGTCCCTTTGAAGCGGTCATAGATGTTTAGAACTCGGTCGGCGCTCTTGCGCCAGGAGCGAAACTCACCTGGAGTTCCGGAGAACTCCCGAAGGCTTCTCACAACATCAGGGACCTTATCTAGGTCGTTCAAATTGGCTAGATGTCTTTCGTCAATCGTTATATCGACACCTCGTTGAATTTGTGTATCAGGGTTTATTATTCTCTGAACTACTTGTCTACATTCCGTTATACAGACTTGACGCACAATTCCCTCGATCAGGGCTCTTAGCTCTGGGGTAGCATTCACTGGCTGATTAAAAGCTTGTGAACGCGAAGTGGATGGGTTTTCAGGGTTTAGAACAGAAGGACGAATGATTGGATCGGTCATTTTTGAAATCGATTTGAAATAGAGATTACTCTTTAATAGGTAAACTAGGATTAATTAATTAATTCACTTATCAGGATGTCACTATGTATTTAAATTTTCACTCTAAATCTATTTTTTCCTTTTAAATATAACTGTTATTTCCTTATCAAATTTTTAATGATTTATTTAAATTTCCTTAAGATTAATTATCGTCACTATGTACTTGAATTTTCACTCTAAAATCTAATTTTTTCTTTAAATATATTTAATTTTTGTAATTACTTTTCACTTTTGATTTTTGATTCGCTTAAAGAAGTGCTTAATTCTATCTTACAGTATAATTGATAATTGATTTTTCGGTTATTGATTTGTTAATAGAAGTACTTAATTCTAACTTACAGTATAATGCAATGCATATCCAGCGCTGGTGAAGGTGGCTTGAACCTTTTTGCTTTAGGCTACTACGGTGCCTTCCTCCACACTCCCTCGCTGTCGGCTTTGTCTAATGACTAAGTCTGGTGTGTTCGGGCCAAGTTGAGTGCGTTGTTGCTGGAGCTGCTTAAGGTCCTTACACAACGGGCTGGAGCTACTTGAGGTCCTTGGTGATAACTTGGAGCTTCTTGAGGTCATTTATTGTTTTCACTGCCCGTACGCGACGCGAGCTACTTGAGGTCGACTTATTTGCGTTCGCACTTTCAATAACCGGCCCCACGTTGGGCGCCAATTAAATTCTTTCTTGTTTATTTAAAATAAAAAAATTATTTTTTATTTCAACTTTCAACAACAAGGTATTCTTAAGAACTAACTTACAATTCAAAACTTAAGTCTAACGACAGTTCGCACAGCGACTGACCCAGACGCTGTGTCAACAAAAAGACGTTCCCATGATTTGCAGCGGTGTCCAGTATCACCTTTGCTGCTCGTGGCGGATGTTTATCACCTGTATCATGAAATGCATTGCGGCGCGTGTAATTTATTTGCTTACGTTGTTCATCATGTTTTGCCTTAACTTATATATCGGAATAACTCTTGGCAAATTATTCATAACAATTCTGCATCTGTAATGCCCTTACTCTTACGATTATTTATATTAAATATAAGTTTAGCCAATTAGAGAATTGGAATTAGAACGCAATTGTGAAGGCAAAATTCTGTCTACTGTCGCAAAAGCGAAATTGATGTAGCCGGCGATTATCCATATGTTGAATATGTATGTATACGAGTATGTACTCCAAATGTTGAATCTGCAAAGAAAAACGCATTAAATATATGGCTAAACTAAAATGTATACTTTTTACGCGCATGTCTTTAGGTAGCAGCACTTATCCATATTTCTTCAGGCGCTTAGATATCAAGAAAGAATCTGTAAGAAAAAAAGTAAAATTAATTATTTTGACATTAAAATTATGTTACTTAGTCAGAAGAAAAAACAAACAATTTCAACTGCTTTTGGCACATTCACATAAAAGTAATTTTCTTACTTCACATGTCTTTATTTTTCTTCTTTTGTAGTCATAGAAAATAATTCTAGGAAAGCAAATTATTGTCCAACATTAAAATGCATGCATCCGAATATATGTAGGATTGGGCCAGACAAACGAACGATACACTACACACTAGATTTAGAAAAAGAGGAAGTGATTGAGATAATAAATAAGTGAAAACCAGTAACCCAACCCCAATAAAGACAAAAAACAAAAAAAAAAGAAGTGAAGTGGCAGCAATACGAAGGCGATCGTGCGTGATATATTCTCGTTCGTAAATCGCCAAATTAAGAACGAAGGAAAATGTCAACCCTATCGCTGTTGCATGTCCCAACGAGTGAAAAAACAAAAGCAACAGCAACAAAGCAGCGTAAGTGCCATGTTCAGCAGTGTGAGTGCCATGTCCAAGGCACAGAGAAAAAACAATGACGACGAACGGGAAAAAACGGCAGTTCAGCAAGCAAGCAAGCTGTGTTGGAGCGTGGTGTGACAAGCAAGAACCGAAATCCATACCTGGAAATAGGGCAATATCACTCATGTTGTTAATTTTTTTTTAATTATATTTCAAGTTAAGTTTATTCATGAACAATTTAATCCCTATTTTTAAATATTTCTGTATTGATTACTGAATTTTATTTATAATATTTTGCAAAAGTATTGAAACATAATTGTAAAATGGATGTAGATACGATACTAGCCCTAACAGTAGAAGGACTAAAATTTACATTTACATTAGGACAGTTAAATTTACAGACAAAGGGACTTAAGACAGTTTTACAGGACAGGCTCATGGAACACTTCGGTTTAAGACGGGTAGTAGAAGCGGAAGAATCGGGTGCATCGTTGTATGAGGATGATTTAGGGTCAGCGGCGGCAGGTGGAAGAAGTGTTTTCACACTCCGTGATGTCGAGGATTCTTTGTTAACATTTGACGGAATCGGATATCCAGGGATAGGAAAGTGGGTGCAAGAGTTGGAGGAAAACGCGAGTACTATAGGTTGGAACCGTTTGCAAAAATTTATATACGTAAGCAACTGTTGAAGGGGGCTGCTGGGTTGTTCATCCGTAGCCAAAGGGGTATTTGCAACGGGACTTCACTAAGAGAAGCATTGGTGCAAGAATTCGGAGGTCGCATATCGTCTGCCGAGCTGCATCGTAGGTTGCAAAGCCGCCGTAAAAAATCAACGGAAACGCTTACGGAATACCTCTACAGCTTAATAGATGGAAGTCAATCGCTCTGTATTAAGAAAGCCTGGTAACGTACTTCGCCGACGGCATACAGGACTACAAGTTAAATAAAGTAATGCTGTATCAAGCCCAAACAGTTAGCGAATTAAAGACACAGTTAAAAGTGTACGAGCGGGTTAGAGGTTGAAATCTGCAGTCATTAAACTCAGGAGGAGGCCAACGCCCAACGTCGAGTTCAAATGCTGTTAATGTAGAGAAAGCGGAAAAGAATTGTTTTAAGTGCCGGGACACGTCCCACCTCATGGGGGGTTGTCCAGTGAAGAGGAGATGGAAATGTTTTAGATGTGGACAGGAGGAGCACAGGTCATTTGAGTTTAGAAGACAAGGCCAAGGACGACAGCAACGTGGAAGATCTGACAGAAGTAACGTGCACACCGAGGCTCGAATTGCTTTGGCAATCGGAACCAACCAAATTTTCAAAAGCATTGATGTGAAGGCCTACACACTTTCGGCACTAGTAGACACCGGAAGCGATTTGTACCTCCTACGTTACGACTGCTTATTTTTGATAGACAACGTGCAACTTAAGGCGAGCAAACGAAGTTTGGTGGCAATCGGGCAAGGCCGTGTGGCAACGCTAGGTTGTTTCGAGGCAGACATTGAAGTAGATGGATTACAGTTCCAGATAATCTTCCATGTGGTGAAAGAACAAGATATACGGTATGCCGCAGTTATCGGGAACGATGTTCTCGACAAAGTGGACGTGGTAATTTCCGAAGAAGGTGCTGAGTTTAGGCAGAAGAAGAGTGATCGCAGCCAAGCCGACACTGAGGAGGGACCGACAACCATTACAGGAGGCAGTGACCTCGGTGGATCAGAAGTGATCAAAGCTGGAGGCATCGACCTCGGTGGATCAGAGGTGAACAACGAAATAGTCAGAAGTCGCGTTAGCACGGGGAGTGTCGATTCAGGAAGCGGAAATACAGTTGGGGTGGCCGAAGAAAGGAGAGTGTAATTTGGTCTAGTGGAGGAATTTAACACACTCTGCATTTCCGCAGAACAAGGCGAGTTTCGTGGCGAAGTGGTCGACATCAATCACCTAGACAATAGAAGAGAAGTGCGGTAGAAGGTAGAGGGATACATTTCTAGAAGAACTAAAGAGTCACCAGTGGAAATGTAAATTACATTGACAGATGAGATACGAGTATTCCAGAGACGAAGACGGTTGTCATATGAGGACCGAAAGAGCGTCCAAGACTTGACCAACAAGTGCTTAGCGGAGAAAATTATTCAACCCAGTACGTCTGAGTATGCAGCAGCGATAGTCCTCGTGTCCAAGAAGGATGGAATAAAACGGCTTTGCTGTGATTGTATGAGGCTCAATATGAAGGTAGTTAGGGATAATTGTCCATCAGTGTTAATAGATGACGTCTTGGATCAGTTACAAGGAGCCGCAGTTTTTACGACTCTGGACTTGAAGAACGGGTTCTTAAATGTTCCCATGGAAAAGGCTTCACGGAAATACACAGCAATTGTCACTAATGATCATCAATTCGAGTTTTTGTAAGTCCCATTTGGAATATGCAATTCTCTCTCTCTGATCAGTAAAGGTTTCCTAATTATATACGTAGACGATCTTGTAACACCATCCGTGGATGAGGAAGAGGGCATCGAAAAGCTAGGGGACGTACTCGCGGTTCGCATCAATTGGACGAAGTGTCAACTGTTGAAGAGTTTCTAGGATACATCATTGGGCCAGACAAACGAACGATACACTACACACCAGATTTACTCAGAGACAAAGAGACAATTATTACAGTAACAAACGGATGACTTGAGGAAAAGACAGACATGAAACGAACGAACAAAAGAACGACGGGACAGCTTGCGCGAAGGACTGGAAATATAAGACACGGTTAGCAATTGATTACTACATTTTATTTAAAGACAGAACAGAAATGTGTTTGATAACTATAATAAAGTGAAATGTGTTTTATGAATTAAAAGAGTATGTAATCTCTCTATATATAAATTATACAAAATAAATACTATGTTTGAAACTTATACTGCTTTTCCAACGACTGTTAAACCGAATATTACGAAAATATTTCGATAGTCTCCTTTAAATCTCGAGATTTACCATACAAAAAACTACTTCACAAAACCGAGTTTTATTGCAAAACTGCTGGATAATCTCCTCGGAAGCAAGAGTTGTGAAATCAAACGTATCCTATTTTGAAGAGTCTAAAAAATTATATAATCAAACATACCTTTTACGCAAACACCATCACAGCGGGAGAAATCAAAAATTCAAAACAATCAGTTGTCAGATATCAAATTAATTATTTTTATGATATTCAGCTGGTTGACTTGTTTAGGTAAGAATTATTGCGAAATTTCAACTTCAATTTATTTAGTTATTCTGGATATCTTTATGTTTGTATATTGCAGCAAATGTAAAAGGTAAAAATTGAAATGATAAAACAGAAGTCGTGGTTGTCCGAGGATGAGACTCTGTATGGATATGGGCCGACAAGCTTCCGGAGTCACGTGAATTTCTAATGCTTTAGAGTGCTCGGCAGAAGAAATAAAAATACACAATTTGGCGAATAGATACTGGTAAGATTTTGGTTCCGTCTGTTTTTTTATTACTTAATTATTAGGACACAATTTCTTGTCCAGAAAAGAAAAACGGATTATTTTTACCCACATTCTTGGATTGATTTCACATTCATTCTAAACATTATATAAATCCAAAGAATAACATATTCTTAAACGTATTGTGTTGTTTCCAAATTTTTAGATATGGCTGGTCAAAAAATTGCTTGAATCATTATCCGTCCAGAGTTTAATATGCCGCGACTCAAGTACCCCGTCATATCGAAGCTATGTAATCTGGCAGTTCTCAGTGTCGCTAATTACATATATATCGGATCCTTAAACTTTGGGAACAGTCACCGACGTTTTTTATTATTACATAATCGCCGGAAGTAAACTGCTTGGCACGTGTTTTGTTAGTCTGAAAGTATTTCTCATTGCGGTGCTGGGACGCAAGTATAGTATATCAGCCTCTTGTCTTACCCTCTCCAGGTCACGTCCCTGAAAACTATTTTTATCTTGTATAAATTCAGTTAGTGGGACAGAAGTAAACAGGCAAGCGTCTTGCATGTAGAAGAGTGTACGGAATTTTTTGTTTTGATCCCCAGTCTGAATGATCTATTGGTTCACTTAGTTTGCTGAACATGGGTGTTAAAATGCCATTAACTTTCTCTATCTGACCATTCTCTTGAGTATGTGAACTCAAAATACGTAAAGCATGTTCCGCAATCGGAGATTATTCTACGAGGGCGGCTATAATATTGAAAATATTTTTTTAGGACACTCAATAACTTCTTTTGTGCATGTTGAATTTACTGGGAATAACTTTGTATATGCGTCACCTATCGCTAACAAGTGTTTTCTTTTAGATCTTATGCAAGGCAATGGTCCCAGGTGCATCGTATCGTAAAGGACTGTCTCTTTGGGAATACTGTACATATTGCTTTGGCTTATCCATACCAGTGTTGAATACATTATACACTGTATGCAGTTTTCACGAATTTCTCTACTTTTAACCAATTTTCTTTTCTTATTTGGCTATAAGTTTTATTGATTCCCTAGTGACCCATGAAAGGACTAAAGCTGATCACGTTATCTTCCATTTTTCTTGGAACATACTAGCAGAAGCAACCCTTAGTATCTTTTCGGTAAACTATACCATCTTTTAAGTTATACTAGTCTAACAATTCCTTATCCAACAGATTCCAGAATTGGACTACATTATGGTTTTTACTCTGAGTTGAACACAGCTGAAACTCAATATCAACTTCGCTACTGCTACAAACGACTTCATAGCGACTAAGCGCGTCTACATGACCCATGTTACTTCCACTCCTGTGCTGTACTATGTAATTCAAGAGCCCATCGGGCTATCCGAGGATTCGACGTTATTAGAGAGTTACAATCACTAACTATTTTGAAAGGAATCCTTTCCAAATAAACTTAATAAAAATAAAGAGCATAAATAATCGCTAGAGTTTCTAGTTCGAAACTGTGGTATCCACTCTCTGTATTGGTAGCTCGTTTAGAGGAATAGAATACTGGATGGATCTTTCCCTCAGTTTGTCGCTGTATCAAGACAGCGGTGTATCCGAAAGCGCTTGCATCACAATGCAGTACGGTCTCTTTCTTAGGGTCATACGTATGTAGATAACACAGGAGTTTCGACCAACTTCCTCTTCAATTCCTCAATAGCACCAAGATATTTTTCGTTTGCTTCAAATTTACTATCTCTTTTTAACATATCATACAGTGGTTGTGCAATTCGCGGGAGTAACAAATTTACGAAAATATCTACATTAGCCTGCGAATGATTGTAACTGCTTGTGGCCTGTGAGTTTTTCGTACTAGATGCCTTTACCACTTACATCGTAACCTAAATGTTTGATTTCACAATAGCAAAATTCGCTTTTTGAGAAATTCAGCTCAAGTCCGTCCTTCGCTAATGCCTCCAACACCGATTTCAACACGCATTCAAGTCTGCGGGAAGTTATACTGTTGCAAGCAATATATCATCCATATAAACAATTATGAGACTTTACTTTTTTCTAACTAAAACTATAGGCGATGTTTCAGTAACTCACTGGTTGCCTTATGACCCTCTCTTTGTCTCTATATGATATCCTACGGGGAGGGAATATACACATTGGTCAGATATTTCAGTCAATTGACTGACAATTTGATATTTATTTTTATTTTCCTTTCTCTATTCTCAATTGAGAATATATCAGTATTTTCATGATCCGAAGTATCACCTTTCAATAAACACTCACTAGACGATTCATTATTTTATCAATTCACTGAACACTCCGACAATGATTCACTGAATGGGTCCCTATTTCCACAATCAAAAGACAATACGACGGACAATACCCTTGTCCCAGCACCATAACGCGAGTCTAGATTAAATTCTCCACTACTCCATTGAAATTATCAGTAGCATTTCGCCCGTTCAAACTTTTAACCGTAACACTCGTCTCGTTATGAATGCTCATCAATTTCAAGCTCCCTTTTGGACGTACATTCAAATATCGTGAGTCTTTCCTAATCCGTACGTCTCGCTTATCGAATGCCCTGCTGCACTCTTTATTTCCTGACCATTATAACCTTCAAGCATTCAAAACGAACGTACATCGGTACCTTTCTTTCTTTCCTTCGCCCGCGCGAATTTAATTTTACCGACTGTTCTGATTTATTCACCCTTTAATCCGCAATAATTTGAATGGACAGCTACATGAGAACTATTGTCAAACGGGACGTGTTTTTCAGGTATGAAACTGACGGGATTACCACTTTCAAGCAGTGCAATGGACTCCACGTTGGTGATGGTGAACCGCTATATTCTCATTACGGAAAAGTCGTCTAGATTCCTAAGCTCCTGGCGCAACAGTAGGATTTTTTCTCAAACCTTGCAATTATGCCGTCGAGATTCTCCTCTTCTTCATTAATCGTGGGGCTGGCGCTAGCATCAGTACATGGACCCGGACCCGTAGAGGCACCCGTTATCCATTCCGGCGTCTTCGTCTAATTCCTGGGCTGCCACACTATTTGATAATGGACTGTCTTTATCAGCTGCTTTCAATTAATGTTGTCCACTCGTCGTTGCTGGTGGTAAGTGCGAAAATCCCGCGTCGTCCAGAGCACGAGTCAAAGTTGTGCGTGTCGCCGTCTTGCTCATAGTCACGTGCCTGATTAATAATTTCGGCGTACGAGATCCCACTTCTTAAGTGTAAAGGGCAGTTAAAATCAAACAAAAGCACTTTACACTACAAAACCATAGACTAACTAAACCTATATATCAAACTCTACTAAACTTTTGGAAACCCTTAATTTTCGCACAGACACGCTGTAAGTAACCTCTCAGAATGGCTAAATGACATTAAATTTCACGTAATGTTCACTAGGTATGTATAATAAAGTAAAAAGTAAAAGGGAAAATATTTTACACTGGTGAATATTGAATATAATAGAATATATGAAAAAACTTCATTTTATTTGTTTCAAGTGCACAGAAAGAGGATAGTTTTAGTATAAAATTAAAAAAGGACTTAAGGATCATATCTTGAACGTTTCAGTTGAAGACATAAATGAATTGAAACTATAACAATTCTGAAATCAAGCTTAAGCTTGTGTTGAAAGTCAATTCTATAAGCTTTTTGCATGTTTAGGCACAAACTCTGTACTTTAGACATCAATGAAAAGGTTTGTTCATTAATGGCATCTTTTAAAATGAATTTCCTTGCTGTTCTTTTAGTTTGACATGTGTTACGTAAATACTCGTAAAATAATTAATAATTGTTTTCAACAGATCTGTTTCCTTGCAAGTAATAAATGTTTATTTGTACTTTCTTAGAGGCAAAACAATAAAATTGTAGAGAAACTTGCGCAACAAGGAGAAAAAAAATAACACCCAACTCGGTATGGGACTCTTTATTGACTGCGCTTAAGATCTTATTCCAATGTAACATAACATATGTATGTGTTTAACATACAAAGTACATGAACCGTTTTAACTATTGTTCTTTGACTAGAAGTTATTCGGTTAGATGACCTGATCAGTCTGGCAATGGTTATGTGTGTACTTACATATTTGTATTTGTTCTTATATACTCATGTACGCAAATTCTCTGCACAGTGAGTAAACATTTAAATCTTTAATGCTTAAGAATAATACAATATAAATAATTCTAAATGAAATGTTAATAAAGTCGAAAGACATATAAGAATTTAGAGTAGCTTAGAGTACCTGTATGGGGCCAGTAAGTTAATTTAAGATTGTTAAGTAATTGTAAGCTAGCATTTAAGCATTTTTTGTTAGTAGGTAAGAGTTAATGATTAAGAAAATAAAATGCATTGAAAACTGAAAAAAAAACTGCTTCAGAATAATTTGACTACAGTTCGGCCAGCCTGATCAAGTAATCGCCCCGATTACATCAAAATTTTATTTAAATTTTTCTTTCGTCTAAGATATGCGGTTAACAATTTATATTTCATTTTCACGACATAAAGAATTAAAAATATGGTTTGATTCTACAAATTCGATATTTTCTGTAAATCCAGATCAATCTCACCACGTTCATTGACCCCATCAAAGTTCTCTAATTCAGAAGAATGAACTGTATATGGTCTCATATTTGCTGGTGAGCAGACTCCTTTATACGGTAATCTTGTCAGCTGTAACCCATCAATGTCTTTTACGACATATCTGTCGTTAGGTAAAACGTTCTCTATCTCGTATAGTCCGCGATATTTGGCAAAAAGTTTTTTATTTATATCTGGAGTGTTTATAATATTTCTAATCATAACAATGTCCCCCTGCTTGTATATCTGAGGCGATTTGTGTCGTCTGTCATAATAGTTCTTATTTAAAGCTTGATTTCTCTCGGCATTTTGTCGAGCGTCGTTCCTTACTTCATCTAAATCAACTATTTTCATCCCTGTAGTTTTTGATAAGATATTCCTGAATACGGTCACAAAACTTTCTGCCCTTTCTGATTCGTTCCAAACAATAAAGTACTTGGCAGGAAACCAGTGCTACGGTTCACCGTATTGTTTAACGAAAATTCAATATTGTCTTGTCCCAAGAACTCGTTGTATTTGGGCCACATTCTTTAGTTGTCATCGGGACAAGCACCCTATTTACCCTTTTTATTTGACCATTCAATTGAGGAGAATGGGTGGCAACTTTTACATGATGAATATTATTTTCACACAAAAATTCGGAAAACTCTTTCGAGGTAAAAGATGCTCCCCTGTCAGAAATGATTTTATTTGGCCGGGAATAGTTTTGAAAGTATGACCTTAAACAATTAACTGTGTCCTTACTTTGAGTTGTTTTGACCCGATATAATTTTACAAATTTTGCAAATCCGGCAATAACACATTACAAATGTTTTTTATTTCCAGTGGATAAGGGGCCAAAGTGGTCAAGTGTAATGTGTCAAAGGGCATGCAACCCTTGGGAATCGAATGCAATTTTCCTTCAGCTTTGCCTGAGTCTGTGGAGAAACAAATAAAACAAATTTAGGCACTTTTGGATATATGTTCGTACTTTATCTTTCATTTTTGGAAACCAGTAACTCCCAGATAGATGATCAAAACACTTATCAACTCCTAGGTGATACATTGCCTTATGGTGGCTGCGTATCACCTGCTCCTCCAAATGCAAAGGAACATAAAATAACACCTTATATTTTGTTTTCCGGTATATCAAACCGTTAATCATTTCAAAGAAAGGATTCTCTTTTTTCTTTAACTCCCTTACAATGGTAAGTATTGTGGAGTGCTGTATCTGTCCTGCTGCTAACGCAAAGTCAAAGGATTCATCATCGACGTAAAGGATGTTAAGCGATCGACTAAGTGCGTCGACATGACTCATCATATTTCCTTTGCGGTGTTCCACATTGTAGTCAAAGCTAGTGCCCTGGGATTAAGAGATTTTTTCTTTAGAGTTAATGTTAGCGCTTGACTGTCAGTCACGATTTTAAATGGTATTCCTATCAAATATATTTTGAATCTTCGTAATGCATAAATAATGAATAGTGTTTCCAGCTCGTAGCTGTGGTATTTACTCTCAACTTTCGTTGCTCGCTTTGAAAAATATAGGACCGGGTGGAATTTATTATCTTTTTGTTTCTGAAGCAAAACAGCTACATATCCTAACCCACTGGCATCGCAGTGCAACTCTGTAATATTGTGGGGACTATAAATTGATAAGACAGGTGATTCCATTAATTTAGATTTCAATAGATTGAACGTTTCAAGATGTCTCAAGTTAAACACAAACAATGCATCTATTTCAAAAGGTCTGTTGCAACGTAACATGGAACCAGAAGATCCAAATCGCTGGATTGCGTTTTTTCATCCTTAATTTGCCGACGGCAAAATGAGTTTCGCTAACATAGCCCAGTTCAAGCGAGCAAATTGGGCGATCAGACAACAGCAAAAATGCATTGTTTCAATCAGGAAACTCCGCCCACTCACCCACTTAATGCAAGTGTTGAAGGCAAGAGCAATGCAAAACTACGCGAGGGCGGAAACAATGGAGCGGTATGTTTCAGCTTTACGTTCATCACACCCTGTGTGAAACAAATCAACTTTTCTGGCGGTTTTCTTCTTTACAGCGCTTGGTAAGAGCTACGGCGTATTGGCTGCGATTTAACAACAACGCACCAAAGAGATCGACAGGTTTATCTGGGCCACTATCCGTAGAAGAACTTACAATAGCCCGAACGCGATTAATCACCATCGTGCAACAAGAATTTTTCGCTGAAGAAATATTAAGTCTTCTAAAGGGAGAAAATGTGTCCAAGGGTAGTAATTTGGTGAGACTATCGCCCATGATTGACGAAAAACGGATAATTCGAGTCATAGGGCGACTAGAAAATGCAGATCTGCCTTATTCTCAACGCCATCCAATAGTATTATCAGCAAATAATGTCCTCACGAAGCTTATAGTTCATGATGCTCATATGAGAAAGCTTCATGGTGGTCATCATGGTCAACTCATGATGGCAACACTTCGCACAGAATATTGGATATTGCAGCTCAAATCGAACGTTAGAAGTTGCATTCATAAGTGCCTGAAATGTTATAGACACATGGCAGCTCCATTGCAGCAAAAAATGGGAAATTTACCAGCCCAACGTGTTAATGAAGCTTGTCCATTACAAATATCTGGTGTGGACTATGCCGTTTCGGTGCAGTTAAAGGCATGGAAGGGACGTTGCAGCAAAACCAGCAAGGCCTACATTACAATCTTCATTTGTTTCAGCACGAAGGCAGTTCATCTGGAGCTTGTTAGCGATGGTAGCACTTCAGCGTTTATTGCAGCCTTTAGACGATTTACTGCCCGCCGTGGGATATGTACGAACCTCCACAGCGACTGAGGAACAAATTTCCAAAGAGCTGCACAAATCATCGGTTTAGAAAAAACACAGCTTCAAAAGGAATGGACGGAGGACATTGCTACGCAACTCCAGGCAAATGGAACCATCTGGCACTTTAATCCCCCTGCACAAACAATGGAGCGGTATAGACAGCTGTTCTTTTAATTGGGAGATCCGCAATCAAAGGGGTCCATGACCAGGCGAATCATGTCAACCGCAATCAGCTGAAAAGAAGAAGCAGGAGCAGCAGAAAAATTCAATACGCTTTTGTGACCACAAGTGAACGCAATAAATTATAAAAAAAAGAGTCGAGTCTTTTATTGCCTAAGTGTTAGGCGCAATCTAAGAATTTTTCAGTTAAAATATCGAGTTTTTTTTATCTCTGTCTTTCAATGATCAAGAGACCGCGCATATATTATAAAAAAAATTCTCATTATTTTTTTTGCTAGTGTCCTTGCGATACATTTGGTCCTTCGAGCCGGATTACATATATCTAGACAGTTTTTGAGCGAAAAGACAATTCGATAGACATTTAAAAGAGACAAATTGCTACCTATAAAATGTACTTATACAGTGCGCGATAAATTTTAGCGGAAGAAGTCTTATTCTTGTATCGCATTATACGTTTTTTCGTGTGTGGGCCGGAGTTTCATTTCGAAATTTCAAGACTCTACTGGAGCTGGTGCGACGAGGAAGCAACGCTTAATTTCAAAACTCTACTGGTGCTGGTGCGACGAAGAAGGAACGCTTAATAACAGGTGTGTGGCATTTTTCTTAACTTTTATTCAAATAAATTTATTTAAACCAATAACCTTGTGTGTTGTGTGTTCTGTGACTAGATACCTTTTTATTCGATTATCAGTTTTTATTCTATTGAATCATTATGAGTAAGAGCAAGCTTCCGAATTTGATTGATTCAGTTCAAGTCATTTCACAAGAGTTAGAAGCCGATCATAGGGCTTATGTAGGTCTCGAACAATCGAAGAAGTCTGTTCATATGAACGAAGCACGTTTACAGAATTTAGAAGATTCGTATGCAGAAGAGTCTACAGCAAACAATTTTTGCAGCTCCGACTGAGGATGCAAAGGTTGCTTACATGGAAGCACAAGCGTTTCACAAACTAAAGGAACTGTACTATAAATATTCTTCGGGCTTGAAAATGCATTTGCATAGCAATGACAACCAAAATCAAACCCAAAGCTCTCTTAATCATTCAATGGCAGGATCAAAGTCCTTACCTGTTGAATTAAAACTTCCTGCAATTAAAATTCCTTCATTTTCTGGTTCGTTACAAATGTGGTCGGAATTCAAAAGTTTGTTCGAGAATTTGGTTGTAAAAAACTCATCAATATCCGACGTTCAGAAATTGCATTACTTAAAGGCGAATCTAAGCGGTGAATCTGAACGGCTACTGCGAAATACAGCAGCTTTGGGTGTGCATGGGCCATTCTAGTGAAAAGGTACCAAAACGTAAGATTATTAAAAGACAGCCAATTTAGGTTATTAGGTCAATCAGCCAAAACTTGTGGAGGAATCAGCCGATGAAATTAAACAGCTGTTAGATACCACAAATGAAGCCCAGCAATCTCTCGCAAATCTTTGCGTTCCGGTAGGCTCATGGGAAGATGTTCTTGTTTTTCAAATGGTTCAGAAACTGCCGCGGACCATTCTCGCGCTTTGGGAATCACACGTTTCATCCTATATAGATTACCCGGAATATTCGTTGCTAGAAGACTTTTTACTAATGAGGTCAGGAACCTTAGAGGTCATAGGACAAACAACGTCAAATTTTGGTGAATCGAAATCCAAAAGAACAACTTCTGTCACTGATCGTTCTCACAATTCAACAGTTTTAAGATGTTCAATGTGTTAAGGCCTCCATTCGATACGAAATTGCTTCAAATTTAAGGCATTAAATATAAGAAAAAACCAAGATATTGTTAGGAAATACAAATTGTGTACTAACTGCCTCCCGAATGCACACACCACGCAAAACTGGACAAGCATTTTCACGTGTTCGCTGTGCAACCAAAAACATCATTCGTTACTGCATGCAACTGAACCAGTCAACGCAATGCATGTTGAAAAGTCTCACGCGCAACCAAATGCCACAACTCAAGCTAAATCAGGAAACTTATCATCCTCCACATCCGCTTCAGTTCACAACACAAAAACCGGAAGGTTACAAACTGTACTTTTGGCTACTGCAATAATTAAAGCTTTTACAACTGATGACCAGCCTATAATGATGTGAGCACTGCTGGATCCCGGATCGGAAGCTTCTTTCATCTCAGAATCCGCCGCAACGGCATTAAATCTCAAAAGCGAAAAGAGCGACGTTCAGGTTTTAGGAGTTGGACAAACGAAAACGAGTGTCTCAAAGCACAAGGTTTCCTTTACTATGTTCTCGAAGTATAACAAAAACTTTAAACTACATCTTACCGCTTTAGTTTTGCCAAAGCTGACAGCTATCCTTCCAACGCACAATGTTGCTTGTGCTAACTGGAGTCACATCCAGAATATTGAACTCGCTGACCCAGCGTTTAATAACCCAAGCAAAATAGATATCATACTTGGCAGCGATATCTATCCATCTCTGCTTTTAGAAGGTATTCTTAAGGAAGAGCCCGGGACACCAATGGCTCAAAGGACAGAACTCGGTTGGGTCCTCTTGGGTGCATTTCATCAAATAACCAGTTGATGGTAACTTCTCTTCACACAACGGTCGAAACTCCTAGATTAGAACGTATTGTAAAATGTTTGTGTGGGTACAAATAATAGAACTTATTCTTTTCAATACAAATTCCTTTATTCAGTACAGTTACAATTCACTATTTAATTCTTTCTCTCAGTACAATCCAATTTCTCAACCACTTATACTTTTCTTATCTTTTACTTAAACCACTTAATCACTTCTCCTAATTAACACTTCAAATTACACTTTAGAACTGACTTGCATACCTTTGGGATGCTGGTATTTATACTCGAATGACATACTTCGAGAACAATCCTCGCCATCCAGCGTCCCATACAATTTCCAATTTGCTAGAAAATTCGATTCCACTCTCCAGTCGAGACTTTGTTATTCCAATATCGAAATCTTCTGGTCTTCGACATTTTCTGTTAGATGTCGCTGCTCACATTTATGTGGTTTTCACATTGCTCCCTCCCTACAGTTGTTTGTCCCGAACAACTTCATCATTCAGCATCCCGTTGAAATGACACATTCTATCCAAATGGACCACTTTCAATTTTCCTCGATTCCCACGCTGGATCCGGTAGACAACGTCATTAATGCGGGTTATCACCTTGTATGGACCTTCCCAGTCCTGTTGCAATTTTGGTGATTTGCCTTTCTTACGCTGAGGATTATACAGCCAAACCAGATCTCCTTCGTTGAAACCGGAAGATTTCGCCTTGATATCGTACCTAGTTTTCATGCGTCTGCTTGCTAGCTTCATCTTTTCTCTGGTGTCTTCATGCAATTTACGAATCCTGCTGCGTAAGTCATTCACGTACTCGTTCACCTCTTTGGGCTCCGTCGGTGGGGATCCGAATTTTGCTTCACTGGGCAACCGAATCGTTTGACCACATAAGATCTCGGATGGTGTGTGCCCTGTTGAGCTTTGGACCGCGTTTCGGTAGGCCATTAAGAAGAGGGGTATGTGTCGATCCCAATCCCGCTGGCAGTTGCTGACAACCTTAGATAGATGCTCATTCAAGGTCCGATTGAATCGCTCGACCATTCCATCAGATTGAGGGTGTAGTGGCGTTGTCCTTGTCTTTCTTATTCCCAAATATTGGCATATTTCCTGGAAGACTTTTGATTCAAAGTTTCGCCCTTAATCAGAGTGCAGCTCCATTGGGACCCCAAATCTGCTCACCCAGTTGTTGACTACCTGTTCGGCTACGGTCTTAGCCTCTTGATTTGGGATGGCAAACACTTCCGGCCACTTACTGAAGTAATCCATGACTACGAGGGTATATCGGTTTCCATTAAAGGTTTCGGGAAACGGCCCAGCGATCACAATGGCTATTCGTTCGAAAGGTGCTCCGATATTGTATTGTTGCATTTGTCCATGTGGCTTCACTTTTGGGCGCTTGGTAGCCGCACATCTTATGCACTTTTTGCACCAATTCTCGACATCTTGTTTAGCGCTTAGCCAATAGAAACGTTCCCTTACCTTTTCCAACGTCTTGTTTATTCCCAAATGGCCTCCTGAGATTCCGTCATGTATTTCATGGAGTACTTGGTTGACTCTGGACCGTGGCACAATTAGCTGCATACGAGATGTTGTCCCATCTGCACTTTCCCATTTTCTCTTCAGCAATCCATCTTGCACAAAAAGCGAGTCCCACTGTGCCCAGTATGCCTTCAGAGTTTGGCTCCGATCTGATATCTGCTGCCAGCTTGGTCTTTCCTCGTGTTCTTTCCAGGCCAATATTGGTTCGATGTCATTGTCTGCCTGTTGGGAGGAACGGATTTCGTCTATACTCCAACCCTCTATTGGCTCAGTCCTGATCATTTGGATAGTTGCCTGTTCTTTTGCTTCTTTACCACCGACTACTTCTGCTGGGAGGCTTTCATTGCATTGTTTTACTTGCGAGACTGGGATAATTACCCTGGAGTTGACTCCTGCTACAGACTTCTGCCCCGCGAAGTAAGCATTTCCTAACTGATGGCTTCTGGAAATTTGACCGGTTTCTTGGTAGCCGTTTCTGCTGGTTTTTCTTTCTATTTGCCTGTAACCCCAGTGCATGCAGCCTTCTCGTCGTACCGGTTCTTTACAATGCCCTTGCAAATGTCCTACTTTATCGCAGTTCCAGCAGCGCATCCTTCGTCTCTCCCGCGGGATATTTGGTCTTGAGCAGGAGCATTCACCAGATACTATTTCCCTGACGAAATGCATTCCTTTGGAAGCCTGATTGGATGCTTCCATCACCAGAGCGAAGGCAAGTGCTTCAGCAAGGGTTCTTTTCCCGGCCATCCTTCCTGCTGATTGTAGCTTCAAATCTGCAATTCCCCTGATGAATGCGTCCTTAGCCATTTCGTCGATTATTTCTTGGCCTGCGGTGGGATATGACAAGTGTGCCAATCTACTCACGTCTGCTTGGAGCTGTTGCAGTGTTTCTCCTCGTTGCTGCATACGGCCTTGCAATTGAACCTTGTAAACTTCCCGCATGTGGCTATCCCCAAACTGTTTCTCGATAGCCTGCACTAAAACCATATAGTCTCTATTCTTTTCGATATCGATTGTTTGTAACAATTCTGCCGCAGGACCACGTAAGGCCATCGCTAGGGCAAAGCACTTCTCCTTATTGTCCCAGTGGTTTGCACAGGCAGCCATTTCAAACTGCTTCTTATAAGTAGACCATGAGGTCTGGCCATCGAATGAGGGAGGCTTCAACTCTTTTCTCCTTGGACCGCTTAAAGAACATTCTCGCAGTTTCTGTTTTCGCACTGTGTCGAGCTCTTTTGCCAGTTGCTCAACTTTGTTGTCCATTTGTTCGAATTTTTCGCCAACATTCTTCTCTATTCTTTCAAATTTGTTATCTATTTCTTCGAACTTTTGGTGTAGAACGTTATTTTGTTCTTCCAGTTTTTGTTCTAGACTATTCTTTTGTTCATCCAGCTTTTGTTCGAGACTATTCTTTTGTTCTTCCAGATTTTTCTTTTGTTCGTCGAGACTGCTATTCGGTTCGTCAATTTTTTGTTCCAGACTGTTCTTCTGTTCTTCCAGATTTTTTTTTTGTTCATCCAGCTTTTGTTCGAGGCTATTCTTTTGTTCTTCCATATTTTTCTTTTGTTCGTCCATTTTTAATAAGAGGAGTTGCATCATTGCAGCCATGTCATTGCCGGTACTTGTCTGTTCATCCTCGTCAACATCAAAGGAATATGCATCAGGATCATGTCCCTCGTTGTTCAAAGCCTCCTGAAGTCGGAGCACCAGGTCACTTTTTCCTCCACTGGCGCTGAGGCTTCCTTTGTTCAACTCGGATTTGAGTTGGACGAGGGTCAATTGCAATAGTTTTCGACCCATTCTAGCTTTTTCAAATAGTCAGAAAACACCGGTTTTTTTTTTTTTTTTTTTTTTTACACACAATAAGTCCTATCCCACTTCTGACACCAATGTAGAATGTTTGTGTGGGTACAAATAATAGAACTTATTCTTTTCAATACAAATTCCTTTATTCAGTACAGTTACAATTCACTATTTAATTCTTTCTCTCAGTACAATCCAATTTCCCAACCACTTATACTTTTCTTATCTTTTACTTAAACCACTTAATCACTTCTCCTAATTAACACTTCAAATTACACTTTAGAACTGACTTGCATACCTTTGGGATGCTGGTATTTATACTCGAATGACATACTTCGAGAACAATCCTCGCCATCCAGCGTCCCATACAATTTCCAATTTGCTAGAAAATTCGATTCCACTCTCCAGTCGAGACTTTGTTATTCCAATATCGAAATCTTCTGGTCTTCGACATTTTCTGCTAGATGTCGCTGGTCACATTTAAGTGGTTATCACAGTATCTTGCTTAAATTCTGGGAGCTTGAGGAAGTGCCGATGAAAAAGATGCTTTCGGTAGAAGAAGAAAGATGTGAACTGCATTTTATAAGAACTCATCAACGTCAGGCTGACGGAAAATATGTAGTTCAGCTTCCTTTTAAGGAAGAAACACGGCCCACACTTGGTCTTTCAAAAAAATCAACCCTTGTTAGATATCTTCAACTGGAAAATAGATTTCGATCGAATGCAGTATTTTACAGTGAATACAAGAAGGTCTTCGAAGAATACAAAGTGTTAGATCATATGATTGAAGTAGACATCACGTCAATTTCAAATGCGCATTGTTTCGTTCCCCATCACGCTGTCATGAAGCAATTAAGTTCGACTACGAAGCTGCGCATTGTCTTTGACGCATCCTGTAGAACCTCAGATGGAACGTCATAAAATGATCATCTGTTAGTTGGTCCAACTAGCGCGTTTCAGAAAACACAAAATTGGCTTCATAACAGATATCAACAAAATGTATATACAGATCTGGGTTCCCATCGAAGATTCAATGTACCAACTCATCTTGTGCAGAGATGTCGAAAACGAAGAGCTGAAGACATATCGCCTTAACACTGTCACAGTCGGCACAGCCGCAGCATCATATTTAGCAGTTCGCACATTGCAGCGAAAATAGCATAGGAAAACTTTTACGTGGATGACGTGATACACGGGGCAGATTCAGAAGACGAAGCCTTCGAAATGCAATGCTTAAATCCGGGGGTTTCCCGCTAAGAAAATGGGCCAGCAATAGTGAGAGGTTATTAAAAGCCATACCTGCCAAGGATCGAGAAGTGCAACTTCCTTTCTCATTCGATGAAGCAAGTACAACTAAAACTCTGGGAATTCAGTGGCATCCTGGGAAGGATATATTTAAATTAAAATTTTGTGCTCATCAAACAGAGTCAAACATGAAACGAACAATTTTATCTGACATAGTTCGCCTATATGATCCAATCATAATGCAGAGCATTTGGAAAGAACACCAGACTTGGGAAAGCGAACTGAAGCCCGCTATTGTTTCGTCGTGGCATGCCTTGAAAGTTGAGCTTGCCGCACTCAATCTCCTTAAAATTCCTCACTGGATAAACATTACCAACGGATCGCAACTTGAAATCCACGGGTTTTGCGATGCCTCGGAAAAGGCCTATGCAGCAGCGGTATATGTTCGAGTAATCAGCGGCGAAAAAATCTCGGCAAATCTTTTACTTTCAAAAACAAGAGTTGCACCCCTCAAAAACAAATCGCTGGCAAGGTAAGAGCTATGTGGAGGACTTCTACTAGCACACTTGCTGGCATACACCACGAGGACCACGAACCTTCAAGGCGCAAAAACATTTACCTGGTGCGACTCTCAAATCGTACTAGCGTGGATTAAGTCAGCTCCTCACATTCGAACCACATTTGTGGCCAACGGTGTTGCTGAAATTCAGGAATTGACGAATCCTGATTGCTGGAACTATGTTTCTTCCAAGGAAACCCCAGCGGACGCAGCATCGAGAGGATTATCTCCCAAGGAGCTTCTTGAAAATAAGCAATGGTGGTATGACCCACAGTTCTTACAAATGTTTGATGAGAAATGGCATCCGAAATGGAAGGTAAAAAACACGGAACTTGAAACAAAAACCGCAGAGTTATCAAAAACAAAAAATCTTCTGACCACAATAGGGTGTCCCTTTATAACAATGTTTCAGCTTTACGTTCATCACACCCTGTGTGAAACAAATCAACTTTTCTGGCGGTTTTCTTCTTTACAGCGCTTGGTAAGAGCTACGGCGTATTGGCAGCGATTTATCAACAACGCACTAAAGAGATCGACAGGTTTATCTGGGCCACTATCCGTAGATGAACTTACAATAGCCCGAACGCGATTAATCACCATCGTGCAACAAGAATTTTTCGCTGAAGAAATATTAAGTCTTCTAAAGGGAGAAAATGTGTCCAAGGGTAGTAATTTGGTGAGACTATCGCCCATGATTGACGAAAAATTATAGTATTACCAGCAAATAATGTCCTCACGAAGCTTATAGTTCATGATGCTCATATGAGAAAGCTTCATGGTGGTCATCATTGTCAACTCATGATGGCAACACTTCGCACTGAATATTGGATATTGCAGCTCAAATGGAACGTTAGAAGTTGCATTCATAAGTGCCTGAAATGTTATAGACACATGGCAGCTCCATTGCAGCAAAAAATGGGTAATTTACCAGCCCAACGTGTTAATGAAGCTTGTCCATTTCAAATATCTGGTGTGGACTATGCCGGTTCGGTGCAGTTAAAGGCATGGAAGGGACGTTGCAGCAAAACCAGCAAGGCCTACATTAGAATCTTCATCTGTTTCAGCACGAAGGTAGTTCATCTAGAGCTTGTTAGCGATGGTAGCACTTCAGCGTTTATTGCAGCCTTTAGATGATTTATTGCCCGCCGTGGGATATGCACGAACCTCCACAGCGACTGAGGAACAAATTTTCAAAGAGCTGCACGAATCATCGGTTTAGAAAAAACACAGCTTCAAAAGGAATGGACGGAGGACATTGCTACGCAACTCCAGGCAAATGGAACCATCTGGCACTTTAATCCCCCTGCACAAACAATGGAGCGGTATAGACAGCTGTTCTTTTAATTGGGAGATCCACAATCAAAGGGGTCCATGATCAAGCGAATCATGTCAACCGCAATCAGCTGGAAAGAAGAAGCAGCAGCAGCAGAAAAATTCAATACGCTTTTGTGACCACAAGTGAACGCAATAAATTATAAAAAAAGGGTCGAGTCTTTTATTGCCTAAGTGTTAGGCGCAATCTAAGAATTTTTCCAGTTAAAATATCGAGTTTTTTTATATGTGTCTTTCAATGATCTAGAGACCGCGCGTATATTATAAAAAAACATTCTCATTATCTTTTTTGCTAGTGTCCTTGAGATACAAGGTCATATAAGGGTTTTGCAAGATTTGCGAAATTTTTAATAAATTTTCGAAAATAGTGTAAAATGTTTGTGTAGGTACAAATGATAGAACTTATTCTTTTCAATACAAATCCCTTTATTCAGTACAGTTAAAATTCACTATTTAATTCTTTCTCTCAGTACAATTCAATTCCTCAACCACTTATACTTTTCTTATCTTTTACTTAAACCACTTAATCACTTCTTCTAATTAACACTTCAAATTCAACTTTGGAACTGATTTGCATACCTTTGGGATGCTGGTATTTATACTCGAATGACATACTTCGAGAACAATCCTCGCCATCCAGCGTTCCATACAATTTCCAATTTGCTAGAAAATTCGATTCTACTCTCCTCGACTGACTTTGCTAATCCAGTATCGAAACCTTCTAGTCTTCGAGTTTCGACATTTTCTGCTAGATGTCGCTGCTCACATTTGAGTGGTTATCACATTGCTCCCTCCCTACAGTTGTTCGTCCCGAACAACTTCGTCATTCAGCATCCCGTTGAAATGACACATTCTATCCAAATGGACCACTTTCAATTTTCCTCGATCCCCACGCTGGATCCGGTAGACAACGTCATTAATGCGGGTTATCACCTTGTATGGACCTTCCCAGTCCTGTTGCAATTTTGGTGATTTGCCTTTCTTACGCTGAGGATTATACAGCCAAACCAGATCTCCTTCGTTGAAACCGGAAGATTTCGCCTTGATATCGTACCTAGTTTTCATGCGGCTGCTTGCTAGCTTCATCTTTTCTCTGGTGTCTTCATGCAATTTACGAATCCTGCTGCGTAAGTCATTCATAAGACTCTTGGATGGTCTTATGATCTCGGATGGTGTGTGCCCTGTTGAGCTATGGACCGCGTTTCGGTAGGCCATTAAGAAGAGGGGTATGTGTCGATCCCAATCCCGCTGGCAGTTGCTGACAACCTTAGATAGATGCTCATTCAAGGTCCGATTGAATCGCTCGACCATTCCATCAGATTGAGGGTGTAGTGGCGTTGTCCTTGTCTTTCTTATTCCCAAATATTGGCATATTTCCTATTTACACTTTTGATTCAAAGTTTCGCCCTTGATCAGAGTGCAGCTCCATTGTTACCCCAAATCTGCTCACCCAGTTGTTGACTATCTGTTCGGCTACGGTCTTAGCCTCTTGATTTGGGATGGCAATCACTTCCGGCCACTTACTGTAGTAATCCATGACTACGAGGGTATATCGGTTTCCATTAAAGGTTTCGGGAAACGGCCCAGCGATCACAATGGCTATTCGTTCGAAAGGTGCTCCGATATTGTATTGTTGCATTTGTCCATGGGGCTTTACTTTTGGACCCTTGGTAGCCGCACATCTTATGCACTTTTTGCACCAATTCTCGACATCTTGTTTAGCGCTTAGCCAATAGAAACGTTTCCTTACCTTTTCCAACGTCTTGTTTATGCCCAAATGGCCTCGTGAGATTCCGTCATGTATTTCATAGAGTACTTGGTTGACTCTGGACCGTGGCACAATTAGCTGCATACGAGATGTTGTCCCATCTGCACTTTCCCATTTTCTCTTCAGCAATCCATCTTGCACAAAAAGCGAGTCCCACTGTGCCCAGTATGCCTTCAGAGTTTGGCTCCGATCTGATATCTGCTGCCAGCTTGGTCTTTCCTCGTGTTCTTTCCAGGCCAATATTGGTTCGATGTCATTGTCTGCCTGTTGGGAGGAACGGATTTCGTCTATACTCCAACCCTCTATTGGCTCAGTCCTGATCATTTGGATAGTTGCCTGTTCTTTTGCTTCTTTACGATTGCAGTGTTCGCATTTTACTCCGCACGGTCGACGAGAGAGAGCATCAGCATTTGAGTGGAGTGTTCCCTTGCGGTGTTGCACTTCAAAGTCGTAGCCCTGCAACTGCTCGATCCATCTTGCAACTTGGCCTTCAGGGTTCTTAAATTAGAGTAGCCATTTCAGAGCTGCGTGGTCTGTTCGGAGAATGAACTTTTGTCCGTAGAGGTACTTATGGAAATGCTTCGTAGCCAGAATTAAAGCCAGAAGCTCGCGCCGGGTTACACAGTAGTTCCGTTCAGGTCTGGAGAGTACTTTGCTGTAATATTCGACCACTTTCTCTTGACCGTCATGAACTTGGGGGATCACAGCTCCGACCCCAACATTGCTAGCGTCTGCGTCCACGATGAACATTTTTCCGGGCATGGGGTAACCCAAGATGGGGGCTTTGCACAGCTGTCGCTTCAGTTTTTGAAATGCTTTTTCGCATTCTCCAGACCACCTGAACTGTCGGCCTTTTTCTGTAAGTTGATGCAGGCTCTTTGCAATGCCAGCAAAATCCTTTACGAACCTTCTGTAATACGTGGCGAGGCCCAAGAAGCTTCTCAGTTGGTGTTTATCTTTTGGAGAAGGCCAACTTTTCACGGCTTCGATTTTGTCAGGATCCGTTCTTACTCCTTCCGCTGATATAATGGGACCCAGATATTTTACTTCCGGACGAAACAAGGCGCACTTTTCCGGGTTGAGCTTTAAATGAGCACTTCGTAGCCTCTCAAACACTTCTTTTAGATTTTCGCGGTGCTCTTCGTACGTCTTACCTATGACGATAACGTCGTCCAAATATACTAGGCAGGTTTTCCAGGTGAGTCCTTGCAATGTTCGTTCCATTAGTCGCTCGAAGGTGGCCGGAGCGTTGCACAGTCCAAACGGCATCACTGCAAACTACCAAAGACCGCTTCCTGTAGTGAAGGCAGTTTTCTCACGATCCGCACGATTTATCTCTACCTGCCAGTAACCGCTCTTCAAGTCAAGTGTTGAAAACCATTTCGCTCCAGAAAGCATATCCAAAGTGTCATCGATTCTCGGAAGTGGGTAGCTGTCCTTTTTAGTGACATCATTGAGACGTCGGTAGTCTACACAAAATCTCGTGCTGCCATCTTTCTTCTTCACGAGAACCACTGGAGATGCCCACGGACTTTGCGATTCTTCAATCACTCCCTCAGCTTTCATCTTCGACATCATTTCGGCAACTTCTGTTTGCTTTGCCAATGGAAGACGCCTTGCAGGTTGACAGATTGGTCGAGCGTCTCCGGTGTCAATGTGGCGTTGAACAATATGCGTACGTCCATATTCTCCGTCTTGTGCAGCAAATATATCAGCGTACTCACCGATTAGTTTTTCTGCCAGGATTCGCTGATCTTCGTCCAGATTACAGAGGCTGAGAATTTTGTTCTTGATTTTTATGCTCTGAACTGTTGTGACCGGTTTTGCACCCTTTTTTTCCGTTGTGGTCGATATAGCCTCAACAGGTACACATTTTCCCACTGTCTCCCCCTTTTTCACCTTTACACTGAATGTCTTTGGATTTAGAATCCTTACAGGGACCATGTTGTTCTTTGGCTCCACTAAGGTCTTTCCCACCATGAAGTCTCTTTTCTTTTCTGGCTCCATCAAATAGAATCGGTGGCTACCAGGACCACCTTCCACTTTTGCCCACAAAATTGCTTCTGACGAAGGCTCTAAACTCTGATTGCTGCAGATAACGACATTTGAGACTGTGGTATTGGCGTTTCCGTATATCATTGGTATCTCCATGTTTCCGTATTTCAGGGTTTGTGCCCCCAAGTCGACTACAAGTCCATGTTCTCTCATGAAGTCTGTACCAATGATGCACTCGTCACATATGTCAGCTACCAGAAACGCGTGAGTGAATGTTATTCCGGCCAGTTGGATTTTTATGCGGACTTCACCATATACCTTAATCGTTGCTCCTGTAGCTGTTCGCAAGCTGCAGCTGCTAGTGTTATGCAGCCAAGACTTCTGCACAAGATTCCTCCTGATGATTGAGGCCATGGCACCGGTGTCTATTGTTGCCATCCATTTTTCTTTTCCACTGACTACTTCTACTAGAAGGCTTTCGCTGCGTCGTTTTGCCAGCGAGACTTGGATGATGGTCCTGGGGCCGTCGACTCCTGCTACCAACTTCTGCCCCGCGAAGTTGGTGCTTAAGCATTTCCCGACTGATGGCTTCGGGAAGGTTGACCGGCTTCTTGATAGCTGTTTCTGCGGGTTTCTTCCTCTATTTGCTTGTCACCACAGTGAGGGCAGTCTTTTCGTCGCACCGGTTCTTTACACTGCCTTTGAAGGTGTCCTATTTTATTGCAATTCCAGCAGCGCATTATTCGTCTATCCCGTCGAGTATCTCGTTCCTCGGCACTAATTCTTGTGCAGGAGCATTCGACAGATGCTACTTCCCTGACGAAATGTGTTCCCCTGGAAGCCTGATTGGCTGCTTCCATCGCCAGAGCGAAGGCAAGTGCTTCAGCAAGGGTTCTTTTCCCGGCCATCCTTACTGCTGACTGTAGCTTCGAATCTGCAATTCCCCTGATAAATGCATCTTTTGCCATTTCGTCGATAATTTCCTGTCCTGCGGTGGGGTATGACAGATGTGCCAGTCTACTCACGTCTGCTTGGAGCTGTTGCAGTGTTTCTCCTCTTTGCTGCGTTCGGCTTTGCAATTGGACCTTGTAGACCTCCTGCATGTGGCTGTCCCCAAACCGTTTCTCGATAGCCTGCACTAAAGTCATATAATCTTTATGCTTTTTGATGTCTACTGTTTGCAACAATTCTGCTGCAGGACCGTGCAAGGCCATTGTTAGGGCAAAGCACTTTTCTTCATTGTCCCAGTCGTTTGCATAGGCAGCCATTTCAAACTGCTTCTTATAAGTAGACCATGAGGTCTAGCCATCGAATGAGGGAGGCTTCAAATCTTTTCTCCTTGGACCGCTTAAAGAACATTCTCGCAGTTTCTGTTTTCGCACTGTGTCGAGCTCTTTTGTTAGTTGCTGAACTTTGCTGTCCATTTCTTCGAATTTTTCGCCAACATTCTTCTCTATTCTATCAAATTTGTCATCAACGTTCTTCTCTATTCTTTCAAATTTGTCATCGATTTCTTCGAATTTTTGCTGGAGAATGTTCTTTTGTTCTTCCAGATTATTCTTTTGTTCATCCATTTTCTGTTGTAGACCGTGCAGATTGTTGGTTTGTTCGTTGAATTTTTGTTCAATGTTGCTCTTTTGCTCGTCTAGATTTTTCTTTTGTTCATCCAGCTTTTGTTCGAGACTATTCTTTTGTTCTTCCAGATTTTTCTTTTGTTCATCCAGCTTTTGTTCGAGGCTATTCTTTTGTTCTTCCAGATTTTTCTTTTGTTGGTCGAGACTGTTCTTCTGTTGTTGCATCATTGCAGCCATGTCATTGCCGGTACTTGTCTGTTCATCCTCGTCAACATCAAAGGAATATGTATCAGGATCATGTCCCTCGTTGTTCAAGGCCTCCTGAAGTCGGAGCACCAGGTCACTTTTTCCTCCACTGGCGCTGATGCTTCTCTTGTTCAACTCGGATTTGAGTTGGACGAGGGTCAACTGCAATAGTTTTCGACCCATTCTAGCTTTTTCAAATAGTCAGAAAACACAGGTTTTTTTTTTGTTTTTTTTTTTGTTCTTTACACACAATAAGTCCTATCCCACTTCTGACACCAATGTAAAATGTTTGTGTGGGTACAAATGATAGAACTTATTCTTTTCAATACAAATCCCTTTATTCAGTACAGTTATAATTCACTATTTAATTGTTTCTCTCAGTACAATCCAATTCCTCAACCGCTTATACTTTTCTTATCTTTTACTTAAAGCACTTAATCACTTCTCCTAATTAACACTTGAGATTTCACTTTAGACTGATCTGCATACCTTTGGGATGCTGGTATTTATACTCGAATGACATACTTCGAGAACAATCCTCGCCATCCAGCGTCCCATTCAATTTCCAATTTGCTAAAAAATTCGATTCCACTCTTCAGTCGAGACTTTGTTATTCCAGTATCGAAATCTTCTGGTCTTCGAGTATCGACATTTTCTGCTAGATGTCGCTGCTCACATTTAAGTGGTTATCACAGTATATATTACTTGCAATCAATATCAATGCTTTTTTTTTTGTTTTGTTTTTTTTTGTTTTTTTTTTTTTAATATGACTGAGTTTTTTATATATATATTTTCCTTTGTTTTGTCAAAAGGATGACTTTGAACATCAGTTCCCTAGATGCCTGCTAAGCGCTCTCCATTAACTTTCGGGGTAGAAACTTTGGTTCGGAAGGCTTATATGAATCCTCTTTAGTCGTTAATGCGTTAAAAATCGCAGCGACCTACTAGGGTATGAGGATCTACACCACCAGCGATTAAAATTAATTAATTCCGCAGTAAGCCGGCCCCTTTTTTCATGAAAGTTGGCCCCTTGGCATATTTTTAAGCTATGAAATTAAATTAGTACGAAAGTAACACTACTTGAGTTTTTCTTATTTTTTCGTTAGTTTAAGACTAGTCTATGACTATGTACTAGTCTTGTGAGAATTCAATATATAGTATATGTCTTACTGCTATTTTCTTAAAGTTATCTTACTAAAATCCTAGGAATATAGGACAGCCCCTCATCGTTTGGATCCTCAGTCGTCTTTCTTTGGAAATTATTTTAATTTTCTAGTTTTTGGTTTTCCTATCTTCAGGTTCCTCGTTCACTCCACTTTTCAAGGTTTTCTTTAAATGCACTTGTTAGGTCTGGGATTATACTTTCACTTTTTGTAGGATAACTTCCCTTTTTCCTTTGGTGTTTCGAGTTTTACGTTTTGTTTCTCATTCACTTCACTTTTCAAGCTAATTATCGTTAACTTCACTTATTATTGTAGGTTTACGATTATACTTTCTCTTTTTGTGGGATAATTTTCCTTTTTTTTATGTTTTGAGTTTTTTTTTTTTTTTCGTTCACTTTATTTATCAGATTAAATTATGATATTGTTTAAGGTTTAGACAAAATATTAAAAATGGAATCTTTATTCATGTGACATATTCATACAGTTCAATGTTATCTAGCGAGAGTGCTGCCAATGCAACATCCCCCTTAAGATATAAAGATATTAATCAGAATGTAATATGTTGATATATGCACGTTATTTTGTACAACGATAATGTTTTTTTTTTGTTATTTACAAAATTAAAGAGTTAACACAATAAGTATCTATAATTATTTGTTTTTTCTTCTCTACATACGATGTATACTTCTTCCGGATCAGGTAACTAAAGCATCTGTTGAATCTCGTCTTGGTGTTTCGTCCGTCCTTACCGTATCGCCTGTGGAATCTTTATTGAAAGCTGCTGGAATGATGTCAGGTGTCTCCGCTAGTGGTATCTCAGTTATGGGATTTGTCTGCAACGAATTTAAATACGGAGCGTTAATTGAATGAACTTTGTTCCTACGAATAACCCGCTTATTTGTCTCACCTAAATATGAACGAGGCTGAACTTGTCTTATAATTTTCCCGTGCCTTCTGAGATCAGTAATCCACACGAAATCTCCTGGTTCTAATTCACTCAATTCCCTTACTCCATATCTCGTATCAAAATTCACTTTGTATCTCCTCCTATAAGATTGTTCCTTCGGTATTAGGTTCCGGAAATACGGTTTTTCTTTTAAATTCAAATCTGGTAGAGTCTCCCGAAGTCTCCTCCCAAAACTCAGTTCTGCTGGACTATATCCGCTCGATATCGGTGTATTTCGATATGCCAAAAGTGCCAATTCAACATTCCCTTTATTTTTTTTCAAAATATTTTTAGCTACTTTCACTGCGGCCTCTGCCGCACCATTGGCCTGATGATATTGTGAACTGCTGGTGATCACATTAAAAGACCATTCCTTGGAAAACTTTCGGAACTCCGATGAGTCTAAATTTTGGAATTGTGTTCCACTGTCGGTGTAAACACTCTGCGGTATACCATGTCGACAAAACGTTGACTTACATATCTGTATAATGTCTCTCATCCTCATTCGTATGAGTTCCGCTACCTCAAAATACCTCGAATAGCAATCCGTTATTACTATGTACTACTTACTGTCCAATTTAAATAGGTCCATAGCAGCAAGCATTATATGCCTTACATTTTTTGGTATGACAATTCTGTTTTTCCGTAATAGCACATTTTCAATTACTGCAAGCTCGTCCTTTACTGCATAAAAGTTCTTCATCTCTAAACTAATTTTGTTTTTCGACGGCCATTGCGTTCTAATGTACGTTTTTAATTGTTGACACTCTGGGTCATCTATTTGCGATTTAATTACCTGAACAATGTTTTCATCTTTCATTTTTATATTATGAAAAGATATCTGATGTACATATGCGCTTATTTCTTCGTTCAATTCGTCTTCTTCAGGAATATCCTTCAATGGCGTTCTAGACAAATGATCTGCAACGACAAGATTTTTCCCCGATATGTAAGTAATCAAATAATCATATCTCAACATTCGCATCCGAATACGTTGCAATCTTGGTGAGAGATCATCTATGCTTTTAGTTTGTAGAATTTGCAATAGAGGTTTGTGATCCGTTTGTATTTCAAACCTCCTTCCAACTAAATAATTGTTTAGTTCTTCGGAGGCCCAAGCTATTCCCAATGCCTCTCTTTCGATATTCGAGTAGTTTTTTTCTGCTGCTGTAAGACTTCTTGAAATATATGCTACTGGGCATTTATCTTTACCATGCTTTTGCAGAAGAACCGCACCTAGTCCATGCAGGGAAGCATCGCATGAGATAATAGTCTCCTTTACTGGATCATACATTCTTAGATGGGGGGCTAAGGATAATCTTTCTTTTATCTCCTTGAAAGCTTTTTCTTGCGCGAAACTCCAGGTAAAATCATTTCTTTTTTTAAGTAGACTCGTAATTGGCTCAAGAACAGCTGATTTGTTTGGAATGTACTTACCAATAAAGTTAACCATTCCCAGGAATCGCTGAACTTCTTTAACATTGTTCGGTGCTTCCATTTCCCTGATTGCCCTTGTTTTTTCTTCATCAACTCTACTTTCCCCCACCGAAATAGTGTGTCCTAAGTACGAAATTTTTGTTTTGGCGAATTCAGATTTTTCTTTGTTAAGCGTCATCCCTTTAGATCTTATTCTTTTGAGGACAGCCTCTACACACTCATCATGTTCCTCAATAGTCTCACCCCATATTAGAATATCATCCATGTGAGCAACACAATTCTTCATGCCCTCCAAGAGTTTTGTAATTTTTTTTTGAAAAATCTCGGGAGCCGATGTAATTCCGAACGGTAATCTAAGACATTTATATCTGCCAAAAGGGGTTAGAAAAACTGTCAAGTTCTGAGATGCTTCTGACAAAGGAACCTGCCAAAAACCACTATTCGCATCAAGCTTGGTGAAAAACTTGGCCCCAGTGATTTGCGAAAGTAAATGGTCGGCGCCGAATATTGGATGCACCTGCCTTCCAACACACCTGTTTAGCTCGGTAAAGTTTATGCAAATCCTAATGCCTTCCTTTTTGGGAACAACGACAATTGGTGCGCACCAATCCGATGCATCCTCCATGGGTGCAATAACTCCACTTTTTACCATTTTATCTAGTTCCTGCCTAACCTTGGTAATTAAGTGAATAGGTACTAGCCTCGGAGTTGAAATTGCATAAGGTTTCGCTTTTGAAATAGTTTCTTTATCAATCCTAGTTTTCCTATTTCTGTTTTCCCCAATAAAGGCATTATTTTCTCTTTAGTTATGTAAATCATTCCCTCAATGCCCTTCTCTCTATATTTTAAATTTACTTTAGCTTTTCCAATTACATTTATTGCTTGGCTGACACTGTACAGCTTTCCTGATGTTTTTTCAATGTACATTCCCACGGTATTCTTAACAGCCGCCTAAGGTACTAAGGTTACATCAGCACCTGTATCCACTTTAAAATTTAATTTTTTTTCATTTAGTCATAAATCAATGGTCCAGTCTTGCGATACCGCACCAACAAAAAATTCCTCACTCTCCTCCCTAACCTCATTTACCCTTTTGTCCTATATAACCTTGCGTAATGTCCAACTCTCTTACACTTATTGCAATTTATATTTTAACGGGGCACTTGTTTTACTCATGACGCTCAAATCCACATCGCATACACTTTTGATCTCCTACATCTTTTTCCCTGCCTTGAATCCCCCCTCTCCTATAGTTTTTCATTTGTCTATTAAGTCCTATTTTATGTTTCTCGTTTCTGCTTTTCTTATCGGTAAAATGCTCCACTCTGCACATAGCTGGTGATACTGAAAAAAGCTCGTGTTTTTGGCTGAGAAGCTCCTCTACCTGGCGAATCGACGTAATAGATTTCTCTAATGATAGATTTGGATCGAGCTGTAATCTGTCACTCAAGCCCGTGACTTTCATACCTACAATTAGGGTTAGCAAAATCATTTCATCATGCAAATTTCCCCATTCGCAGTACTTTGCAAGCGCATGCAAAGCAAAAATAAATTCCTCTCCTGTTTCATCCCCCTGCTTTCTTTTAAGAAAATTTGCCCTTTCGTATATAACATTTCTTTTGGGAATAAAATATTTTTCGAATTTATCTATACATTCAGCATATGTTGTAGGAGGTGGAGTGAATGAAGAAAATATTTCTTCGGCTCTTTCGCCCATGCAGTATATAAGTATGTTTACCTGGGATTTATCAGTTGTCTCATGGAGTCCATTTCCCATTCGGTATCGTTCAAAGCGCTTGAACCATTTCTCCCAGTCTGATGGTACAAATGAAAATTCGTCCGGGGTGCTTAGGGTTATCTGCATCTTTTGACTTTGAAGATGCGTGGTGCTTGTTGATGGGTAATTTCCTTTTTTTTTTTCCCTTTCCGTCATGTTAGCACGTGTCTCCTCACTTTCGATGTGGTTTTTGTCTGGACCAAGTTTACTATAAAACACTGTTTGGCTTAAATGTTATTTATTTTTATTTGCTCTATGTACTCCTTTATAAGTATTTAATTCTTCCCTGTTTTAAAACAATATGTTTCGAATAGTTTTTTTTTCCAATTTGGGCTCTTATGAGCTTAAGGGTTTTTTTCTCTTTTTTCAACCGCTGCCACCATGTTTAAGGTTTAGACAAAATATTAAAAATTGAATCTTTATTCATGTGACATATTCATACAGTTCAATGTTGTCTAGCGAGAGTGCTGCCAATGCAACAGATATATAAAAACTTTTTCCGATTTTGGATAAAGGATTAACGGTTAACGATTAAGGACACACGAGTTTTGGGCTGTCGCTGCTAGGTCGCCAGTAAAAGTCCTTTCGAAGGAGTTTTCTAAAAATAAAATCCGCGTGAACAAGCCGCGCAACTTGGATTTTTAAAATGAAACACGATTTCTAGGATACTTTATAAAATGTTATTAATTCGACCGGGTACTTGATAAGACTGCCTAACAATGAATATAATACTTAAAATCTAACCTCGGCACACTTGATTCCAATGGCCTTGGTTCCCACGTGACAGCTCATGCAGGTGAAAGATGCATACGATGCGTCTGACTGAATACTTGAGCCTTATCGTATTTCAGTCAGATAGGTGAATGCTTACGCGTGTTAACTAGCAACATCAAGGGATCTCGTTTGCATACAGGTCACAACAACCTGGGTGACCAGATAGCAATGTTAGTTTTTCCAATTGTTATGTTTCAGCAGCTGTCAAAGTTACCAATGACATCCAGCTGTCAAGATATTCAGTAAGGTCTATTATTCCATCACGCATCGTTTTACGCATGCCGAACATGCGGAAATTATTTAAAAAAAATTACCGAAATTCCGGCTCAGTTGTAAATACGCAACGTGAATTTCGCAATTCATCGCACCGTAGAAAAATTTGACGTAAGTACACTCTTTTGGATTTAAGCCACCAACCAGATGGAGATTGATTTGAAATGAAGAAAACATAGCCTCCGTAGCGGCCAGTATCGATGAAGACCCAGAAATGTCGATTCGGCGCCGATCAGATAAATTAAATCCCGAGAGAGTCAGCCCGGCTTATTTTGCGGTTGGATTTGGACCTACATCCATATAAGATTGTGTTGACGCAAGAATTGAAACCGGACAACCATAGACAATGCCTTGAGTTCGCTAATTGGGCGCTGAAAATGTATCCGGAGATCTGGATTTTGGCCAAAAAATCATCTTCTCGGATGAGGCCCATTTTTGGATCAGCAGTTATTGGCTTATATAGCGGCTTATTAGAGCGAACACAATCCACTAGTGCCCGGCCAAGCATCAATGCATCGACAAAGATTGACTGTTTGGTACGGTTTATGGCATGGTGGTATCATCGAACCCTATTTCTTTCGAAATGAGGAAGGGACACCGATACCATAAATGGTACCTGAGAGCGATGTTAACCGACTTACTGAGGTCAGAACTCGACAATATCGATATATCCGAGCTATGGTTCCAGAAAGACGGCGCTGCATGTCATACAAACGACGCAACGCTCGAAGTTATGAAGGAGAAATTTGAGTAATCTCACAGCGAGCGTTCATCATTTGGCCGCCGCGATCATGCGATTTGACACCACTCGATTATTTTCTCAAGTACTTAGTCTACGCTAATAAGCCGACCACTTTGCACGAGCTCGAGGTCAACATTCCACACGCTATATCTGGAATAATACCGTACATATTGGACCGAGTCATCAAAAATTGAACCGACTGGACATTTCAATGATGTGCTATTCCACCCAAAATGGTATGAACGTAGCTTCAAAATAAAGCCAGAATCAATTTCATATCTCACACGGTAGTTGTTTTGTTTAAATTTTTTTCCCTATCTTTCTTATCTGGTCACTCTATATAAGAGCAGTGACTACCCTACTCTACTGCTGATCTCTTTCCACATATCAGATCTTTGCCAACATAAATTTGCTCTGAAGTTGGTTTTTGTCTCCGGTAACCCTGCTTCGGTCACTAAGTGTCCTTTCCTTTTACATTCAAATGAGCGATATCCAGTCTCATTGCATTTGAAACACTTAAAATGTCTAACCGCACATAAGTTAGCTAAATGCTTTACATCTCCAAATTCGAAACAGTGTCTTTCTTTCTCTATCTTAACTGGCGTTGATGACAATGGACATTGTACTCTGAAATTTGAGGCTTTCGCATTGTGCCTGCTGCTTGATTCTTTCATAGACTTAAGATATTCGTTTTAAATTCGTCAATCGTTGAGGCTTCGTACAAAACAACTTTGTTCATCTTCTCATCTTTTATCCCATTTATGAAGTATTGCACGATTGACTCCTCGTTCATGCTTATCAGCTTGGTGATATCGGACAATGTGTACAAATACTCGCTATATGTTGATGATGACTCGATGACTGATGACTCGATGATAATTACTTTTACTTATTTTGCTTCCTTTCTTGTTGCGTAATATAATAGTAATAATAATAATAATAATTATAATAAAATTAATAATAATATTAATAATAATAATATTAATAATGATAATATTAATAATAATAATATTAGTAAAAATAATATTAATAATAATAATATTAATAATAATAATATTAATAATGTAAACGGCCTCGCCACATTGAAAGCATCGGTTTCCACTAAATCACCGAAATCAAGCAGTGTTGGACGCGGTAAGTACCTAGATGGAGGACCACATGGGAACTCGGTACATCGCGTGCTGTTGACAAACGCCACATGGGCATAGTACCCCGGCGTAAAATTCCGGATTTACAAATTCATTTGTATCGATCCTTTTAAAACAAAATAAAATAAAAAATATTAATAATATTAATGATAATAATAGAGATATTAATAATAATAATAAAATTGGGTTGTACCACATGAAATGTCCGATTTTATAGTAAAAATTTAAAAGCCAATATTATTTTTCCGTAAATTTTTATTCAATCAAAATAGGATCCGTTGGCATCTATGACATTCTCCCAACGTGATACAAGGTCAAATATTCATTTTTCATAGAAGGGCTGGCTTTTTGATGTAATGAAATCTTCAAAGGCTTTTATGACGTTTGCTCGATTCCGGAAGACCTCCTGTCGGCAAAATGAATCCAGGGTGCAGAAAAGATGATAATCCGTTGGCTAAATATCAGGAGAGTACGGTGGATGCGGAAGAATTTCAAATCCCAATTGCAACAGATTTCGCATCGTTACTTGTGAGGTCTGTGATCAAGCATTGTCATGCAAAAGGATCGGAACGTGCTTGTTGAACAACGCAGGTTGCTTTTCAGCCAATTTGGCATGTAATATGTCGATTTCCTCACAATATTTGATAGCGTTTATCGCTCCTAGTTGAAGAAATGAAAAGTGGATTGGTCCTTTGGATGTCCACCAAATTGTCACCATAACCTTTTTTGAGCGAATATCGGGCTTGGGGTGTGTTTTGGTTTTTCATCTTTTACGATTATCATACAGTATCCACTTTTCATCACAGTTGACTATCCGGTGCAAAAAGGGTTCAGTTTGGTTCCTTAATGTAAGCTATGCGCAGATTTCCAGGCGCCGTAGTTTTTGGGATTCGTTCAGTACATGGGGCACCCACTTATCGACTTTCTTTACCTTTCCTATGATCCTATGAGAGAAAGGTTTCGACTTATTGTCACTGGGATAATCTCCCATGCTTTGTGCAATCTCCTGAACCGATTTCGTTGGGTCCGTATCCCAAACAGAACTTTCCAAACCAACGTCGTACAGTGCGTTCGTTTACCGCTACACCCTCAAATGCGTCATTAATGTTTTTATTGCCAATGACGCATTATGTCCCATTTTAAATTCGTAAAGGAAGACTGTTCGAATTTGAACTGCCAACAGCATGGTAAATAATTCCTAGCAAAAAAATAACGGTACTTGTAACGAAGCCTAAAATTCTCACACGTCAAGCACACGTACCAGTTTATTTTATAAAAAAGAAAATTTAACGTTCCGGCACAGAACAATAATAATAATAATGATAGTATTAATATATAGTATATATATATATACGCACAGTGGCACTTTTCTTACTGGGTCCAATGCCGCATATACGGCAAAAATCATTTTATTATTTTTATTACTCTTATTGTTGTCATATTTACAATTAACGCGTAAGCATTGTGCGGGTCACTTCTTGTTATCTTTTTTCCGTTTTTGTTTACGTGCACTTTTGTCCCTTCGGATGAAAATGCAGTCTTGTTTTGGTTTTGCAAGGAAACGTAAGCATTCCCGGAGTTATTTTACACACCTGAGTTTATTATATTTTAGTTTGTTACAAAACCGTAAAATATTACCGGAAACTCTTAGAAAATAATACACGATGATAACAATGATTTCAATGACTATTACCCAGTTAATCCGACGGCACAATGTTTTTTTTTTTATAATTTACGCGCGCCTAAGGGGTTAGATACCCTTTTACTGTTGCCAGGGTGCGGGCGGAAAGATAGAAGGAGGAGAAAGGAAAATTGTTTTTGTAGTGGTTTGAAACTCAGGTGTGTTTGGTTTCTATGTTTGCTCTCCAGGGGTGGGAGTCCGAAGAGGACGGAGAGTTTTTCTTCACTCAGAGTGATTCGAGGTATATCACAGTATTTTTCTTTTCTGTGCTTGAAACTCTACAACAGCCGAATCTACGTGTTAGTGTTATGCCTTCACACGCAGAATTTTTCTGTCTGAGTTCCAATTACACAATGAAAAACTGACTTGCCATGGGCAGGATTCGAACCCGGACCCTCCGAGTGAGAAGCGTTTGCTACTACCACTACACCACGGCCACCCCACCCAACAATGTGCGTTGAAGCAATCCGCATTGGTATCAGCTGTTTGTTAAACTCTCACAATCTCTCGCTCATTTTGGATATCTTCATATAAACACCAGCATTTCTACGGGTATTGAACCAATGCGGCGTGCTTCAACGCACATTGTTTTATACTTAGATGAAGTATAAAATATAATTTTGGATTTAAAATTAAACGCAAAAGATAAAGACGTTACAATTTTATTCTTTCGATTCAAATGACTGGCGATTAGTGTCGAGTAAACTTGTCTCATGAGATGAAGAAACCTCGGTGTCTAACAGCTGTTATGATTTTCTTTTATATACATGTGTCAATGAACTCTTAAATATTCATATAATATGTAATGACACTTATGTGTTTGTACATTATGTTTATACCAATTAAAATTTATAATGCCCCATATATAAATTATGAAGTTAGAGCTGTGACTATTAACCTTATGGAGCTATAGGTGTATGCTTTCTCTCTTTTTAAGTCGGCCATTAATATAAGGTTTTTTGACCTAGCATGACTAGCGACACTAGATGTGTCATATTGGTTTTGGACGATGCTAGAGAGAGAAAGCATGCATCTTAACAATCTGGCCTTGCACATTTGACAGTTCAGGTGTTTTTGTTAGTTATTTTCTATTATTTTGGTTGTGCTTTTATCTACGCGCTTACAATTTGTGTTTTCATGTTCGTCAAAACTAGTCGTCGAAGATATCAAAGTTGCATTTGCAACCAGCGTTCTAGTTATATCTCGACGACCAGTCCAACGCGCAGGAAACCCTTTCATCTTTTCATCGCCTCAAGTGTCAAATGTGCGCGGCCTTACAATAGGTACATTTTCGAATGCAAGGTATGAGTGTAATTGAGTTTTTATGGTTTGTGTTGTTTTGTTGGGAACCAACATGCTGCCGGCCCTCGTACTGCAGACTTGTGATGTTCATGGTGGCGGGGCTTGGCCGTATCTTGAGTTTGGTGTATCTTCTTGCGATATCGTTCCCCCCAATATCTTGAATATCTTGCGCTCCGATGTGTATTTATCTGCCGGTGAAGATTTTATTTGCTCGTTCATGCAACGAAAGAAAACAAAGCATTAGATTTTGTTAACATGAAAGATGCATAGAGAAAAGGAAAACAAAATATTTAGCTGTAAGGGCTGACTATTGACTGGTTGGAGGTTACGCATTCGGTGAGGTTGTTGAGATGTTGTTGGTGTTAGTATGTCTTTTAGTTTCTTAGTGATATTTTTTCGAGGTTTATTTAACTTCATTTGTTGTATGATGTGTTAATGTCTAGTTCATTTTATAGATATACATCAAGGTTATTCGTATTACGGATTTGAGATTGGTAAGGGGGATAATTTTACGATCGGGCGTTTAAGGATCGACGTGCCCGTCTTAATGGTCACCACGCGCGCAAGACCATCCGAACCGGTATGTAGTTCTTGAACTCGAGCGAGAACCCAAGACGATGGAGGAAGGTTATCCTCCTTGACTAAAACAAGGTCTCCGACCTTTATGTTTGGATGTTGTTGAAGCCATTTTGGTCGCTGCTGGAGTTGATGCAGATACGTTCCGTTCCATTGATTCCAAAAGTTTTGTGTTAGCCGTTGAAGGTATTTCCATTTGTCGAGATTTTTGACATTTCTTTCTTCCAAATTTCTGTCAGGAAGTGTATTTAGTGGAGCTCCAATGAGAAAGTGTCCAGGGGTGAGGACCGTCAAGTCATTGGGATCTGTGGTCATGGGACACAATGGCCTTGAATTAAGGCATGCTTCGATTTGCGTGAGGAGTGTGGCATATTCTTCGAACGTTAATCTAGAGGAGCCAATGGTTCTTTTCAAGTGGTGTTTAATTGACTTTACTCCTGCCTCCCAAAGTCCGCCAAAGTGTGGTGACGATGGAGGGTTGAAATGCCACGTTGTGTTTTGGGAAGCCAGGCTTTTTGTAACTTCTTTCGACCATTCCGTGGTTATGAACCTGCTATCTTTTCTTAGCTCATTGTTCGCCCCCTTAAAATTGGTACCACAGTCACTATAGATGTTATTGCAGGCACCCCTTCTGGCCACAAATCTTCTAAACGCTGCAATGAAGGCGGCGGCGCTCAGATCGCTTACTAATTCAATATGAATTGCTTTTGTTGAGAGGCATACAAACACGGCAATGTACCCTTTTGAAAACCTATTGCATCTTCCCTTCCACATTTTTATCTCTACTGGCCCAGCATAATCTACCCCCGTATTTGTAAAGGGTCTTGTGGCAATTACGCGTTCTGTTGGAAGACTGCCCATAAGCTGCAGTTGCGTTTTCGTGTTGTATCGATGACAAGGAATGCATTTGTGGATCGTAGACTTCACCACTTTTTTCAAATTTGTTATCCAGAAACAGTTTCTGATTTCCGCCATCATCATTTGTTGACCGCCGTGAAGAGTGCTTTGATGCACATCGCTAACAATTAGTTTTGTGAAGTGATGTGACCCACTGAGGATCATAGGATGTCGCTGATTGAATGTAAGCGATGCGTTTGCTAAACGACCACCTACCCTTAATAAGCCCTCCGAGTCGAGAAAGGGATTTAAGTTGAGAATCGTGCTTCTCTTGAGAATAGGTTTTTTCTCTTCCAGTGCCTGGATGTCTGCTCTAAATAGTTCATTTTGGACGACCTTGATGAGTTGTTGCTTAGATGAGAGCAGTTCTTCAGCTGTTAGAGGTTTCTTATCTAAAGATCTTCTTTCCCGGTTCTCCACAAAATCAACTGATATTTCGTATCTTCTTCCGCTATCCATATTTGACGGTACATCATGGCAATGTCCGCCGTAAATGCCACCTTAAATTTCCTCCATTTGGCTATGAGGTCTATGATGTCCGGCTGTAACCGTGGTCCCACCATTAAATAATCGTTTAATGACTTTCCATTGGACGTCTTACATGAAGCGTCAAAAACTACTCGCAGCTTTGTAGTGGAGCTAGACTCTTTCAATACCGCATGGTGCGGTAGAAAATAGTTATCGCTATTTATTCGCTCCATTCCAGGTGGCACTGCCTTCATATGTCCTAGTGTAACATATTCTTTCAAGCAGTTTTTATAAGCTTCTTGCAATTTTGGCTCGGTAGCTAGCCGTTTTTCAATTTGGTATAGTCTTGCCATGGCAGCTCCTTTTGAATTTCCTAGTATTGGGCGAATATTTTTTTTGAAAGGAAGCCGAACCTCGTACCTACCATCACTTCGTCTTCTAACAGTCTGTTTGAAATCTTGTTGACACCTCTCCTCCTCTGCTGTTAACTTTCTCACACCGAAGTCTTCTTCTATCTCCCAAAACTGTCGTAGTTGCGCATCTAAGGAGTTATATTGACTCTGTACCGTGAGATTTTTACTCGGCAACTGCGTGTTAGTGCTTCCCGTCAGGATCCAACCCAACTCAGTTTGTTGTGCAATAGGAGATCCCATTTTACTTCTTACTAATCCTTTTAAAATTATGGATGCATATACATCCGCACCTAACAAAATGTCTATCTTCCCTGGGATATCATACGTCGGATCTACCAACACAAGTTTCCAGATGTGATCCCACCCCTTCTTTTGCACCTGGTGAGATGGCAGCAGTGAAGTCAGACGAGGGAAAACAAAACATTTAACATCAAGAGAAAATGAGTTATTGGTTCGCGAGAAAATTGTGAGGTGCACTTGATAGTTTGAAGTACCAGTGGACGTTAATCCTAAACCAGTGACTTTCGTTGATATCTTTTCCCTTCTAAGGTTGATGAGTTGAACGGCATTTTCGGTTATAAATGTGGCCTCAGAGCCCGGATCGATTAATGCTCTGAGCACGTGGCTTGTTCCATCAGGTGCAAAAACCTTCACCAGCGCGGTAGCTAACAATGCCGTAGTTCGCATTTGGCTAAAATGCGCATTGAAGTTCACCCTTGATGTTGAGGGGCTATCACATTCACCGTCTATGCCTGTTGTTCTATTGTTGTATGAGTTTTGGATGAAATGATTTTGCGTCTGGTATTGAGAGTTATTACGCCCTTGAGTAACTGCATTTTGTTGGAAGTGTTGGTTGTTTTGCTGGGGTGTAGTGGTTTTTTGCGTTTCTAAGTGCAATAGCGTATGGTGTTTATGGCCACATTTGTAGCAACGATTGCTACTGCTGCAGCTTGATGCGTGGTGATCATACCCTAAGCAATTAACACAAATTGCGTTTTTTCTGACAGCATCCATACGATTCTTTACATCCATATTTTGAAACTTCTTGCAATGGCGAATGCCGTGCGAAGCATTGCATAATCGACATCGAAACTGTTTACCGGTCTGTGAACTTAAGTGAAAGTTACTAGATTTCTTCCCGGACATATTAGGTGCTGTCTGCTTTGAACAATTTCTTAGTTCTTGGATGTTTTCAAGGGAGCTGAATCGACCTTCAATGAAGGACGTAAAGGTTTTCCAGTCTGGAAGGACCTTGGATGTGCCTAATTTATTTTCCCAATCTATTTGAGTTTGAGATGGAAGTTTATTGAAAATAACATATATCAAGATACAATCCCATGCATCGACTGTAATTCCAAGATTAGTTAGAGCATGGACACATTCTACACTTGTATCATGCAGAGACTTCAAGCCTGCAGCGGATTCATTAACAAGCTTGTCTTGTTCCATAAAGATCCTTAGCTGCGTATTAACTAGCTTACGCTTGTTTTCAAACCTTTCGGTTAATATTTCCCATGCCGATGTATAATTTTTTCCGTCGATAGGAAGGTGTTGGACTAAGCGTGCGGCTTCGCCACAGACGTATGTTTTTAAATAACGTATTCTTTGAATATCAGAGAGATCAACGTTACGATCTATCATATTCTCGAATAAATTCCGAAATTCAATCCACTCTTCGAACTTGCCAGAGAATGGCTTTATTTGAATTGGAGGAAGATGAATTTCACAAACTGAAGATTTTGTTGTGTTTAACCGAGAAGTTTCTAACGTGGCATCGGTAGTTTCCGCAAATTTATCTATTTCATCACGCAATTGACCAACAAAAGTGAAATAAATCTTTTTAATTTTCAAAAAAATTTCACCCGCGAAATAAGCTTCTTTGAGAGAATCTGCGTTACTATTGACGATAGTAGTGTGATCTTTTTTAACCCGTTTAAATAGTTCTTCTAAGTCCTGTAATCGCGCACTCACGTACCCCCTTAACTTTCGCGACACGGTATCTTTTTGGAATTCGTCGAAATCGTTTTCTAGCTCTTTAAGAGCCAATTCTTGAGCTTCGATATACCTTGACAATTTCGACATGGTAAAGGCAAATTCACACACTTTAGTTTGTTAACAGAAGATAGTTTACAAAGATATTATTTATTTTATTTGAGGTGGAGAATTTTTTAAAATTTAGGATTTTTAATAAAATTTTTATTTTTATTTTTTCTTTTAATTATAAAAAAGATGGAAAAAGATAAATTCCTACCTTTAGTTTCAGCTTTGATTGTAAGAAGCTTCTTTGTTCCTCTTCAGGAGAGATTCTATTAGCACCGCTACTATCGTTGGCTATCCGTTTTTTGTTTCTTGTCCGCTTCCAAAACCGCTTGATGACCGTTGCCAGTTGACTTTGTTGAATCACCAGCTCCTTTCTTCCAATGTCTTTCAATTGGATGTATGGAGTCCGTTGTATTTTGTTGAAGTTACCGCTCCTCTAGTCACCGTCCTTTTTGGATGAAGCAACAGCTTGTTCCTTGGAGCCTGTTAACTTTGTTGAAGCAACAGCTTTTCTCCTTGTAACCGTTGATTTAGATGAAGCAACAGTTTTATTCGATTCGACACAACCGTTCAAAGTCAGGCTTCAACTTTCTTTTAATTGCCTTTTTGTCGATTTTATTTTTATTTATTTTTTTTTTTCACTTATTCACTGGTTTACTTTAATATCCATAGGTCGCTGGTTCATATCCGGCTCGAAGGACCATGTTTTATACTTAGATGAAGTATAAAATATAATTTTGGATTTAAAATTAAACGCAAAAGATAAAGACGTTACAATTTTATTCTTTCGATTCAAATGACTGGCGATTAGTGTCGAGTAAACTTGTCTCATGAGATGAAGAAACCTCGGTGTCTAACAGCTGTTATGATTTTCTTTTATATACATGTGTCAATGAACTCTTAAATATTCATATAATATGTAATGACACTTATGTGTTTGTACATTATGTTTATACCAATTAAAATTTATAATGCCCCATATATAAATTATGAAGTTAGAGCTGTGACTATTAACCTTATGGAGCTATAGGTGTATGCTTTCTCTCTTTTTAAGTCGGCCATTAATATAAGGTTTTTTGACCTAGCATGACTAGCGACACTAGATGTGTCATATTGGTTTTGGACGATGCTAGAGAGAGAAAGCATGCATCTTAACAATCTGGCCTTGCACATTTGACAGTTCAGATGTTTTTGTTAGTTTTTTTCTATTATTTTGGTTGTGCTTTTATCTACGCGCTTACAATTTGTGTTTTCATGTTCGTCAAAACTAGTCGTCGAAGATATCAAAGTTGCATTTGCAACCAGCGTTCTAGTTATATCTCGACGACCAGTCCAACGCGCAGGAAACCCTTTCATCTTTTCATCGCCTCAAGTGTCAAATGTGCGCGGCCTTACAATAGGTACATTTTCGAATGCAAGATATGAGTGTAATTGAGTTTTTATGGTTTGTGTTGTTTTGTTGGGAACCAACACACATTGTGCTTTTTTTTATAATTTGTGCGCGCTCAAGGGATTTATGTACCCTTAAAATGTTTGCACACAACGCGGGCGAAGGAAAATCAGGGAGGATGGAAGGAGAGGTACCGGTGAACGCTGATTTGAAGATTTTAATGACTAGGGAATAAAGAGCTAGGCAGGGCATTCCATAAGCGAGTTGTACGGCTTAGGAACGCATCACGATATTTTAGGGTACGTCCAAAAGTGGGCTTGAAGGTATACTGATGAGCATTCATAGCGAGACGGGTGTTACGGTTAAAAGTTTGAAGGGGCAAAATGCTACTAACGATTTCACGATTTCAGTGGAGCACAGGTTGTGTAAATAGCGATAAAACAGTGTAAGACATTACGCTGGTGTACGAAGGTACAGAGATGTTTTGAGCGCACCCGATCAGATGTGGGCATTGTACTCCAATTTCGGGCCGATAAATGCTTTATATATTGAGGCCAGATCAGAGGGGTTGAAGTATTTCTTACATCGCTTGAGGAATCCTAGACATTTCGCAGCATTTTTGACGACATCGAATATGTGGTCATTCCAACGTAAACTGTCACTGACACACAACCGAGAATGGAAATTTTATCGGTTTCGACGATGCAAGTGCCATTCATGTATAATGACTGGGTGTTTAAATTTCGCATTAACAACAGCAGACAGCATTGTGTTTTGGAAGCATTAAATTCTACTCTGTTAGTGGTTCCCCAATTAGTTATGCCATTAATATCAGAATTTAATGAGCTTAACATACGGTGGCGTTCCCGTTCTACAGCCGAAGAGTAGGAACGTGAGTCAGGGAACGAATATGAAAAGCAGAGAGTACTGTCATCAGCAAAGAAACATATTGGATTAGAAGTAGCAGACAAGAGATCGTTGATGAAAATTAAAAAGAGTGTCGGAGACAGAACGGAGCCCTGGAGCACACCAGCAGTTATTTTGTGAATATCAGACTTGAAACCATACAAGACAACTTGAATTGAACGTTCCGAAAGGTAATTTCTAATCCATTGGAACGACTCCCTTCGTCGATCCCAAATGCACGCATTTTCGACAAAAGAGCCTGATGCCAAACTCAGTCAAATGCTTTAGAATAGAAACTATCTTGCTTTCGACAGATTTATGTACGCTTTGGTTCCACTTTTCGGTGAAACATGCCATCAAATCACCAGTGGACCTGATGCTATGAAAACCATATTGCCGGTCATTGAGAAGTTTTCGTGTTTCGAGAGATTTCATGAGCTGACGATTTATCAGCGTTTCCATGACCTTGGAAAGAAGGGACGTTAGTGCAATGGGTCTGTAGGAGGAGAGAGAAGATGATGTCGGTCCTCGTCCGACAACCATAATCAAGCACAAAACAATAAAGGACAATCAACACCGGCGCTTCCAGACTCTCCTGCTCAAATTGGAGCCGAATCTGGATATACTCTCCAAATGATATATTTGAAACTAACCAAGCTGGAAGAAACAAATAATCGTTTCTTGGCTTCATTAAACGAGCTACGAAACGAAAATGCGGAGCTGAAAGCAAAGGTAAATTTACTTGAAAGTAAGCTTAACTGGCAGAAACAAAATCTCCTCTCCAACTGCATTGATATTGTTGGTGTGTCAGACGTCACCAACAATAACGCGATCATCAAAGCACAGCAAGTTCTTAAAAACGCTTTGTCGATTGACGTCCCCGATGCTGGTATAGAGAAATGCTTTATAAAAAATATGCGAAACAAAAAAGCAGCACTCAAAACGATCATATGTGTCAAGTTCACTGACCTATCGATCAAACAAAGAATTATGAACGAAAAGAAGAAGAAGAAGGGAAATCTAATGCCTAACATAACTGCCCACTGCAGCAACAGAGGAGGTAAAAGACAAAGCGAAATCTACATCAACGATTCTCTTACATCATACAACCGGGCTCTCTTCATGCAGGCAAAAGAAGTAAGGAAGAGAAAATATTTTGCGTTTGTGCGGATTAAAAATAATCAAATACTTTTGCGGAAAGAAGAGGGTGGAAAAGTCATCTCCATTAGATCTTTTTATGACCTTGAGCGTGTTTAACTTTATATACTAATGAATTCTGAATTTAATGATACAGATGATGACTTTTCTATCCTCGATTTGAGTTTAAATAATGTTTTTACTGACAGTTCATACTGCACAAACAAACTTTTTGTTATACACCAGAATGTTAGAATTTCAAGAGAAAATTTTGCATCTCTGGCTCTTCATCTTGATTCTTTTCATTGCCTTCTGGATATTGTTGTTGTATCTGAAATTTGGATTTATGGTTTTGAAATAAACGACTATCGTTTGCCGGGTTATGTTTTCCGTGCTAATCCAAATGAAAATTATGCTGCAGGCGGTGTCGGCTGTTTTGTTAAAGAAGAATTACTCGTAGTAGTAAACGAAGTGGTGTGTCGATTTTCTGAGTGCAGACATTCTAAAGATTTCTGTTCAATGTTATTGCGTTCATAGAGGAATTTTCTTGTCTTTTGGACAAACAAAAATCAAGAAACTGAATTATCTTAGGAGAATTCAATCTGAACCTTCTAGATAGTAGCGAAACATTGACCTATTATTTAAACCTCTTGGCTACTCATGGTCTAGCTAGCTTCATTAATGAACCTACAAGATTGGCTTCGGGTAGGTGTTTGGACCATATTTATGGACGTTTTGCAGACCTTCCGATGAGCGCCGGTGAAAAGTGTATATATGACATGCGAATCACTGATCACTCAATGGTAGGTCTTTTGGTAAACACTTTTAAAAGCAAAACTACAAATAGCGAAATAAATGCCTCCCGAAAACCAAAGATACAAATCGATTTTACAAAGCTAGCAAATCTTCTTATTCATGAGCGATGGGACGATGTTTACCTGGAAAATGATGCTTCTGTTTCCTATGATGTCTTTATTAGTTGCCTCACTAATCTTATAACAAGCTGTTCCTTCACAATTCTGTTGAAAAAATGTAATAAAAGGCTTAAACCCTGGATCTCTAGCCATCTCGTTGATAAAGTAACCAGAAAAAATAAGCTAAGAATAAAGTGCTCAAAGAATCCACATAACCTTGGGTTGAAGAATAAGTTTAGAGAGATGTGCTTTGAACTAAAGAAGGAGATTCCCTTATGCCGTGATAGCTATTACCGCAACAAATTCATTTCCGCTAGGGGTAACCTCAAATCGGAGTGGAAAGTTGTAAATGATATTTTGAACAAATCTCATTCTACTAGTAAGTCTATTTCAATCTGTGTGAACAATTGCGAACTTTCAGATAAACTTGACGTTGCTAATGCATTCAATTGCTATTTTACGTCAGTAGCAAATTTCCTACCAACACAAAGAGCTAAAAGACGATGTACTCACTGTACCAATTTAGAAAGTTGTAGTGACCAATCACAAGAAACTAGTTTCGCCTTCGAACCCATTACTGCTTTGGAGCTCTTAAAAACAATTGGATCTCTTAAAAGCACAAATTCACGCGGTTGTGATGGTATTTCGAACATATTATTAAAACGCGTCTCATGCTTCGTGGTTGATGTTCTGGCTGTCATTTCTAACCGTAGTATATTCTCCGGGACCTTCCCCTATGCGCTCAAATGTGCTGACGTAATTCAGCTATATAAAAAAGGTTCTGTGGATGATATGGTTTAGATCATATTTATCAACCAGAACTCAAAGAGTGAAGATTGATGATGTGAGAAGCGAGATTTGTTCATTAAATATAGGTGTTCCTCAAGGTTCCGTGTTAGGGCCCATTTTATTCTTAATTTACATAAATTCACTATTTTCCTTGAATTTCAGGTGTAGACTTACGGCCTTCACAGATGATGTTGGGTGTACGTATGGTTCTCATAGTGTCCTGGACCTAATCTCCGACATAAATTGGGATCTTAGCCTACTAAGAATTTGGTTCACTGAGCACCATTTGAGCATTAGCTCAAAGACCAAAATAATATTTTTCAATTTAACTACCCCAATATGTATAAATGCTGACGTTTATTTTCATGCATCAGAATGCCAAAAGTATGGATTAGAAATCTGCAATTGTGTTTCCAACCAGCTTCCAACTTTTTGCAGCAGAATTAATTGCAGTGATAATTGCTTCTTGATTGAGAAAGTAGACGAATTTAAATATCTTGCACTCACAATTGATTCTAGAATGTCATTTGTAAGCCATACAGAGTCCTTAAAAAATACTGTGATAACCACTTAAATGTGAGCAGCGACATCTAGCAGAAAATGTCGATACTCGAAGACCAGAAGATTTCGATACTGGAATAACAAAGTCTCGACTAGAGAGTGGAATCGAATTTTCTAGCAAATTGGAAATTGTATGGGACGCTGGATGGCGAGGATTGTTCTCGAAGTATGTCATTCGAGTATAAATACCAGCATCCCAAAGGTATGCAAATCAGTTCTAAAGTGAAATTTGAAGTGTTAATTAGGAGAAGTAATTAAGTGGTTTAAGTAAAAGATAAGAAAAGTATAAGCGGTTGAGAAATTGGATTGTACTGAGAGAAACAATTAAATAGTGAATTGTAACTGTACTGAATAAAGTTTTCATGCGGCTGCTTGCTAGCTTCATCTTTTCTCTGGTGTCTTCATGCAATTTACGAATCCTGCTGCGTAAGTCATTCACGTACTCGTTCACCTCTTTGGACTCCGTCGGTGGGGATCCGAATTTTGCTTCACTTGGCAACCGAATCGTTTGACCAAATAAGATCTCGGATGGTGTGTGCCCTGTTGAGCTATGGACCGCGTTTCGGTAGGCCATTAAGAAGAGGGGTATGTGTCGATCCCAATCCCGCTGGCAGTTGCTGACAACCTTAGATAGATGCTCATTCAAGGTCCGATTGAATCGCTCGACCATTCCATCAGATTGAGGGTGTAGTGGCGTTGTCCTTGTCTTTTTTATTCCCAAATATTGGCATATTTCCTGGAAGACTTTTGATTCAAAGTTTCGCCCTTGATCAGAGTGCAGCTCCATTGGTACCCCAAATCTGCTCACCCAGTTGTTGACTATCTGTTCGGCTACGGTCTTAGCCTCTTGATTTGGGATGGCAAACACTTCCGGCCACTTACTGAAGTAATCCATGACTACGAGCGTATATCGGTTTCCATTAAAGGTTTCGGGAAACGGCCCAGCGATGTCGATGGCTATTCGTTCGAAAGGTGCTCCGACATTGTATTGTTGCATTTGTCCATGTGGCTTTACTTTTGGACCCTTGGTAGCCGCACACCTTATGCACTTTTTGCACCAATTCTCGACATCTTGTTTAGCGCTTAGCCAATAGAAACGTTCCCTTACCTTTTCCAACGTGTTGTTTATTCCCAAATGGCCTCCTGAGATTCCGTCATGTATTTCATGGAGCACTTGGTTGACTCTGGACCGTGGCACAATTAGCTGCATACGAGATGTTGTCCCATCTGCACTTTCCCATTTTCTCTTCAGCAATCCATCTTGCACAAAAAGCGAGTCCCACTGTGCCCAGTATGCCTTCAGAGTTTGGCTCCGATCTGATATCTGCTGCCAGCTTGGTCTTTCCTCGTGTTCCTTCCAGGCCAATATTGGTTCGATGTCATTGTCTGCCTGTTGGGAGGAACGGATTTCGTCTATACTCCAACCCTCTATTGGCTCAGTCCTGATCGTTTGGATAGTTGCCTGTTGTTTCGCTTCTTTACCACTGACTACTTCTGCTGGGAGGCTTTGGTTGCATTGTTTTACCTGTGAGACTGGGATAATTACCCTGGAGTCGTCAACTCCTGCTACAGACTTCTGCCCCGCGAAGTAAGCATTTCCTAACTGATGGCTTCTGGAAATTTGACCGGTTTCTTGGTAGCCGTTTCTGCCGGTTTTTCTTTCTATTTGCCTGTAGCCCCAGTGCAGGCAGCCTTCTCGTCGTACCGGTTCTTTACAATGCCCTTGCAAATGTCCTACTTTATCGCAGTTCCAGCAGCGCATCCTTCGTCTCTCCCGTGGAATATTTCGTTGCATGGTAGTTGGTCTTGAGCAGGAGCATTCACCAGATACTATTTCCCTTACGAAATGCATTCCTTTGGAAGCCTGATTGGATGCTTCCATCGCCAGAGGGAAGGCAAGTGCTTCAGCAAGGGTTCTTTTTCCGGCCATCCTTACTGCTGATTGTAGCTTCAAATGTGCAATTCCCCCAATGAATGCGTCCTTTGCCATTTCGTCGATTATTTCTTGGCCTGCGGTGGGATATGACAAATGTGCCAGTCTACTCACGTCTGCTTGGAGCTGTTGCAGTGTTTCTCCTCGTTGCTGCATACGGCCTTGCAATTGAACCTTGTAAACTTCCCGCATGTGGCTATCCCCAAACCGTTTCTCGATAGCCTGCACTAAAACCATATAGTCTCTATTCTTTTCGATATCGATTATTTGTAACAATTCTGCAGCAGGACCACGTAAGGCCATCGCTAGGGCAAAGCACTTCTCCTTATTGTCCCATTCGTTTGCACAGGCAGCCATTTCAAACTGCTTCTTATAAGTAGACCATGAGGTCTGGCCATCGAATGAGGGAGGCTTCAACTCTTTTCTCCTTGGACCGCTTAAAGAACATTCTCGCAGTTTCTGTTTTCGCACTGTGTCGAGCTCCTTTGCCAGTTGCTCAATTTTGCTGTCCATTTGTTCGAATTTTTCGCCAACATTCTTCTCTATTCTTTCAAATTTGTTATCGATTTCTTCGAACTTTTGGTGTAGAACGTTATTTTTTTCTTCCAGTTTTTGTTCTAGACTATTCTTTTGTTCGTCGATTTTTTGTTCAATGCTGCTCTTCTGCTCGTCTAGATTTTTCTTTTGTTCATCCAGCTTTTGTTCGAGGCTATTCTTTTGTTCTTCCAGATTTTTCTTTTGTTGGTCGAGACTGTTCTTCTGTTCGTCCATTTTTTTGTTTTGTTCGTCCATTTTTAATAAGAGGAGTTGCATCATTGCAGCCATGTCCTTGCCGGTGCTTGTCTGTTCATCCTCGTCAACATCAAAGGAATATGCATCAGGATCATGTCCCTCGTTGTTCAAAGCCTCCTGAAGTCGGAGCACCAGGTCACTTTTTCCTCCACTGGCGCTGAGGCTTCTCTTGTTCAACTCGGATTTGAGTTGGACGAGGGTCAACTGCAATAGTTTTCGACCCATTCTAGCCTTTTCAAATAGTCAGAAAACACTTTTTTTTTTTTTTTTTTTTTTTTTTTTTTTTACACACACAATAAGTCCTATCCCACTTCTGACACCAATGTAAAATGTTTGTGTGGGTACAAATGATAGAACTTATTCTTTTCAATACAAATCCCTTTATTCAGTACAGTTAAAATTCACTATTTAGTTCTTTCTCTCAGTACAATTCAATTCCTCAACCACTTATACTTTTCTTATCTTTTACTTAAACCACTTAATCACTTCTTCTAATTAACACTTCAAATTCAACTTTGGAACTGATTTGCATACCTTTGGGATGCTGGTATTTATACTCGAATGACATACTTCGAGAACAATCCACGTCATCCAGCGTTCCATACAATTTCCAATTTGCTAGAAAATTCGATTCTACTCTCCTCGACTGACTTTGCTAATCCAGTATCGAAACCTTCTAGTCTTCGAGTTTCGACATTTTCTGCTAGATGTCGCTGCTCACATTTGAGTGGTTATCACAATAGGAACATAGTCCTATAAAACTATGAACCTTTTTGGTACAGGTCGGTACCGGGAAATTTTCAATTGCCTTTAAACTTGTATCATTTGGCCTAATGTCTTCTTCATTAATTTTGTAGCCGAGGTATACAATTTCGGTTTGTAAAAACAGACACTTGTCCCATTTGAGATGTAATTAATTTTCCTCAAAAATATTAACAACTTCTCCTAAAATTTCTAAATTTTCTTCAACCGACTGTGTTCCTATTAGAAAATCATAACATTTTTCCTTTCGAGATCAAATCTTTAAATACTTGTTTAATGAATCTTTCAAATGTAGAAGGTCCATTCTTAAGTCCAAATGGCATCCTAATGTATTCGAATTGTCCTAGTGGCGTTATAAAGGATATATGTATACTTTATAGAATCTTCAGATATTTCGACATGATGGAAACCATCTTTTTAGTCTAAGATCGTAAAATATTTTTTTATCTTTGAGAAGATCGATGTGATCCTCTATTAAAGGTAAGGGATAATTATCTCTCAACGTGATTCTGTTAAGCTCCCTGAAGTCAACACACAACCTCAGCTGCCCATTTTTTTGTGCAAAAGAACAATGGGCGATGCGTGTGAAGAATTCGATTCACGAATGATACCCTTTTTCAATAGGTCGTCTAAAATCTTTTGAAGTTCTAGCTTTTGGGTATAGGGTAGGCGCCTAGGCGAACAATGAAATGGGTTTTCCTTTGATAAAACTATTTTCCTTTTAAAATTATTATTCTGGGTTTTATAATTATTTGGGAGGGAAAAGCTGGTGTTACTATCTTAACAATGTCGTTTTTTATAACCCCTGGTAAATTTTTATTAATATTTAATTCTAACTCACTGTCTTTGCCGACTTCGTCGTTGTCACTACCCTCGCCTCGTTGATCTTCTGAACTAGTTGCCCGATGGTAGTTCATTGAATAATTTTTTACTACTAAAATTTTTAAATTTATACAAGAATTTTCATAAAAATGATACTACTAATACTTCCCAAAACATTCAGAGGGCTATTGTTTACTCCACAATATCGGTGATTCCCTGTGCCAAGCTCTGATATCATAAACGAAATTGAATTTGAACGAAACTGATGGGACTTCCAGAATCCAACAGTGACAGCAATGTGGTTGAGGTTTCCATTTGATTTCCAATAAAACGATAACTTCCTTCCAAATTCGTTACTGACCAGAAAGTTTTCCTTGAGTCTGGGTCGTACGGATTTTTATAGATAGATTTTTTTCTTTGTGTTGTAACATCATAACAGAATTTTTGACTGGGCAGTTAGGTGAAATATGACCTTGCTTCCCACATTTATAACAAGTTGGTTCCATTTTAGCTCCGATCCCAGGACGAGTACTGTAAGGGTTACTGTCTGGTTGCTTAGGTGGATTGTTGTGCACTTTAGAACGCCAATTGCTTTTTAATTTTTCATATTTACGAAGTGCTGACTTTAACTCAATCATATTGTTTGCATTGTACAAAATTGTTTTATTTATCTCACTATCCGTTATTCCCTTTATAATAAACTGCATCAGATCTTCCTCTTCAACGTTGCCTACAGATGCGATTTCTTGAATAGAGAGTATGTACTGCTGCATGGCCTCGTCACGACGTTTTCTTCTATTTCGAAGATCGCCATATGTATATGTCTGCTCTTGTAGTTACTTTTTGAGATTCTTTCGAAAGAGCACTTTTTAATTCTGACCAACTTTTCAGTACAATAGTTCAGGTATACAATTTAGCGGTACCTTTGAGCAGTCTTTTTCCATACAGAAATTTTGTCCTTTCATCTAAACCAAGGATTTCTGAACATTCATCAAATTGTTCAATCCAACGCTGAACCGGTAAATTGTCGTCCCTGCTAAATGATGGTATTGAATCCTCAATGTCCTTGAAACTACGAGGTAAATTTGGCTTAGTATTAGTTGTTATCTCCTGCATTTGTAGCTGGTAAATTGGTTGCTTAAGTCTTGAGATTTTTTCTTTTTTCTTATAAATGCTACGAAGTTTGTTCAGTTCCTCGTCAAAAATTTCTTCCCCTGAGCGATTTTCATCTTCGTCATCCTCGTCATCTTTGGACTGTTCATCTATAGAGACAGCAGACTCTTTAGTATGGTTTCGAATCAGTTTTCTAATTGCACCTTCGTAGAAATCCTTAACACCTTCCTGTAAACGAAGTTTCAGTTTCCACTTGTCTGGAGCTCCATTTTTTTTAAAAAGTCCTTCAAAACAAGGTTAGTTGCTGATTTTAAGAACGAGGTCAACTCTTCAGACATTATTGGGTTTTTTTTTTCACACAAATAAACCGATAAATAACTTTTAACAAAACACTTGTTGCATACGTAGGTACAGTTATCCGACTTCTGAAAATTTCTAGAGAAAATTGCGCAACGAGGAGGAAAAAAAATAACAACCAACTCGGAATGGGACTCATTATTGACCACGCTTAAAATCTTATTCCAATGTAACATAACATATGTGCTTCACATACAAAGTACATGAACCGTTTTAACTATTGTTCTTTGACTGGAAGTTATTCGGTTAGATGACCTGATCAGTCTGGCAATGGTTATGTATGTACGAGTACTTACATACTTGTATTTGTTCTTATATACTCACGTACGCAAATTCTCTGTACAGTCAGTAAAAATTTAAATCTTTAATGCTTAAGAATAATTTGACTACAATATTTCGTTCAGAAAAAAAAATATAGAAATAAAAATGTTCCGCTGCATTTTAAATGAGCACAGTTAAAGTGTTGATACCCTTAAAGAAAAGTGTTAGTTTATATCTTAGTTTTGCGGAAATTTCCTAATTCTTTGTTAAGTAGCTTTTAAGCCTTTGAACTTCCTTAAGCCGGTTTGGCATGAAATGCGTTAACTTCAACACCAGATATTCACTTGTTATTTCTTACCATTCCACTTAAAACAAGGCTTTTAACTGAGGATTTGATGTAATGACATGCTTTCGTAAGCTTTTCTCTAAATGATTCCAAAGACCTTCTGTTGGGTTAAGATCGGGGCTTTGTGGTGGTGTTACTAGCAAGCGAGGGACTTTATGTATCACCCTCACAATTTGTGCGACACGCTTGGGATCATGGTTCTTTTGGAAGGACCATATCCATCTTTCGCGATAACCATGTTTTGTGTATTTTGAAGCAAATTTTGCTGCTAAATTTTTGAGTATACTTCTTTTGTCATGATCTCAATGACTATGACTAAATCACCGATTCTAAAAGTGGACATTTAGTCCCACAGCATAAAACCACCATCTCCGTTCTTTACTTTTTTCTTTGTGTTTTTGGATTCAAAACTTCATTTGGTTGTCTTCATGTTTTTGAAGGCCTATTAGATTCACAAATATTAAATTTTGACTCTTCTGAAAAAACCCTAAAAGTGAAATTCTTTGTTTTTGTATTCATCACCAAAGTCTTCTCTTTTTTTTATTTGCTTCGCTGACGAAATGTTTGCTTCTAGCGGTATACGATTTATACTCGGTGTGTTGTGTGGCCGATTTGATTTCGTTGACATTCATGACAATCCCGCCAAAGTTTAGCATTACAACGTATTTATTTGTGGAAGGTTTTTGGATGCAAAAACTGAGCAACGGATTTGGAAAGCATGTCTTTTGCAATATCCATATGCTACTTTTCTCATTAAGTCTCTCGACACCAGTTTCGCAGGGGCACGTTTTTTATGTAGATAGACTGCCAGAACGGTCGACGACTTCTAAAACGGGCATGCCAATCATACAGCATTATTTACTTCAGAATCGGCCAAACGAGAGCGTCACACAAATAGGTATTTTAAAATTGAAATTTTTTGAAATTCAGAAATTCATATATGTTAATTACCGTTCGCCGTGTTATTCAGATTTTTTTCCCTATTGTAATCTAAAAGTGTCCAGTCACACCCACCTTTTTTTTAAAAAATAATTGGTCAATTCTCTGTTGTACCAAATGGACGAGTATAAAGAACAAATTTTGTTTATTTTGTTTGTTGCTATTACCCATTGAATTCAATTTTGCAAAGGGTTTATGTAAAGTTATATTTTCATAAATAAAAACAGACAAAATAAACATTACTCCTTTTCTATTACTTCTTATGAAATGTTAATGTAATAATTGAATTATTTACATATATATAAAATGTATTTTCCATCTAAACTAAGAGTCCCATTTTTTCATGAATTGTAATTTAAATTTTTTCGGAACATACTCTGCTGATAAAAGCATTCATGGTGAAGCGAAAAAAACGTGGTGAAAGGAACAAATGTCAATATTTTATTGAAACCGTCCAACGTTTTACGCAACATGGAGATGCTGTGCATGCATGCACTGTGATAACCCCAAGAAAGCTGTTTGCTAAAGGTGAGTTTGTTCTTAATATTTATATTTTTCACTAATATGTGTGCACTCATCGACCTATCGGTTCTTCCTTTCTAATATAAATTGGAAGGGAGAGGAACCAGACGCATAACTTAACTGAAGCGAAGATGAAAATGACAAATCAGAGGATGACGATTACGAAGTTGATAACGAATGGTTTGTAATACTTGGGCACTTGAGCGAAAAAGAGCTCCAAATCGAAGATGAACTTAGTCCCGATATGTCTCGTAATTAATAAATATAAAAAAATTAATTAATAATTGTTTTCAACAGATCTGTTTCTTTGCAAGTAATAAATGTTTGTTTGTACTTTCTTAGAGGCAAAACAATATTATTTCGAAAAAAAATATAGAAATAAAAATGTTCAGCTTCATGTTAAATGAGCACACTAAAGTGTTGTGTATCGCCATGATACAGGCAAGCTTTATATCAGTGAACAAAAAAAATCGAGCGATTGAATCCTAGATAACATATGTACTCGTATAATACAGAAACAAAAACCAATTTGTTTGGTTTAATATGCGTATTGACTTTTTTTGGCAGGTACAATATAATATATGTATAGCACAAGTGACTTTGGTGTAGGCAACCGGAAGAGTGATTATCACTCCCATAGCTGATTACCACGAAAGCAAATTTGTCTCGACCTTGGTGCTGCATCTCGTTCGTTGACTTTCAAGTTCCGCATCTAGTTCTGGTTGAGGGATTGCTATGCATAAGCGCCGTCATCATTATGCAATAGTTCACTAGGCTCCTGCAGTTGCCCCGTTGAGTAGTTGTGATGTAAAACTTACAAACAACACATCAACAGATTGACTTCGACTTGTGTGCATAGACTGCTGAGAGTGTGGGGTGACAAAAAACATTGAATTTTTGTGTGTGTAGTTGTTGTTTTCGCTTTATTTTCTGCTCCACTTTCTCCGCTAAAAATTGAATATTTTTGTCGATTTCAATTATGCGCGTTTGCCGACGGCAAAATCCATCGTTTCATGGATATAATGCCTCAATACGACCTAATTTCCATAGCGTCGGAGGCGTTTGGTCATCAGGACAGTAAATCTCTTGAAGGCCGCAAGAAACGCGGTTGTGCTATAATCGCTTACAAGCTCTATGTGAGCTGCCTTTGTGCAAAAGCATATAAACAATGCTATGTACGCTTTGGTAATTTTATTGCACCGACCTTTCTACGCTGTTAGCTGTACTGGGCCGGCGTAATCAACTCCGGCTGTTCGAAATGGGCGTGCCTGGTTAACTCTGAGCGCAGGTTAGTTTCTCATCTTGCGCTGCATTTGTGGTGTTTTATGCCTGTAACATTTGAGGCAGTGGTGTATACAGCTCTTAACATTCGCCTTCAAATTGAGAATCCTATACTGGCTATAATTAGATGCTGACCGCCATAAGTGTTTTCATATGACTGTCATGAATTATGAGTTTTGTAAGTAGGTTTCGATGGGGCAGAATAACGGGGTGACGCTGTGAATACAGCAGATTCACATTACCTAATCGACCTCTAACTCGCATTATACCGTTTTTATCGATGAAAGGCGAAATCCTTGCCAATTTACTGCCTTTGGAGACAAGTTCCTTGTTAGATATCCTTGTGATACGAGTATCTTCGGCGAATAATTCCTTTTAAACGATGGCTATCAGTCTCATTCGAGCTGATGAAATTTCTTCCGCACTTACCTATCCAGTACAGGGCGAAGATGTGTTCGATTTGCAATTGTTGATGAACCGAATGCAGTAAACAGTTACTCTTAGCAGTCGCTGTAATCTAGAATATCTATTTAAGAGTTCATTTGTTTCATATATTGCCAAATGAATGCCAATGTGAAAAATATTTTTCAATTGAAAACTTGCCTCGATGAAGTCATTCTTTGAGTTGCGAGTTATTGCAATCTTCTTTTCCAACTCTATTGTCGGTATGATAATTGATGGATGGTTACTCTCCTTAAACGTTTCTAAAAATGCTACCCCATTCCACCATAGCTTATGAGTGAGATTCTCCTGTAAGCGACGCATGCTGGATTGCCTTTGGACGCGATATACTTCTAGCGGTTGTGGTCTATAAGCTCTTGGATCTCGGCTACAAACGTTGTACGCGTATACGGGGTTGATTTTATCCATGCAGGTGCTATTTGCAAATCGTACCAAGATAGATTTTGGTCTTTTCCAAGTCCATTGTTTCTAAAATATGTGTTAACAATTGTGCCAGTACTAGGGCTCCACACAACTCCAACCGTGCCAATGATATCTTTTTCAACGGTGCAACTCTAGTTTTTGAAAGAACCGGTTAACATTGACAGAGTCTTTGTTAAAGGTGCGAACAACACTGTTGGCTTTCTCCGAGGCATCACAGAACCCGTGGATTTCCAGACACGAGTCATGCTCGTCGTCATGACTCGGGGAATGTCGAGTGCGTTGATGACATTGAGTTCAACCTTTAGATTGTGCCATGCGGAAATTATTGACTCTGGAAGTTCGCTGTCACAGATTTCATGTTGTTTCCAAATTTCTTGCATAAGGATTTTGCTAGTAATCAAACAAGGGGAAATTGCTCCCATTGGATCAGCGATGTCAGATAGGATTGATCTCTTCGTAGTCCTCTTCTAATCTGGAAGATTTACCTTAAAAGTAAGGCTGTCTTTTCCAGGATGCCATTGTATTCCGAGGGTTATGATTGATTTTCCTTCGTCGAATGTAAGGGGTAGTTGTATTACTCTCTCATCTTCTGGTATAGCTGCTAGGAATATCTCGCTATTACTTGTCCACTTCTTTAATTGAAAACCGCCACGGCCCAGCATTGTAGTAACTTGGTGTTGCATTTTCAAAGTTTCCTGTATTGAGGCTGCACCGTGAATCAAGTCATCTACGTAAAAGTTTTTAAGTGCAATTTTTGACGCGATGGGAAAGTCTTCTCTTTCATCTAACGCTAGTTGTTGAAGGGTGCGAATTGCTAGATATGGCGCCGAGGTTGTTGCTGCCACCATGCACACTTACTGATAGCAACGACACCAAGTAGTGAAATTCTCACCTTTTGATCACAGGTCATATGAAAATAATAACCACCGCCATTTTGGTGGAGCCATTTGAGTATTGCGTAAGATACTTTGGCTAGTGCATCTCGGGAATAAACTTATTTTTTTAAAGCATCGCGCTATTAACATTAGTTTTGTTGTTCTTTTTTTTCCTTTTCTTTGGTTTAAAAGTTACAGAAGTAAAATTTCTTTAAAAAATAATATTTTTCATTTAACTTAAATTATTTTTCTATTTGATAGGACAATGCCACCAAAGAAATCACTCGCCAACAATAATAGTTGTCATATCTGCAAGCATATACAGGTGAGATGGTCCGGTGCGATAATTGCGATCTTTGCTTCTGTGGCCAACCATGAAGTGCAACGATTGCTCACCACCAAATCCCAGCCAACAGCAAGATATAACGTCGCCAACTGCACCAGCAGCATTAAATAATTCTCTCTAGCATCTTTGACGTTCGTCTGCAAAAAGGAAGACACAACTACTCTTACAACGACTGGAGGAGAAAAGCTGGTGCGAGAACAAAGCAAACAATTATACCTACAACCGAAGTACCAAATTATTTCTCTAGACTCAGATGAAGAGGAGGCGGAAGCCTCCTGCAGACAACAACAACGACTGAAGAATATTGATTCCAAGAAAGCCCAACAACATCTTCTGCCCGGCTGTAGCAATTCAGTACAACAAAAGCAGGTAATACTCACCCGAAATGCAGCACAAATGGGGAAAACCTTATTCGCCTACAAAAATGTCTCTGTGGAAAAGCAATGGTGACAGTAACACATCGACTTGTACTACCAGCTATGGTGCCCGACGTCATTAAAGCACTGCGAATGCTTTTCGGGCGACCAGATCAAATCATACACGCATTGATAGAAAGGGCAAGGCACATAACACCTCCAAGGGCCGAAAGACTGGAATCGTTAATTGACTACGCACTAGCTATCAAAAATGTATATGCAACGATAACGGTAACAAACACCACAGCACATTTCAACAACCCAACGCTTTTGGAGCAATCCGTAGATAATCTCCTGTTAAATTGGGCAATCTTCTCTAAAAATGCACAACCTGCTTCTCTGTTGAAATTTAGTGATTGCCTGTATGACATCGCTGAGGCTGCATAGACCGTGACAACGCCGTCTGCGACACCTGTGTCAGGTGGAAAACGTTCATCAAAGTAAAGCGCTCCTCTATATGCACATGCATAAGTTAAAGAATCCAACGGTAGAACAGTCGACACGTTTGCCTTCTTGGACGGAGGATCTTCGGTAACACTTGTGGACGAAGAACTCGCTGGCCTATTAGGGCTATCTGGAAGAGTTGAAGGACTATGTCTAAGGTGGACCTCCGACACAACTCGCATGGAGAGCAATTCCAAAGTAGTGTCTCTAGGAATCGCTGGCAGGACTAGCGGCGCCCGAAATACCAGCTAAACAACAGGCGTACAGTTCAAGGGCTTAACCTACCAACACAGACGAGTTCCGGACAGACGTTAGCCAAACATTATCCGCATCTGGTTGAGCTTCCTATACCATCATATCAACGAGCACGTCCGAGGATTTTAATAGGCATTGATATTTGGAAGTTAGGCATTCCGCTCAAAGTCTCTGAGTGAAGTTGGTCGCAGCCAATTGCCACCAAGACAAGACCTGGTTGGTCAGTGCATTGTCCTGATGAATGCGATTAAAACGGAATTGATAGTGACTCGCTTCACCTTCACACGTGTGATTGCAATGAAGACAAGGAACTGCACCGTCTCGTGAGTGATTTTTTCTCAATGGAGAACGTCCGTGTTCGCATTCCCACGGAGCAGATTACTTCGGCAGAATACGAGCAACTAAAACTCTTGAAGATACTTGTGTCCGCATGAACGACCATTTCGAGTCAGTAAGTTTTTCAGTTTAAATGCAGTTTTATTTAACTAATTAATTTACTCTTACATGCTAGACAAAAAAATGCTTAAAAATTGCTTAATGACATGCTTTCGTAAGCTTTTCTCTAAATGATTCCAAAGACCTTCTGTTGGGTTAAGATCGGGGCTTTGTGGTGGTGTTACTAGCAAGCGAGGGACTTTATGTATCACCCTCACAATTTGTGCGACACGCTTGGGATCATGGTTCTTTTGGAAGGACCATATCCATCTTTCGCGATAACCATGTTTTGTGTATTTTGAAGCAAATTTTGCTGCTAAATTTTTGAGTATACTTCTTTTGTCATGATCTCAATGACTATGACTAAATCACCGATTCTAAAAGTGGACATTTAGTCCCACAGCATAAAACCACCATCTCCGTTCTTTACTTTTTTCTTTGTGTTTTTGGATTCAAAACTTCATTTGGTTGTCTTCATGTTTTTGAAGGCCTATTAGATTCACAAATATTAAATTTTGACTCTTCTGAAAAAACCCTAAAAGTGAAATTCTTTGTTTTTGTATTCATCACCAAAGTCTTCTCTTTTTTTTATTTGCTTCGCTGACGAAATGTTTGCTTCTAGCGGTATACGATTTATACTCGGTGTGTTGTGTGGCCGATTTGATTTCGTTGACATTCATGACAATCCCGCCAAAGTTTAGCATTACAACGTATTTATTTGTGGAAGGTTTTTGGATGCAAAAACTGAGCAACGGACTTGGAAAGCATGTCTTTTGCAATATCCATATGCTACTTTTCTCATTAAGTCTCTCGACACCAGTTTCGCAGGGGCACGTTTTTTATGTAGATAGACTGCCAGAACGGTCGACGACTTCTAAAACGGGCATGCCAATCATACAGCATTATTTACTTCAGAATCGGCCAAACGAGAGCGTCACACAAATAGGTATTTTAAAATTGAAATTTTTTGAAATTCAGAAATTCATATATGTTAATTACCGTTCGCCGTGTTATTCAGATTTTTTTCCCTATTGTAATCTAAAAGTGTCCAGTCACACCCACCTTTTTTTTAAAAAATAATTGGTCAATTCTCTGTTGTACCAAATGGACGAGTATAAAGAACAAATTTTGTTTATTTTGTTTGTTGCTATTACCCATTGAATTCAATTTTGCAAAGGGTTTATGTAAAGTTATATTTTCATAAATAAAAACAGACAAAATAAACATTACTCCTTTTCTATTACTTCTTATGAAATGTTAATGTAATAATTGAATTATTTACATATATATAAAATGTATTTTCCATCTAAACTAAGAGTCCCATTTTTTCATGAATTGTAATTTAAATTTTTTCGGAACATACTCTGCTGATGAAAGCATTCATGGTGAAGCGAAAAAAACGTGGTGAAAGGAACAAATGTCAATATTTTATTGAAACCGTCCAACGTTTTACGCAACATGGAGATGCTGTGCATGCATGCACTGTGATAACCCCAAGAAAGCTGTTTGCTAAAGGTGAGTTTGTTCTTAATATTTATATTTTTCACTAATATGTGTGCACTCATCGACCTATCGGTTCTTCCTTTCTAATATAAATTGGAAGGGAGAGGAACCAGACGCATAACTTAACTGAAGCGAAGATGAAAATGACAAATCAGAGGATGACGATTACGAAGTTGATAACGAATGGTTTGTAATACTTGGGCACTTGAGCGAAAAAGAGCTCCAAATCGAAGATGAACTTAGTCCCGATATGTCTCGTAATTAATAAATATAAAAAAATTAATTAATAATTGTTTTCAACAGATCTGTTTCTTTGCAAGTAATAAATGTTTGTTTGTACTTTCTTAGAGGCAAAACAATATTATTTCGAAAAAAAATATAGAAATAAAAATGTTCAGCTTCATGTTAAATGAGCACACTAAAGTGTTGTGTATCGCCATGATACAGGCAAGCTTTATATCAGTGAACAAAAAAAATCGAGCGATTGAATCCTAGATAACATATGTACTCGTATAATACAGAAACAAAAACCAATTTGTTTGGTTTAATATGCGTATTGACTTTTTTTGGCAGGTACAATATAATATATGTATAGCACAAGTGACTTTGGTGTAGGCAACCGGAAGAGTGATTATCACTCCCATAGCTGATTACCACGAAAGCAAATTTGTCTCGACCTTGGTGCTGCATCTCGTTCGTTGACTTTCAAGTTCCGCATCTAGTTCTGGTTGAGGGATTGCTATGCATAAGCGCCGTCATCATTATGCAATAGTTCACTAGGCTCCTGCAGTTGCCCCGTTGAGTAGTTGTGATGTAAAACTTACAAACAACACATCAACAGATTGACTTCGACTTGTGTGCATAGACTGCTGAGAGTGTGGGGTGACAAAAAACATTGAATTTTTGTGTGTGTAGTTGTTGTTTTCGCTTTATTTTCTGCTCCACTTTCTCCGCTAAAAATTGAATATTTTTGTCGATTTCAATTATGCGCGTTTGCCGACGGCAAAATCCATCGTTTCATGGATATAATGCCTCAATACGACCTAATTTCCATAGCGTCGGAGGCGTTTGGTCATCAGGACAGTAAATCTCTTGAAGGCCGCAAGAAACGCGGTTGTGCTATAATCGCTTACAAGCTCTATGTGAGCTGCCTTTGTGCAAAAGCATATAAACAATGCTATGTACGCTTTGGTAATTTTATTGCACCGACCTTTCTACGCTGTTAGCTGTACTGGGCCGGCGTAATCAACTCCGGCTGTTCGAAATGGGCGTGCCTGGTTAACTCTGAGCGCAGGTTAGTTTCTCATCTTGCGCTGCATTTGTGGTGTTTTATGCCTGTAACATTTGAGGCAGTGGTGTATACAGCTCTTAACATTCGCCTTCAAATTGAGAATCCTATACTGGCTATAATTAGATGCTGACCGCCATAAGTGTTTTCATATGACTGTCATGAATTATGAGTTTTGTAAGTAGGTTTCGATGGGGCAGAATAACGGGGTGACGCTGTGAATACAGCAGATTCACATTACCTAATCGACCTCTAACTCGCATTATACCGTTTTTATCGATGAAAGGCGAAATCCTTGCCAATTTACTGCCTTTGGAGACAAGTTCCTTGTTAGATATCCTTGTGATACGAGTATCTTCGGCGAATAATTCCTTTTAAACGATGGCTATCAGTCTCATTCGAGCTGATGAAATTTCTTCCGCACTTACCTATCCAGTACAGGGCGAAGATGTGTTCGATTTGCAATTGTTGATGAACCGAATGCAGTAAACAGTTACTCTTAGCAGTCGCTGTAATCTAGAATATCTATTTAAGAGTTCATTTGTTTCATATATTGCCAAATGAATGCCAATGTGAAAAATATTTTTCAATTGAAAACTTGCCTCGATGAAGTCATTCTTTGAGTTGCGAGTTATTGCAATCTTCTTTTCCAACTCTACTGTCGGTATGATAATTGATGGATGGTTACTCTCCTTAAACGTTTCTAAAAATGCTACCCCATTCCACCATAGCTTATGAGTGAGATTCTCCTGTAAGCGACGCATGCTGGATTGCCTTTGGACGCGATATACTTCTAGCGGTTGTGGTCTATAAGCTCTTGGATCTCGGCTACAAACGTTGTACGCGTATACGGGGTTGATTTTATCCATGCAGGTGCTATTTGCAAATCGTACCAAGATAGATTTTGGTCTTTTCCAAGTCCATTGTTTCTAAAATATGTGTTAACAATTGTGCCAGTACTAGGGCTCCACACAACTCCAACCGTGCCAATGATATCTTTTTCAACGGTGCAACTCTAGTTTTTGAAAGAACCGGTTAACATTGACAGAGTCTTTGTTAAAGGTGCGAACAACACTGTTGGCTTTCTCCGAGGCATCACAGAACCCGTGGATTTCCAGACACGAGTCATGCTCGTCGTCATGACTCGGGGAATGTCGAGTGCGTTGATGACATTGAGTTCAACCTTTAGATTGTGCCATGCGGAAATTATTGACTCTGGAAGTTCGCTGTCACAGATTTCATGTTGTTTCCAAATTTCTTGCATAAGGATTTTGCTAGTAATCAAACAAGGGGAAATTGCTCCCATTGGATCAGCGATGTCAGATAGGATTGATCTCTTCGTAGTCCTCTTCTAATCTGGAAGATTTACCTTAAAAGTAAGGCTGTCTTTTCCAGGATGCCATTGTATTCCGAGGGTTATGATTGATTTTCCTTCGTCGAATGTAAGGGGTAGTTGTATTACTCTCTCATCTTCTGGTATAGCTGCTAGGAATATCTCGCTATTACTTGTCCACTTCTTTAATTGAAAACCGCCACGGCCCAGCATTGTAGTAACTTGGTGTTGCATTTTCAAAGTTTCCTGTATTGAGGCTGCACCGTGAATCAAGTCATCTACGTAAAAGTTTTTAAGTGCAATTTTTGACGCGATGGGAAAGTCTTCTCTTTCATCTAACGCTAGTTGTTGAAGGGTGCGAATTGCTAGATATGGCGCCGAGGTTGTTGCTGCCACCATGCACACTTACTGATAGCAACGACACCAAGTAGTGAAATTCTCACCTTTTGATCACAGGTCATATGAAAATAATAACCACCGCCATTTTGGTGGAGCCATTTGAGTATTGCGTAAGATACTTTGGCTAGTGCATCTCGGGAATAAACTTATTTTTTTAAAGCATCGCGCTATTAACATTAGTTTTGTTGTTCTTTTTTTTCCTTTTCTTTGGTTTAAAAGTTACAGAAGTAAAATTTCTTTAAAAAATAATATTTTTCATTTAACTTAAATTATTTTTCTATTTGATAGGACAATGCCACCAAAGAAATCACTCGCCAACAATAATAGTTGTCATATCTGCAAGCATATACAGGTGAGATGGTCCGGTGCGATAATTGCGATCTTTGCTTCTGTGGCCAACCATGAAGTGCAACGATTGCTCACCACCAAATCCCAGCCAACAGCAAGATATAACGTCGCCAACTGCACCAGCAGCATTAAATAATTCTCTCTAGCATCTTTGACGTTCGTCTGCAAAAAGGAAGACACAACTACTCTTACAACGACTGGAGGAGAAAAGCTGGTGCGAGAACAAAGCAAACAATTATACCTACAACCGAAGTACCAAATTATTTCTCTAGACTCAGATGAAGAGGAGGCGGAAGCCTCCTGCAGACAACAACAACGACTGAAGAATATTGATTCCAAGAAAGCCCAACAACATCTTCTGCCCGGCTGTAGCAATTCAGTACAACAAAAGCAGGTAATACTCACCCGAAATGCAGCACAAATGGGGAAAACCTTATTCGCCTACAAAAATGTCTCTGTGGAAAAGCAATGGTGACAGTAACACATCGACTTGTACTACCAGCTATGGTGCCCGACGTCATTAAAGCACTGCGAATGCTTTTCGGGCGACCAGATCAAATCATACACGCATTGATAGAAAGGGCAAGGCACATAACACCTCCAAGGGCCGAAAGACTGGAATCGTTAATTGACTACGCACTAGCTATCAAAAATGTATATGCAACGATAACGGTAACAAACACCACAGCACATTTCAACAACCCAACGCTTTTGGAGCAATCCGTAGATAATCTCCTGTTAAATTGGGCAATCTTCTCTAAAAATGCACAACCTGCTTCTCTGTTGAAATTTAGTGATTGCCTGTATGACATCGCTGAGGCTGCATAGACCGTGACAACGCCGTCTGCGACACCTGTGTCAGGTGGAAAACGTTCATCAAAGTAAAGCGCTCCTCTATATGCACATGCATAAGTTAAAGAATCCAACGGTAGAACAGTCGACACGTTTGCCTTCTTGGACGGAGGATCTTCGGTAACACTTGTGGACGAAGAACTCGCTGGCCTATTAGGGCTATCTGGAAGAGTTGAAGGACTATGTCTAAGGTGGACCTCCGACACAACTCGCATGGAGAGCAATTCCAAAGTAGTGTCTCTAGGAATCGCTGGCAGGACTAGCGGCGCCCGAAATACCAGCTAAACAACAGGCGTACAGTTCAAGGGCTTAACCTACCAACACAGACGAGTTCCGGACAGACGTTAGCCAAACATTATCCGCATCTGGTTGAGCTTCCTATACCATCATATCAACGAGCACGTCCGAGGATTTTAATAGGCATTGATATTTGGAAGTTAGGCATTCCGCTCAAAGTCTCTGAGTGAAGTTGGTCGCAGCCAATTGCCACCAAGACAAGACCTGGTTGGTCAGTGCATTGTCCTGATGAATGCGATTAAAACGGAATTGATAGTGACTCGCTTCACCTTCACACGTGTGATTGCAATGAAGACAAGGAACTGCACCGTCTCGTGAGTGATTTTTTCTCAATGGAGAACGTCCGTGTTCGCATTCCCACGGAGCAGATTACTTCGGCAGAATACGAGCAACTAAAACTCTTGAAGATACTTGTGTCCGCATGAACGACCATTTCGAGTCAGTAAGTTTTTCAGTTTAAATGCAGTTTTATTTAACTAATTAATTTACTCTTACATGCTAGACAAAAAAATGCTTAAAAATTGCTTAATGACATGCTTTCGTAAGCTTTTCTCTAAATGATTCCAAAGACCTTCTGTTGGGTTAAGATCGGGGCTTTGTGGTGGTGTTACTAGCAAGCGAGGGACTTTATGTATCACCCTCACAATTTGTGCGACACGCTTGGGATCATGGTTCTTTTGGAAGGACCATATCCATCTTTCGCGATAACCATGTTTTGTGTATTTTGAAGCAAATTTTGCTGCTAAATTTTTGAGTATACTTCTTTTGTCATGATCTCAATGACTATGACTAAATCACCGATTCTAAAAGTGGACATTTAGTCCCACAGCATAAAACCACCATCTCCGTTCTTTACTTTTTTCTTTGTGTTTTTGGATTCAAAACTTCATTTGGTTGTCTTCATGTTTTTGAAGGCCTATTAGATTCACAAATATTAAATTTTGACTCTTCTGAAAAAACCCTAAAAGTGAAATTCTTTGTTTTTGTATTCATCACCAAAGTCTTCTCTTTTTTTTATTTGCTTCGCTGACGAAATGTTTGCTTCTAGCGGTATACGATTTATACTCGGTGTGTTGTGTGGCCGATTTGATTTCGTTGACATTCATGACAATCCCGCCAAAGTTTAGCATTACAACGTATTTATTTGTGGAAGGTTTTTGGATGCAAAAACTGAGCAACGGATTTGGAAAGCATGTCTTTTGCAATATCCATATGCTACTTTTCTCATTAAGTCTCTCGACACCAGTTTCGCAGGGGCACGTTTTTTATGTAGATAGACTGCCAGAACGGTCGACGACTTCTAAAACGGGCATGCCAATCATACAGCATTATTTACTTCAGAATCGGCCAAACGAGAGCGTCACACAAATAGGTATTTTAAAATTGAAATTTTTTGAAATTCAGAAATTCATATATGTTAATTACCGTTCGCCGTGTTATTCAGATTTTTTTCCCTATTGTAATCTAAAAGTGTCCAGTCACACCCACCTTTTTTTTAAAAAATAATTGGTCAATTCTCTGTTGTACCAAATGGACGAGTATAAAGAACAAATTTTGTTTATTTTGTTTGTTGCTATTACCCATTGAATTCAATTTTGCAAAGGGTTTATGTAAAGTTATATTTTCATAAATAAAAACAGACAAAATAAACATTACTCCTTTTCTATTACTTCTTATGAAATGTTAATGTAATAATTGAATTATTTACATATATATAAAATGTATTTTCCATCTAAACTAAGAGTCCCATTTTTTCATGAATTGTAATTTAAATTTTTTCGGAACATACTCTGCTGATGAAAGCATTCATGGTGAAGCGAAAAAAACGTGGTGAAAGGAACAAATGTCAATATTTTATTGAAACCGTCCAACGTTTTACGCAACATGGAGATGCTGTGCATGCATGCACTGTGATAACCCCAAGAAAGCTGTTTGCTAAAGGTGAGTTTGTTCTTAATATTTATATTTTTCACTAATATGTGTGCACTCATCGACCTATCGGTTCTTCCTTTCTAATATAAATTGGAAGGGAGAGGAACCAGACGCATAACTTAACTGAAGCGAAGATGAAAATGACAAATCAGAGGATGACGATTACGAAGTTGATAACGAATGGTTTGTAATACTTGGGCACTTGAGCGAAAAAGAGCTCCAAATCGAAGATGAACTTAGTCCCGATATGTCTCGTAATTAATAAATATAAAAAAATTAATTAATAATTGTTTTCAACAGATCTGTTTCTTTGCAAGTAATAAATGTTTGTTTGTACTTTCTTAGAGGCAAAACAATATTATTTCGAAAAAAAATATAGAAATAAAAATGTTCAGCTTCATGTTAAATGAGCACACTAAAGTGTTGTGTATCGCCATGATACAGGCAAGCTTTATATCAGTGAACAAAAAAAATCGAGCGATTGAATCCTAGATAACATATGTACTCGTATAATACAGAAACAAAAACCAATTTGTTTGGTTTAATATGCGTATTGACTTTTTTTGGCAGGTACAATATAATATATGTATAGCACAAGTGACTTTGGTGTAGGCAACCGGAAGAGTGATTATCACTCCCATAGCTGATTACCACGAAAGCAAATTTGTCTCGACCTTGGTGCTGCATCTCGTTCGTTGACTTTCAAGTTCCGCATCTAGTTCTGGTTGAGGGATTGCTATGCATAAGCGCCGTCATCATTATGCAATAGTTCACTAGGCTCCTGCAGTTGCCCCGTTGAGTAGTTGTGATGTAAAACTTACAAACAACACATCAACAGATTGACTTCGACTTGTGTGCATAGACTGCTGAGAGTGTGGGGTGACAAAAAACATTGAATTTTTGTGTGTGTAGTTGTTGTTTTCGCTTTATTTTCTGCTCCACTTTCTCCGCTAAAAATTGAATATTTTTGTCGATTTCAATTATGCGCGTTTGCCGACGGCAAAATCCATCGTTTCATGGATATAATGCCTCAATACGACCTAATTTCCATAGCGTCGGAGGCGTTTGGTCATCAGGACAGTAAATCTCTTGAAGGCCGCAAGAAACGCGGTTGTGCTATAATCGCTTACAAGCTCTATGTGAGCTGCCTTTGTGCAAAAGCATATAAACAATGCTATGTACGCTTTGGTAATTTTATTGCACCGACCTTTCTACGCTGTTAGCTGTACTGGGCCGGCGTAATCAACTCCGGCTGTTCGAAATGGGCGTGCCTGGTTAACTCTGAGCGCAGGTTAGTTTCTCATCTTGCGCTGCATTTGTGGTGTTTTATGCCTGTAACATTTGAGGCAGTGGTGTATACAGCTCTTAACATTCGCCTTCAAATTGAGAATCCTATACTGGCTATAATTAGATGCTGACCGCCATAAGTGTTTTCATATGACTGTCATGAATTATGAGTTTTGTAAGTAGGTTTCGATGGGGCAGAATAACGGGGTGACGCTGTGAATACAGCAGATTCACATTACCTAATCGACCTCTAACTCGCATTATACCGTTTTTATCGATGAAAGGCGAAATCCTTGCCAATTTACTGCCTTTGGAGACAAGTTCCTTGTTAGATATCCTTGTGATACGAGTATCTTCGGCGAATAATTCCTTTTAAACGATGGCTATCAGTCTCATTCGAGCTGAAGAAATTTCTTCCGCACTTACCTATCCAGTACAGGGCGAAGATGTGTTCGATTTGCAATTGTTGATGAACCGAATGCAGTAAACAGTTACTCTTAGCAGTCGCTGTAATCTAGAATATCTATTTAAGAGTTCATTTGTTTCATATATTGCCAAATGAATGCCAATGTGAAAAATATTTTTCAATTGAAAACTTGCCTCGATGAAGTCATTCTTTGAGTTGCGAGTTATTGCAATCTTCTTTTCCAACTCTATTGTCGGTATGATAATTGATGGATGGTTACTCTCCTTAAACGTTTCTAAAAATGCTACCCCATTCCACCATAGCTTATGAGTGAGATTCTCCTGTAAGCGACGCATGCTGGATTGCCTTTGGACGCGATATACTTCTAGCGGTTGTGGTCTATAAGCTCTTGGATTTCGGCTACAAACGTTGTACGCGTATACGCGGTTGATTTTATCCATGCAGGTGCTATTTGCAAATCGTACCAAGATAGATTTTGGTCTTTTCCAAGTCCATTGTTTCTAAAATATGTGTTAACAATTGTGCCAGTACTAGGGCTCCACACAACTCCAACCGTGCCAATGATATCTTTTTCAACGGTGCAACTCTAGTTTTTGAAAGAACCGGTTAACATTGACAGAGTCTTTGTTAAAGGTGCGAACAACACTGTTGGCTTTCTCCGAGGCATCACAGAACCCGTGGATTTCCAGACACGAGTCATGCTCGTCGTCATGACTCGGGGAATGTCGAGTGCGTTGATGACATTGAGTTCAACCTTTAGATTGTGCCATGCGGAAATTATTGACTCTGGAAGTTCGCTGTCACAGATTTCATGTTGTTTCCAAATTTCTTGCATAAGGATTTTGCTAGTAATCAAACAAGGGGAAATTGCTCCCATTGGATCAGCGATGTCAGATAGGATTGATCTCTTCGTAGTCCTCTTCTAATCTGGAAGATTTACCTTAAAAGTAAGGCTGTCTTTTCCAGGATGCCATTGTATTCCGAGGGTTATGATTGATTTTCCTTCGTCGAATGTAAGGGGTAGTTGTATTACTCTCTCATCTTCTGGTATAGCTGCTAGGAATATCTCGCTATTACTTGTCCACTTCTTTAATTGAAAACCGCCACGGCCCAGCATTGTAGTAACTTGGTGTTGCATTTTCAAAGTTTCCTGTATTGAGGCTGCACCGTGAATCAAGTCATCTACGTAAAAGTTTTTAAGTGCAATTTTTGACGCGATGGGAAAGTCTTCTCTTTCATCTAACGCTAGTTGTTGAAGGGTGCGAATTGCTAGATATGGCGCCGAGGTTGTTGCTGCCACCATGCACACTTACTGATAGCAACGACACCAAGTAGTGAAATTCTCACCTTTTGATCACAGGTCATATGAAAATAATAACCACCGCCATTTTGGTGGAGCCATTTGAGTATTGCGTAAGATACTTTGGCTAGTGCATCTCGGGAATAAACTTATTTTTTTAAAGCATCGCGCTATTAACATTAGTTTTGTTGTTCTTTTTTTTCCTTTTCTTTGGTTTAAAAGTTACAGAAGTAAAATTTCTTTAAAAAATAATATTTTTCATTTAACTTAAATTATTTTTCTATTTGATAGGACAATGCCACCAAAGAAATCACTCGCCAACAATAATAGTTGTCATATCTGCAAGCATATACAGGTGAGATGGTCCGGTGCGATAATTGCGATCTTTGCTTCTGTGGCCAACCATGAAGTGCAACGATTGCTCACCACCAAATCCCAGCCAACAGCAAGATATAACGTCGCCAACTGCACCAGCAGCATTAAATAATTCTCTCTAGCATCTTTGACGTTCGTCTGCAAAAAGGAAGACACAACTACTCTTACAACGACTGGAGGAGAAAAGCTGGTGCGAGAACAAAGCAAACAATTATACCTACAACCGAAGTACCAAATTATTTCTCTAGACTCAGATGAAGAGGAGGCGGAAGCCTCCTGCAGACAACAACAACGACTGAAGAATATTGATTCCAAGAAAGCCCAACAACATCTTCTGCCCGGCTGTAGCAATTCAGTACAACAAAAGCAGGTAATACTCACCCGAAATGCAGCACAAATGGGGAAAACCTTATTCGCCTACAAAAATGTCTCTGTGGAAAAGCAATGGTGACAGTAACACATCGACTTGTACTACCAGCTATGGTGCCCGACGTCATTAAAGCACTGCGAATGCTTTTCGGGCGACCAGATCAAATCATACACGCATTGATAGAAAGGGCAAGGCACATAACACCTCCAAGGGCCGAAAGACTGGAATCGTTAATTGACTACGCACTAGCTATCAAAAATGTATATGCAACGATAACGGTAACAAACACCACAGCACATTTCAACAACCCAACGCTTTTGGAGCAATCCGTAGATAATCTCCTGTTAAATTGGGCAATCTTCTCTAAAAATGCACAACCTGCTTCTCTGTTGAAATTTAGTGATTGCCTGTATGACATCGCTGAGGCTGCATAGACCGTGACAACGCCGTCTGCGACACCTGTGTCAGGTGGAAAACGTTCATCAAAGTAAAGCGCTCCTCTATATGCACATGCATAAGTTAAAGAATCCAACGGTAGAACAGTCGACACGTTTGCCTTCTTGGACGGAGGATCTTCGGTAACACTTGTGGACGAAGAACTCGCTGGCCTATTAGGGCTATCTGGAAGAGTTGAAGGACTATGTCTAAGGTGGACCTCCGACACAACTCGCATGGAGAGCAATTCCAAAGTAGTGTCTCTAGGAATCGCTGGCAGGACTAGCGGCGCCCGAAATACCAGCTAAACAACAGGCGTACAGTTCAAGGGCTTAACCTACCAACACAGACGAGTTCCGGACAGACGTTAGCCAAACATTATCCGCATCTGGTTGAGCTTCCTATACCATCATATCAACGAGCACGTCCGAGGATTTTAATAGGCATTGATATTTGGAAGTTAGGCATTCCGCTCAAAGTCTCTGAGTGAAGTTGGTCGCAGCCAATTGCCACCAAGACAAGACCTGGTTGGTCAGTGCATTGTCCTGATGAATGCGATTAAAACGGAATTGATAGTGACTCGCTTCACCTTCACACGTGTGATTGCAATGAAGACAAGGAACTGCACCGTCTCGTGAGTGATTTTTTCTCAATGGAGAACGTCCGTGTTCGCATTCCCACGGAGCAGATTACTTCGGCAGAATACGAGCAACTAAAACTCTTGAAGATACTTGTGTCCGCATGAACGACCATTTCGAGTCAGTAAGTTTTTCAGTTTAAATGCAGTTTTATTTAACTAATTAATTTACTCTTACATGCTAGACAAAAAAATGCTTAAAAATTAGCTTAAATAACTTAAAAATAATCTTATTCTAACTTACGGGCACTCTAAGTTAAACTTAACACTTAAACTATGTCTTTCAACGTATCTTACAATCTAATTTTATTTTTATTTTAACATTAACTAATACTAAAACTAAGAAAATAAATTTTAAGTAAAAACTTAGTGAATGAACATTTCTGCAATTTTTTTTAATAAAACTTAAAACTAAAAGCCTACAGAATACCTAAAAATAAATCTTAATCTACTTAACCTATCTACATCTACTACATACCTACATATATATATATATATATATACACAATATATACAGTATACGAAATATATAAATATATCTATATATATTTTTTTTTTAATTTTTTTTTTTATTAATGTTTTTTGTATTTATATATTTTTTTTTCTTAAAACTAACTTAATCCTACCTAAAGCTATGTAAGACGGCCAAGGCTAATGAAATAGTCCGACGACCGACTTTGCTACCTAGTACTGGAGGAATTGGACTACGAAACTTCCCCTCCGACTCCCTACCGCTCTAGTGAACCGGAGACACTCCGCACTGCCGTGTCCGACGTCTCTGTCGTAGTTGACTCGCCTGACCGCAGCTGTTCGAGCGACGTGAAAGATTAGCGCACCGCCAATCTGTCTTGGAACAGACCTTTACTATCTAGATAGAGGAACGCTTCTGGAGTAATAAGGCCGTCAAATCGAACTCTCTCGTGATACATATAACTGGGGTAGTAAGCCCCAGAGATCAGGTTGTTCGATGAGGTCATTGTTCTAGCAACGTGCCTTCGAGTTAACTTAATGACGAAATTGTTCCCTATTATTAGGTTTGCCCTATTGTATAAGACCTCATTAGGGTAGAATTTTATGTACTCAGACTCTGGTGTTCTGTATAAGCGATGATCCCAAGGTATCTGGCTACATTTTGACAAGCAAGTGACTGCCCGTGCTGCCCCACGATCGAGAACTTTCGCCAATTCTTTCTGGTATCCCTAGAGGCTCTAGACAAAGGCGTCCCAAACAGAATGGTTTCCGACTTCTGAAAATTGATTTTCAAATTCCAGTCATCGCAATATCGCTTAATTTTGTCGAAGTCACGCTTTAAAAGTATATTAATGACCTCAATCTTTGGACCTGATCTGTACGCGATTATGTCGTCTGCGTTCGCTATGGCATGGTGAAGTGAACCTATCAGATCACTCTTGTAAATGTTGAAGAGGATCGGCGAATTCACCGCAATTTGTTGCAGACCGTTCTTAATGTTAAATGTTCTAGCAGAATTCACATCGCCATTCTTCATGATGAACTGTCTACTGGAGAGCATACCACAAAGAATATACTATACAGCAGTGGTTTCCTAATGCCCAACCTGTCCAACTTGAAAAAGAGTCCTTCTAACCATACGGTATGGAAGGCCTTCTCCAAGTCAATCAGGCAGGCACCAGTGCACCTTACTGATGTTTGGAAGAAGACTAATCGACCAGAGATTCGCCGGATTGGAAGTATCTTTATCCCTTTTGGAGATGGGATGTACCACCGCAGATTTGCAATGCGCTGGATAATGTGCATTATTCATTGCATTATTAAACAGGGTGGTATAAAAGTTCGAAGCACAATGTTCAGTATTTCATCGGTTCCCACTGGTTTCTTACTTCTAAGTGAATCGAAGAGCTCTTCCTTCGAAATGAACGGGGGTAGTACCCTATCGTTGGTGATGGCATTATTTGCCATATTTTCGTCACTGAACTGGGTGAAACCCGAGCTCTCGAATCGCCAATTCACTATTTCATTTCGAAGGTAGAAATTGTGCACAAGGACTCGATTTTCCAGGTCGTGGTTCGGGCCAATGACGTCATTCGCCTTATATACTTCCTGAAGAGTCGCTCCTATAGCCTCCATCTTCTCCTGCGGATCATCGATCACAAAGAAGTTGTCATCATCTATGCGGAAAGATTGGTGTGTGTGGAGATATTGCTAAAATGTTCCACCAAGTACGAGTTCGAGGGGAGGACCAACATGTGCTAAGATTTTTGTGACGACACTCACGATATGAAGGGCCCCAGCGTCTACCAGATGAAGGTCATGACCTTTGGAGCCAAGTTTGCACATACTACCCATGCTATGCTGTTCATGGGTAGTATGCCAAGGGCTGTTGAAGGTATACTTGAGCACCACTGTGTACATGATTTCAGCGACAGTGTCCATACCGAAGCTGAGGCAATCAAACTAGCCAAAGGCGTGAAGTCCATTTACCAAAACGCTGGATTCCACATCCACAATAGGGTCTCCAATTCACCAAACGTTATAGAGGCCCTAAAGGAAGACAGCGGGGGTCAACTAAAGCATTTAGTGCGAACGATACTCCGACAGCAGAGAAGATCCTGGGACTTTATTGGTGCAATCCATCCGACGCGTTTAGATACGTCCTTAAATTCAACCGATTGAAACGAGATGTGCTTGATAGGTGGACCGTACCTACCAAAGCGAGGTTCTTAAAATCCTCATGTCAGTGTTTGACCCCTTGGGAATCTTGTCACATTTCCTTATTTGCATTAAACTTCTGCTGCAAGAGATCTGGAGGACATGGATTGATTGGGACGATGAGCTGCGTGGAAGCATGTTAGAAAAGTGGCTCCGGTGGACAACTTTGTTACAAACCGTGACTGATATAAAGGTTCCTAGATGCTATTCGCCAATGCTAAGTCAAGCTGATTCGAAGGTTCAGCTACACACCTTTGTAGATGCAAGCGAGAACGCTACTTCCGTAGGTTGCCCCGCAAGCCCAATTTCTGTTCCACGGCTAGAGATCCAGGCTGCTTCCATGTGCAAGTCACACAAGTTTCCTATAGGACAAAGATTCTTTTGGTCTGGTTGGTTGGTTTCCAACGAAACTCAACGTTGCCAACAAGGCCACCAAATGGAATTTGGAGCTTGACTACCATGCTACGAGTGAATGGTTAATCGGTCCTGCTTTTCTGCGGATGTCCGATGCCCGATGAAGAAGTTCGCCCCTACCTTCTTCAGCAGCTGAACAGTCGCTTCAGCAGCGACTATTCTAGCATGTGTTATTCTCTTTATATATATGAAAGTAAAAAAACGTTCGTTTATCAACATCGCTGAAACAACTTCTGAAGCAATATCCAAGCGGAATTCACATATTGAACAAGAATCAATCTCGGAAGAAACCAAGTTATTTGTCGAGAAACAGTCCACTAGCAAAACCCTCACCATTTCTAGACGACAACGATGTCCTAAGGATGAGCGGTCACATTTTGTTAGCGTATAATGTAGGCCAGGACTGTAAAATACCGATCATCCTCCCGAAACTCCAACAAATAACGTTCCTCTTAGTCGACTCGTATCGTCGAAAACTCCCTCATTGTAATCATGAGACTATACTAAACGAGATCAGACAGAAATATTACATAGCTAAGCTTCGAATCAATCTCAAGACCGTTAGGCGAAGCTGCCAACTCTGTAAAATAAAAGCCGACCGACCAGTTGTTCCAGAAATGGCTAGACTGCCTATCGCTCGTATGAGAGCCTTTTGCCAACCATTCTCATTTGTAGGCCTGGATTATTTTGGTCCTATCATGGTAATCGTGGGAAGACGGAGCGAGAAGAGATGGGGTGCTATTTTTACCTGTCTCATCATTAGAGCAGTGCACTTCGAGTTGGTCCATAGTTTATCGGCAGACTCCTGTATTTGCTTCAGAAGTTTTATTGCCCGACGCGGCACTCCATTGGAAATTTATTGCGACAATGGCACCAACTTTCGAGGTACTACGCGAAGAACTAGCAAAACTGGACTTGGGCAAAGTGGCTACGCAATTCAAGTGCACAGAAAGTCCCGAACAACTTCGTCATCCATCATCCCGTTGAAATGACACATTCTATCAAAATGGACCACTTTCAATTTTCCTCGATCCTCACGCTGGATCCAGTGGACAACGTTATTAATGCGGGTTATCACCTTGTATGGACCTTCCCAGTCCTGTTGCAATTTTGGTGATTTGCCTTTCTTACGCTGAGGATTATACAACCAGACCAGATCTCCTTCGCTGAAGCCGGAAGATTTTGCCTTAATATCGTACCTAGTCTTCATGCGGCTGCTTGCTAGCTTCGTCTTTTCTTTGGTGTCTTCATGCAATTTACGAATCCTGCTGCGCAAGTCATTCACGTAGTCGTTCACCTCTTTGGGCTCCGTCGGTGGGGATCCGAATTTCGCTTCACTTGGCAACCGAATTGTTTGACCAAATAAGATCTCGGATGTTGTGTGTCCTGTTGAGCTATGGACAGCGTATCGGTAGGCCATTAAGAAGAGGAGTATGTGTCGATCCCAATCCCGCTGGCAGTTGCAGACGACCTTAGATAGATACTCATTCAAGGTCGGGTTGAATCGCTCGACCATTCCATCAGATTGAGGGTGTAGTGGCGTTGTCCTTGTCTTTCTTATTCCCAAATATACATTATTTACTGTAACTTAAATTGAACACTCTGAATACATTCATTGGTATGAAATTCATTGAACTGCATTGTAATTAAAAAGAAATTAACCCGAACTCTTTCTATAATAATAAATACTCTTTCTTTCTTTTCTATCCTGGAATTCAAGCAGATCGGTCGTTTTATTTATCAGGTTATGGGCCCAGTCCATCAAGAAATTTGACATATAATTGATTAATCTTTTTTAATCTTAGAGCAGATTCATTGCTTTGCGAGAAATAAACGCAGTATTTCAGATTCGTAAAAGATAGCCGGATTGCAAAGATTAAAAGTGATCGGTTTTGACAAGACAAGTTCAATATGGAAATTGAAACAATAAAAATAGACAAACTGCAGTGTGCGGAGCAGTGGTGCACTTGGAAATTTCAAGTACGTATTCTTCTAAATCCAAGTGATCTGTTTGAGGTTGTGACTGGAGAAGAGGCTATGCCAGCTGACCAATTAGAGTTGAAGACTTGGCGGCAAAAGGATAGAAAAGCTCAAAAAATAATTCCGACGTCAATTGCACAAGGTGTTTTAGTCCATATAATGCATTGCTTGTCTTCAAATGAAATGTGGTCTAAGCTTTGTTCCATATATGATCAAAAATCAAATACTAGCATAAGCATGCTGCAGCAACGATTCTATGGTTTTCCAAAGAACAAAAATGATGACATTGCAACTCATATAAGCAATGCTAGAGAGTTTAACTCAAGCTGGTGAATTAGTTTCTGATTCAATGTTAGTTACTAAAGTCCTGATGACATTACCCGACATTTTTTAGCGCATGGGAATCGACTGATATAAAACAACAGACCATATGTGATCTTAGATCCAGGCTTATTATGGAGGAGACTCGTATGGGCACACGTGATGTCCAAAGTTCAAGTTCCGTTGCAGCCCTATTCATAAAACACGAGAAAAAGTACAGTGAATTTGATAACAAAAAGAATCTGAACTCCCAGAGACGCAGAGGTAAATGTTTTCTATGCAAACTGTCTGGCCATTGGAAGAATATACGAAGCAACTTCATTTTGCTCATCGTGAGAGTACCACTAGTGATGCAAGTAATTGTGACTCATTCGTTTGTGAAACAATCAACATCGGAGATGCTGTGACAGTAGATGATTGGGTCTGAAATTCGGGAGGGAGTGAACATATGTGTTTCCGCGGAGAGTGGTTCAGTTCCTATGAGAAATTGGAGACACCAGTGATGATAACAGTGGGCAATGGAACACAGATAAGAGCACATGGCAGAGGAAAAATTAATATTGAAGCATTCAATTATCAAAAGTGGGTTAAAAACAGCTTACAAATGTGTTCTTTGTTCCTGACATCAGGGTAAATTTGTTTTCTTCGGGAAGTGCATTAGGCAAAAATTACTCATTAGTATCTGACAGTGAAAAATGTGAGATTTTAAAAGATGGCCAAACAGTCGCGATTGGCATCAGATGTTGTCGCCTATATAAAATGCTTTTTAGAATACACGCTGAAAGTGCCGTGGCTAATTATGTGTCAAGAAATGAATCTCTTGAAGTGTGTCATAATTGATTAGGTCATATGTGCATTGGACAAATAAAAAAGGCACTTAATCAACGTGACATAAGTTTTGTTGATAACCCGAATTTTTTTGTGATGCATGTGCTACGGGTAAGATGCACCGTTCTCCATTTAGTGAAAGTCAGTCTAGAGTAACAGAAAGAGGTATTCTCGTGCACACAGACCTTTGTGGGCCCATGCAAACGAAGTCATTAAGAGGCTCAAGGTATTTTTCATTGTTCAAAGACGATTATTTTGTAAAAGGAAAAAGTCAGGTTCCGTCTTTAATTGAAAAATATCTTAATGAAGTTAAGTCTCTTTTCAGTAAAGATATAAAAATCCTAAGGTCTGGATTGGAGTTCGATAGTAAAAATGTCCAAGATCTTTTGACAAACCGTGGAGTAACCCATCAATTGTCTGTTCCTTATAGTCCTCAACAAAATGTACGTGCTGAGGGGGACATGCGGTTTATTGCGGACACTGCCAGAACAATGCTGCATTCCAAAAACTTGCCTGTTAGGCTATGGAACGAAGCTGTCAATACAGCGGTTTATTTGCTAAATCGTTATGGACCATGTCCAATCAAGGATAAGAGCCCTTTTAGGTTGTAGTTCCAGGAAACTCCATGTATAAATAATTTGAGAGCTTTTGGTAGCGATGTTTTTATATTTTATTTTAGAATTGAAATTTTTTGAAATTCAGAAATTCATATATGTTAATTACCGTTCGCCGTGTAACTCAGATTTTTTTTTTCTCTATTGTAATCTAAATATGTCCAGTCACACCCACATTTTTTTTAAAAATTATTGGTCAATTCTCTGGACTTACGAGTATAAAGCATAAATTTTGTTTGATGCTATTACCAATGTTTTAAATTCAATTTTGCAAAAGGTTTATGTAAAGTTAATGCAATAATTGAATTATATACATATATACTCGTATAATATGTATTTTCCATCTAAACTAACAATCCCATTTTTTCATGAATTGTAATTTAAATTTTTTCGGAACATACTCTGTTGATAAAAGCATCATGGTGATGGAGATACTATGCATGCATGCATTGTGATAACCCCAAGAAAGTTGTTTGCTAAGTTGTGAGTTTGTTCTTATTATTTATATTTTTCACTAATATGTGTGCACTCATCTTTCTTTTTAATAGAAATTGGAAGGAAGAGGAACCGGACGCATAACTTAACTGAATCGAAGATGAAAATGACTAATCAACTTAGTCCCGATATGTCTCGTAATTAATAAATATAAAAAAAATAATTAATAATTGTTTTCAATAGATCTGTTTCTTTGCAAGTAATAAAAGTTTATTTGTACTTTCTTAGAGGCAAAACAATAATAATTCGGGGAAAAATATGGAAATAAAAATGTTCCGCTTCATGTTAAATGAGCACACTAAAGTGTTGTGTATCGCCAGGATACACGCAGGCTTTATATCAGTGAACAAAAAAAATCGTCACGACTGAATCCTGGATATGTACTCGTATAATACAGAAACAAAAACCAATTTGTGCAGTTTAATATGCGTATTGACTTTTATTGATAGGTACAATATAATATACGAGTATGTATAGCACAAGCGACTTTGGTGTAGGCAACCGGAAGAGTGATTATCACTCCCATAGCTGATTACCACGAAAGCAAATTGGTCTCGACCTTCGTGCTGCATCTCGTTCGTTGACTTTCGAGTTCCGAATCTAATTCTGGTTGAGGGACTGCTATGCATAAGCGCCGTCATCATTATGCAATAGTTCACTAGCCTTCTGCAGTTGCCGCGTTGGGTAGTTGTGATGTAAAATTTACAAACAACACATCAACAGATTGACTTCGACTTGTGTGCATAGACTGCTGAGAGTTGAAGGTGACAAAAAATATTGAAAATTATAACCGAATTTCCTTTTTTTACATATGTATATCAATGTATTCTTTATATATACCCACTCTCATACTTCACATCTATTATCAACTACATACTTATGTTCATGTATTATCAACTACTATGGATTATGTGTATTATAACCACTTTATCATTTATTATGATGAATTTTGTTCAGTTGCAGTTTGTTCGTTTAGTAACAAAGATTGGATTTCGGAATTTGCATTTTTTCTTTTTAATATAACTCCCATTTTTTGTACATTTTGTGCCGAAACCCGGGACGCAAACTCCGTGAAAATTTACCTTTTCGTTTATACGGTTAAAATAATTGTGCTACGAATAATTCGCAACTCGAGAAATGGAGCTATCGACACGTGCCGCGTACAGAGGTCAGGTGACAAAACTTGTGAAAGCTGCGCTGGATTACCTTAAGGACGCTAGCTCCCAATTAACGGACGACAACAAGGTGCAATCCGATGAAATCGAGGAAGAACTCGTGTCCCTTTTGATGTGAGCCAACGGGAGCCTGAATGGAGTAAACGAGGACATCAAGCAAAAGGGACTATTAAGAGACGATGATCCGATTGAAAGGGTAATTGATTATCAAGATCAGGCCACCAATGCAATTTCCCGACTCCACACACGTTTAGAAAAACTTCGATCAAAGGTAAATCCCGTTCCATTATTTCTTGAATCAAATAGCACATCCCATAATACGAAATCAAACATCGGACCTGCGCTACCCAACCTCCCCCTCAAGCGTTTTGGCGGAAATTTCCATGACTGGATACCTTTTTGGGAACTTTTTCTGTGTACTGTACACGAAAATGCATAGCTGTCTCCTCCCGTCAAATTTAACTACCTAGAATCGGTACTTACAGGTGAGGCAAAGAAATCGATCGCTGGGTTTACTCCCTCAGAAAAATGCTACGAAGCTGCAATCGTTCTTTTACAGGAGCATTATGGAAATACAGAGAAGCTCAGCGATAAGCACATACAGCAATTGATTAACTTATCTCCAGTTCGTGATAGCACAGATGTTTCAAGTCTACGCAGCCTTTATGCTACAGTTATTTCCTGTACCCGTTCGCTTACTGCATTAAAAGTCCCTTCAAATCATTATTATGTTATGCTTCGGTCAATATTGCTACAGTGCTTACCAACTGCACTACGCATCGATTACTATCGTCAAGAGGAGAAAGGGGAAGGTTGCGACGAAGCAGTTCCATCTTCCAACTACAGCGAGTCTTCTTTTTCGCAAATTGACAGGGATGAAGTAAAGAGTATTTTACGGTTTCTCAAACGAGAAGTCGAGTCACTCGAAAAAAGCGGTATTTCTCCTACGCACACGAAAACGAAACCATCTGCAATACAACGGCATCCAGTTTGGTAGCAGTGGGTGCAAAAGACGATGCCTGCTTGTTCTGTAAGTCAAAAGAACATAAAGTGAAAGACTGCGAGAGCAATATGTCAATTGCAGACAAACGAAACATTTTGCGCTGTAGTGGCAGATGTTTTCGTTGTGCCAAAATTGGGCATTCTTCGAAGAAATGTTGAAGTGGAAAATTTCTAACGTGTACGAAGTGTAAAGGCAAACACATGTCGCCGATGTGCGATCCTCATTATAAAAATACACAAGCAAACGAAAAAAGGGAGACTGGCGGCAATGGGACGACATCAGATAAGGCAAGAAACAGTGCGATGAATTTATGTGCGCATAATGTTGGAAAAAACATTTTCATCAAAACAGTTCGGTGTGTTGTCAGCTTGCAAAACAAGAGCATTTGTATTCGTGCGGTCATTGATGGTGGTAGCCAGTATACATACTTGCGAAAACGTGTTATGGAAAAAATGAATTTAAAACCGATTGGAACAGTGGACTTGACAGTAATCCTTTTCGGGAGTAAAGTTCCAAATCCTGTGGAGAAGTTTTTAAAAGTTAAGCTTCCATTGAGAAGTCAATTAAGCAAGGTTATTTTTATCGAAGCTGTTGTCGTGCCACAAATTTGTAGATGTTTTGGACGTGCCTCGAATCGGAAACAACATGGAGATTGAAAAGGGACTTAATCTTTTAATTGGATCGGACTATTATTGGTCTGTTGTTACCGGAAGTCAGCGCCGTCTCACCAAGCATTTGAGAGCCCTCGAAACAGTTTTTGGTTGGACATTACAGGGCTTGCACTTCTCAGCGAGAGATGGTATTTATTCCACACTTTATGAAGATTTTTCTTTTTCTTCCAGTAGTCTCCTCAGTTTGACGTCGGTGAACGCAGCAGATCTTTCCAAATTCTTGTCACTGGAAGCAATCGGGATTAAGAATGATGACGCCGAAAATGATTCGCTTACCGACAGTCTGATCCAAAAATGTATTGCTAAAAAAGGGGCAAGATATGTTGCAAAATTACCGTGAAAAGATGCCAACGCTAAATTGAATAATAACAGATGTCAAGCCGTGCAGCGGTTAAAATTACTTATCCAACGTTTGTCAAGAGATCTAGTCAAATTATTTGAATATGATACAGCTGTCAAACAATTAGTCAAGGAAGGTATTGCAGAACCAGTCGAGCCAGTTTCCGAAATCAATAACCCGTGAGTTCGGTTTTTTTACCTGCCTCATTGACCAGTGTATAAGAAGGAAGGTACAACGCAGATTCGTATTGTGTTCGATGCCCCCTCGCACGCTGTTGACACTGGCTCCCTCAATGACCATCTTTGGACCGGAGCTAATCTGCTGGCTGATGTTCAAAAAATCTTACTCATTTTCCATTTAGGTCATTTTGTATTGTAGTCGATATTGAGAAGGCCTTCCTCCAAATTGGATTGAGTATGGAAGACCGTGTTAGTCATCGGTTCTTGTGGTTTAACTTGGACTTAAGAAAGCCATCGGATCTGTCTAGCATCGTTGAGTTCCGGATGACCAGAGTGACGTTTGACGTAAATTACAGCCAATTTCTGCTATGTGCGACGATCAAACACCATCTTAAGAGCGAATCGGATAAGTTTGGAAGAACTTGTTCTGTGTCAAGTGAAAACATATACATGGAAGACTTGGTTATCAGCGTGGAGAACGAAGATGAGGGAAGTGAGATTCTTAGTAGAGCATCAATGAATCTACACAAATGGAACTCAAATAGCTACAGGATTCGTAATGAAATGCGTTCCAATGACGCTCCTTCTATGGAAAAGGTACTTGAATTAAATTGGTTTGTCCGTAGCGACGAGTTGGCTATTCCCCTGGATTCTGTCGAAGCAATGCTCTTGTCAAATTCGAATCAGGCCACAAAACGTAACGTGCTTCCAGTTATTGCGAGAATTTTTGATCCCTTAGCTATGATTGGTCCATGTATAATCAAATTAAAGATCCTGTTTCAGGCATTGTGGAAGAAGAAAATACCTTGGGATGAAACGCTTACGGGTGATCAACTTACGGAATGGAATGAATGCATCAAAGGTATACTGGATTTAAAGGACCTGACTTTTCCGAGAGCAGTGCTTTCATTCCAAGCGGGCGAAGGTACTTTCCAGATTCATCTTTTTGCGGACGCCAGTTCTAAGGGGTATGGTACAGTTGCATACCTAAGATGCCTCCTGCATTCTGGACACGCTTCAGTTTTCTTCTTATGTGCCAAAAATCGAGTTGCCCCGTTGAAGATGGATGGGGCCAATGAGTTAACTCTTCCCAAATTAGAGCTTACTGCTGCCTTAATTGCAGCTAGATTACATTCGTACCTTGAAAAAAGACTCAAGTTATCTACGGTTAAGTATTTCCTATGGACTGACTCTAAAATAACCTTAAGTTGGATCCAAGGGAACATGCAGCGTTGGAAACCCTATATTCAGAACCGCGTAGATGAAATAAGACGTCTGACTAAAGTTTCGCAATGGAACCACTGCAAAGGGAAAGAAAATCCTGCAGATCTCCTAACCCGAGGTATAAGTGGCATCGCTCTTCGTAAATCATCTCTGTGGGCTCACGGGCCACCGTGGCTTAAGGAGAACATCGACGATTTCACTACCAACGAATGTCAAGAATACACCGTCGTTAATGTAGTGCCTTCAACTACATCGTCATCACTAGCACGCGCCAAGGAAGATCCATTGATGTGTTACGATAATTATAGTAGCTGGAAGCGCTTTCTTCGAGTGACAGCTTATGTTTATCGTTCCGTGAAGTGCTTTAAGGAAAAGCGAAAATTGGCACCTTTATTTAGATCTGATGCGCCTATGAAGGCCTTATCAGCCACTGAGATCCAGATTGCAGAAACCCATTGGTTGAGGTATATTCAATTTAAACATTTTGCTAATGAGATTTGTTTGTTGCAGAGCGGCAAGGATTTACCTACATCGTCTAGGATCTGCGAACTATCCCCCTTCTTAGACAGTTCTGGTGTCCTTAGGTTAGGAGGTCGTCTTCAATTATCTGAAGAGTCACAAGATGTGAAACACCCCATCATACTTCTGGCTAAATCGCATATCGTCAATAACATCATTGATGACTACCATCAGCGGATGCTGCACGCCGGTGTTGCTACCGTACTCTCTGAGATACGTAGAGAAGAAACGCATTAAGAAATGTTTTACCTGCAGGAAACTTTGCGGAGCTCCTGGTTCCCAGCCATTCGCACCACTGCCATTGGAGAGAGTCTCATTATCCCGGCCATTCGATAATGTGGGAGTCGACTTCGCGGGCCACTCCATTGCTTCGACGATAAATTTGAAGCTTGCAAAGTTTACATCGCTATCTTTACGTGCTCAGCGGTTTGTGCCGTACATTTAGAGCTGACAAGAAATCTATCGACTACTGAATTCCTAATGGCACTACGCCGATTTATTGGCAGACGAGGTGTTCCTACAACGATATTGTCTGACAACGCTCGAACATTTCGACGGGCTGCCTTGGAGCTTCATAACACGTATGTTTTTGGAAATGAAGAGGCCATCTAGGGGTTTCTTTCATAGCCGAAGATCAAGTGGCGATGTATAGTGGAACGTGCGCCTTGGTGGGGCGGCTTCTGGGAAAGGCTTATCCGAGTAATGAAAAATTTATTGAAGGTAACCATTGACAAAGCGAAACTTAATTTCGAGCAGCTCGAAATTGCCGTCGAGACGAAAGAGATTGTTAATGCTCGGCCCCTTACATACGTGAGCGTAGATCCTCTTGATCTTTCACCACTAACACCTTCAGACTTTCTTGTCGAGCCTAGAAATCTAGACCTGGATACATCGTGAAATGTAATGAAACAACGAATAAGGTACAGAATTAAGCTCAAAAAGAGGTGGCAGCTCCAATAACTGCAGGTCCTACGCTCCTTTCATCATAAGCCAGGTAAGTCAATAGTGCAATTGAAAGCAGGAGACGTAGTACTCGTTTTCGACCAGATGACACACCGCATAAATTGGAAAATGGCTGTCATCGAAGAAGCATTCCAGGGAAGAGATGGAATGGTAAGATCTTGTCGAATCAGATTACCTGATGGGAAGCAGTTACGACGACCGATTCAGTTGCTTTATCCACTCGAACTTCAGCCGTGCCTGGCCGAGGATATTGAAAATTATAACTGAATTTCCTTTTTTTACATATGTATATCAAAGTATTCTTTATATATACTTACTCTCATACTTCACATCTATTATGAACTACATACTTATGTATATGTATTATCAACAATTATGGATTATGTGTATTACAACCACTTTAACATGTATTATGATGAATTTTGTTCAGTTGCAGTTTGTTCGTTTAGTAATAAAGATTGGATTTCGGAAGTTGCATTTTTGCTTTTTAATATAACTCCCATTTTTTGTACAAAAAACATAGAATTTTTGTGTGTGTAGTGGTTGTTTTCGCTTTATTTTCTGCTCCACTTTCTCCGCTCCAATTTGATAATTTGTCGATTTCAATTATGCGCGTTTGCCGGCGGCAAAATGCAAATTCTTTGATCCTGTTTGTTGATCGGACATTTACTGCATGTTGCGTGGCAACATCCTGCCGGGCCAGCCAGGGAAGTTCTTACTGGGTCATACCGCTATACTTCTCATATGTTTGGCATATTTTTGTAGCTATCTTGTTCATCTTCGGCGTCTTGTAGGCCTTGATAAGTTGTTGGCACTCGTGACCCATGCAAATGAAAAGTAAGAAAAGTTAAGGTGTGGTGAATTTGGTGTGGCAATATTTAGTTATACGTATGTACATAAACAGATTATTTAGTATAGTAATTCATTATAAATTTCTTATTTATTGGTATATATACATAAATTTATACAATTTATTTTGTAAGTGCGCTCGCGCATGTGTGTGTGTTTGCGTGTGGTGTGTGTGTATGTGTGTTTCTGTTTTTTGTTGTTTTTTTTTTCTTGGTTGCGCAAATAAATGGATGTGGTAATCTTAATAGATACGGTACCCCGTGCCACCAACATGCACGATTCGCAACACCCAAATGTTTGATGCCAGGAGTGCGCCTACGTACTAATCCCCACCACTACGTCCTTCAACCACTCTCCCCGCGGGACTGCCGTTAGGTATTACTTCGCGGGGCTGGTTAGCAGATCATGCTATTCTTCTTGTATTTGCTTCTTCAGCTCTTCTAATTTTTTCTATTATTCTTAGCTTATTTTGCACAATTGTCACAAATGTGCCGATTTCCATCCAATCTTCCTCCGACTGCAACATTTGATTTATGAGTAGTATTGGACTGGGCACTGCGAAAAACGCCGGCAATGAAATATGGCGTGCTCCGTATCTTCCTCCTCGTATGAGCATTCTGGGCACAAATTTAATTTTTAATTTAATTTTGGTTTAATTTTGGTGGGGGCGAATGCCCCCATTTATTCGGCTTAATACAAGCTATAACTTAAAAAATAAACTTAAACTAAAACTTAAAACTAAGGTTGGTTGGAGTGGTGAAGGAGAACAGATTTGAGGTAGGAAGTGGTGCGGTGAAAGTCAAAGACGGTAGGGTTTGAGTTGATTTGACGTAGCATACGGGAGATTGGTTCGTTCTCGCCATAGGAGGTGTGGTGGGTTGGTAGATAGAAGAGTCGAGGGGTACGTGGATTACGAGGGTTAGTGTTGAGGAAAATGGAGTTGTGAAGGGACGCGCATTCAACGTGACCTGAAAGGAGTCGATGAATGAAGAGAAAGTCTGCTGCATCTCTGCGATCTTCGAGGGTGTTTAAGTTGATAAGGTTGAGACGATTTTGATAGGGTGGCAGATTAAAAGGATCGTCCCAGGGCATACCTCGAAGAGCAAATCGAAGAAAACGACGCTGAATGCTTTCAATTCTCGAGATATGAACACGATGATATGGGGACCATACTTGACTGGCGTACTCTAGGAGGGGGCGAACAAAGGTAATATAGAGGGACCTGGTCACGTATGGGTTGGTGAATTCTTTGGACCACCGTTTTACAAAACCTAGCGCAGAGTTGGCTTTGAGGATTATCTCATCCATATGTAAACGGAAGTTGAGCTCGCTGTCACACAAAATGCCGAGGTCGCGAAGAGACTGTACGGAGGAGATAGGTTGGTTATGGAGAAGATAGAGTCGGGGAGGAGATTGGTTCCGCTTATGTGAGAAGGTGATGGATTGGCATTTGGCGATGTTAAGTTCCAAAGAATTTTTGAGGCACCAGATCGAGAAACTATCAAGATCTTGTTGAAGGAGGAAAGAGTCATGGGGAGAGGAAATGGTTTTGAAAAATTTGGTATCGTCGGCGTAAAGGGAGGCAGACGAGTGTTTGATGAACATATCGAGATCATTTATGGTTAATATAAAAAGATGGGGGCCGAGATGGCTGCCTTGTGGAACTCCAGAGGTGGCCAAAAATGGAGCGGAGTGGGCTGACCTAAAACGAACACTGTTAAAACGGTTTTCGAGGTAAGAGGATATCCATTTTAACAATATGGGTTCAAAGCCGAGGGCAGACAATTTAAAGATAATTAACCGATGAGAGATTTTATCGAAGGCTTTGCTAAAATCGGTTGCAACTACATCGACTTCATTGCCATTCTCTACGGCAGAGAGGGCAAAGGATACGAATTCAACGAGATTTGTTGTGGTTGACCTACCCTTTAAGAAGCCATGTTGTCTAGGGGAAATAAGTGATTTGCATTGGAAGCTTAGAGCTTCATACAAAATACTTTCGAAGAGTTTGGGTATATGGGAGAGTTTAGCGATGGGACGATAGTTGGTTATTTCATTCTTTGATCCTTTCTTGTGGATCGGGGTTATGAAGGAGGTTTTCCAAACCTGAGGAAATTCTCCTTGTGAAAGGGATAGACGGAAGAGATTCGAAAGGGCAAGGGAAAGAGAGGAAGAACATTTTTTAAGAAATATGGCAGGGAGGCCATCTGGGCCGGGTGTGAATTCGTCATTGAGTTGGTTTAATTTATATTCGATATAAGACGGGTCCAAAATATGAGAAAGAAGTGGGCCATTGGAGAAGTTCAGTAGGTAACTAAAATAGGATGGATCTGGTACAAAGGAGTCGTTGGTGAAGGATTGTTTAAAAAATGTGGCAAATAGGTTGGCAATGGTGAGTGGATCGGTTGATGACCTGTTGTTGAGAGAGGGAAGGAGGGAAGGAGAGGGAAGGAGGGTAACCATCGGACTTTCTTTTGTAGTTAACAAATTGGAAAAAGGACTTAGGGTGGTTTATAAGGTTGACTTGGTTGACATTGTTAAGGTAGCGCTGGTAAAGGGAATCGTAAAGTTCGGTGAAATGAAGATAAGCACCAAGATAGTTGGAATAGTCGGTAAAGGATCTGGTACGCAGGAAAAGAGCCCATAACTTATTTCTCTGATTTCGTAAGGAACGAAGCTTGCGATTATACCAGGGAGGACTAGTAGATGATGTTTTAAGGCGGGAAAACGGAACGTAAAGGGAAAAAGAATTAAATATTTCTTTATAAAAAATGGATAAGGCATCATTTATACTTAGGTTGTGAAAGTTAAAGAGGGATCTGCTCAGATATTCACTGATTTTGTGAAAGTTTGCTTTATGAAAGTCGTGGGATGAGAGAGTTGTGGGGGGAGTGGACTGGAATGAAGAGTTATGAAAAAATGAAAGTAGAAGGGGGGGATGGTAGTTATCGATTGTTGAGAGAGATAGGGGACAAAGTGAGACTGAGGAGTTAATTGGATCTGTTGTGAAAATAAGGTCTAATTGCCTGCCCATATAATTGGATATACCACTGACTTGGCATAGACTTGAATCTGTTAAGCGATCTAAGAAGAGACATTCCTTAGCTGAGATGGCATTTGAAGCGATGAAAAACGATTGATCATCTGATGGAGTCCACTGTAGCTGAGGAAGATTAAAGTCGCCGAAAATAAGGATATCATCAGTAGGGTCTGACAGGTCAATTAAATGATCGATCGCATCAATAACAAATTGGTAAGATTCGATAGGTTGAGCTGGTAGGATATAGCAACATATAACGTAAAGGGACTTGAGAGGCAGTGATATTTTTATTGCGACAAAGTCGGCTTTAGAGGATGAAGAAATTGTAATGGGAGAAGAGTTAAGGCTGTTGTCCATTGCCAGCAGGACGCCTCGACAGGGGGAATCTTCATTTGTGCGGGTAGGATCGTCGTCGCGGAAAACATTAAAAGTAGGAGGGAACAATTCCTGGTTCTTTATGTCGGGAATCAAATTGGTTTCGGTCAAGGCGTAAATATCAAAGGGAAGAGCATGCGATTGACGTAGGACAGCATTGGTTTTAGAGCGAAGACCTCTTACATTCTGGTAGTAAAATGTAAGAGGGATGTTGTGGGGTGGAGGTGTGAGGCAGGATGGTTTAAGCGCTGGCAAGGGAGGCACGTTATGGACGAAAAAATTTGTCGTGGTCGGCTCGGCTTCGCTGTAGGTGTGATACTCGTTTAGAGTGAACATAGTTGCCGAATGCAGCAAGGTCGTCTGCTACTTTCTGAGGGGACATGTTAAATATCTCGTGGTACCTGACATAAAGGTTCCTGAGACTGATAGGGTCGGTAGGGAGGCCTTCCTGCTGGATGGAAACCATGACGCTGGTTTTGGTTTTCCCTTCGTAGAAGACCGAAAGAGACGAATGTTTTCATATATCTTTCGTTCTCTGAGCCTAGATAGAGCATATCGACTTTCTGTAGTGCCATTGGTTTGCTGTGTTAGTTTAACAGTGGGGGGAAAAAGGGGATCAAGAATAGGAGCATTGGAGGAGGGAGATAGAGATAAATGATTGGATATGGAGTTGGACGAGGGATGAGATGTGGGGTTTAAGGTATGGGAGTTAATGAAGTTAGGGTACTTAGCTCCAGTTTTAAGGTCGAAGTTGGGAATTGGGTTGCTAGCTGGGTTTGGCGGCGTAGAAGGTTGAGAAGGAATAATATGGGTGGTTGGGGTTAAGTTGAAAGAGACGCGTTGGCGCGGGGACTTCGGTGGAACGGGGGGAATTGGGGGATTAGAAGATTGGTGTGTAAGGGCTTTGTGTCGGATAAGTGAGGAGGGAGGACTAAAATTGGGGAATAAGTTTGTTTTGAAGCTCCAGTTGGGGTCAAGATTAGAGCTTCGTTTTTTGGAAGCATATTTTTTATTTGGAAGGGAGTTGGAGAGGGGTCTTTTTTTAATTTTATTGTTAACACTACGATTATTTTTAACACTTTCATTACTCTCGAGATGTGCGTTTTCTCGTTCTTCAGAGCATTTTGTAATTCTTATCTTCCCAGGTTTAGTTGTCTTACCAGGAGGAGTAGGGAACAACCACGAATATTTGGTTGGGATGTTGACTTTGAAGCTGCAGGAACTGTTGGAGTCAGCGGGGGAAATCATCTGGCACTCGCTAATGGTGATAGCGTAACTTCGGTGAAAGAAATTCCGCACCCAAGAAACATCAGCGTGTTGAGGGGCCCCTTCAACGAAGAATGCCGTATGGTTTCCCTGTTTCAGCTTTTCGAGTCTGTTTTTCCATTCGGAGGGGGTCCATGAAGTTCCAAATTGATTGAGCAGTTTGCGTGGAGCGGCGACGGGCGGGATTTTAGTTGGTAAAGGCAAGACGGTTTCGGTTTCCGTTGTTAGGGTGGCGGGAGGAGTATTTGAAAATGATGGCAAATGAGACTACGTGTCTACTAATTCATTGTGAATTGAGACATTGTACGGGGAACTAGCCTGGAACTGAATTTGATCGGGTATTCCATCGATTTTGTGAGAAGCCAATCTCACTTCTTTACCGATTTCGGCAACGGTCAACCGAGTTGCTATGAGTTCCTCGCTGACATCAATAATTTTTAGGGTCAGGTCATCGAGCGTAGAATCTGATGGATGCGGGATGTGATGTGTTGTTTCGGAGGAGGATTGAAAAAGCAAGTCGAGATCAGTACGGAGAAGGTTGATAGAGTCGTTTATGTGTGTGAGTTCGTTGGACTTAAGGAGGTTGGCAAAATTTGTTTTGAGGAAAGCTTTAATTCCGTCGAAGTGATATTTGATCACTTCGCTCTCGTTGTCGTGGTTAGATTTGTTTTTCGATAGGTTTTGGATCGCTGCCAGTTGCTTTTCGATCATTCTTCCTGTGGACTTGTAAGCATCCACATTACTATCAATGCAGTTTATTGAGTCTTCAATCTTTTCTATTCTGTCCAAAATAGTTCTGCTAATATGACCATTCTCGGTTAGCATCGTATTGATAGACTCGTTGTTGCATTTAATTGCCAACATAACGTGAGCCAAGGTGATCTCTTTGCACTCGTCGCAGTAAAAATTGAAAAGACTGCAATACTCCTTGAGGTAGGTTATGGATCTCCGGGTTAGTCCGATGCATATGGCATGGAATGATTTTCCACAGAGACCATTGCATGCTACCCATTCGGCGTTGGGGTCAACAATTGAGCACAAAACACAAAGGGAGCTGTCGTGTCCGAATCGGTGAAAGTATTTGCGATAGCCGCCATGACCAGATAGGAACTGCGTAAGGTGGTAGTTGTTATCCCCATGTGCTCGTTTTGTCCAGGTTTCGATGTTCGGGATCAACTTGTAGGTCCATCTGCCTTTTGGACTATTATCCCACCTGGCTTGCCAGAGGGCTGCTGAAGCCGCTCGCTCTTCTCCTTTTATTCTTGCAATTTCACCTGCATCTTGTCGCCCTGGAGTTCTTCTATTATAAATTCTCAACATATCGTTCACGAGAATGTCGATCGGAACCATTCCTGCTTTCACGAAGACTGCTTCATCCGAGATTGTTCGAAATCCATAAATCGCTCTTAATGCACTGAGCCTGTATGCGGACAACAGATTTCTCTTGTTTGTTTTTATGGCGAGTACCACCGCCCAGACCGGAGCAGCGTATTAGAGGACTGAGCTGACTACTCTAGATAGGAGAATCCTCCTAACATATCCAGGTCCACCAATGTTTGGTAGTATTCTAGAAAGTGCTCCTTGCAGCAGTAAAGCCTTGTTACCGGACTACTCTACATGTGTTTTGAACTGTAATCTGTATTACTCCCAGGTATTTAATTGATTCTTTCGATCGGATTATTTGATGTCCCACCCGTATATAGGCTTATTCGACAATTCTTCTACTGGTAATTAAGACGGCTTCCGTTTTATGGTCCGCTAATTCTAGACCGGCGGATACTAGCCAGTCTTTGATGCGAATAATCGCTACATTTGTGGCTGACTCTATCTCCTTTATTTCTTTTGCCACCGTAACGACGGCAATGTCGTCTGCAAATCCGATTACTTGAACTCCTCTCGGCAACATAAGCCTTAGCACTCCGTCATACATAATGTTCCATAGGAGTGGACCGAGTACTGATCCTTGTGGAATCCCCGCTGAAACGCTGTAGTATTTCAACCCTTCATCAGTTTCATACCTCAGTTTCTGTTGGTAAAGTAGTTTTCTACTATCCTCAGCAAGTAATATGGCGTATTCATGCTGGCTAGTGATTTTTTGATGAACGCCCAGTTTGCCGAGTTAAAGGCATTTTTGATGTCCAGAGTCACCACTACACAGTATTTTTTTGTACCATACCGCCATCTTTCTTCTTGTATCGCTTCGGCCGCAATGTCGACCACAGTTTTTACGGCTTGAACAGTAGACAGCGATTTTCTAAACCCAAATTGCAAGTCTGATAGTGCTCCTCTACCTTCTGCTACCGCGAGCAGTCTAGCATATATTATCCGTTCCAGTATCTTTCCCATTGTGTCTAGAAGGCATATTGGACAATACGAGGACGGTTCTCCAGGTGGCTTGTTTCCCTTTGGAAGCAGGACTAGGTGTTGTAGTTTCCAAGCATCAATTTAAGACATTTTTGAATTGTTTCCATAAACATATCGGGCCGCTTATGAATAGCTGCTTTTAGTGCCTTATTTGGTATGCCATCAGGTCCGGGCGCTTTACTGTCGCCTATCTTCCTGCATGCGTTTATGAGTTCATCCGCTGTGACTATTGGGATGTCCTCCGTGTTGGACTCCCTAATGATATGGTACATAGTAGATGTACTTCGGGGGAAAAGGTGTTCTACTATGGAGCTTAGGATTGCTGGACATGTTATTTGCGGCGAGCTGCTGCCCTTTATCTTAGTCATGACGATCCTGTATGCTGTACCCCAAGGGTTTATGTCTTCACAAAGTTTTTTAAAACATCTTGTCTTGCTCTCCTTGATTGCCTTTTTTAGGTCGCGTTTTGCTTTTTTGAAGCCAATAAGGTGTTCTTCAAAGCGATCTCTTCCCCTAGATCTTTGGACTTTGCGTCGGGCTTTTAAGCACTTTGCTCTAAGCTTTTTTATTTCCTCATTCCACCAGTAGCATGGTGTTCCTCCTCTAGTACCCGTTCTTCTGGGCATTGATTCATCGCACGCAGTAGTGAGAATGCGGACGAGTTGTTGTATACAGGCTTCAGCTGTTCCGCTTTGAATTACGTTTCCGGTATTTATCATTTCTTCGAACGCGTCCAGGTCGAAGTGTGTGTCCTTCCATCTTGGGCCCGTTCGTTTAGCTCGTTGCACGGTACTCCTTTCCTTGCTAACGAACGTTCCTGCCTTACGATATGTGTTTGCACGACCTTGGTTTGCAATGCCTATGTTAAGAGTTGCAAAACTTTCTAGCAGACTACGGCCTCTGGCGTTTGTAAGTCTGCCACCCCACTCCGTTGCCGATAACCACAGGGGCTCTAGCACGAACGTAGGCGGATAGGTTGTCTAGCATTGCCTGGTACTCGTTAATGGTCCAGCTTGGACGTGCATAGCAGCTGTAAAAATATATGCCATTTTGGCCCGTGCAAAGCCCTCCGTAAGTCCGTTAGTTTTTTGAAAGGCATGCTTTCCACATATCCATATAGCAGCATGCTTTGTCCTATCGCAGATCCATATATTGCTGTCCAGAGTTTTATACGGTTCACTTATGAAAATAACGTCCGCTTTTTATTCTCTAGCCGTTTGTGTCAGGATAGCCTGTGCAATTCTACAATAGCTTCTAGTTTGGGGTCTGCTCTTACGCCACGAAGAATCTCCGCGTAAGATAGTCCTGCACTTGCTTCGATGACAAATGCGTCCGGCTTACTTCTTTTCGCCTCAAGCTTCGTTTTGTTAGTCTCCTTCTTAGTTTTTCTTAACTGTTTGCCATCGTTTGACTTCTGTTTTGTCGGAATGGCGGTGTTCTCCTTGATCCTTGGGGTTATGCCTCCTGTCCAAAGCGTTTTCTGGACTTTCAACTTTTAAAAACAAATTAGAATAAACTATGTAAATGCGGCAACGAATAAAAGATTTATACCAAGTTTTCAATTCACAAAAGAAGAAGAGTTTTATTTCGCTGTTACTTCGCTCTTTTATACTAATTACATACAGCTTAGATTCCACAATATTCAAACATAGAAAATTCATCGAAAAAAAGTAATTACAATCTTATATCATGAAATTATAGCAAATATTTGATAAACATAAACAGATAATTAATAAGTATGATGGAAAGCATCAACACCTCCAATATTGTTTCCTTTTTGCTTCGACTCTACCGCCTGGGGTTTTTTATTTCTATTTGGTTCTGGGGTTTCGCCATTTCGACCCTGCCTTTTCTTGGGTTCTTGTGCGTTTCTCAGCCAGGGAGAGGTTTGTGAGGAGTTGTGTTTCCTTGTCACCTCTTTTGCTTTTTCGTCCTGGAGTTGAATAGCAGAAAGCTCATACAGGGATCTAATGCTTTCAATTGCGTCTCTCATAGGTTGATGTATTGAACGCCTTTTCCCATCTTCTAACATTTCCACCAGTTGCCGTATCTGCTCACCTAGTTTGTGGAAGGCAGATAGATGTGAATTTGGTTCAAATGCCGTCTCTCTTGTCGCAGAAAAAACACTGCTTTCAGTGCTTCTCCCTAAAGGTGCTGGTGCGGTGTCTGGTGACCTTAGCATCCTTGAGCTCCTTTGAAAATAATTTTCCTCATTACCTTTCTCTTCCACTAATATTCCCTCCGTTGGTTTGGTTTTTGTTGAATTCAATTCAATTGGGTCCCCACTCAAAGCTGTTATCGATGTCTGAATGTGTAGTAACCTAAGGATTTCATGGTTGTCTTTGCACACCCTTATGAGGTTTTGTGCCAGTGCCAAATCGGTTTTAACAAGGAATGTGAAAGTCATTTCCGCAAAATTTCACTCTTGCTTACTCAGGTAACAGAATACTACAAACGTCAGCCCTCATAGCTGTCATTCCAATTATTTTTCCAGTATGCCATAATTAAGACCTTACTGGGCTCAGTCTTAATGTTTTACGGTAATTTATCAATTTATTTCAATAGTTGCATCGTGTACAGTCACTTCGGGTGGAGAAACTGCACCATTTACCTTGTGGCAGGTACCGCCAGATCCTTTGATCTTTTCAGCCAAGCCCTCCCTCTCCGCCCTCTGGATGGGGGGCTGCTTATTGGGTTTCGCAGTTAGCCTCCATCTGGGGTGTTCCGATAACCATGCTTGCATGCATTACCTCAGCGTCATTCATGCTTCAGCTCGGGTCGTTTAGAGCTATAACGCTATGTTATGCCTCTGGAACACGAATGGATTTTAGTCGCCTCTTAGGACAGGCATACCTTACCTCAGGTCTATTCTAACCCCGGCCTGAAGGGCCTTGGGTGTGTGTGTGTGTGTTTTTTGTTGTTTTTTTTCTCTTGGTTGCGCCAATGGATGTGGTAATCTTTATAGATGCGGTAGCCCGTGCCACCAGCATGCACGATTCGCAAAACCCGAATGTTCGATGCCGGGAGTGCGCCTACGTATTAATCCACACCCCTACGACCTTCAACCACTCTCCCGGCGGGACTGCCGTTAAGTATTACTTCTCGGGGCTGGTTAGCAATTATGCTCTATTCTACGAGGCCGTGTCTTGAGTTCTTCTTAGGGCTTCTGCTCTTCGCAGCGCGTATTGTACGCGCACTATAAATGAGCAAATCTCCATTCACTTGTCCTCTGACTGCGTCATGTGACTAATGAGATTGTCTGGACTTGGCAGATTTACCCTTTCTCTGCAAAGCTTCTGCAGTAGAACACTGCATGCAACGCATCCTCTTCCTCATTTTGGCATTCTGGGCACTGGGGCGAACTATCGTGTCTAAATTTGTGGAGGTATTTCCGGTAACCGCCGTGCCCAGACAGGAACTGTGTGATATGGTAGTTACAGTTCCCCCATGATCTCTTTGTCCATGTTTCTATGATGGGAATAAGCTTGTCCGTCCACCTGCCTTTTGTGGAGCGGTCCCACCTGGTTTGCCACAGCATTGCGGATGCTGCCTTTTCTTCTTCCTTAACCCTCTTTGCCTCTTGCCGGTTCGATGATCGCCTAAGGTACACCCTCTTCATCTCATCCGCGAGGTTGTCTATTGGGATCATTCCAGCTAAGACGCAGGCTGCATCATAGGAGATTGTACAGAATCCACTGATCACTCTGATTGCACAGAGCCTGTGAGCTGAAACTAGCTCTCTCCTACACTCATTTGTCACCAGCGCACCCAGCCATATAGGAGCAGCGTATAGAAGTACCGAGCTGACCACTCTGGTCAGCAAGATCCTTCGGGCGTATCCAGGTCCACCGATGTTCGGTAGCATTCGGGCGAGTGCCGCCTACATCAGCGATTCTTTCTTGGTAGCGTACTCGACGTGGGTTTTAAAGCGCAGCCGATTGTCGATCATGACTCCAAGGTACCTTAAGGATTCTTTGGATCTAATTGTCTGGTTTCCGGCGCGGTAGTTCGCGTATTCCGCCGCCTTGCGACTGGTTATTAGGACAGCTTCAGTCTTGTGTGCAGCTACTTCCAGGCCCGTAGACTCCAGCCATTCCTTTATCTTTGCAATTGCCTCGTCTGTGGCAGACTCCACCTCGTGGATGTGATTGGCTACTGTAACCACTGCTATGTCGTCAGCGAAGCCAATAACTTTGACTCGCTCAGGCAGGGTTAGTCGCAAAACTCCGTCATGCATAATATTCCATAGGAGAGGTCCAAGAACCGACCCTTGCGGGACTCCCGCGGAAACACTGTAGTGCTTAGCACCATCGTCTGTATGGTAGTTTAACCTCCTGTTACTGAAGGAGTCCGTGCCTATCCTCAAGGGGTAGTATGGTGTATCCATCCTGGCCAAGGATCTCCTAATAAACGACCAGTTCGCCGAGTTGAACGCGTTTTTAACGTCGAGCGTTACTACTGCGCAGTATCTTTTTGTCCCCCATTTCCATCTTTTCCCTTGTATTGCTTCAGTTGCTATATCTACTACCGCCTTTATTGCATCGATGGTAGAACGAGATTTTCTGAAGCCGTACTGGTGATCTGACAGCGCTTCGTTTTCCTCCACCACCGCCAGCAGTCTGTTGTATATAATACGCTCTAGGGTCTTACCTAGAGTATCAAGCAGACATATTGGGCAATACGATGATGGTTCTCCGGGTGGCTTATTGCCCTTTGGAAGTAGCACTAGGTGTTGCAGCTTCCATGGCGTAGGGAATGTCCCCTCTTCTAGACACCTTTGCATCGTCGCTAAGAAGATGTCCGGTCTCGTCTTGATGGCCATCTTTAATGCCTTATTCGGTATGCCATCTGGTCCAGGTGCTTTGGTGTCTCCAATTTTTTTGCAAGCAGCAAAAAGTTCTTCCGACATGATGGCAGGGATATCTTCCATATTGGTCTCCCTTGTGATGGTGACCATAGTAGTTGGTCTATGTGGGAATAGGTGCTCTACTTTAGTCCTTAGCATTGCAGGGCAGGTTAGTTGTGGGGACCTGTTGCCTTTGAGCTTCTTCATCACCCCCCTATACGCTAAGCCCCAGGGGTCTAGGTTAGGCTCGTCGCAGAGCTGTCTAAAACTCCTTGACTTACTCTTTTTAATGGCACTTTCCAGTTCCCGTCTCACCAGTTTAAAGTTGGTTAGTCGTTCTTGGAAATCTTCTCTTCCTCTGGATCTCTGACACTTCGTTCTGAGCTGTTTAATCTCGTCGGTCCACCAGTAGCAAGGCTCGCCTCTTTTACTGACAGATCTTCTGGGCATTGATGCGTCGCACGCTGCGGTGATGGTCTGGTTTAGCTGATGAGAAAGGGCTTCAGCCGATCCATTGTTCATTGTTGCGCTGGTGTTTAGTATTTCCTTGAACATATCTTTGTCAAGCAGCGTGTCCTTCCACTTTGGCCCTGTTAGAGTGGGGCACATTCTGCGTTTCTCTTTGCCGACATTGAATAAGATAGCCTGGTGATCGCTATGGGTATATTCTTCACTGACTCGCCATTTGGTTTTCCGCAGGAGTGAGTTGCTCATGTATGTGATGTCGATGATTGACCCTCTGCCTGCCTTTCGGAACGTTTCAGCTGCGCCATCGTTGGCCAGAGTTATATCCAGTCTTGCGAAGGATTCGAGGAGAACTCTCCCTCTTACGTCTGTGGTTTTACTTCCCCAATCGGTAGCCCTGGCGTTGAAATCCCCGGCAATAATAACTGGGTGTTTTCCTCGTGCGTCAGCTACAATGTCGTCCAACAGCTTCATATAATCCGCCAATGATAGACTGGGGGTGCATAGCAGCTATAAAAATGTACACCATTTATCTTAGCAGATACGAAGTGGTCTCCCCGATGGCCGACTGACTGTAGGGCATAATTCCCGCAGGTCCAAATCGCGGCCTTTTTTGTGCTATCATCTATCCAGCTGCTTCCGTCTATGGGTTTATACCGTTCGCTTATTAGGCCTACGTCGATTCTTTTCTCCCTTACTGTTTGCGCCAGAAGGTCCTGCGCTGCTGCGCAGTGGTTTAGATTTATCTGGACAGCATTTATCATATTAATTTGGCCAGTGCCTTCTTGAGTACCGGGCACTTGCTGCTACCAGCCACGTGTCCAGCGTTTTCTGGCGTAACCATTTTACACCAGAAGCATAATGCGTCCACTTTGCATTCTTTGGCTATGTGACCTTCTTCTCCACAGTTTCTGCACAGCTTGGATCGGTCATGCTCGCTCTTGCACTGGCGCGCCGTATGGCCAAACTCCAGACACCTGAAGCATTTGGTGAGGGTCTTTCGAACGCGAATACGGCAATTTACCCAGCCGACTTTGATTTTACCGGATTCCAGCAATTTGTTCGCCATCTCTGCTGGTAGGCCCACTGTCGCGATCTGCGTGCCACCGTAGCCCTTCCTAAGACTGAGCACATTTCCTTCGACAACTCCAATGTTGTACTGCGCTTTGATTGCATCTCAGATGTCACTTCTGGTGGTGACTTCGTCAAGGTCTTTGATTTCAATCGTGGATCTCTGCACTAAAGTGCGGATTTCCGCTTCTGCGCCAAGATTTTCGCCGATTTTACTCCTGAATTCTTCGGTTCTGTCACCAGATTCGCGCAGCTGGAACAACAGGTCTCCTTTCTGGGTTCTCCTAATCTTTGTAACCGCTTCACCCAGGTTATGGAGTTTGGGGTCCCCTTTGACCCTGCGAAGTATTTCGGCATATGAAAGTTCACCCTTGCTTGCCACCACGATTGCGTCAGGTCGCGTTTTTTCGCGCGCGGGCTTTCTTGGCTTCTTTTTGGGAACTTTCAACCAGGCGCTGTCGTCGCCCTTGGACAGTTCTTTGCTCGCCGTCCTAGCGGTTATTTGATCATTTGTGGCCTGCTCATTCACTGTCGATTTGGCGGGCTTCTTGGGATGGGCCTTCTTTCTCTTTCCGGCATTGCTTTGAATTTGGGGCACCACTTTGCCACGTGATGCCTTCTTCGCTTCGACTAAGGGCGGTGACTTCGGCGGGCGTTTCGAGCTCGGCGACTCTATAGGCTCTAGCCTTCGTTTGGGCCCCGAAATCACCTTAAGCCATGGGGATGTTTGGGACGTGTTTTCTTTGCTGATAACTTTCTTGGGCTTGCTATCACGCATCTCGTTCGCCGAGAGCTCATAGAGCGTTTTGATGCTTTCTATTGCATCCTGCATTGGTTGGTGAATTGATCGCCTTTTACCATCCTCCAGCATTTCCACTAGGGCTTTTATTTGTTCCCCTAATTTGTGAAACACGGAGGGCTGGTTATTCGGATCCAGCACCATCCACGCATTTCTTTGAGGCGCCGCTTCTCCATCAGGACTCCTCTGGGGCGATGGCGGCTGTCTAGCCGGAGATCTCTCACTATCGAGCTCTTCCGGAATGGGTTCTCTCCGTTGATCTCATTCTCCTGGTTTTGTTGATGTTGATGTTGGTTATTTGTGTTCATTTTTGTTGGGTCCCCACTCAAAGCCGCTGTCAATGCTCGGGTGTGTAGTCACCTAGCGATCCCATGGTTATCTATGCACGCAGTGAGGCCATGCAAGGGTTGACACAGACCCTTATGGGGTTATGTGCCAGAGCCGGATCGGTGCTAACCAGGAATGTTACATCTGGACCTACACCACCAACTTAATGGCGACGAAACATTGAACGTACTTTGAGGCCTGCCAGGGTTTTAACGGGACGGGGGCGTTCACAGCATTAGCCTGAAAGCCATTTCAACAGGATTTCACTCCTGCTTATTCAGGTAACAGAATACTGCAAACGTCAGCCCATATGTCAATCATTCTAAAGATTTCATTCCAGTATACCATAATTACGACCTTACTGGGCTCAGTCGTAATGCCTAAAAGGCAGTGTTGAAATTGAAGTGTCCACTGGTAGGTACCAATAGAGCTATGGTTTCCCACGGTGCCATCTCTTTACCCAAGAGCTAGGAGATGGGTTAGCATGAAATGGGTTAGGTTAGATTTAAATGCACCTCAATCAGTGATAGAATACACTGCGCCTCAGATTCATACAAACACGAATCCCCAAATTAATAATCCGTGCAAAAATAGGACAGCGCCGCGAGCAACAGCAGATCAGCAATAAAACGCAAATGGTTAACATCGAACAGCTGCATAAGATGGGAATTATTTCGAGATTTTGGAATGGTAATACTTACAAAATACCAGCTCAACATAACTTCAACACACGAAGAAGTCATCAAGGACTATATAACATCCCGAGACACTGGAATGAGTACGGAAGAAGACGATATGAAGTAGTAGTGCCGAAAATATTTCATGAACATCCAAGCGATTTTAGAAACATTTCAAAATCTCTTTTATTGAAAAAAGCGAACCAGCACTTTTTGAACTTAGAATGATCAACATCTGTATCTATATATTCACCTTTTTTTTCTTTTGTTTTTTGATATTGTTGGAAGTCTGATCTCCTCCTTGAACGTTCGACCTAGCGTCGCGCTTGTAGGCGTCTTGGCCGAAGTGTCTTTATTACCTCGGTCTACCAGTAACGCGTTGATGACTTCCTGCTCTTGCATCCCACGCAGTGGTGATGGTGTTTGTGAGGCGATGTGCGTTTGCCTCCGCTGTTCTCCTTGGAGTTAGATCATCGTTCAAAATCTCTTCGAATGTTTCTTATCGAAAGTTCTGTGGTTCCATTATGGACCCGTAAGTTTTGGGCACATGACAAGAGTATTTCCTTTTATTTCCAATACTATCATTTGGTGGTCACTATGTCAGGTTACTTATCGACAGGGGAGTGAATGTTTTCAGTAGGGCCAGTCTTCTTGTGTCAGTGAGTCTGTAGGAAAATTCTGTAGCAGACGCCTTAAATTCGCCACCTATAACCACTGGCACTAATCTAGTTAGTTTTAGTTTAGTTTTATATGCATTTTATTTTCTTAACACTAACTCTTACATTCTAACAAAAAATGCTTAAATGCTAGCTTACAATTACTTAATAATCTTACACTAACTTACTGGCCCCACACAGGCACTCTAAGCTACTCTAAATTCTTATAACTATGTCTTTCGACTTCATTTACATTTTCTTAGAACTATTTATTTTGTATACTTAAAGCTAAGAAAAAAATTTGTTAACAAAACTTAGCATATGGACATAATTTTTTATTTTTAATAAAAACTTAGTATCTAACTTAAAATAAACCTTAGCTTACCTAAACTAAATGTACAATACACACATAAACACACATAGACGTTATACACAATCATATACATATATCAGTATACACCTTTGTATACACTGATATATGTATATGTTTCTTAAATGCTACTGGCACTAATCTAATCCGGGGTTAGATTGTCCAGAATTTGTTGGTATTCGTTGGACGTCAAGCTGGGTCGGGCATAATAGCTGTAGAAATGGAGCCTTTTGTTTGATCGCTTATGTCTTGGAAAGCATAGGGTCCACATATCTATATTGACGCTTGTTTTGCCTTATCGCAGATCCAGTTAGTGTTCTCGTTGGGACATTTATGGGGTCCACTTACCATGACAACATATGACCTTTCGTCCTTGACTGTTTGTGCTAGGATGTCTTGGGCTATTCTAAAGTGATTAAGGTTTATTTGTAGTAGCTTCATGGTTTTTTGCTAGTATAGCTCTCCGAAAAACTGGGCATTTCTTACTGCCAGCTATATACTTCACGTCATCTGAATGGTTTCTCTTGCAGAACATACGGGATGGTTCCTTATCGCAGCTCTTTTTTATGTGGCCTGCTGTCCCACATCTCCTACATAGTTTGAAACAGCTTTCTTCGCTTCTGCATTTTCAAGCTAGGTGACCAAACTTTAAGCAATTGATTTGTTCTTAGCAGGGTCCGCTCTCGCATGCGACAGTTAACTAGCCAGCTTCTAAAAGTTTTCTTGTGTCTTCTCCGGAGAGGCTGATTATTGCTGTTGGAGTTCTTCCGTGAGCCTTTTTAAAAGATAAAGTGTCTCCTAGTGAAAGTATAATTGCAAGCTGGGCTTTGATGGCATCTATTCTTTAATCTGATGCTTAAGTGATCTTACGTTCGTTTGATCCGCTAACGCTTCACTAATGACGCCTCTGAACTCGATGGTCCGTTTTGGTTCCAGTAGTTCGTTATCTGCAACACCATTTGATTCGTATTGCTGCTTCCGTTTGGACTCCCGGGGCTCATTGTTTGCGAGGAATTGTTCTGATGAATGACTTCCTTTGCTTTATCGTCATGCAACTGATTTGGGGAGAGTCCGGAAAGGGCTCTCTTATCGGTTGATGGATCGAAGGTCTTTTGTCATCTTCCAGAATTTCTACCAGCCCTCTAATTTTCTCACCAGCTTCTGGAAGTCAGATTGCTAGACAGTTGATTCGTATCGCGGGTGACTCGCTTCGATTGGTGTTTTTTTGCGATACTGCTACTTGGCCAACTGGTGATCTAAGCATCCTTGAGCCTCGTATAGAAGTACCGAGCTGACCACTCTGGTCAGCAAGATCCTTCGGGCGTATCCAGGTCCACCGATGTTCGGTAGCATTCGGGCGAGTGCCGCCTACATCAGCGATTCTTTCTTGGTAGCGTACTCGACGTGGGTTTTAAAGCGCAGCCGATTGTCGATCATGACTCCAAGGTACCTTAAGGATTCTTTGGATCTAATTGTCTGGTTTCCGGCGCGGTAGTTCGCGTATTCCGCCGCCTTGCGACTGGTTATTAGGACAGCTTCAGTCTTGTGTGCAGCTACTTCCAGGCCCGTAGACTCCAGCCATTCCTTTATCTTTGCAATTGCCTCGTCTGTGGCAGACTCCACCTCGTGGATGTGATTGGCTACTGTAACCACTGCTATGTCGTCAGCGAAGCCAATAACTTTGACTCGCTCAGGCAGGGTTAGTCGCAAAACTCCGTCATGCATAATATTCCATAGGAGAGGTCCAAGAACCGACCCTTGCGGGACTCCCGCGGAAACACTGTAGTGCTTAGCACCATCGTCTGTATGGTAGTTTAACCTCCTGTTACTGAAGGAGTCCGTGCCTATCCTCAAGGGGTAGTATGGTGTATCCATCCTGGCCAAGGATCTCCTAATAAACGACCAGTTCGCCGAGTTGAACGCGTTTTTAACGTCGAGCGTTACTACTGCGCAGTATCTTTTTGTCCCCCATTTCCATCTTTTCCCTTGTATTGCTTCAGTTGCTATATCTACTACCGCCTTTATTGCATCGATGGTAGAACGAGATTTTCTGAAGCCGTACTGGTGATCTGACAGCGCTTCGTTTTCCTCCACCACCGCCAGCAGTCTGTTGTATATAATACGCTCTAGGGTCTTACCTAGAGTATCAAGCAGACATATTGGGCAATACGATGATGGTTCTCCGGGTGGCTTATTGCCCTTTGGAAGTAGCACTAGGTGTTGCAGCTTCCATGGCGTAGGGAATGTCCCCTCTTCTAGACACCTTTGCATCGTCGCTAAGAAGATGTCCGGTCTCGTCTTGATGGCCATCTTTAATGCCTTATTCGGTATGCCATCTGGTCCAGGTGCTTTGGTGTCTCCAATTTTTTTGCAAGCAGCAAAAAGTTCTTCCGACATGATGGCAGGGATATCTTCCATATTGGTCTCCCTTGTGATGGTGACCATAGTAGTTGGTCTGTGCGGGAATAGATGCTCTACTATAGTGCGCTTTCAAATTGAGAATCCCATACTGACTTCTCAGAGGTGCTATAATTAGCTGTTGACCGCCATGAAGTGTTTTCATATGACTGTCATGAATTATGAGTTTTGTAATTAGGTTTCGATGGGGCAGAATAACGGGGTGACGCTGTGAATATGCCAGATTCGTATTCTCTAACCGACCTCTAACCCGCATTATACCGTTTTTATCGATGAAAGGCGAAAGCCTTGCCAATTTACTGCCTTTGGAGACAAGTTCCTTGTTAGATATCCTTGTGATATCTTCGGCGAATAATTCCTTTCGAACGATGGCTATTAGTCTCATTCGAGCTGATGAAATTTCTTCCGCAGTTACCTATCCAGTACAGGGAGAAGATGTGTTTGATTTGCAATTTTTGATGAACCGAATGCAGTAAACAGTTACTCTTAGCAGACCCTGTAATCTAGAATATCTATTTAAGAGTTCATTTGTTTCATACCATATGTTGCCAAATGAATGCAGATGTGAAAAATATTTTTCAATTGAAAACTTGCCTCGATGAAGTCATTCTTTGAGTTGCGAATTATTGCAATCTTCTTTTCCAACTCCGTTGTCGGTATGATAATTGACGGATGGTTGCTCTAAATGCTAAAAAATTCTAAAAATGCTGCCCCATGCCACCATAGTTTATGAGTGAGAAGATCCCTAGGTGAGATTGCTCTACGCATGCTGGGTTGTCTTTGGACGCGATATAGTTCCAGCGGTTGGGGTCTATAAGCTCTGGGATCTCGGCAATTCTATTAGCTACAAACGTTGTACGCGTATACGGGGCTGATTTTATCCACGCAAGTGATATTTGCAAATCGCACCAAGCATAGATTTTGGTCTTTTCAAAGTCCATTGTTTCTAAAATATGTGTTAACAATTGTGCCAGTACTAAGGCTCCACACAACTCCAACCGTGCGAATGATTTCTTTTTCAACGGTGTGACTCTAGTTTTTGAAAGAACCAGGTTAACATTGACAGAGTCTTTGTTAATGGCGCGAACATACACTGCCGCGGCGTTGGCTCAACCACCGGGGAATGTTGAGTGCATTGATAACATTGAGTTCAACCTTGAGATTGTGCCATGCGGAAATTATTGACTCTGGAAGTTCGCTGTCACAGGTCTGATGTTGTTTCCAAATTTCTTGCATAAGAATTTTGCGAGTAATCAAACAAGGGGAAATTCATCCCATTGAATCATATACACGCGCGATGTCAGATAGGATTGATCTCTTCGTAGTCCTCTTCTGATCTGGAAGATTTACTTTAAAAGTAAAGCTGTCTTTTCCAGGATGCCATTGTATTCCGAATGTCGTCGAATGTAAGGGGTAGTTGTATTTCTCTCTCATCTTCTGGTATAGCTGCTAGGAATATCTCGTTATTTCTTGCCCACTTCTTTAATTGATAACCGCCACGGCCCAGCATTGTAGTAAGCTGATGTTACATTTTCGAAGCTTCCTGTATTGAGGCCGCGCCGTGAATCAAGTCATCTACGTAAAGGTTTTTAAGTGCGATTTTTGACGCTGTTATAGAGTTTCAAGCACAAAAAAATAGTGTGAATTATATCCTTCGAATCACTCTGAGTGACGAAAAAACTCTCCGTCCTATTCGGACTCCCACCCCCCCCCCCTGGACAGCGAATATCGAAACCAAACACACCTGAGTTTCAAACCACTAAAAAAAAACAATTTTCCTTTCTCCTCCTTCTAACTTTCCGCCCGCGCCATGGCAACAGTAAAAGGGTATCAACCCCTTAGGCGCGCGAAATTATATAAAAAAAAAAGTCACGGAAGATACTTTGGCTAGTCATCTCGGGAATAAACTTATTTTTTTAAATCATCGCACTATTAACATTAATTTTGTTGTTCTTTTTTTTTCCTTTTCTTTGGTTTAAAAGTTACAGAATTTTAAAAAAAATTTTTTAAAAAAAATTGTATTTTTCATTTAACTTAAATTATTTTTCTATTCGATAGGACAATCCCACCAAAGAAATCACTTGCCAACAATAATAGTTGTCATATCTGCACCGAAGCAGATACAGGTGAGATGGCCCGGTGCGATAATTGCGATCTTTTTCATCATTTTGCATGTGTCGGAAATGATGCTTCTGTGGCCAACTATGAATGGAAGTGCAACGATTGCTCACCACCATATCCCAGCCAACAGCAAGATATAACTTCGCCAACTGCACCAGCTGTACTTGCACCAGCAGCATTAAATAATTCTCTCTAGCATCTTTGACGTCCGTCTGCAAAAAGGAAGACACAACTGCTCTTACAACGACTGGAGGAGAAAAAGCTGTTGCGAGAACAAAGCAACCAATTATACCTACAACAAAAGTACCAAATTCTTTCTCTAGACTCAGATAAAGAGGGGGCGGAAACGTCCTGCAGACAACACCAACGACTGGAAAATATTGTTTACAAGAAAGCCCAACAACATCTTCTGCCCGGCTGTAGCAGTTCAGTACAACATTGCTTATCGGGAGACCAGATCAAATTATACACGCATTGATAGAAAGGCCAAGGCATATAACACCTCCAAGGGCCGAAAGACTGGAATCGTTAATTGACTACGCTCTGGCTATCAAAAATGTATATGCAACGATGGAGGTAACAAACACCACATCACATTTCAACAACCCAACGCTTTTGAAGGAATCCGTAGATAATATCCTGTTAACTTGGGCAATCTTCTCTAAAAATGCACAACCTGCTTCTCTGTTGAAATTTAGTGATTGCCTGTATGACATCGCTGAGGCTGCATAGACCGTGACAACGCCGTCTGCGACACCTGTGTCAGGTGGAAAACGTTCATCAAAGTAAAGCGCTCCTCTATATGCACATGCATAAGCTAAAGAATCCAACGGTAGAACAGTCGACACGTTTGCCTTCTTGGACGGAGGATCTTCGGTAACACTTGTGGACGAAGAACTCGCTGGCCTATTAGGGCTATCTGGAAGAGTTGAAGGACTATGTCTAAGGTGGACCTCCGACACAACTCGCATGGAGAGCCATTCCAAAGTAGTGTCTCTAGGAATCGCTGACAGGAGTAGCGGCGCCCGAAATACCAGCTAAACAACGTGCGTACCAACACAGAGGAGTTCGGGACAGACGTTAGCCAAACATTATCCGCATCTGGTTGAGCTTCCTATACCATCATATCAACGAACACGTCCGAGGATTTTAATAGGCATTGATATTTGGAAGTTAGGCGTTCCGCTCAAAGTCTCTGAGGGAAGTTGGTCACAGTCAATTGCCATCAGCCAGGTCCTGATGAATGCGATAGAAACGGAATTGATAGTGACTCGCTTCACCTTCACATGTGTGATTGCAATGCAGAGAGGGAGCTGCACCGTATCGTGAGTGATTTTTTCTCAATGGAGAACGTCGGTGTTCGCAGATTTCTTCGGCAGAGGAAAAATGAGCAACTAGAACTCTTGAAGATACTTGTGTCCGCATTAACGACCATTTCGAGGTGGGATTATTATGGAAGTTCGATAATATTTCTCTACCAAATAGTCTACCGATGGCACTTCGACGACATCATCGACTACAGAAAGTAATCGATAAGGACAAAGAACTTCGCAGCATTTTGGACCAGCAGATAGAAAATTTGATAACAAAAGGCTATGCCATAAAGCTGTATCCAGACGAGACGAATATCGGACAAAAGCGGATTTGGTATCTTCCAATCTTTATTGTAAGAAATCCCAATAAACCATCAAGGATTAGGCTTGTTTGGGATGCAGTAGAAAAATGCAATAGGACTTCTCTAAACAATTTTCTTCTTAAGGGCCCTGATCAACTGGTACCTTTGGTAACAGTCCTATATGGTTTTCTATGCGGAAAGATTGCTGTTTATGGAGACCAAGTACGAGTTCGAGAGGAGGACCGACATATGCAAAGATTTTTGTGGAATGACACTCACGATGTGCAGGGCCCCAGCGTCTACCAGATGAACGTCATGACCATTGGCGCCAAGTGTTCACCATGTATAGCCCACCACGTCAAAAATAAAAATGCTGTGCTGTTCATGGGTAATATGCCAAGGGCTGTTGAAGGTATACTTGAGCAACACTGTGTACATGATTTCAGCGACAGCGTCCATACCGAAGCTGAAGCAATCAAACTAGCCAAAGACGTTAATTCACCAAAACGCTGGATTCCACATCCGCAATTGGGTCTCCAATTCACCAAATGTTATAGAGGCCCTAAAGGAAGACAGCGGGGGTCAACTAAAGCATTTAGTGCGAACGATACTCCGGCACCAGAAAAGATCCTGGGACTTTATTGGTGCACTTCATCCGACGCCATTAGGTACGTCGTTAAGTGCAACCGATTGAAACGAGATGTGCTTGATAGGTGGACCGTACCTACCAAAGCGAGGTTCTTAAAATCCTCATGTCAGTGTTTGACCCCTTGGGATTCTTGTCACATTTCCTTATATGCATCAAACTTCTGCTGCAAGAGATCTGGAGGACATGGATTGATTGGGACGATGAGCTGCGTAGAAGCATGTTAGAAAAGTGGCTCCGGTGGATAACTTTGTTACAGAACGTGACTGATATAAAGGTTCCTAGATGCTATTCGCCAATGCTAAGTCAAGCTGATTCGAAGGTTCAGCTACACACCTTTGTAGATGCAAGCGAGAACGCTACTTCCGTAGGTTGCCCCGCAAGCCCAATTTCCGTTCCACGGCTAGAGATCCAGGCTGCTTTCATGTGCAAGTCACACAAGTTTCCTATAGGACAAAGATTCTTTTGGTCTGACTCGAAAAACGTGCTGTTATGGCTAAAGGGAGACCCCGCAAGTACCAGCAATTCGTTATGTTTCGAGTTGGCGAAGTCCTGGAGACATCTCGTCTCTCTGAATGGAGATGGTTTCCAACGAAACTCAACGTTGCCAACAAGGCCACCAAATGGAATTTGGAGCTTGACTACCATGCTACGAGTGAATGGTTAATCGGTCCTGCTTTTCTGCGGATGTCCGATGCCCGATGAAGAAGTTCGCCCCTACCTTCTTCAGCAGCTAAACAGTCGCTTCAGCAGCTGGACACGTATGTATCGTATTATAGTATATGTTATTCTCTTTATTGTGATAACCACTTAAATGTGAGCAGCGACATCTAGCAGAAAATGTCGAAGACCAGAAGATTTCGATATTGGAATAACAAAGCCTCGACTGGAGAGTGGAATCGAATTTTCTAGCAAATTGGAAATTGTATGGGACGCTGGATGGCGAGGATTGTTCTCGAAGTATGTCATTCGAGTATAAATACCAGCATCCCAAAGGTATGCAAACGAGTTCTAAAGTGTAATTTGAAGTGTTAATTAGGAGAAGTGATTAAGTGGTTTAAGTAAAAGATAAGAAAAGTATAAGTGGTTGAGAAATTGAATTGTACTGAGAGAAAGAATTAAATAGTGAATTGTAACTGTACTGAATAAAGGGATTTGTATTTAAAAGAATAAGTTCTATCATTTGTACCCACACAAACATTTTACAATATGAAAGTAAAAAAACGTTCGTTTATCAACATCGTTGAAACAACTTCTGAAGCAATATCCAAGCGGAATTCACATATTGGACAAGAATCAATCTCGGAAGAAATCAAGTTATTTGTCGAGAAACAGTCCACTAGCAAAACCCTCACCATTTCTAGACGACAACGATGTCCTAAGGATGAGCGGTCACATTTTGTTAGCGTATCATGTAGGCCAGGACTGTAAAACACCGATCATCCTCCCGAATAACGTTCCTCTTAGTCGACTCGTATCATCGAAAATTCCCTCATTGTAATCATGAGACTATACTAACTGAGATCAGGCAGAAATATTACATAGTTAACCTTCAAACCAATCTCAAGACCGTTAGGCGAAGCTGCCAACTCTGTAAAATAAAAGGCGACCGATCAGTTGTTCCAGAAATGACTAGACTGCCTATCGCACGTATGGCCTTTTTCCGACCATTCTCATTTGTAGGCCTGGATTATTTTGGTCCTATCATGGTAACCGTTGGAACACCGAGCGAGAAGAGATGGGGTGCTAGTTTTACCTGTCTCACCATTAGAGCAGTGAGTAGGTAATGGGTCGCTTTAAACTGGGAATTCGGTGCTAGAGCGAGAGGGAAGAAGTGTGAATGAGTTGGGTATGGCACGGTGGGTAATAGTGTCGGCAAGAGTTTGATCTTGTGAGCGGTGTGTAGTCGGTAGGCGCCATGTTTTAAGAAGTGTGTCGATGAATGGTTGATGGTGGTTGGGAGTTGGCGGTTGGTATGGTGTGGTGGGTAAAAGTGCCGGCAAGCGTTTGATCTTGTGAGCAGTGTGTAGGCGCCATGTGATAAAGAGTATGTCGATGAATGGTTGATGGTGGTTCGGAGTTGGTGGTTGGTGGTTAGTATGGAGCGGTTTGATGGTTGTCGTTTAGATAAGTGGTACTGGGTACGTTTTATGTTTAATCGTACGGGTGGATTTTTGGGTTGAATGTTATCAGTGTTTTGGTGTTTAGTAGTTTTGGTATGAATATAGAAGTTGGCTGGTGGGGTTGATGGAGAGAAGTGAGTGGTTTTCAGGTAAACATGGAATCTTCTCATGAGCTATGAAAAAATTACTGGGTAATGGTTTCATGATGATTATGAGGATGAGGGAGAGACAAAGGGACGGGGGTTGAATAAAAGTGAAAGTATTGTGTATGAATTGTCAGTCTTGTTAGATTTGTAAAGTTGAGTAAGATATATATTAAGAACACTACATACACAGACACATGTTACAGTCTGAAAAAATCTTCTGGTGTGAATCATTGCGCGAAGGTGAAAACTTTTGCATTTGTGAAAATGTTTGGGTGGAAATAATGTTTTCTGTAATAACATTCAGTAGATCATTGTTTGAGTTGTATGCGATACCTGATAATGGGAATTCTTGCTTATTGTATGGAGAATGAGCAATGGAGAATCTTCGACATCGATTTAAACTGGGAATTCGGTAGTTATGAATTTAGCTTTCAGGTATTTCAACATATTAAACTAATAGTGTATGGGGGAGAGATAACTTTAATTGGTGAAATATTACCAAGCAGTAATGCAAGAAAAAAGATTAATCGTTTTCCGAGTACTTGTCCATTTGGTGATGTAGAAGTTTTGAGAAAAGAGAAGATTACTAATTCCGAGGTACAAAAATCTAAGATGCGAACAACACAAACAACAACAACAACAAAACTTGGAGCAATTGAGAAAAATGCACAACATGTTAATAATAATGAAAATGCTAATCCAGGTCATCGTACAGAAATTTGAAATGTATAAAAGTAGATATACTTATAAAAGATGAAGCATACATTATGAAATGTTTTATGAGAGCAGATTGAGAGAAGTAGATTTACAGGTGTTGGAAATAATAGAAAATTCGAGGTGAAGCATTTAAGAGACTGTTTTGTAAAGTTCAGCCTGACCTTTGAACCCTTGAAAGCTTTATTTAGAAGGTTAAAAAGTTTTTGTGGTTGTGTCATTGATGCAAAATAATATCATATGCAATATCTGGTGTGAGATTTAAGAGGTGAGAGACTTTAATGATTACCCATGAGAAAGATCGTAAAATATTATTTCACAGAGAAACTTTAAAGGATAATAATGTAATCATTAGATTTATTAATATATATTAAATAAGCTCTGCATTTTATTTCATTTAGGTGAAAGCATTCAGTCTAAGCAAGGAAAGGAAAAATGATAGCTTCATATTCCATTTTGTTAATTCTTATCGGGATAACTTTTCCGACCCCACCACCATTGGTTAATCTTAATGACAATTCTAAATCAAATCTCGAGTTTGAGGTTATTTTGCTAAATCATGATCGGGTACAGATTGATTTGTCATTTGTACTTTTAAAACACAGAACTATTCAAGTTTAAATTGATCAAGTAGTACTACCACAACAACAACTTTATCACCCAACACCAGCAAAGATGGTGTATTTACTAACCCTGAAGGTCCAGAATACGTGATTGTGGAGGAAGCTATTGAAGCGTTCAGGCAAGATCTAATACAAAAGGAAATAAATATTGCCGGGTATATTGAGAGTCAGCATATCTTTTATTGACATTTCAGACTGGAGTTTGACAAAAATAGAGAACTTAAAATTTGTTGTTCTTATGACAGCAATTTCAAGGAAAAGTCTCTGGTCATTGAATGTTTCGAGTATCGAGAATACGAGTCGGAAAGGATTCTAAGTAGTGGTGAAATAGAACACGTTACAAAGTTTGACACAGATTATAAATCGAATTATGAACTACTGGATTTTAGCAGAGCAAAACAAACATATCATATGCAGATATCTTAAGAAATAATAAATAAAAATAAGAAAAAAATTTCATAATTGTGTTTTACTAATTATATACTAGGCAAATATATTAACTTAAAAGATTCCTTCTATTTATCCATGACTTGTGTTCGCGTGGAAAACCAAGCCATTTCACATATACTTTGTTGCCTCGTGTTTACAATACTTTTTCCTCAAGGAATACATTAGGATTTTGGGTTTTTAGGAGTTCCATCTCATAGAAACCACCTTGAATGGGGAGACCTTGGAAATCATCCAGGAAATATGTGACAGGATTTGTCATGTTAATTTTTCGTATTGTAAATATTTCCGTAGACCATTTGGGTGTGTAACCCTCTTCAAAAGCATGTTTAAACTTGCTTATTCGTACCTTATCTCCCACCTTGAATTTGTTTTTAGGTGTTATTTCAACTTTTTCAATCATATAACACGCACATGTATCTGGTCCATTCTTGCATAAATTTGAAGACCATGAACAACTAACAAAATGGCAACCATGTATTGATGAGATGTGGCAAACATTTTCAAATTGCCTTAGATAAGAAATACATCCAATAATCTCGTGGAAATGTTCATCCAATAAAAAGCGTTGGTTTGCTTTCAAAAAAATTAAAATCTCATCAAGTATCAGCGAGGTTTTTAGGTCGGACATCATATCTTATGAACTTACAGATGCTTACTAATTGATTTTAAATTTCTTAAACAATTTAAACTAGGGAAAAAGGAGTAGGTAAGAGTAGTAAGTTCTAAACCGTCGGATAAGTTTTTCTTTTTAAAAAAATTCAGAATTGATTTCTGCGATTTTCGTTTCAATGTTATTTTAAATTGCCTGAGGTCATCATAGAAAACTTGTTAACTTAAGAGATTTCTTTTTTTTATCTATGAGTTCTGTTCGCATGAAAAACCAACATTTCAGAACTTATTTCCTCGATTTTCTTATCAGTGTTATTTTTAAATTCCCCGAAAAGGTTTCTAAACTCGTTAAGTAAATTTAACGTATTCAAGTTTTGCATATCGGAATATTCACGCAGTATTTTCTCATGTTTTTCTAGTTTTTCATCCATATCCAGATATCAACATAATTTTTCGTTGCAACATCAAATCGTAGGCTTCCTTGATGTTTTTAATTGCTTTCTGTTTCCCATCAAAATATCCATTCAAATGTAATTTTAAGGACATCTTAGTTTCATCGATAAGGTTGTTAAAACTACTATCAATATACTCCCGCACCATGATCAGGAAATTATTTAGAAAGTCAAAACTATCGTCCATGTATTTTTTGTTGATCACCTGATGTGGAGCACTTAGCGCTCCCACATTGTTAAGACATTTTCGCTCTTATTACCTGGTATTACCAGAGGGTAATACCTTAAATCCTTCCCCAGGAGGTCCTTGAGGGCCTGCTTTTACATTCGATAACTGCTTTGCACTTCGCCCGAACTTGTCGACACTCATTTTGCTTATAACAATTACTCAGTTATTGTTCAATGCTAATAAATATATAATATTTGCTACGCGTAGCTCCTCTACAATATAGTTTATTTCATTTCTGAGGTTATTATTACCTGCACTTTGGGATGCAATCAAAAGTCGTAATCTGTCTACAAGTTCGTTTGGGTTATCCCAGTATACATAATCGATAGGGTTACTAGAGTATCTCATATCAGTTTGTTACGTGCAAATCACGCCCCAAAAATCCTCCATTTCCTTACGGGCCCCGCAGTAGAATCCATTTTATAAAAGTTTTCCTCCTACTTGGCGGTCACCATTTGAGCTCCCGTTAATTGTTCCCCAAAAGTGTTCCGGGTCCGAGGGTGTAATATGGACCCAAGCAGTCACTCGACAGACAGAACGAACAGAACGAACACGACAAAACATCGACTGGTGTGATTGGGTGGTTTCATAGGGAGCTGTCAGAGCTCTGGAAGTGAGTCCCTTTGTTCTGACAGCTGAATTAGTGGAACCATGCATGAGTGTGTGTGTGCGTGAGAGGCAACTAGCCGAAATGCGCGGCTAGGCAATTAAGAACTAGCCGTCATAGCGGAAAGAAGACGCACAAAAAAAAAGACAAAGAAGAAGTAGAACGGAGAACGAAATTAAAGAAAACTAACCGACGAACAAACAGAAGAAACCAACAAAAAAATATAAGAGAAACGTACAACGAACGAACAAGAGAAAAAAACCCACCACCAAGGACGAACACAAAAAAAAAAAACACCACAAAACCCCAGCGAGGAAAATAGGAAGCACTGACGGACGAAGCGACGACGAGAGTGACAGCGGCGGGAAGTACCCACTCCCCTCACCAACCCCGACAACCAGATAGGAGCGACCCCAAGTAGGCAAGAAAATAAGATAAGTACCCCTCGTAAATTTTTTTATATTTTTTTTTTTTTTTTTTTATAATTTACGCGCGCCTAAGGGGTTGATACCCTTTTACTGTTGCCAGGGCGCGGGCGGAAAGATAGAAGGAGGAGAAAGGAAAATATTTTTTGTAGTGGTTTGAAACTCAGGTGTGTTTGGTTTCTATGTTTGCTCTCCAGGGGTGGGAGTCCGAATAGGACGGAGAGTTTTTTTCTTCACTCAGAGTGATTCGAGATATAATTCCCAGTATTTTTTTCATTGCTTGAAACTCTTATAACAGCCAAATCTACGTGTCAGTGTTATGCCTTCACACGTAGAATTTTTTTGTCTGAGTACCAATTATACAATGAAAACTGATTTTGCCATTGGCAGGATTCGAACCTGGACCCTCCGAGTGAGAAGCGTTTGCTACTACCACTACACCACGGCCACCCCAATTGTGTGATCTACCCCCAGTTGGGGTTATTTTCAAGGTATAGAATCCCGTCAGGCTCTTTACCGCTTACCTGGCAAACCCCGTAACCCTTTAACGGATGTTTTTTTTAAAAACGTTCTCGACCCCGTTGCCACCTAGTGGGTCACCCCGGTGTGTGATCGTACGGAATCGTGGGCCTTCCGTCGGCCGTGCAAATCCAGTGTAATACTTTGTTGGCTAAATTTTGAGGTGGGTAACCCCTTTGGTGTCCCACGATTGTTAGTTATTCTGTACTATATACGGCCTTTGTAATCTCCCCCAATTTTTGTTTACAAGAAAATACATACACTTAAATTCCCCATCAGGGAAAAATTCATTTGTTTTCTTTTATCTTGTTTTCCTGATTTTCCATAAAAATCGGGTGGCGTCCAATTCATCATTGTTTACGTTCAGTTCCCTCTTTGCCGAACCCCCCCGTACTGAGCAGCAGGTGTGCGCAACTTGGAACCAGCTGCTGGTTGCAATTCCTGTTCTCTTTCGTGTCCCGTTTGGGCTTGTTTCGGTTTTGCGTATTTTCTTTCACTCGTCTACCAACCACCATCCGTGTGGTTGCGGTTCCTTTTTTTTGCTCATGTCATAATTTTGTTCCTTTGCCGGTAGCGCGGCACCCTTCTTCTTTTAAATTATTTAAATTTTTTTAAACGCGGAATAATTTTCCTCCCCCGGGAGTTGCAACAAATTGCTTTACCTACTTTGGTTTTCACATTTTGGGTAGATTTTGAATAATATATTTATATTTTTTACCTTTGTTACCTCTCACTTGTACTGTCAAAGTTTTTCATGCACATTCGTCTTTTGTCCCTAACTGAGTTGAGCGGGATTTAAAAGTTGGCTTGGAATAGACGATTCACAAGCGGTGGCTACCCTTTCAGTTAGATGAACTGAAGAGAAGAAAAAACCGATAACTTCTTCAGTTAGATGAACTGAAGCAAGTAAAATAAAAATAATTGAATAAAAAACTCGTGACCTTTGGTTTTTAACTTAAAACTTTATTCGTTGACTGTTGGCTGAAGAGTGGTTTAACTAACATGTGCATTTCTTCTCTCGAAGCTGCTGATGGCATATATACCACTCAGCTGTTTCTTCTAAGGTCAATCACCCTGGGTTATTTACCTTAGTGTAATATGTGAACAACACACCAGCACGAACAATGCCCCCCCATATTTTCGGAGTAGGTGTTAGAGTGCATTGTGTTGCAGTGCATCTCACATGCAATTCGGCCATCCTGGAATTTCGTTGCCTTTGGTCAGAGATTATGACCATATTCTTCAAATATCGTTGAAATTCGTCAAAGCGAGATCGATATGTTCTTCGTAGCTCGGCATATTGACAGTTTGATAGTTGTGAGTTTTGTCCCGAGTCAAATCGTTTTGTGGTGCGGTTAAGTTTGTATTCGATTCGTTGGTTTATGTTCATTTTTGTTATTTGTGTTGTGTGCATCAAATCCAATTATTCGCGATGTTTTCAATTTTTATTTCATAAGATTAATTAGCTTCCTGCAAACACACAATCTCCCATTCTTCCAGCGCGCCGTAGATTTTGTTGGGAAGGTATTTTTTACCTTTGTTACCCCTCACTTGTACTGTCAAAGTTTCTCATTCACATTCGTCTTTTTTAAAATTTGCTGATATTTTTGTAAATCCTCATCAGCATATTTCTATTTTTTGAGGTTTTTTAAAAAAATTAACTCATATAACCCATCTGTTGTGCTGAAAATTTCATCATAGATAACGAAGTCACTGTTTTCGTTAATATTTCATCTTCCCAATTTCACAGAATTTAATTTCCTATCAAAATACGGACCACAGACTTTGTTATGATTCTCATCTGATGGATTCGCACCAAAGAATGAAATGTGTTGATTAGTGTTATCATTACCTGTATTAGTGAGTGTTCTAAATGAAATATCTTCTGCCGAGGAAGCTACCATTGGGGATGAGGTCTTGAAATTCTGTTCAATTTGATTTTTTCCTTTAGGAGTACTTTGAAATTTTAATTGAGGTTTTTTACCTCCTTTACCTATCTTAGCTTGTAAAATACTACCACCAGAGCAGTTATTACACCCTAAACTTCCCATAAAACAAAATAATAAACTCATTTTTGCATTATGTAGAACATGCAGCGATGAACTATCTCAAGAGGAACATTGCACTCATGCCGATGATGAAAGACTTTGCACAGAACCTGGGTTATTGATTAAGTTTTGAAAGCTATAGAGCAAGGATATAAAGTGTAGGGTTTTCCAGTAAGGATTTGACAAATTTGTTTTTAAATAAAACACAAACCATTTGAGATACTTCATAAACTTTAGCATCGGCTTGAAGTACAATCAAAACATTTATGAATAGAACTCGACTTCGTTCATATGGCCACCGCAGGCACGTTTGTAGCGGTTGATTCGTTGGACTCAATTTTCAACGACTCGGCCACACATTTCGGCTGAAACGGCCGCTATTTCGCGTTCAATGTTGGCTCTGAGCTCTTCCAACGTCGTCGGCGTGTTGGCATAAACCAATGACTTAACGAAGCCAAACAGAAAATAGTCAAGCGGCGTTAAATCGCACGAAAGAGGCGGCCAATCGGCTGGCCCATTTCTTGAGATAACCGCTCACCATACTTACTCTTCAATAAATCGATTGTAGCGTGTGCTGTGTGGCTTGTGGCACCATTCTTCCGAAACCACATGTCGTCGAAGTCCATATCTTTCAATTCGGGCCAAAAATAATCGGTGATCATAGCAGGACAATGCTGACCATTCACAGTAACGTGACGATCATTATCGTCGACGAAAAATATGGCACCAAACAATTATTTTTTGTGGATGAATTGGTGATTCATGAAGCACATATGGATTTTCACCCGACCAATAACGCATATTTTGCTTATTGACGAACCCATTGAGCCAAAAATGAGCTTCGTCACTGAAGATGATTTTGCCAAATCGGAGAACGTACGTCGCTTCAAATGGTCCATCGGCTTCAATTCTTGAGTCAGCATGATCTTATTGGGTGTAAACCAAGATCCTTACGCAAAATACGCCATAATGTGGTCTGAGCGATTCCCAATTCTTGAGAACGCCGTGGAATTGACTGATTGATCGTTTGCTACGGACGCCTGAACGGCAGCGATATTTTCGACACTTCGACCAACCCGTTGTATCACTGACACGGCAACATCATACAACGAATATGTAGACTCAAATTTTTGTAGTAAACTTGTTATTACCTGTTTACTAGCGCGAGAATTACGACCGAAAATTGGAGTTAACGCTCTTAAAGTTGCAGTTTATAATTTTTAATGTTTATAATTTGCAGACGTTGCTCGTTCGTGTACTTTACCATTATGAAAATGTTGAGTTTACTGAATAAATTGACGGTAACAGTTTGATGATTAGTGAAAGAGTAAAACCCTTTACAATTGTAAAGCTTATGCTTGATTTCAGAATTGTAATAGTTCTAATTCATTTTTATCTTTAATTGAAACGTTCTAAATTTGATCCTTAGGTCCTTTTTTAGTTTTACTCTGAAACTATCCCTTTTTGTGCACTTGAAAGAAAAAAAAACGGTTTTTTCATATATTGTATTATTTTCACTTTTTCACCACCTTGAAATAAATATCCACCAGTGTAAAATATTTTATCTTTTACTCTTGCCTTTATTATACGAGTTTATACCTAGTGAGCATTATGTACAATATGCTGTCATTTTAGCCATTCTGACAGGTTATAGAGATGGAGAATGTGTTGTTAATTCCTCTCACAGTGAGTCTGTGCGAAAGTTAAGGGTTTGCAAAAGTATTAGTGGACAGGTTAGGTTAGTTTATCTATGATGTCGGTCCTCCCAAAAACGGGCTCCGATGATTGTCTCATATCTTGTACCCAAGTCTTTGAGGGTCAGAATTCCCAACAACAATCAATATTACGGTTGGACTCGTACAAGACAAGAGTTTACGTGGTTGTACTTATGGTGATTTGTAAGAAGATTAAACGATTGTAATAGGAATAGTATTGTTTACGATCCAGCTTAATGCCTGTCAACGTTAACGTGAGCATAAGTCACCATGAACGTCGCGTTCACGTTTTCAGGGGGATGAAACACTTTTTTACACTTGAATCCGATCGTTTTTAATTCTTGAATGTGACCAGCTGACCTGAATCGAAAGGATTGGCGTTCAATGCCTAGACTACAACACATCGAATTACACAAATAATTTAATCTCTCCATTTGGCGTAATAAGTGTAGTCATACCCACTTAAGTGTTGGAAGCGGGTTTTGGATATTTATAATATACCATGGATATCATGTAATTCGATCGGAAAAATTGTCGAACCGGAAAAAAATTCCGATCGGAACTCGTAGACCTATCACGTTATGCGTTTCGGAATAAACTTTTTCAACTCATATCAACGCACGTAATTGACAGATTAAACATCTGTTTGCGTTTCTGGGTTGTGCACGATTTCTCCTGCAATCGTGACACCAACCGCTCATATTGTCCTCTATTTGTGCTTGTTGTCCCTAATAAAAGAATAACACAATTAAAATTGCAATCCTTTTTCAATAAGACTTACTTCTTTAAAAACCTTTTCTTTGTTTTCCTTTCACAATTCTGCAACAAATTTCTGTCGGAGAATATCGGAAAAAAATTAAAGGCAACTTTCAAAAAAAATTAATTCATCGCGCACTTCTGCAATGCGGTGCTCTGCATTATTTCTTTTCGGATTTTTTTTCAATGAGTGCGTTCGAACGAATTACGCGATGAGAATTTTCTCCAATTTCGGAGAAATTGCAGATAATTCCGTTACGATCGAAATACATGATAGGGCTGATAATCTGAAAAGTTAGCCATCCATGTTAGTTCACCGGTGACTCTCTCTTGTTCTTGACTCTCTTCAAGAGACAGAGTTACGGCAGACATAATGACTGAAATCTAGTCTGCTATATTTTTTCCTGTCTTGGCTGGGAAAATTATGTCAAAACATTTCATTTTGAGAGCAGATGTCCATGCAACAACAGGAACAAGTATTTCCTTCTTTTTACTCGACATTCTGAAAACAAAATACGTTTCCAACACATTCTACAGAAAATAACTCAAATATACACAAATCGTCAAATTTTAACATTTGTTATGTTTAAAACACTAATTTCGTGTAAGTTTCAAAAAAAAATTAATGTTGGGCAATAATTTTCTTTCTTATATTTTCTAGGACAACAAAAGAAGAAATCGAGACATCTGGAGCAAGAAGAAATAATTTTCTACAGAATAATGCTGCCACCAACAGATTGCTTTTATGTGGGTGTGGCAAAAGCACTTGGAATAATTTGCTTATATTTTCTTGTGAGCAAGTAAAAACATTTTAATTTCAAAATAATTTATTTTACTTCCTTTTTACAGTAAGAATAATGAATCTAAATGCACCATTCAAGAGCTTGAGGAAATGTGGATAAGTGACGCTAGCTAATTACATGTAAGTTAAAAATATACATTTTAGTTTAGTCGTAAATGTAATGCCTTTTCCTTTGCAGATTTAATTTTTGGAGTACAACGGTTCCGACAAAAGCGTTCCCAGGGTGGAACCATCTATGCTGACTAAAGACATGTGAGTAAAAAGTATACGTTTTAGGTTAGCCATGCATTTAATGCCTTTTTCTTTGCAGATTCAACATTTAGAGTACAACGACAGAATTCATTTTTCTTACTGTATATTAACTAAATGTTAAATATATGTAAATACTTAATGTCTCTTTCCCGATTTTTGTTTTGATTTTTTTATTCAATACCTAAATAAAATAAATTTAATGAAATTGTGTTTTTTTTTCTTGAATTATGATATTCCACACCACCTTTGAGGTATGAATAGCGGTGCATTAACCGATTTTTTTTATTGGGTGTTTGGTTTCCACTGCAGGCCTATTGCACCCATTTTGCATTCTGAAAAGCAAAGAATAAAATAAGATTTCAATTAAAAAGATTATCTCGTTTACATAAAAAATAATGTTTTAGTTTTTTTTCTAAACCAAGTGGTATTAGGTTTAATATACGAGTACATATGCATGCATGTGTTTGGCAGATGAAACTACATTCACATTCTATAGATAACACTAAAAAAAAAAGTGAAAATTCTGAAAAACTTCTATTCTTTTATTAGAACAACCTTTGAGTATCTTTTGCCAAAAGCACTTCAGAAAGTTTACATCTTTTTTTGTTTCTGTGGTGGTGGTGTTCCAGGTTCAGGATCTGTGCTTTCAAGCAGCTTTTCAACAAGCAGTAGTTCACAAAACATCATTACACGTAAACACACACTGTTCTAGATGATTGTAGGACAATGATATTGTTGATTGTCGTTTGCATGCTCCCATATTGCACTGTTTAATCGTGGTTTAACTATTTCGGTATTCTTTGCTTCACGAGACATATCGGAGCAAAGCTCATCTTCGATTTGGAGCTCTTCACCGCTCAAGTGTCGATGTATTACAAACCATCCGTTATCACCTTCTTAATCATCATCCTCTGATTTGTCATTTTCATTTTAGCTTCAGTTAAGTGATGCGCTTGTTTCCCCTTCCATCCACTCATAATTCGAATTAGCTTCGTAATCGAAGGATTTCTGTTAAAAAGAAAGAACCGATATGTCGATGAGTGCATACATATTAATGGAAAATATAAATAATAAGAACAAACCTTATTTGTAGCAAACAGCCTTCTTGGTGTTATCACAGTGCATGCATGCACAGTATCTCCATGTCTCGTAAAACCTTGGGCGGTTATTTTAACAGAAGTAAAATTTAAATTTCTATATTTTTTTTTTTTTGCTGTGCATAACACAAATCTACCTGGCTTATCTTGAGCGGTACAACCGGATGTGGGACCCGACATCCCAAACTGCATTTCTTGTTTTTCCATTTTTTATCGCTCTATAAAATAAAAACGGATTAGTGTTGTTGAATTAAAACTTACATTTTTGCCCTTCTTCAATAAAATATTGACATTTGTTCCTTTCACCACGGTGTGTTCAAATTTGTCACTTCACCATGAATGCTTTTATCAGGAGAGTATGTTCCCAAAAAATTGTAAATTACAATTCATGAATACATTGGATTATTAGAATAGATGGAAAATCCAAGAAAATACATACATGTAATCCAATTATTGTATTAACTTAAAAAGGATTGATTATTTTGACTGTTTTTATTTGTGAAAATATAACTTTACATAAACCGTTTGTAAAATTGAATTTAAAATATTGGTAATAGTAACAAACAAAATAAACAAAATGTGTGCTTTATAAGTCTAATTGGTACAACAGAGAATTGACCAATTATTTAAAAAAAAAAAATACCAATTATTTTTATAAAAAATATGGGTGTGACTGGACACATTTAGATTAAAATAGAGAAAAGAAAATCTGAATTACACGGCAAATGGTAATTAGCTTATATAAATTTCTACATGCCCCTGCGAAACTGGTGTCGCGGGACTTGAATTTCCTACAGACTAAAGTAGCATATGGACATTGCAAAAGACATGCTTTGCAAATTTTTGCATCCAAAATATTCTGAGAAGAAAAAACTCAATGTAAACACAACGCTGTACCTTTAACAAATATCACTTTGTAATGCTAAAATTTGGAATGTCAACGAAATAAAATCAGCCTATTCGAAGTAGCATACACAGTACGTAGATGGACACAAGCAACTGAGTATAAATCCTATACCGCCAGAAGGAAACATTTCGACAGTGAAGCAAATAAAAAAAAGAGATGAATACAAAAACAAAGGATTTGACTTCTGGGATTTTTTTAGAATAGTCAAAATTTAATATTTATGAATCGAATAGGCGTTCGAAAGAATTAAGACAATCAAAACACAGGGACAAAAGTAAAGAACGGGGATGGTGGTTTTATAATGTGGGGCTAAATGTCCACTTTTGGGATCGGTAATTTAGCCCTAGTCATTGAGATCACGACAAAAGAAGTATACTCAAAAATTTAGCAGGAAAATTACCTTCCAAATACAAAAAAAATGGTTATCGCGAAAGGTTTTTACTTCCAACAGGGCAACGATCCCCAGCATGTCCCACAAATGGTGAAGATGATACATAAAGTCCCTAGCTTGCTAGTAATACCAACACAAAGCCCTGATTTTAACCCATCATAACGTCTTTGTAATCATTTAGAGAAAAGCTTAGGAAAACATGTCATTACATCAAATCCTCAGTTAAACGCCTTGTTTTTAGCGGAATAGTAAGAAATAACAAGTGAATATCTGGTGCTGAAGTTGACGCACTTTATGCCAGACCGGCTTAAGGAAGTTCAAAGGCTTAAAAGGTACTCAACAAAATATTAGGTAATTTCCCCAAAAATAAGATATAAACTAACACTTTTCTTTAATGGTATCAACACTTTAAATGTGCTCATTTTACATGCAGCGGAACATTTTTATTTCTATATTTTCTTTTCTGAACGGAGTATTATTTTTTTGCCTCTAAAAAATACAAATAAACATTTATTACTTGCAAGGAAACAGATCTGTTGAAAACAGCTATTAATTAATTTATTTACTTAACACATGTAAAACTAAAAGGACAGGAAGGAAATTCACTTTAAAAGATGCCATTAATTAACAAACCTTTTCACTGATGTCCAGAGTATAGAGTTTGTGCCTAAACATGCAAAATGCTTATGGATGGAGAATGGTTTGTAATTCACTTACAGTCTGTGACTGAGTCTGAGACTGGGCGAAGTTAAGGGTTTGCAAAAGATTGGTAGAGTTCGACATCTATGTTCGTTTATCTATGATGGAAAGTTTCATATTAATTTTCGAGTCCAAGATTATTTTTATAATATTTTTCTGAGTTTGTTCATAGATGAACTAACATAGATGTCATACTTTCCAGGTATTGGAAAACCGATTTCTACTGATCACCTCTTATTTTCCGACCCTCTCTGTGAATACGTGTGATCTGTCAGGAACATAAACTAACTATACCTAGATATCAAACTTTCCAGATATTGGAAAATCTAACCGTGTGAACCTGTCCGTGAATCCATGAGAATTGTCAACAATGTCAAAATTCGAAAAGTTTTATGAGTGACGTCATCCATATAAAAAAGACGCGGTGAATTCCGATTTTGACATTTCTCATGTTTACAAATCCAATTTCGTGTAAGTTGCACAAAAATTTAATGTTGGACAATAATTTTCTTTATTATATTTTCTAGGAGAACAAAAGAAGAAAATTCTACACATCTGGAGCAAGAACAAATCATTTTACAGAAAACTGCTGCCACCAACAGATTGCTTTCGATTGGATGTGGCAAAAGCAGTTGGGAAAGTTTGTTTACATTTTCTTGTGAGTAACTAAAAACATTTTAATTTCAAAATAATTTATTTTACTTCTTTTTTACAGTAAGAACAATGAATCGAAATACACCATTCAAGAGCTTGAAGTAATGTGGATAAGTGATGCTAACTAATTACATGTAAGTAAAAAGTATACATTTTCGTTTAGCTATACATTTCATGCCTTTTTCCTTGCAGATCTAACATTTGAAGTGCAATGCTTTCAAAAAAGCGTTCCCAGTGTGGAACCATCATGTTCTCACCAAATACATGTGAGTAAAAAGAATACATTTTAGTTTAACTACACATTTAATGCCTTTTTCCTTGCAGATCCAATATTTGAAGTGCAATGGTTTCAACAAAAGCGTTCCCAGTGTGAAACCATCGTGTTCTCACCAAATACATGTGAGTAGAAAGAATACATTTTAGCTTAGCTACACATTTAATGTAATGAACTTAAAACGAAAATAAAAGTCATATAAAACTAAATACTACTTAAAGCCTTTTTTCGATTTTTGTTTTAATTTATTATCTAATAAATAAAATAAATTTAAAGAAATTTGTTTTTTATTTCTTGGATTATGCAATTCCACACCACCTTTGAGGTATGCATAATGGTGCATTAACCGATTTTTTTTTTATTGGATGTTCGGTTTCCATTGTAGGCCTATTGCACCCATTCCGCATCCTGAAAAGTGAAGAATAAAAAATAGTTCCGCAAAAATGGACAGCATTTTTGTTTACAGATGGCTTACTGAAAGAAAATCTTCTATCAATGAGAGGAAATAATTAATAAGTGCATACTTTATTATACCACGCAAGTAGATTAAAATGTTATTTAACTTTTTATGTTGTTTAACTTTGTAATCCACCACCGTAATACAATGGCATGCAAAAAAAATATTTTTTCCATGCATAATACAAACTTACCTGGCTTTCTAAGATAAAAAGTAATTAGTTTTATTAAATTAAAACAATAGAAATTTTTTTCACTTACATATTTGCTGCTTCTTCAATAAAATATTGACATTTTTTCATTTCACCACGGTGTGGGTAAGTTTTTCGCTTCACCATGAATGCTTTCATCAGGAGAGAATGTTCCGAAAAAATGTAAATTACAATTCATGAAAAAAATTGGATTATTAGATTAAATGGAAAATATTGCATTAACTTTTCATTCGAAGTAATAAATAAGTATTAATGATTATTTTGACTGTTTTTATTTCTGAAAATATAACTTTACACAAGCCTTTTTGCAACATTGAATTTAAAATATTGGTAATAGCAACAAACAAAACAATAAATAGAAAATTAATGCTTTATAGGTCCATTTGGTACAACAGCGAATTGACCAATTATTTTTTGAAAAAATATGGATGTGACTGGACAATTTAGCTCATATTTAATGCTTCTGTATTACTAATTCCATTACTAACGCATCACGTTGTAATGCAAAAATTTGGCTAGATTTTCGTGAAGGTCAATGGTATCAAATCGGCGTATAAATCCTATACCGTTTGAAAGAAACCTTTCGTCAGCGAAGCAAATAAAAAAAAACAGAAGGACTGTGCTAATAAATAAAAAAACAAAGGATTTGACTTCTAGGATTTTTTCAGAAGAGTCAAAATTTAGCATTTATGAATCAAATAGGCCTTCGAAAGCATGAAGACAACTAAATGAAACTTTCAGTCCAAATACAGAAGGCAGAACGGAAAGCACGGAGATGGTGGTTGTATGATATGGAGCTAAATATCTACTGTTGAGATCGGTAATTTAGTCACAGTCATTGAGATCATGACAAAAGAAGTATACACAAACAATGCTTATCGCGAAAGATTTTTTACTCCCAACAGGACAACGACTTCGAGCATTTCGCACAAATGGTGAAGATGTGGTTGATACATAAAGTCCCTCACTTGCTAGTAACGCCACCACAAAGCCCCGATCTTAAACTCTTCTCTTTGGAACGCCTTTGGAATCATTAAATGATGAGCTTACGAGAACATGTCATTACATCAAAGCCTCAGTTAAAAGTCTTATTTTTAGCGGAATGCTAAGAAATAATATGTCAATACATGGAAAAGTTGACGCATTCTATGCCAGACCGGCTTAAAGATGTTAACAGCATTAAAGGATACTCAACAAAGTAGTAGCAAAGTCTTTTTTCTGCAAAATTAAAGTATAAACTAACGCTTTTCATTAAGACTAAACTAACATTCTAGCTGTGCTCATTTCACATGCAGCGGAACATTTTTATTTCTACACGAAATATTATTGTTTTGCCTCTAAGAAAATACAAATAAACATTTATTACTTGGAAAGTAACAGATCTGTTGAAAACAATTATAAACAAAATTCCCTTCGACAAAACCAAATTAAGTTGGGATATAATTTCATATTGTTTGTTAAATGCTGGAAATTATTTTTAAAAAATAAAAAATTAAAATACCACCGCTTTTGTACTTTATATTGTGTGAAAAAAAAGATTCTTGAAATATTTTGGAAAAGCTTTAAATTCAATTAGAAAAACAAATATTTTCCTAATAAAAACTAACAAATGATCAAAAATGTTAATTTTACTTATCAGTATTATTTAATTAATTTATTTACTTAACACATTTAAACTAAAAGAACAGCCAGGAAATTGATTTTAAAAGTTGCCATTAATTAATAGTCCTTTTAATTGATGTCCAGAGTACAGAGTTTGTGCCTAAACATAAAAAATGCTAATTCAATGACTCTCAATACAAGCTTAAGCTTGATTTCAGAATTGTAATAGTAATAGTTTCAATTCATTTATATCTTCAAATGAAATATGATCCTTAGGTCCTTTTTTAATTTTATTCAGAAACGATCCCCTTTTTGTCCACTTGAAATGAAAAAAAGAGTTTTTTTTTAATATATTCTATTATCTTCACTTTTTCACCACGTTGAATTAAATATTCACCAGCGAAAAATAGTTTTCCTTTTATTTTTGCCTTTATTATATATACCTAGCGAACATTACGTGAAATTTGTTGTCATTTTAGCCATTCTGACATCGCTCTTATTCTAGTAACTTTACTTTTATATTGCTCCCTGCATAGACTAACTATACCTAGATATCAAACTTTCCAGATATTGGAAAATCAAAACCGGTTTTGTACTGATCGTCCCTATCCGTGTGAACCTGTCCGTGAATACGTGAGAATTGTCAACAATGTCAAAATTCGAAACGTTTTACGAGTGACGTCACCCATATAAAAATGACGCGGTGAATTTCGATTTTGACATTTCTCATATTTACAAATCTAATTTCGTGTAAGTTGCAAAAAAATTTTATCTTGAACAATAATTTTGTTTATTATATTTTCTAGGACAACAAAAGAAGAAAAATTTACACATTTAGACCAAGAAGAAAACATTTTCCACAGAATACTGCGGCCACAAACAGATTGCCTTGGATTGGAGGTGGCAAAAGCAATTGGAAAAGTTTGTTTACATTTTCTTGTGACTACATTACATTTTAATTTCAAAATAATTTATTTTACTTCTTTTTTACAGTAAGAACAATGAATCTAAATGCACCATTCAAGAGCTTTAAGAAATGTGGATGAGTGATCTAACTAATTCCATGTAAGTAAAAAGAATACATTATCGTATAGCTATACATATAATGCCTTTTTCCTTGCAGATCCAACATTTGAAGTGCAATGGTTTCAAGAAAAGCGTTCCCAGTGTGGAACCATCGTGAGCTGATCAAATAAATGTGAGTAAAAAGAATACATTTTCGTATAGCTATACATATAATGCCTTTTTCCTTGCAGATCCAACATTTGAAGTGCAATGGTTTCAAGAAAAGCGTTCCCAGTGTGGAACCATCGTGAGCTGATCAAATAAATGTGAGTAAAAAGAATACATTTTCGTATAGCTATACATATAATGCCTTTTTTTATTGCAGATCCAACATTTGAAGTGCAATGGTTTCAAGAAAAGCGTTCCCAGTGTGGAACCATCGTGTGCTGATCAAATAAATGTGAATTTAAAATGAAAATAAAAGTTATATACAACTAAATACTACTTAAAGCATTTTTTCGATTTTTGTTTTATTTTGCTTTGTTTATCCAATAAATACAATAAATTTAAAGAAATTGTTTTTTCTTTCTTGGATTTGCTGCTTCATCAATAAAATATTGACATTTGTTCATTTCACCACGGTGTGGGTAAGTTTTTCGCTTCACCATGAATGTTTTCATCAGGAGAGCCATGTTCCGAAAAAATGTAAATTACAATTCATGAATAAATTGGATTATTAGATTAAATGGAAAATATTGTATTAACTTTTCATACGAAGTAATAAATAATAATTAATGATTATTTTGACTGTTTTTATTTGTAAAAATAGAACAATAAATAGAAAATTAGTGCTTTATAGGTCCATTTAGTACGACAGCGAATTGACGAATTATTTTTTGAAAAATATGGATGTGACTGGACAATTTAGCTCATATTTAATGCTTTTGTATTACTAATTCCATTACTAATGCAACATTTCCATATACTTTGCTCAATTTTTGCATCAAAAAATTTCCGAGAAGAAGAAAATCGATGTAAACACAACGCTGTACGTTTCACAAATATCACGTTGTATGTCTAAAGTTTGGCTGGATTTTCGTGAATGTCAACGACATCAAATCGGCGTATAAATCTTATACCGTTAGAAAGAAACCTTTCGTCAGCGAAGCAAATAAAAAAAAAACAAAAGGACTTTGCTAATAAATAAAAAAACAAAGGATTTGTCTTCTAGGATTTTTCAGAAGAGTCAAAATTTAGCATTTATGAATCAAATAGGCCTTCGAAAGCATGAAGACAACCAAATGAAACTTACAGTCCAAATACACAAGGCAAAAAGTAAAGCACGGAAATGGTGATTGTGTAATATGGAGCTAAATATCCACTGTTGAGATCGGTAATTTAGTCACAGTAATTCAGACAAAGAAGTATACTAAAATATTTAGAGCGAAAATTTGCTTCAAAGGACACAAACAATGCTTATTGCGAAACATTTTTTACTCCCAACAGGACAACGATTTCAAGCATAAGTCCATATCCACATAAAGTCCCTCACTTGCTAGTAACGCCACCACATAGCCCCGATCTTAACCCGTTCTCTTTGGAACGCCTTTGGAATCATTAAATGATGAGGTTACGAAAACATGTCATCATCGGAATGGCAAGAAATAATATGTGAATATATGGAAAAGTTGACGCATTCTATGCCAGACCGGCTTAAAGATGTTAACAGCATTAAAGAATACTCAACAAAGTAGTAGCAAAATCTGTTGAAAACAATTATAAACAAAAATTCCCTTCGACAAAACCAAATTAAGTTGGGATATCATTTCACATTGTTTGTCAAATTCTGGAAATTATTTTTAAAAAATAAACAATTAAAATACCACCGCTTTTGTACTTTATAATGTGTGAAAAAAAAGATTCTCGAAATATTTTGGAAAAGCTTTAAATTCAAATGGAAAAACAAATATTTTCCTTAAAAAACTAAAAAATGATCAAAAATGTTAATTGTACTTATCAGTATTATTTAATTAATTTATTTACTCAACACATTCAAACTAAAAGAACAGCAAGGAAATTGATTTTAAAAGTTGCCATTAATTAATAATCCTTTTCATTGATGTCCAGAGTACAGAGTTTGTGCCTAAACATAAAAAATGCTTATACAATTGACTCTCAATACAAGCTTAAGCTTGATTTCAGAATTGTAATAGTTTCAATTCATTTATATCTTCAAATGAAACTTTCAAAATATAATCCTTAGGTCCTTTTTTAATTTTATTCTGAAACGATCCCCTTTTTGTTCAATTGAAACAAAAAAAAGGGTTTTTTTTTTAAATATATTCTATTATCTTCACTTTTTCACCACGTTGAATTAAATATTCACCAGCGAAAAATATTTTTCCTTTTATTTTTGCCTTTATTATATATACTTAGCGAACATTACGTGAAATTTGTTGTCATTTTAGCCATTCTGACAGGTTATAGAGATTGAGAATGTGTTGGTGATTCACTTACAGTGTGTCTGTGCGAAAGTTAAACGTTTGCAAAAGTATTAGTAGAGTTTGATATCTAGTTATAGTTAGTCTATGGCTCCCAGTCTATCAAATTCTGGGTGGTTGTAGAGATGTAGAAAGTGTTGGTAATTCACTTATAGTGAGCCTTTGCGAACGTTACGGGTTTGCAGAAGTACTAGTAGAATTTGCCATCTAAGTTAGTTCATCTATGAGTTTAGTTTACTGTCAGATTTCAAGTCTCAATTTTAATGTTGTAAAAATAAGGAATTTTTATGGATTTCACGAATAGTTGTATAAAAGAAAATTGAAAATGAAGCAATTCTAAAGTGAAATGAGGTGATGTAAAAAGAGGTGCACAAGTATTTTTAATATTATGGACGTTGCTTGTGTAATCGACACTCAATTGGGTGATAACTTAGATGATAGGAATTGTGCCTTACAAGAATTTAAGCAAGTATGCAATGGACTTGATGTCAATTTTCAAAGAGTACAAGTAAGTATACATTTGAAATTTAACATAAAACAGGATTATAATTCTCCGCATTTTTAGTTTGAAAAGCTCGATTTTGGTGAAACTAACGTCTTAGAAACATTTTACAATGCTGACGTTGTGGTAGTCGATCTTAGTGTACAAGCTCAGCAAAGCTCTTTGTTTTATCACTTAGGTGTAAGAGAGAGCTTTGGAATGAAAGGCAACATTTTGACCTATAATGATGTTCAGTTTAAAAAAACATTGTGTCTAAAAGTAAGCTCTAAGTTGAATATCAAACCGTTATTTTTTTATTACTTTAAAAGTGTAAATATCTATGTATATATTAATATTTATATTTAAAACTAAAATATAAACTTTTAGGTGTTGATCCGACCCAATACCCCCTTTATTTATACGAAATAATGATTTAAGTTTTCAGAAAAACAATAAACCATGAATATATAGTAGTTTTAACGGACTTGGATCATGTTACCAAATGAGATTCGAAGACACTTACAATAAAAATTAGATTCTTCCAAAGCTCCCGCTCTTAAATAGTTCAATTTATTATAGTTGAAACCAACTAAACATTCAAAGCTAGTAGCCTTCAACAACATAGTCAAATATTTATATAACTTTAGCTTCAATTAATATTAGCGTAAATTATGGAATGCTAATATCGCTGCTTAACATCATTATGGTTTTAACATAATAAATGTTTGATCAACTTCGGCATAAGGTAAAAATGACAACAACATAATATTACGAATGTGAGCGTAATATTACAAATCGTAATCTAATTACAAAAACAGCAGATTAAACTAGCAGTTCCAAGAATCATTAGAGGTTCATGTTCCAACCTGGCTGAAGAAGAAGAAATAATTGAATCACTCAAATGGGAAAACATCAGCAAACTCTTGAGCCTATTAACGAGGTGATCAATCAGAGAAAAACCTGAGATCACGAATTCAACGAAACCCTTACCTTCTCCTACGGACCTTTGATTACAAAGAAACTGTCAACACCAATGGCGTCACTTTAATAAATACCACCTGTTATTATTAATCGTTTGTTGCAGTTTCTCAAGCTTTCGAGTTCTGACTGTCAGTAAACTGACAACAAATTTTTAGTCCTACGTATATCTCGGTGAAGCGTGTCAACAGTTGCATAGCGCAATGGGTTTTCATTATTACTATGCTGATGCCGAGTTATGCAAAGTGGGTTTTGTTTTCTCATCCATAAGTTTTAGGTACCTCCAAACCTCCTCGTTAGACGTTGAATAGACCGAATTGGAAGAGCTTGCTCTTGTCAACGTTCTAGAGAAATGTGTTAAACGTTTCCTCCTATAATTGTAGGAGTACGTTCGGATAAACGCTTCCAACAACCACAGTTCACGGAGCTGCGCGGCTCGCTCGCTGGCTGTGTAATTGCTTTACCTCAATCGCCGTCGACTCGACCGATTTGGATGTTTATTTATGTAACTGAACAATTTTTCTTAGTAAATTTTGTCAGCGGTACTTTTTCTGCGATATAATATTTTGCAGTTTATTTTTCGATAGCAATGGATGACAAGAGATTATCTGGAGTTTCTTGTTCTGTTTGTAGAAAAACTAAAAGGAATTACCCTGACTTGAAAATTTTTAAATGTCCTTCTAGGGAAAAAAAATGAAAGTTTAAATAATTTGTGGATGAAGTCATGTGGTTTTAAAAATGAAGGGAAATACTTTGTTTGTGGAGATCATTTTGGTCTTGAGTTTGTAGAAAAAAAATATCTTACGGCGGATGCTGTTCCTTCCCTAAATTTAAATTCTGATTTGGATTTAAACTTGAATTTAGAAGATCTGAAGTCTCCTTTAACTAAAGGAAGAAGAACGTCGAGCAGTTGCAGCATTTCGTGTGCAAGGTGCGATTTTTAAAATGCAACTTTAAAAAAAATATTGTTAAGTCACTTCCATAAGTGATGTGTCAAAGCGAGCAGTAGTTAAATTTTTTACTCCGGATCTTTTTAAGTTTTTGATCGACAATCCTTTAATCAAATCCTAGTTCTGTGCCATAAAGTACATAAACTCCCAATTTGCAAATTTTTCAGAGAATCCAGCTTATAATGAGTTGAAACAATTTTTGTCTTACTTAAAAGATATACAAAAATCAGTTAGCCTTCCAAGAAACTTTTGTTTAAAAGGAATGGAAAGGACTATAAACGGGGTCTTATTACTTTGTCATGATATAAACAATGGCCTATATGAAAACGTGGATTATTTACTAATAAAGAGAATTCATTAAGACGTTTTAGAAAATGTATTTTCTATTATTCGCAGGTGGTTACAACAAAAATCCCTCTGTTTACGTATTTAATGTTTTGATGTCGAAAATTGATGATGATGATGTAGAATTCTTAAACGTAGACTTATCCCCAACTCAAACTAATATTCCAAAAACTACTTCATTGCTTAAGGATCGTAAGAAAATCGTATGCGGTGAAACTCTGTACGAAAAAGTCATTTGTGATATGGAAATCGAAAGTGAAATCACATTAGAAATAAGATATTTTACTAGATATCTTGCTTTTTAAATGCTTTTAAGGAACAAATATTTAAATTGTTTCAAACAATTTTTAAGGGATTACATACGTTTCTACGCTCAAAAAATAGATTTTTTTTGTATAAAAAATTCTATATTCTTTTGCAATTCAAATGCCGCAAGAATTTTTCAAAAATTCCAATAATTAATAAAGTTATGACCGTTAGACGTCGGACCAGGCGGAGCGCTCATTAGGGACATAAGCAGCTGCGTGCCTGCTCTGCCTTCCTACCTTCTCTAATGACGGGTCAGAGCCCTCGCAAATATTTATACCTGCTTAGCAATAGATTTAAACCTTGTATAAGAATATTATTGTAGAATTCAGAATATTCCAGAAGGCACTACTCGAGCACATTTTCAGTTTTGCTTTCGAAGCCACGCAGGCAAGACACATTGCAGATTTTGCATTTCGTTTGCGTTTTTCTCGAAACAGTGTTTTCCGTGTCGGTACCAGAAATATCTCTTGAACCACTCGACCGATTTGCATGCCATTCCCCACGGATATTCTTAATACCATTATCTAGTCTCCTACGTAGGATTTTTTTTTGATATCTTAATTTTTAGATTTGTTATAAATAAAAATGTGACTCGTTTTTTAGTCAAAAATAACCTCGTACGTTCAAAAAGCTGCCATTTTGTTAAAAATTAAAATTTTTGAAAACGGCTATGATAGAGACAAGTTTTATCCATATACTTTAACAGGTTTTTTTTTTTGTTTCAAATGAAACCTACCAGAGATATTCCTGGTACCGCCCAGCACGTTTTTGAAGAGAGGTTTCCGGAGATGGGCGAAATGTATACTTTATAATTGTTTTTCTTCAATTGTCAATAAAGTTTTGTATTCGTCAAGGAATACTTTACACAATGTATATCTTACTTTTTTTATATTAATTTAATATCGTAGCGAAAAAAAAATCTTGAAAAACGCTCCGTCTTTGGGCGGAAAAACGTATGTAACCCCTTAACAACTGATGAAAAAATAACATGTACTTCGGAATTTTTTGAAGGCACCAACTAATTAGATTTTTTTAAAGTTTGTAACGTTCACTTCAAAGTATTTAATAGAATTTTTACAGAACGTCCACGTACGGGTACGTCCCATTGAATGGAAAAATGGTTAGATTTTTTCCTTCGTCGTGCAATATCTATGTAAACTATAGCATCTGTGGTACAGCATTCCTGATCTTGTGGCACGAAGCCACCATTATTTCAGCTGCGTTACTACCGAAAGGAATGTTAACCAAGGAGGCATAGGGATTCCCGAAGTAAAGATTACAAATTATATCCACTTCCGAAACTTATGTACATATGTTTCGCACAAAACCTAAAACAAAAACTAATTAGATTTTCACGTAGTAAGTTAATAAATGTACCATATCGCTAAATGTAAAATGTGCAATACCAACTGTAAGTTACAATATATTATGCAAAATAAAAAATATATCTATCTATCTTGAAAATTTTTTTTCAGAAGTCTGTTAAAAACCCAATTTTCAATATTTTCAAATTATTCTAGGACACTCGATGCATTTAGGCTTATAGATTAAAAGGCTATTTTTTCTTTCTTTCTGATAAGCCAATCAGCCGAAATCGTGGAGGAAGTTGGTGTCCTTTTTTTCAACGGGAGTGTCTTCGGTGTGGTACAACTTACGTTCAAATGAAGATTTTGACTTAAAATTTGTTTTACATACTCCTGAAATAAAAAATAAGTGATCAAAAACTCAAAGTTCTATCTTTTCATAAGACGTCAAAAAAAGAAATTCCCAAAAGTGCTTAAAATAGACGGGGGAACCCACTTAAACAAAAACAAAACTAATTTGAAGAAGAAATTGCTTTGGATCCTCGCTTTTAGTTCACTGATCACTTTTAATGATCCAATTATTTCCTTTCTTCGCACATAATCTTTGTAATAAAATGCGAAACATGAGCTGGCTTCAAACATAATTTCTTTTTTACTTCTTCCTTTTGTTCATCATCTTCCAAAATTTTTAACACCATTTTTCGTTTTTCTTCAAAACTTATCCTTTCATCAATAAAAGAAAAGGCGGCCCATTCTTCATTCAGGTACGATAAATGATTTACGAACTTCTTTATTGCAAATTCTGCTATAATTTTGTCATCTTTTTTATAGTCTTTTTAGAAAATAAATATCATTTATTTCAAAACGTTTGAAACAGAAAGCCAAGATTGGGCGTAGCATTTGACAATGAAACAGCAAATTGTGGACAAAGCATTTTTGTCTTTTGCTGTGTCTTAACTTGCTGCTGAAATAATAGTATTTTAAGACAGTTAATTCCTTTTGCCATCCAGCGAGCCAAATGATAGGCTCCGGGTGCCTGAAATTGAATGCCAACTGGAGGAGTCCCTCCTAAATAAATAACAATAAGCTCTAAAAACTCTTTGTAGTCATCTCGAGGAAAATTATCTTCCAGCTTTGACTTTGCAAGTAACAGGATCCCTTGCCTTATATGCAAGCACAATGACGGCCTTTGCGTCCATTAGCCACACCCAAAATTGTCGCTTATCAATTGTTTTCCATTGTGTTTAAAATCTTTTAAGGGGAGATATACACCTAATAGCCGGGAAAAATGTAATTTTTGTTAGTAATACTATTTGAAATTTTGGATTGGGAGTTTAACTATCTAAAATTATACAAATTCAGAAATATGTTTAATTTTTTTGATTTAAAAATATCAAAAATATACAAGGATATTGTATGATTCTTGACAAAATAGCGGACGTTGAAACATAAATAGTGATTTTTGGACCAAAAATTAGTTATTATTTTGCCTATAAAACAAAAACTAAGTAACGAAAAAAATCTTATGACAAGAAATATTGTAGATAATGGTGTATAGAATAACCACAAAAATTCAAGGCAATAGTTTCATTGGTTTTCGAGAAATTTTGGGTACCGATTTGAAAAAACGTGTTTTTGCAAAAAACGCGTTCGAAAATTTGGAAATGAATAAATCGTGAAATTTGTCAACTTACATGGAATCACCGATAACAGGCCCACAGGCAAATAATAACAGTCGTATAGAGCCGAGCACGCCCAAAAACGCAATAGATTCATAAAATAGGTCTAGGGGCGACCTGTTCGAAGGGTTGCTTACCGCTACCTGACTCTCGGTTCGACGCCGTAAAACTCGTTTTACTCTCTCGGCTGTAACTAGCTTATTTATCGAAATATTGATTTGGCGTTTTCACCAGATATTCTTGAGACCTCAAGCTTCAAGAAAATGCAAAAAAATCGATTTTTTTTTCGAGCATGCTAGGTGTATATCTCCCCTTAAACAAAGAGATATTAGCACTAGAAGATCGATCAAACTTAGATCCGATAAAAAGTCCTTGAATAAATTCAAAAACGTGATGCCTGCAAGCAAAGTAAAGTATGTCTATACCAATTTTATTTCCTAACAAGACGCTCTCCGTTTAAACGCCCGGTGTTAGATGCATTTGTCTCAAATACAAATGCTTGAGCTTTATCGAATAATGACCAGTTCTCCAAAACCTCGTACGCTGCAGACTGCAGACGACACTCTAATCCCAGTTCCAGCTGACAGTTGTTCAACTTTCGCAGAAGTTGCAATACTGGAAGTCTGTCAACTTTTACTTGACTAGTTATATCCGCAAGTAGCTTAGAGTCTCAGTGTACTAAGGCCCAATCAATAAATGTTTTTTTACTTGCTGTAGCCGTTTTTTTTTCGAAAATATTCGCGGGAGAGTTTATAAAAGTGCGATTGATAACAAATTTGTTGGAAGGATCTAAGCAAGTGGCTTCTATACAAGCTGTCATCTGCCGCAGATGAAAATGATGGACAAAGTTTCACTATTTTTCGTCTAACAGTTATAAATATAAAATTTAGTACCAACCTTGATGCTAATAGGATGAACTTTGAGTCTGAGTTCGTTCTCATATCACGAACTTCCTTTCTTTATTCGATACCTGTAAGTTTCAGATCCATTCCAAGAATGTAACCAGGTCGACTTTTTGCCTTTGTAAGAGTTGACATTTTTTATCCTCTTCTATTTTTACGAGTATTAAGTCCAAGGCAGTTGCGTGTGCGATATCAAATAAATCGTTTAAGGTTTCCGAAAAAACTGTTTCTTTTTTTGTGATGTTTCTGTATTTTTAATTTTACTTTTTTGAATGTTTCGCAGCTCTTCAAAATGTTTTTTTATTTGTTTCGAGCAATGGCATCGATCGCGAGTAAGAATTCTTGCCTTTTTCAGAAAATTAAACACTCATCGATGACCAAACTAACACCACTTGGCAAACTTAACTTCAATTTTCGCATATTATAAAAAAAAAAAAACCTACATCACGTTTTGATGGTATTATAATTTAGAGCCGAGAATTTGATTTTTCATAGAACCAACCAAAAAATATTTTTCACGGGGCATTTTATTTTATTTTTGTTCCATTTTTAGTAATTAACATAGAAGTTTATTTATTTAAAAACGTCACCTGCGCTTGCTTAGGAAAAGCAAAAGCAATGTGTATACAAACATTGGACTTGGAAAAAATGTGCAAGAGACAGTGAAGTGTTCTTGTAACGGGTGACCAGATAGAATAGAATAGAATATTCCGTAAGGTTTGCCATTTCATCATGCATCGTTTTACGCTTGTCGAACGTGCGGAAATTATTTAAAAAAGTTATTGGAATTCCGGCTCAGTTGTAAATAGGCAACGTGAATTTCGTCGTGAGATCGATCGTCGTCATGGCTTCAGTGTGCAGACAATTCGTCGCATCATAGAAAAATTTGAGCGAGCGTACACTCTTTTGCAATATAAGCCACCAACCAGACAGTGATTGGTGCGAAATGGAGGAAAAATAGCCGCCAGTATCGAAGAAGACCCATAAATGTTGATTCGGCGCCGCTCAACTAAATTGGGTATCCCCAGAGCTTATTTTGCGGTTGGATTTGGGCCTACATCCGTATAAGATGGTCCTGATGCAAGAATTGAAGCCGGACCACTATTGAGAACGCCGTGAGTTCACTAATTGGGCGCTGGAAATGTTGGCCAGAGATTCCAATTTTGGCCAACAAATCATCTTCTTGGACTAGGCCCATTTTTGGCTCAACGGCCACGTTAACAAGCAAAGTCTTCGGCCAAGTATCGGCATCCACAAAGATTGACTGTTTGGTGCGGTCTATGGCATGGCGGATTCATCGGACTTTATTTCTTTCGAAATGAGGAAGGAGACACCGTTGCCGTGAATGGTATCATACCTCTCCCTCTATAGGGATGTTAACCGACTCTTTGTGGTCAGAGCTCGACAACATCGACATATCCGAACTGCGGTTCCAATAAGACGGCGCTACATGCCATACAAGCGCAGCACCGCTCGAAGTTGTGAAGGAGAAATTTGGAGAGAAATTCATAAATTGGCCGCCGCGATCATGCGGTTTGACACCGCTCGATTATTTTTTCTGGGGCTACGTCAAGTCCTTAGTCTACGCTAACAAGCCAACCACTTTCGACGACCTCGACGTCAACATTCGACACGCTATTGCCGGAATAACGCCGCTCATATTGGACCGAGTCATCAAAAATTCGACCGACCGCTTGAAGCACTGCCAGCGAAGCCGAGGCGGCCATGTGAATAATATGCTATTCCACACATAATGGTATGAACATAGCTTTAGACTAAGGCCAGAATCAATTTTATATCTCACATTTTTTTTCCTGTGGTTCTTATCTGGTCACCCTTTAGGTGCATTGACACTAGCGGCATGGCGGCACGTGCTAATGTGGTTGTACAAAAAAATAAAAATTGGGTAATATTTTAGATGCAAACAAGAAAACAGGGTGCTCAAAAAAAATCACACTTTTAAAAATAAAGATCACCCTAATATACACATATGATTTTGTTACTTTACATGGAAGCTAACAATGTTTAGTTCTGTAGGCTTATCTTATTTCGACATTAAACTATACAAAACCAGAGTTTAAGTTAATGAAAAAAAGTAAATAGCATTTACATTCAGGGCATACAATTTAAGAAGGTTTTTTATTGACGTTATTTTTATAATTTTTGATATCTTTGATGATTCCCAGGTATTTATTATTTTTAACTACTTCAATGTCTTCGCTTCTAATTGCTGTTGGGCAACCTTCGTTTCTTTGGAAGCCTTCTAATACTGTGCTTTGCAAACTCCTCCTGCATTATGGTTTTTGCTGTATTAAGCCTTCAATGCTTCATTCATCACAATGGCAATATCATCTGCAAATGCAAATTTCGTAGAAATCCGCAGAAGTTAATTTGTAAAGAGAATGAATAAAATTGGTCCTAGTTTAGAGTTGGTAGTGGGACGCCTTATTTGCTCTGCTTCTCACCGCGTATCACATTGGATATTTTTACATTTTTTGTTCTTTCTGTTAATTAGTTTTTAATTCATCTCGCTATTTTGCCTATTATTCTAGTTCTATACAGACTTTGAATGAGTCTGTCATGCGCCAATATATCGAAGGCTATACTTAAGTCTGCAAACATAATGAGAATATAATGGCTTTTATTTAAAACCATGTGGGCTACGTTTGATCCGAGTAGGATTCCAGTGCTTTTGCCTGTTTAGGTGGAGAATTTTGTGCTTTCTCAAAAAAGCGGTTAAACGCTTTACAACAACTTCACAGCATTTTTCGATAGCCGGTAGTATAGATATTGGTCTATAATTCTCTTTATCACTTGTAAATTGGTCTAATTATAGACCTTTTCATCGTTCTTGGGACATCGCTTTGCTCAAGACTTTTATTTATAATCGTTTGGACTATTGGTGTCTGAAAGGGTTCATTTTTGGATCCCTTGATCTTTGTCAACTCCCAGGGCTTTATTTGTTGAAAAACCACTCAAATTCCATACATCTCCGCCTTGCCTGGAGGTTCCATGTACATGGTCTCTGATATATACAAATTTTGGTGAGCGAAAGTTTTGCAATCACATATGTACATACTCGTATAAGGATTACTTTTGGATTTATTATTCCCAAAGTTGCTTAGGATTACATCATCTAATGATCGTTTTTTACGCAGTATGAATTCGTGCCAAGTTTTCCTGGGACTATTAGTGGCATTCAAAAATTGCATCTTATAATAATGGGCCTTAGTTGTATGTTTTTGCTCACTATGTTACTGTATTGTTTGTATTCATTCTCATTGATATTCTCTCTTACATTTTCTGTTCATTTGATCTCTTTTTTTGCACATTTTAATTATTTCCGGTGTTATCCACTCATCGTTACTGCGATTATTTTTGTTTAGATTTGCTTTAGTTGAATGTGTGTATATATCTTTCACCTTTTCAACAATATTGTGATAGAAACGCTTACAGCTATCTTTATTACGAAGACTTTCCCAGTTTTTTTTTTGGTCTATACGTATTTTCCCAAAAGTACCTGAGCAAAAGGATTGAACTAGTTACCTACCGCAGTAAAGACAAATACCACCACCACCCATAGACACAGGTAGTATACCTGAGTACGAAATGCACTCGATTTTGAGGACCGCATTGACTAAGGATTATAAAGTTGTTGCCCTAAAAATTAACGTCTGGAAGATCAATGTGCAAAACTCAACAGAATACAGAGCCCATGCAAACTCCCTTCATACCGAAAAAAAACCAGTGGTATACTATACATTCGGAGTGGGTATAAATAAAACGAACTAGTTAAAAAAAAACAGTTTTTCATCTCGTAACGACGTAACCGTTTTCATAAACAAACATAAAACGTTCATAGTTATAAACGTTTATCTATTTGCGCGAGTTACGTCCGCCACCTGATCCCCTTATCACCCCCCAAACGAGTCAACAGGCCACCCAACCACCCACCGCATACATAACTTCAAGATCAACGACATCAATTCACACGCCGATCATGAGTTCTACGTCAGCCACCTGATCCCCTTATCACCACCCCAACGAGTCAACAAACCACCCAACTACCCACCGCATACATAACTTCAAGAACGACGACATCCGGTCACACGCCGATCATGTGTTGTATGTATTGTACATTGTGAAATCCACAAATTTGTAATATCAAATGCAAATGACACCACGAACCTGTCGAATCAGCGTCTGCTGCATTTCCGACCTAATTTCGAACCCAAAGTTCGTGGTATCAACTTGCATACGATAGGTTAGATGTTTAATAAAATATTGTAAGTATTTCAGTTGTTCCTGAGCACCAGAATAAAGTAGACATTATAACGTTTAAACCAAAATAGTGTTCTTTTTTGTAAGCAAACCCCCAACAGAGCACATAAGTGGCGCAGTCGGCAGTCCGGTGAACGGTTTATACGTGTTATAAATTAAAACAAAAAAATCTAAATACCATATCTATTACCGCACCGCGTAATCTAGAACTATTGTATAAAAAAAAAGACAAAACCGTTAGGTATCAACCTCTTATCACCGGTGAACCTATAGTGTAGTGCATCTGTAACTGGTCACCTCATCAAACATCTCATCAATACAACTCATCAATATAACGCATCTGTAATTGGTCAACTCACCAACTCATCGAACAACTCATCAATACAACTCATCAAACAACCCACTGATTAACCAACCAATAAACCAATGCTGGAAACCTTCGCTATCTTTGGGTGCATGTGCATGTAAGTTTTGTTGTTAAATAAAGTTGCGACCCCTAACGCAGGGCACTCCAACAAATAATACATAAACTGCGATCTCCACCCGTGAGCACTCCAGTAATAGATTTTAAGAATTGTTAGCTTTAAACTACTGCGATCTCCACCCGTGAGCACTCCAGTAATAGATTTTAAGAATTGTTAGCTTTAAACTACTGCGATCTCCACCCGTGAGCACTCCAGTATTATATTTAAAAAAAAAATTTTTTTTAGTCTTAAACTACTGCGATTTCCACCCGTGAGCACTCCAGTATTATATAAAAAAAAAAATTAGCCTTAAACTACTGCGATCTCCACCCGTGAGCACTCCAGTAATATATTTAAGAAATCTTAGCTTAAACTACTGCGATCTCCACCCGTGAGCACTCCAGTGATAAAAACCTATTATAATCTTACATATACACTTTTATTTTTACTAAACATACATATTTATATATATTCATAAATACATAAGAAAATATATTGTGAAATAAAATTTTTCAAAAAAAAGAAAAAAGTAAACATAATTAATTGCTCTACCGAATGCCTAAGCTACCTAATCCAAAACAGAAAACCTTTTTCCCATATAATTTAAGACGCATTTCAAAAAGCCTAAGCTCCATTCCTGAAGGTGCACTTGACACTTCTTCAGACTCCAGTTCAGAAAACATGTCGCTAGAACAAAACGTTTCAAATCTAGCAACCCCAACTCCAGTTCAACCAAATGTCAATTATAGCGAGATATTCAATTCCCTGAGAATTCCCGACGCTATAAAGGACCTCCCAAAATTCGACGGAAACCCGCGACTTTTGTTCGAGTTCCTAAATAATGTCGAGGAGATACTCCTCTACATAAGAGGAACAGATAACACCCCATATGGCCAAATACTCTTGAGAGCAATCCGAAACAAAATAGAAGGCCAAGCAAACGAAGTCCTCAACATGTATGGGACTCCGCTTGTATGGGATGATATAAAGGAAAATCTTATATTGCATTACTCCGATAAGCGAACTGAAACTTCGCTTATCAGAGATCTCCATAATGTAATACAACGTAACAATACAGTAGAGTCTCTTTATGGGGAAATCATAGAGCTTCAATCAGCTCTATGCAATAACATCCTAATACATGAACCCGATAAGAATGTAATCAAAGCGAAGAAGGATCTGTATGCCGAGATGTGTCTCAATTCTTTTCTGTGTGCCCTTAATGAACCCCTCGGATCTAGAGTAAGGGCTATGCAGCCTAGCTCATTAGCCACAGCTCTCACCTGCTGCATTAAAGAGCAAAATATTTCTTACCAGAAAAGGACTCAAAATCCGAGATACACACCTTATAATTCTAATAACCCTCGCCAAAATCAATCCAAACCAAACTATCCGATACATCATAACAACTCGCAACAGAATAGAACAAATCCCAGACCACCTTAAAACAGAAAAGAGCAACCAAGACCTCAAGATTCCAGGCAACCAAGGCACTCTCACAGAAACGTTACTAGTAGCCAACAAAGCAGACACCAAAAACTTGGATCTATGATCAACCAAGTGCCAACACCAGTGAACAGCATAAGTTCAAGACAAGTCCGAACCAACAAACACGAAACCCCAATTTTAACCTTCAAGAAGTTAACAACTCAGGTTCAAATTCTTTTCAGCAGTTAGATAATTTCTTTAACAATGATCCAACCAACATTGTTGAGACCCAAAATTTTTCCAATGTAGCCTCGAAGACCCCACAGGATACTTGGACCCAACCAAATACCCCGTAACGTTACCCTATATCTATATTTCCTCACCCTTTGGCAGACCCTTACGATTTCTTCTTGATACAGGGGCATCAACATCCTTTATCAACCCCGAGAACATTCCTCCAAACAATCAAGTCAGTTGCGAACCCGTGAACATCACTACAGTTTTCAAAAAATACCAATTAGATAAGCAAGTCAGTCTTCCAACCTTTGTCGAATTCAACCAAACAGGTTTTCTTAAATTTCTTATCTTTAGGTTTCACAATTTTTTCGACGGTCTTTTAGGTTTGGATGCACTTTTATCGCTCAACGCGAAAATCGACCTGGAAAATAAAATTTTAATCACAAAAAATTCTTCTGTTAAGATAAATCTCAAACCAAATTACTCATCCGGCAAGTTAACAATCCCCGCAAATAGCAAGATCCTCGCGAAACTACCCGTCACACACTGGAACGGCAGTATATTTATAGATTCTACGGAATTAAAACCTGACCTTTTCTTAACACAAGGACTATACAGCGCCGAAAACGGCTATAGTACTGTGGAGCTCATCAACTACTCCCCATCCGATCAAACCATTATCTTAGAAGAACCATTGTATGCAGAGCAATATAAGTCCGCAAACTTCTTTGAAATATTTAATTTCAACATAGAACCAGAACAACAAATATCCGCAAAGGACATAACAAAATTAATTCGAGCCGATCACTTAAATCCTGAAGAACGAAAGAAAATTCTCAAAATCTGCAAAGACTACAGTGACATCATATACATAGAAGGGGAGCCATTGACATTCACAAATCGAATCAAACATCAAATCAACACAACCGACGATGTCCCCCTTTACACGAAATCCTACAGGTACCCATTTGTACACAAACAGGAAGTAAAAGACCAGATTTCCAAAATGTTAGAACAGGGTATAATAAGACATAGCTATTCCCCATGGAGCTCCCCTGTGTGGATTGTCCCAAAGAAACAGGACGCCAGCGGGAAGCAAAAGTGGAGACTGGTTATCGATTACAGGAAGGTCAACGAAAAGACCATATCGGACCGCTACCCCCTACCTAACATAAACGAAATCTTAGACAAATTGGGAAAATGCTTATATTTCACCACCCTCGATCTAGCAAGTGGGTTTCATCAGATCGAGATGAACCCCAAACATATACAGAAAACCGCGTTCACCATTGAAGGAGGGCACTATGAGTACCTCAGAATGCCTTTCGGACTGAAAAACGCCCCATCGACGTTCCAACGCGTGATGGATAACGTTCTCAAAGAACTCGTGGGAAAAAATTGTCTTGTCTATTTAGACGACATAATCATTTATTCCACTTCGCTTCAGGAGCATATCGAGAGTATAAAACAAGTTTTCGACAAATTAAGGCAATCTAACTTCAAGATCCAAATGGACAAGTGCGAGTTTTTGCAAAAAGAAATAGCTTTTCTGTGACATATCATTAGCCCTGAGGGAATCAAACCAAATCCTGCAAAAATTTATGCTATAAAAAACTTCCCTGTCCCCAAATCCCGACCCGAAATTAAAGCTTTCCTAGGGTTGATCGGATATTATAGAAAGTTCATAAAAGATTTGGCAAAACTTACAAAACCATTAACAAGCTGTTTAAAAAAGGGAGCGGAAATTAAAATCGACCAAAATTATATGAACGCCTTCGAAACCTGCAAAGATTTATTGATTAATGACCCAATCCTACAATACCCAGATTTCAGCAAACCTTTTATACTCACAACCGATGCAAGCAACATTGCGTTGGGAGCTGTCCTATCTCAAGGCAGAATAGGAAGCGATAAACCTATTTGCTTTGCTAGTCGCACCCTTTCAAGTAGTGAGTGTAATTATTCCACCATCGAAAAAGAACTTTTGGCCATTGTCAGGGCCACACGTTATTTTCGACCATACTTATTTGGGAGAAAATTTCAAATAGTCACGGATCATAGACCCCTGACTTGGCTTATGAGTTTAAAAGAGCCAAACTCAAAACTTGTAAGATGGCGTCTAAAGCTGGAGGAATTTGATTATGAAATTATATATAAGAGAGGTAAAGTAAACATTAATGCGGACGCCCGTAGCCGCATTAAGATCACTAGCCCGGACGAAAAAGAAGAAGAACTTTTTAACAATAACGAGGACGAGGGCACCATACATAGCGCTCAAGAGAACCTCAACGACGGGTTACCAATTTCAGAAAAACCTCTGAATGACTTTAGTATTCAAATCATTCTGGAAGTCAGCAATAGAGGGTGCCCAATGACAGTCGAAAGCATTTTTAAAAATAAACAAAGAAGGGTAATACGCAGACCAACTTTCGATGAAAGCACAATGATCGATATCTTCAAAAAATTCTTCCCAGGCAATAAACTTACCGCCGTATATGCAAGTGATGAGATTTTCCCTCTTGTTCAGTCCACTTTTTCAAAATATTTTTCCCAGAATAAGACATTTCGTATCGTGCGATGCTCAGAAATACTTACTGACATTAGACAAGAAGACGAACAGGAAAAATTAATTCGCGACTATCATGAAAATTCGAACCATAGAGGAATAAATGAAACCCACCTCCATTTAAAGCGCGAATTTTTCTTGCCAAAAATGAAGGACATAATTACGAAAACTCTCAATAATTGCGAAAAATGCAAACTACTTAAATACGATAGGAATCCTCCCAAACCGCAGTATGCTAAACCGGAAATCCCATTAAAACCTCTTGAAATTCTCCATATCGATAGTATAAATCATCAACAGATACTGACAATAATAGACAAATTTTCTCGCTTTGCCTGTGGTTACACTTTAATATGCAGAAGTAGTGTTACAGTTTTAAAATGTTTAAAAAACTATATTAGCCTGTACGGCATACCAAAATCAATTGTGTGCGATCAAGGCACCGAATTCACTGCAAACATCTTTCAAGATTTCTGCAGGCAACACAATGTAAGACTTCATTTCACATCATTTCAGCAGACTAGCAGTAACTCCCCAGTGGAAAGACTCCACTCTACCTTAACAGAAATTTACAGGCTTGTGTTGTCCAAAAGAAAGGAACAAAAGCTCACTACAGATCATGAAGAACTCTTATCCGAAACTTTGATTACTTACAATAATGCCATCCATTCAATTACAAAACACAGTCCATATGAACTCTTCTTCGGAAGACCTTACCAATTTACCAAATCACTTAGCTTCTCCAATGAGCACGAATACCTTTCGAAACTGAATGAATTCCTTAACAAGCCTTACCCTCAGATCCAACAAAAAGTTGACGACATTACCACCACCAGAATTCAAAATCTGAATTCATCTAGAGAAGAACCGGAAGAAATCAAAGAGAATGAAGTCGTCTTCAGGAAGGAAGCTAGAAGAAACAAATTAACACCCAGGTTTTCTAAACATGTAGCAAATAAAAACAACAAATTCACTATAATGACAAAAGAAAGAAAGAAAATTCACAAGAGCAAATTACGAAGGAAAAAGGGAAATGGGAAATAATTCACAAAAAAATTATACACCAACATAATTTTATAAATAAATACATTCACGGCATATGAATGTAACAAGATAGGAAATCACGGCATATGATTAGAGGCTATCCATTATCTTTATTTTGTTTAATAAAAATCATATTAATGATTTGGTATGTATTCATGGCATATGAATGTAAACCAGATGGTATAATCAAGGCATATGATTATGAAACCATCAAAAAGAGAATTAAACAAAATTATAGTTATATTATAGTTAATAAGAAATCAATGCAATGCTATTTTCTTATGTTTTGTAACTTTCAACTTATCTAAATTAAAAAGAATACTGCATCCATCGTCCTATATCTCCAATCCCTTTTCAGCCTCCCACTCACATCTACACAAACATTAGAAATATTTAACCTTCCAAAGGATCATGGCATCCTCCCTCTACGATTAGGACCTTCTAGAACAATTAATAGCTATACCAATTTGATCCATATCAATAACTTAGAGGATTATAACAGCAACATTCAAGGCATAAGTAACACTCTCGATCTCTTTGAAAAACGAGCAACGGTTTGGTCGGTCCAAATAACCAAACTTAAACTCAAAAAGCTCGAGAAGAAGCTTTTAACACTTTATCCCAATAAAAGAGGAAAACGAGGACTTCTTAATGGACTTGGATCAGTCATAAAATTAATCACGGGAAATATGGATGCGCAAGACGCACATGACATTAACATCCAAATAGAGAACATGAATTCGAAACTAAATAACTACACTAGCACAATACTAACCCAACACTCTATAAATTTTCAAACAATAGAAAGATTTAAAAATATCACATCTCATATTAATAAAGAACAGACCAAAATAGAGGAATTTTTAGAAGAAACAAATAACTATGTCAAAAGAGAACACCACATACTAATAGAAACACAGTACCTTAATCAAATAAATTTTAATATTGATTTACTAACTAACCATATTTCCAACATAGCAGAGGCAGTTATTCTAAGTAAATTGAACATTATACCAACATTTTTACTTAATACAAATGAGTTACAAAGCATAGAAAATAAGCTAAATATGCAAAATATTAAAGTAGAATCAATAGAACAAATTTATGAACTATTAGGATTACAAGCATATCATAATGCTTCAAATATAATATTTAATGTCCGCATACCTAACCTATCACCCCAAAAATATTTTCATTATCACATCATTCCCCTCCCAATATACAACACGAAACTTATAATAACAAAGCCCTATATAAACATAAACGATAACAACATACAATACTTCAATATGCCTTGCCCCAAGATAGAAGGAATCCACTACTGTACAAATCCCTACCATCAAGAAGACGTCAAATTCTCTAAATGTATCGGAAAGCTTATGAACGAAGCAGCTAATTGTCCCCTTATCGATGCTGGAAGAGTAGAAGAAATTTCCCAACCTGAACCAAATTTTATTTTATTCATAAATGTTCCCAAAATATTAATTAAATCTACTTGCAGTACCAAAAGTTCAACAATAGAAGGTACAGCAATCCTCCACTTCAAGAATTGCAACGTCGAGGTAAATGGAGTATTGTACCAAAACGACCCCGACACCTTCTGGGATGATGTACACGTCCCACCACCATCAAGCAGCATCATAGAAGCAAACTCAGCGAAAGAAATCCTAAGTCTAGAAAAACTGAGGCAGTTCAACTTTCAAACAGACGCAAAGCTAACCAGCCTAAGCGTTAAAACCGAAGTTCTGCACATGTTGACAACATCTTCAGCAGCTATGTTTACAATTATTGCTATCATCATAATCATCATCGTCACTATTGCAAGGAAGAAAGTCCAAACAAGTCAACCCCCGACGCTACAGTCTTTCACTCCAGCCCCATTGTGGCCGTCGCTCTATTCTAAGGGGGGAGGAGTTACGTCCGCCACCTGATCCCCTTATCACCCCCCAAACGAGTCAACAAGCCACCCAACCACCCACCGCATACATAACTTCAAGATCAACGACATCAATTCACACGCCGATCATGAGTTCTACGTCAGCCACCTGATCCCCTTATCACCACCCCAACGAGTCAACAAACCACCCAACTACCCACCGCATACATAACTTGTTGTATGTATTGTACATTGTGAAATCCACAAATTTGTAATATCAAATGCAAATGACACCACGAACCTGTCGAATCAGCGTCTGCTGCATTTCCGACCTAATTTCGAACCCAAAGTTCGTGGTATCAACTTGCATACGATAGGTTAGATGTTTAATACAATATTGTAAGTATTTCAGTTGTTCCACAGCACCAGAATAAAGTAGACATTATAATTTCGAACCCAAAGTTCGTGGTATCAACTTGCATACGATAGGTTAGATGTTTAATACAATATTGTAAGTACTTCAGTTGTTCCACAGCACCAGAATAAAGTAGACATTATAACGTTTAAACCAAAATAGTGTTCTTTTTTTTAAACAAACCCCCAACAGAGCACATAAGTCGCGTTTTAAATTTCATTGAAAAAAAAAACGAAACCCTAAGAAAACGAATAAAAAAAAATAAAAACAAAGAATACACAAAATTCAACTCAGGCATACGAACGGATCATTCTGTTCATTAAACATGAAAAACGCATGAAAGAGAAAAACGAATAACATGATTCCATCCCTGATGGAAACTTCACGCACTTGTTATCGTTTTTAACATTTTCTGCGTTTTTTTCGTTTTGTTCGTTTGAACTAAATGATATGAAAACGCTTTTTTGCTTTGTTTATAATTTACGCGCGCCTAAGGGGTTAGATACCCATTTAATGCTGCCTGGGCGCGGGCGGAAAGGTAGAAGGAGGAGAAAGGAAAATTGTTTTTATAGTGGTTTTGAAACTCAGGTGTGTTTGGTTTCTATGTTTGCTCTCCAGGGGTGGGAGTCCGAATAGGATGGAGAGTTTTTCTTCACTCAGAGTGATTCGAGGTATATCACAGTATTTTTTCTTTTCTGTGCTTGAAACTCTACAACAGCCAAATCTACGTGTCAGTGTTATGCCTTCACACGCAGAATTTTTCTGTCTGAGTGTGAAGGCAATGAAAACAATACACAATGAAAAACTGACTTGCCATGGGCAGGATTCGAACCTGGACCCTCCGAGTGAGAAGAGTTTGCTACATTCATTTTTCATTTTAAATGCATTTTTATTATTTTAAATTCATTAATACTTATGCGCAATACAAAAAAATGCTTAAAAATTAGCTTAATTAACTTAAAATTATCTTATTTTAACTTACTGGCCCCATGCGGGCACTCTAAATTAAACATAATACTTAATCAATGTCTTTCGACGTTTCGTACGATTATAAATCTTTTTTTTTCTATATTTATTTAAACTAAAACTAAGAAAACATTTTATTTAATACAAAACCTTAGTATACGGACTTTCTTTTTTATAAAATCTTAAAAACTAAAACTTATAAACTATCTACATATAAATAAATCTTAACTTACTTAATCTACTTAACCTACTTAAACTAACTTATTGTATATATCATACAATTTTTTTTTGTCCCTAGATGCGTTACCCGTTCTTCCGTTCTTTTAGAGAAGCTGAAACCCATCTAAGTTCTTTATAATTTTTTTTTTTAATTTTTTTTTTATTATTTTTTTCTCTTATCTACTTAAATTTATGTAAGCCGGCCATGACTAAAAAAATTAGGCTAACCGACTTTGCTTCCGAGTGAAGCTATATTGTACTAGAGGAATTCGACGAAGATATTTCCTCTCCTCCCATAAGCCACCAAAATTGTTGGTGCTGCCGTGCAACATCCCTTATGTCGCGACTCCCTATCGCCCTACTGAACCGGAGAAGCTCCGCACTGCCATGTGCGACGTCTCTGTCGTAGTTGAGTCGCCTGTCCGCAGCTGTTCGAGTAACGTGGAAGATTAGCGGCACCGCCAATCTGTCCTGGATCAGACCTTTCATATCTAGGTAGAGGAACGTTTCTGGAAGAACAAAGCCGTCAAAGCGAACTCTCTCTTGATACATATAGCTAGGGTAGTAAGCCCCGGAGATCAGGTTGTTCGATGAGGTCATTGCTCTTGCAATGTGCCTTCGAGTCAACTTAATGACGAAATTGTCCACTCTTATTAGGTTCGCCCTATTGTACAAGACCTCATTAGGATAGAATTTTATGTACTCAGACTCTGGTGTTCTGTATAAGCGAAGACAAGTCCTGAGACAAGCCCTCTCAAACACCCGAATCTTTTCCAATAAACTTGCTCTTACGTTGAACCACACAGGACATCCAAACACAAGCATAGGCCTGATAAGGGCCATGTAGCAGATAACCTTTACCCTTCCATCGAGTTGGCTGTTATAAAACAGTCTCTTTGTAAGGGCAAAAGCACCTTTGGCTCTGGCCAGAGCAACATCTATATGTTTGTTAAAATACAGATATTGATCTAGCCAGATCCCAAGGTATCTGACTACATTTCGACAAGCAAGTGGCTGCCCGTGCTGCCCCACGATCGAGAACTTTCGCCAATTCTTTCTGGTATCCATAGAGGCCCCAGACAAAGGCGTCCTAAACAAAATGGTTTCCGACTTCTGAAAATTGATTTTCAACTTCCAGTCATCGGAATATCGTTTAATTTTATCGAAGTCACGTTGCAAGAGTATATTAATGACCTCAATCTTTGGACCTGATCTGTACGCGATTAAGTCGTCTGCGTACGCTATGGCATGGCGAAGTGAACCTATCAGATCACTTGTGTAAATGTTGAATAGGATCGGTGAATTTACCGCACCTTGTTGCAGACCGTTTTTAATGTTAAATGTTCCAACAGAAGTCACATCGCCATTCTTCACGATGATTTGTCTACTGGAGAGCATATCAAACAGAATATACAGCAATGGTTTACTAATGCCCAACCTGTCCAGCTTGAAAAAGAGTCCCTCTAACCATACGGTATCGAAGGCTTTTTCCAAGTCAATCAGGCAGGCACCAGTGCACTGATTCTTGCCTTTGTTCCATTGGATATCAGAAACCAGTTTAGACGCAGCATGAATAACATCATGCCCCGCCTTGAAACGGAATTGATTATCCGGAACTATATGTTTGTCCTCAACCCACTTAGTCAGGACTCTATTGATCACCTTCTCGAATACCTTACTGATGTTTGGAAGGAGACTGATCGACCGGAGATTCGCCGGATTGGATGTATCTTTATCCCTTTTGGGGATGGGATGTACCACCGCAGTTTTCCAACGCGCTGGATAATGTGCATTATTCATTGCATTATTAAACAGGGTGGTATAAATGTCCACCGCTTCTAGTGGGAGATGTCGAAGCACAATGTTCGGTAATTCATCGGTTCCCACTGACTTCTTACTTCTAAGCAATTTGATGATCGTTTGGAGCTCTGCCTTCGAAATGTGGTGGTAGTACCATTTCATTGGTGCTGACATTATTTACCATATTCTCGTTACTGAACTGGGTGAAACCCGAGCTCTCGAATCGCCAATTCATTATTTCATTTCGAAGGTAGAAATTGTGCACAAGGACTCGATTTTCCAGGTCGTGGTTCGGGCCAATGATGTCATTCGCCTTATATACTTCCTGGAAAGTCGCTCCTATAGCCTCTACCTTCTCCTGCTTATCCTCGATCACAAAGAAGTTGTCATCATCAACAGCCTCATTTGGATCGATGCCTGCTGCTATAAGTATGTTCTCGTTGTCCGTCGTTCGGGCGATTTTAAGACACGAAAGGTCGTTGTGATCTTTCCTCCGAAATATTTTATTTATTTGCGGGAACATATTCGGGTTGCTGGTATTTACAGCCCGAATTTTGTTGTTCCAATACAAACTTACAGATGCTCTGTAATTTTCTTTTATTCATACTTGGAGATTTTTGATCGACGACTTTAGCGTCATAATCTCCGGGTTGTGTCTGTCAGTAAACTGTCTGTACAAGGTTTTTAGCCTTGACAGCAGTCTACTTTTATGTCGGTGCAGTGCGTCAATGGTTGCGTTGCGGAATAAGTCTTCGTTGTCAGTGTATTGATACCGAGGTATCGTTTTGTCCATTGTTCGTTTAATTGTCTCGTCCATTAATTTTAGATACCTGTCAATCTCCTCGTTTGACAGATTTCTATTGGACGGTGGGTAGAGCGAATTCGAGGAGAGTGCTCTCGTCATTGTTCTGGAGAAGTTTGTCCAACGCACCCTACTATAATAGTAGGCATGCCTTTGAACAAACTCGTCCAATTCCGCAGCTTCGTTCGGAACGGTTATTTCGGTACTAAGTCCGCAATGGTCACTGTCATACACAAAAGTGCGTAGACAGTTTATGGTTTGTTGGTTTGTGCATGTCAGGTGTATTCGTGTGTCGAACAGCAGGAGATCCAAATAGGACCCGTGTCTAGGAAACGACGGACTATCCGTCGCCTTAAGGCCGAGTCGATACATTATACTGTGCTGATCCCACCAATTGAATAGTAGGTTCCCTCTAGTATTTGGAATATTATTTCCCCAATCACTATGTTTGGCGTTGAAATCTCCGCCGATAATAAAGTAGTTCTCCTCCAATTCCAGTCTTAGGAATCGAAAAAGTGTCTCGAGTTCTGAGATGAATAAAGTGGATTGTGTAGCCTTAGGTGCATAAACAGACACCATGTATAACCGCTTTCCACTACGGAGAGGGATATACACGATGCATGCTTCCAGCACCTGGAATCTACGTACTAGACGACTGTATATTCTTTTGAAACGCAGTCCTTTTCTTACAAAAATCACCTCCCTGTTGGGAGGTCACCGAGTTGGGTCGGTGTCTACGTACTATTTTGTATCTTCTGTGCGTCATTTTGTGTCTCTTGGTAAGCTTAGTTTCGCTAACCAAAAGCACATCAGGGGCTTGGTCTTTAAGCAACTTAAATAGTGTGGCTCTTCGTTCGAACCTAATCAGTGAATTAACATTCACTGCAAGGACCTTCAGGGTTTGCTCCGCCATGTACGTACCCATACGACTGGAGGTGCGTTAGGCCCGGCAGCAGCGCGTATATTTGATCTACCCGCTTAGCCTGTTCCTGTATTTGACGCTGCAGCTGAGCCATCTGCCCATGAATAGAGAGCAAGATAGCCAGCATGTCAGGTACAGGTTCCGGTGCTCTGGGCACTGGGGCCTGAGAAGCTACCTTTTGTTGTTGTACCGTATTTCCCCTACCTGCCGCCATTTGGGCGTAGGTAACATGGGGAGTAACGGCTGGTGTTTGCAAATGCACGGGTGGACGTTTCACTTCCACTTTCTGCTGCCGGGTCAGATTTATTCTTTTGATGTACTGGAGTTTGGGACAACCCCGATAATTTGCGATGTGTCCCGTGTTCATACATAAAGCACAAGAGAGTTGGCTTTTTTCTGACGCTCCATCTTTCCGCACTTCACGCATCGAGGCTGCATTTCGCAGTTCGATGCGACGTGCCCGAACCTTTGGCAGCGAACACATTGTAACATGTTTTCACTCCTCTTTAATTTTTCCCAGTGTACAACCTGGTAGTCTAGGACTTTGATGCCCCTTAGACCATCCAGTTTGCTGGTGGGACTTAGCTGAACCAGGAAGAACGGTACTTTCCGCTTCTCCCTTTTGGCTCTAGCCGTGACGAATGGCTTAACCCCTACGAATTTGAGCTCTTCGCACTCCTTCTCTTTCAGCAGTGCAAGGAGCTCCTCCGTATCAGTCGACGGTTCTAATCCCCTCAGCAGCATTGTCTGCAGCTTTTCACCTTTCGGCGTGAAGGAGAAGAACTCCGCCGTCGAATCCCTTAACAGGTTTTTAATTTTGTGGTAGCGCTCCACTGTGTTACAGTGGATCGCATGCCTATCTTGACTTAGTCTTTTGATAAAAAAATTGTTACCAATGGCCGACTTACATAATTCTATGGTGCTCTTCAGCTCCAATTTGAAAGTGTTAATTGGAGACACTTTCTGCTTAGTAGGTTTCTGCACTTGCTGTTGTTGTTGTCTCTGCTGTTGTTGTTGTCTCTGCTGTTGTTGTTGTCTCTGCTGTTGTTGTTGTCTCTGCTGTTGTTGTTGTCTCTGCTGCTGTTGATTTTGTTGATGTTGTTGCTTCTGCGGTTGTTGCTGCTGCTGTTGTTTATGTAGCTGCTGCTGTTGTTGTTGTTGTTGTTGCTGCTGCTTTTTGGGCCGCTGTTGTTGTTGAGGCTGCTGTGTATGATTTTGTGTTTGTTTTGTCTGTTTTGACAGCTTTTTCTGTTCAACGTTGTATGTTTGTTGTTGCGATAGTTGCTGGCTTACAACTTCTTGCTGTTGTTGTTGTTTTTGTTGCTGGGAGCTTTGTTGTCGCTCCTTTTCTCTTCTTGAAGTTTGTTTCGCCTTAATGGCGAGCACTTTGTTCGTTAGCTGCCTGATGCTACTATTTATAGCCTCGAGTTCTTCCTCTTCGTCGTCGGATTCTGATGCAGCTAGAGATGCGAAGCTGTTGTCGCCTCCCATGTAATGACCTTCTCCGCCATCGGATATATATGGGTATTCGACATTGTCCGACTTCTGACCCATTGGATTTACTGCTGCCGTTGTAGACGTTGAAGGCGCCGTCTCCCTTTATCCACCTGGAAGCGTTTGCTACTACCACTACACCACGGCCACCCCGAGCTTTTTCGCTCGTTTCGTGAATGTAGTTACTGTTAAAATTAAAACGTTTTTTTAACTAGATTTTAAACTAGTTATATTTCTTTAAATAACTGTTTCGTTTCGTTAACACAAAAAACGAATCACAGGATGAGGCCATACATTTTGCAATCGACTTACACTCTTTACACCTGTTGGAAATTTTGTACCTAGAAACTGTGAAGAGGTACATATTTTCTCAACAGGAAGTCATAAAATTAAAGGGTAAATAAGAAACGACCGTTGGAATTTCCGAAGACCCAAAAATTAACTACCCGAAAAGCGTATAAAAATATGCGCCACTAGGATGAGGTGATTGCGAATATTTCGTTGCATTAGTTTACATCAGCAATTTTTTTCAAAGTTTTGTTAACAATATTTAAAAAAGCGTTCAAAAGAACTGTTTTTACTTAGTTTAAAAAAATGGGTTTCCGAAAGACTTTGACAGCGAATGAAAGAGGAAAAATATATGCTTTCAATGAGTTAGGACTCTCAGGCCAAGAAATTACAAGGAGGCTTAATAGAAGTAAGACTGTTGTAAACAGTTATCTTGCGGATCCACAACACTATGTGAAAAATCAAAAAGGACGCACGGCAGAAGCAACAATATTGCGAAAAAAGCGGTTAATTCTACGGCGTGTCTCAGATTCTACTCTACCAGCGACTAAAATAAGGTCCAATAGCGGAGTATCAGCCAGAATACGAGGGTTGTCTGAAAAGTAATGTAAAGATAGCGGCACTCGTCAATAAAAGCTAGTGAATGCTAGTTGTGCATCTTTTGACAGTAAGTTTCAGTCATTTTGGACGCGCAGTTTTTAGTTGACAGTCGTTTGAGTGAGGCGATGTGAGTGTTTTTTGTGAAGATGGAAAAAATTGAGTATCGAGCTTTTATTAAATTCTTGGTTTTGAAAGGCAATACGCCTATGCAAATCAAAAATGAGTTGGACTCTGTGTATAGGGATCCTGCATCATCATTTACCACAGTGAAATTTTGGGCAGGTGAATTTAAACGTGGCCGTAAAAGCTTGGGAGATGATGAACGTTCGGGACGTCCAAAATCTGCAACCACTGACGGTAAAATTGCTAAAGTTCGCCAAATGGTGTTAGACGACCGCCGAATTAAAGTGAGAGAGATAGTAGAGGTTATCAAACTGTCCAAAGAACGTGTTTGTTACATATTAAATCAAATTTTAGACATGAGAAACCTGTCCGCGCGTTGGCTGCCGTGTTTGTTACGTTAGACCAAAAACGTGTTAATATGAACATTTCCAACGCTCTGTTGGCGCAGTTTAGGCGCAATAAATCCGAGTTTTGGCGCCGATTAATTACTGTAGATGAAACTTGGGTACACCATTATACGCCCGAAACAAAAATTCAGTCAAAACAGTGGACTGCAAAGGGCGAGCCGGCTCCTGGCTGGCTGGGAAAGTGATGGCGACTGTTTTTTGGGATAGTAAAGGAGTTATCTTAATGGATTATCTCCAAAAAGGGAAAACCATTACAGGAGCATACTACGCATCATTACTTACCAAGCTGAAGGCAGAAATTGCGGAAAAACGGCCACGTTTGCAGAAAAAGAAAATCCTGTTTCACCAAGATAACGTGCCGTCTCACACCTCAGCGGTTACCATGACGAAAATCCATGAATTACGGTTTGAACTGCTTGACCATCCGCGTTATTCACCAGATCTAGCTCCAAGCGACTTCTTTTTGTTCCCTCATCTAAAAACTGCGCTCGGAGGACAGAGATTTTCGTCAAATGAGGAGGCAATCACCTTCGTGAACAATTATTTTGCAGAGAAAATCGCCAAGTGCTATTTGGACGGGTTAGAGAGATGGGAGCATCGCTGGGTGTAGAGTGTGTAGAGTTACAAGGAGACTATGTAGAAAAATAAAAAAAAAATTGAGAAAAAATGTCATATCATTGTTCGGTCGGAAACTTTTCAGACAACCCTCGTATGAATGAATTTTGCAGGGGAACATGTCGCTTGGAGCAGTGAATGGAAACGCGTTGTCTACATCAGGTGTAATGGTGTGGGGAGCTATTACCTACTATGGCACAATTGCGTTGGAGTTTTTGTCCACAACAACGAACGGAAACAACTACAAATATTTGCTTGAACGGTTATTTCCAAAAGTGAAAAACATTCTCGGACCCTGCCTTGGATATTCCAACAAGACAATGCCCCCATCCATACTTCCAGGGTTGTTAGAAGTTGGATTTAATCAGAAAACGTGGAACTTTTGCCATGGCCGCCCTATTCACCGGAGTTAAACATAACCAAAAATGTTCGCACATGTTTATCTCGTAAAGTGTATGAAGGCGGCAGACAATTTGAAGACTAGGGCACTTTAATCGAAGCTTTTCGTGATGCCTGAGCCCAATTTTTTCTTAATTATTTAAAAAAAACTGTATGATTCTATTCCAAACCATCTTATAGAGGTCATATCGAATAATGGCGGGCATACTCATTATTAATGTAGAAAAACGTAATAAATAAATGTTTTAAAACCATAAAATGTAAACATTTTATGAATTTTTTCCTTTCTTTCGAAGATTTTGCATGTGTCCTCATCCTAGTGGCGCATCTTTTTATACGCCTTTCAAGACGTTCAGTGTTTGATCTTGGGAAACTCCAACGGTCCTTTCTTATTTACCCTTTAATTTTATGACTTCCTGTTGAGAAAACATGTACCTGTTCACAGGTAGCAAAAGTTTGCGGGTACAAACTTTCAAACAGGTTAAAGAGTGAAAATCAAAAGCAAAATGTATGGCCTCATCCTAGTGATCGCCAGTGTACATACGCAAAAAAGACCTATCAGAGTTATGGCTAGGGGTCTCCATCCCACATGCGACAAAGAAGAAATTTTATAATCTGCGCAGTAAAAACTTTAAAATTACTGATGCGGTTAACGTATTTAAAAAAGAAAAAGCAGTTGGTAACCATGGAGAAACACAATTCGTCAAAAAAGGAATCCCCCTGTTTATGCTTACATTTAGTAAGGAGGAAAGTATTGAAAACATGCATAACACAAATCAATACTAAACATGAGGATTAAGATTGACGCAATTCGTAAGGCTTCAAACTTGATCCCCCAGTACAAAAAATGTCAAGCGTTTTTGCTGTTGAAAACCAAGATGTGTTAAATGTGCAGGAAACCATCTTACTCAAGATTGCAAATTATCTAAAAAAAAGGCTGAGAAAAATGAATTGTACGACCAAAACGAAGCTGATTGAGTCAGTTATTCAAGTGTGGTACCGGGATCCAAAAATCGTTGACAACTGTCAAAAACTGGTGGAATCCATGCCAAATCGAGTTAAAATGGTGCTAAAAGCCAAGTGCAGACACATTAAATATTAATTTTAATAATTTCATCATCATCAAAAACAATAAAAATACCAATACATTAACCCGCCACTAAAAAAGGATGATAATACATGGGCAAGTAGCGCGTCTGAAAAACTGTACTATTTGCAAACTTGAAGATATATTTACATCACTTCCAAGACAAACGGCGGAAGAAATTTCTTCACTCGTAATAAAAAAGATAAACTCGATATTCAAGTAGTTAGTCTAGCGGAGCTAAAAAAAAGACCATTCAGAAGGAAATTAAAGCTAAAAAAAAGCCCAGGATACGATCTGATAACTGGAGAAATACTCAAAGAACTATCTGAGAGAGCTATTAGAAAACTTCAAGATATCATCAATGCAGCTTCCCGAAATATGTACCAAGACAATGGAAGTTAGTATGACAAAAAATCATATCGACACGTGTCTCTTCCCCCTACAATGTCAAAACTATTGGAAAAATTCTACTGCGATGCCTTTAACCAATTATTACTGAAAGAAATCTGATCCCAACTCACCAATTAGGTTTCAGAAATAAACATACAACTCTTGAACAAGTACATCGATTGACAAATGTAATAGAAAATGCACTAGATCATAAAAAAATTTGCTCGGCTGTGTTTCTAGATGAGCAACAAGCCTTCGATAGACTTCTCAGGACTTCTCAGCATACTCCAAAGATTTCTACCAAAAGAGTTTTATCTAATTCTAAAGTCATACGTAACTAATAGACTCTTTCGTGTGAAGTATGAAAATAAATATACCCAAAATAAGATCCGGAGTCCCCCAGGGTAGTGTGCTTGGCCCGGTCTTGTATCTATTGTTCACAAACGACTTCCCAACTCCAATAAATGCTAAAATAGCTACATTTGCTGACGACACGGCTATTTTATCGTCCGGAAGGAACTCCACAGAGTCCACCTCAAAGTTGCAAAACGCCACAAACGAAGTTGTAGAGTGGACAAAGAAGTGGTGCATAAAATTAAACGATGCTAAGTCGACTGACATTAACTTCATTACCAAATTAATTAATAATTCACCTCTATACATAAATTCTAATGAGGTTCCATATGCAAACACAGCTAAATATCTAGGTATGACACTAGATGCTAAATTAAGATGGAGGGAGCATATTAAGAATAAAGAGAAGAGCTTTACATGAAATACAGAAACATGTATTGGCTTATTGGTAACAAATCGGAGCTATCCATACGAAATAAGCTGCTTATTTACCTTCAAATGCTAAAACCAGTGTGGAAATGTGGAATCCAGCTCTGGGGCTGTATCAAGCAAACGAACTTAAAAGTTATACAAAGGTTTCAAAATAAGGTTCTAAGATCCATCGTAAATGCACGTAACGAAAACATCCACAAAGACCTGAATGTTAAACAAGTATCCAAGGAAGTAACCATTTTTGCAAAAAGACATCACCAACGACTACACCAACATGTAAGCCGTGAAATCCAAAGCCTAGTGAACTTACCGAGATCCAGACGACTCCAGAAAACATTACCAGTGGATCGCACGGTTCGTACATGAAGATAGTACTACATGTATGCACATACAGATATTTAAAATAATTCTATTTTGTAAAACAGCAACAGTCAAGGGTAAAACCACTGGGGTTTTCCCTCTTTTCAACCAAACTATGTACTATGAAATGTAAATTGCTGGATGGGATTTTATCTCAGTTGTGATAAACAATAAAAAAAGGAACATACGTTGATTGACGTTGATTTGGCCAATTGGAAGAAAGTTTCGTTTAATTGTTCATGCTCTGTAAAGCTGGAAGTAGAATATAACATGTCTTAGTGCTTAGATATGTCAGCTTAAATGACAGCAGATGTGATGATCATCATTTTACCTGTATGACACGACACCTTTGTTTGGCACGTTTTACTGCATCATCATAACACCTCCAGAAGTTTATGGGTACCTTACCCTTAAACTGGGCTCGGTACGTTACATGACAATTTCTTCTGATGACGTGGATAATGATCTCTTGATCTCTGGCAACTTCTGCACGTATTTCTTATCTTTTCTGATAAAATATTTGTTAAAGATTGTTAATGTAGTTCGACCACCAGAACTACAGACACATTTTATGCGAAAATACATCCTATGATGACTATTGTAACCTCTCCAATATCAGCAATTGTACTTCTTGATCGTTCCGGAATTGTGTCCACAACGTTTTCCCAGAAATGTTTTTGATTTTGTGTGTCAATGGATAGGTCATTCAGATAATTAATATCTCGTACTTTAATTGTATTAATTGGTTTTACATCTAATTGAAATTTATTTAAATTTACATTTATACAACAATCCTCTACTTCATTTACTTCATATCTGTCTTTAAGCATATACATGTATTACTATTTCTTTCATAATACTGGGTGAGTTTTTTAACTTGAGACATCCAAATTACTCGAAAAATACGCCATATCGCGAAAAATGTTTCAGACAAAAGTCACAAGGTTCTGAAAGGGACATAAGATGGTGACCACGAGTTTGACCTTGTGCCCCATTTTCAAGGTCAAACGAAGGTCACATTTTGATTTTTTACTGGCAACCCCTATTTTTTTTGACAGATTCGTAATCTGCGTGAAAAATTACAATTCTTTTACATGAAACACTTTTTTCAAAAATGCGTTCTTTTCCCGTCACTTTTTTATGCATCCGCCTTCTTTGGAACGGTCCAAAGAGGGGAGTTCCATGGTGAATTACTGTCTTTTATTATACCGTCATTCTGCAATTTTTCAATCTGAATACGTACTTCTTCCTCGTGTACCTTTGGGTACCTGTACGCTTTGGTACCTTCCGTAGTCTTAATCTGATGTTTTGTTATATTTGTATTAGTGAGCTTTTCATCCTTTATACTAAAAATGTCATTATGGGTTGTAGTGAGCAGGTTTTCGTTCGCTGGTAATTACAAATATTCTTCCAACCATCATTAGCACCTGTTCATATCTTGGCACCATCGACGGCAGCAATAACTTGGGTACCTGTACGCTTTGGTACCTTCCGTAGTCTTAATCTGATGTTTTGTTATATTTGTATTAGTGAGCTTTTCATCCTTTGTACTAAAAATGTTATTATGGGTTGTAGTGAGCAGGTTTTCGTTCGCTGGTAATTACAAATATTCTTCCAACCATCATTAGCACCTGTTCATATCTTGGCACCATCGACGGGGTCAGCGGGCTACCAACCCGGCAGGAAATTCTCGGTTCCCAGGTTCAAATCTCCGTGTAGGAACATGTTTTTTTTTCTCGTTTCAATTGCTCTAGTTTCCACATTGCGCGATCCGACGTCATAGTATCGTATGATATTCCTCGGTAAGGGTTAGCAGATGAAGAAAATCAGGAGATGTGGTCTGATCTGATGAACCAGTTGAACAAGAAAAAAAACACGGATCATGATAGGTGGTACGCGTTTGAAGAAAACAGGCGACTGGTAGAGCGTGGGAAAATGGTAAGGCTGCGATTGAAAGTGAGAGTTAGTTAGAAGGAGTCAGGCAAGCAGTTCGGTAGTCCGGTGGAAAAAAACATATTTAGTAGTTTAATAGAAAAGGAATACAGAAAAAAAAGGTCAAGTAGAATACCTTAAATTAAATTTGCGATGCCGGTAGTGAATTAATACACAAAAAAAATTAAAAAAAAAGGGAATAGAAAAAAAACAACTCAGGGAGGAGTTTGGCAGTGCGAGTGATATGAAGCCTCTCAAGTTTTTTTTTTTTTTTTTTAAAAAGAGTGTTTAAAACAAAAAAAAACAAAATCAACATACGTATAACGAAAAAAATGAACCGCGAATTTAATAGTGCCAGGCAACAACCTAAAAGACAAAAGAGACAAACTAGTTCGGTACCACAGAGGATAAGTGAAGATCCAAAAGATTTTGTCGGTAGTGTCAAAGTAAATAAATCGAACTTTTATATTTGTCGAGCGCCTAAACGAATTCGTAAAATGAACTCTGACCTAAAAGATACAAGGCAACTAGTGGCGCTGTAGAAGTGTGTGCCAAGCAGAGACAAGGAAGCAGCTGTAGACGTGCTGAACGAGACGAAGATACATATGTTAAGTCTATATGTAACTACAAGTAATACATAAATATATCCACCTAGTTATACCTATGGTATTCCGCTTACGTAGGCGCGGTTAATATCGGAATTAAATTGAAAGGTCGTTGATTATCGGGTGGTTTAATTCGATTTCATAAAAGCAACGCTTGGCGCGGAAAACGGTTCAAATACGGGTTCTGTATTTTTTTTTTTCTTCTTTAAGATTTTGTATTTAATATAAGTTTAAGAGTAGAATTGTTTAGTTGAGACCTATTTGTAAGTTAGTGTTTAAGTTGTTAATTTGGTTTGAATTAAAGAAAAAAAAGAATTATAACGTTGTGGTAAATAATCGTTTATAATTTATCTTGGTTGAAATCGGTTAGTCGGCACGGGGAAAAAGAAAACGCGAATCCCCCATTTAGTCGCGATTCTGGATGTGAGTAGTAGGACGGAAGTGCAATCGCTTTTAACCCACGACCACTCTCTGTGGTGGTCGGGCACTCTTCCGTTGTACGGCGCGTTGAACGGAGAATTCGGCGGTAACATTTCTGGCGCCCAACGTGGGGCCTAGCAATAGAAAAAAAATCGTAGATTCATCGTAATAATCGAACCGCCGGGTTAAGATAACAATAGTCGAATTTTAATTTTTTTTATATATTTTTTTTACTTTTTTTAATTTGTTTTGGTCTTTTATCTTGGTCTTGGGTTGTTGCTTGTTTAATTTTCAAATTCAAAGAATCTCCGACCGCGTAAGTAAATATCTTAACTATAGCATGGAGGTTAATAGATTAAACTCGGAAGAGTTAAAGTACGAACTAGATGTAAGAGGACTTCGAGGGGGGGGATGTGGACGAAATGAGGAAGATGCTCCCAACTGCTTTTAAGAGGGTCTCAAGCTTTATATTGCCAGATTACCCCTACACCTTTGAAGAGGATAAGAAAGCCATTGTCCGTAAATTAGAGGCGATACTTAGGTTGGTAAACGAATTCGTAGGTGACGAACAATCCAAGGAATTAAAGACAAACAAACGCCAGAGGGCTATCGTCCGATTTCACTCTTACCATGCCTTGCAAAAGTACTTGAAAAAATAGTTGCCAAACGAATATTCTGGTATGCTGAGACTAATAATCTTCTTAGTCCAAACCAAGTAGCGTTTAAACCGAACCGAGGGTGTACGGATGCTCTTCTTTATATTGATGACCAAATCTCCAGAGCCTTGAGTTCTAAAAACCATGTGTCGATTCTCACTTTAGATTTCGAAAGGGCATTCGACAGGATAGGCATTCATGTTATATTAAATAAACTTAAGGAATGGGGTTTTGGCCCCAAAATTTTCAGCTACGTGAAATCATTCCTAAGTAATAGAAACTTCTACATAAGGTGTAATGGTTCCTACTCCTCCCCACATAGACTTGACAATGGTATTCCCCAGGGTTCACCATTGTCAGTTGTATTGTTCTCAATTGCCTTTCAAAACATCTGCGAAATCCTATCCAAACACAAATTCTTAAACTACTGCGTCTACGCAGACGATGTTTATATTCTGTGTAAAAGACAACAAATAAACGATATTCAAAATATTCTTACCAACGCAATTAAAGACATTTTGGAATGGGGAATCACCTCAGGTTCCAAGCTTTCATTATCAAAATGTAAAGTGCTGCACGTATGCCGTAAGCATCTATGTACACCCCTTAACTTAAGTATAAATAATGTACAAATACAAAATGTTAACAATTTAAAAATCTTAGGACTAATATTCAATAGAAGATACAACTGGCGAGACCATTGTTTAGATCTTAAAAAGTCTCTGGCTGCAAGGGCAAACATTGTTAAATATTTATCAAGTAAAAAAAGTAGCGTACACGTAAATTCACTTTGTTATATTACTAAATCACTTATTTTAAGCAAAATAGATTACGGCATTTTCATATATGGCAATTCTCCTAAAACGACAATCGGAATCATAAAACCAATTTATCACCAAGCAGCAAGATGTAGTGTTGGCGCCTTTCGCACCACTCCTATCAAAAATATCCTGGCAGAGGCTGGCCTACCGACTATTGAGGAACGAAGAGATAAAATAACGCACAAACTCTACGCCAAACTGATTTTCTCGTATAATTCGCCAATCGACAAAGAAGTAAACCTCACAATGGATCGTAAAAGGAAATACAAGATCCCACCAGCCCTCTTGACAATTCTACAATCTGGCAATGACGAATTTCCGAAAAAAGAGCTATTTAAAATAATAAAGCCAACTTCTTTGGAACCCTCTTGGCTAATAGATTCAACCTCTTTTATAATGGACCTTGCATCGTATGGAAAACCCAATACAAGTGATTTCATATATCGAAAGCTATATCAAAGCATCTCATCCGATTTCAAGGCCAACAATTGGAATCTTATGTTTACTGACGGATCAAAGACCTGTAATAACACATCTTTTGCTATCGTTAATGATGATGGCAGTACAATTCGACTTGGGATACTTCCACAAATAGCATCCATTTTCACCGCCGAAGCTTTCGCCATTCTTCTTGCGATAAAAGAGGCCACAAAAATTGGCACAAAGCGAATCATCTGCACAGACAGCCTCTCTACTATCAAAGCTATTGCAAATACCAATAATGACACTAATGTCATCAACAACATCCGGCACTTATTAATCAAGTCAACTCACTTCATAAAGCTGATGTGGATTCCAGGACATGTGGGTATCCCAGGAAATGAGCGGGCGGATGAAGCTGCCAACCTCGCACTGAAATCACCACTTTACCTCTACAACTTCTACACTAAAAATGACCTTGTTAAATATCGTATGGAAAAAGTTGCAAGTGTCGAACAAAATGATTGGCTCCTGTATCAGCACCACTACGCTAAAGTTAACCCAACAAAGACTCCACCCATCTACCCTACAAACATATCAAAAATTAAAATCACCAATTTCATCCGACTACGACTTGGCCATATCTCTGCCACCCATCTCTACATCCTTAAAAAAGAATCCCCTCCCACTTGTCCTACCTGCCACACTACTCTTAATCTTCAACACCTACTCTACAACTGCGACAAAACTAAACCATCCATCATCAATTTACTAACAGGAAACGACATCATCGAAACTTTAAAATATCCGAAAAAATCTAACATACAGAAAATCAATGCCATATTTTTTAAAACAGACATTAATATATAAGTCACTTTAGCTTTCTATATTATAATTTTAAACTAGTTTAAGTATCTTTGAGCGTAAGGCCATTGCAGCTTCTAGCTCCTCTCTCATAGCATTAACTTGTAATTTATTACTTGTTTAATAAAGATATAATAATAATAATAAAAAAGTAGTAGCTAAATCTGAGTGGGTTTTGAGGCGTCTTGGAAGGTCTCAAGCTAGGGCGAGGAGAAAGCTTTCCTTGTAGAGGCTAGGCATCAGGTGTCAGGACTAGCTAGTGTAGAAGAGTCAAAACAAATGGAAGCCCAAGTTCAGCGGAACGTAGTAGAGCTTCAGTCCAATCAACATACTAGCAATGTAGGTCCTGAAAACTTAGTCTTACCATCTCAGCAGGCAGGAGGTAGTAGACAATCTGAAACCTACCCACAGCCAATCGCAACATCGTCGCCTAGGTTTTTCCCAACAAAAAGAGTACCCGTCACCAAATGGGGAGTCAGTTTTAGTGGAGACCATACTCAGTCCATTAACTGTTTTCTGGAGAAAGTAGAGGAACTAAGGGAAGGCAGAGGGTACACGAAGGAGGAGCTTTTCGCTTCCGCCTATGACTATGACTTATTTGAGCGAACAAGCCGTATTTCAACAGTTGGGAACAATTGATAATAAGACTGAAGGCTGAATTCCTACCGCCAGGGTACGACGATAGACTTTGGGAAGAGATTAGGTGTAGAACCCAGGGACGGTCAGAGGCCATCGGTTTTTTTGTTAGTGTGATGCTAGGACTCTTCTCTAGGCTCAGCGAACCTTGCACCGACGATGTTAAATTGAAATGGATTCGAAGGAACATATCACCGTTTTACCAGACGCAGATGGCTTTAGTGGAAATTTCTTCCTTGGACCACTTAGTAGAAGTAGGCCACCGCCTAGAAGCCACACGATATCTAGGGGAAAGGTTTACCCCCCCACCATTGAGACGAAATGCCACAGTTTTAGAGCCGGATTTGGCATATGTAGACGTGGGGAGTCCAGGAGAAGTATAGGTGATTGCTTCCTCCTCACGCCGCGAGCCTAACATGCTGATTTGTTTCCGGTGTAAGCAGCGTGGCCACATCGCTGCTCAGTGTCCACAACCAGTGCGCTGTTACGGTGTAATACTGCTGGTACTATTCGGAGTCGTTGTCCCCGTTGCAAACCACAGGTGGCGATGCCGGGAAACAGCTCATCGGCTCAAGGGCAGGCGGGTCGTTGAGTCTAGCGGAAGCAATCGCCGTGAAGGCAAAAAGGGTGACGGGGGGAGTGTAATATTGGGTTGGATTTTATTTTAGAGACAAAAGGATTAGATCGTCGTCCGTACTTGTATGTTGAAATTTATGGGGTCAGACTATTAGGGTTGCTGGATTCAGGGGCTTCTAGAACGATTGTAGGCAGTCTGGGATGGGAAACCCTACGATCATTAAAGTGTAAATTGTCGCAGGCAGAGTTAAAAAAGGTAACGGTTGCCAACGGGGATGGAGTGGAGGTAGTTGGGGCTATAAATGTCCCCATAAGGGTGGAAAACGTTGTGAAAGTGATGGAAATACTCGTGATTCCAAAGCTAGCGCATAGCTTTGTTTTAGGTGCAGATTTTTGGGAACGTTTTTCTATAATTCCAGATCTAGGGAAACGAGGTTGGAGTTTTAGGGAAGTAACGATGGATGTAGTAGAGAGTCTTAGGCTTGAGGACTGTCAGAAAAGTCGTCTGAACGAATTGGTGGATCATGTATTTTTTTCGATGGGTGATGGTCTAGGGCGTACTAGTCTTGTAGAGCACGTGATTAGGACCAACGCAGACCCTATTAAACAGCGTTTCATCAGTAGTCCAGGAGAATATCAACGCTGAAGTCGATGAAATGCTCAGAACGGGTGTTATCGAACCTTCTTGGAGTCCCTTGTCCTCCCCTGTTTTACTGGTCAAGAAGAAAGATGGGAACCATCGTTTTTGTGTTGACTTTCGTAAACTTAGTCAAGTTACAGAGCGTGATGCGTATCTCATTCCCTATGTCTCCGCGACCCTCGACAAATTGAGAAATGCTAAGTTTTTCTCCTCCCCTTATATAAAGTCCGTAAGTACCTATGGCTGAAAACTCCAAAAAGTACACGGCGTTCACTATTCCGGGAAAAGGGCTGTATCAATTTTGCCGTATGCCCTTCGGGCTTCACAATGCTCCTGCTACCTGGCAGCGTTTTATAGATACAGTCCTTGGAGCCGACCTTGAACCGAACGTATTCGTGTATCTTGACGATGTTATCATTGTATCAGAAACTTTCGAGAGACACCTGGAAATCCTAGAAATCGTTCTGTCACGCATTAAAGACGCGGGTTTGGTGCTGAGTCGAGAAAAGTATGAGTTTTGTAAACCAGAGCTGAAGTACTTGGGATATATAGTCAACGGGAAAGGACTTTTAGTGGACCCCGACAAGGTGAGATGCATGGTTGAGTGTCCTCGGCCCACATCAGTGTCAGCGGTACGAAGGTTCATCGGTATAGTGTCATGGTATAGGCGATTCGTTCCAAATTTTTCCGCCTTGACCTCCCCCATAACCGAACTTCTTAAAAAGAAACGCAAGTTTTTGTGGAGCGAGGAATGTGAAAACGCATTTCGTATCTTAAAAGAAAAGTTGGTGAATGCACCCATACTCGCTTGTCCAGATTTTTCCTTACCTTTTACCGTGTATACAGACTCTTCGGGTTACAGGATAGGTGCTGTTCTTACCCAAAATAAGTCACCGGATGAGGAAACAGTGATTACTTACTTGAGTAGATCTTTATCCAAGACGGAGCGGAAATATTCGACAACGGAACGTGAGTGCCTAGCCGTTCTATGGGCAATTGAAAAACTTCGTCCGTACTTGGAAGGGAGTAGCTTTACTGTAGTAACTGATCACCATTCCTTACTATGGCTAAATAATTTGAAGGATCCACAGGGTAGGTTGGCTTGGTGGGCTGTTAAAATGCAGCAGTATGATTTCACGATCTTGCATAGAAAGGGTAAGGAGCACTTGGTTCCCGACGCATTGTCCAGGGCAAATGAGGACGTAGCATCATTATCGATATCCACCAACGATGATTTTTATTTAAAAATACGGGATTTAGTTAGTTTACAAGGAGAGAAATACCTTGACTGGAGGGAACAGGATGGGATGCTTTTTAAAAGGATACGTGTGAGATATCCAAAACTGACGAGCGAGGGTTACCAGTGGAAGAAAGTTATTCGAAGGATGGCAGGGGAGAGGTGTTGAGGCAATGTTATGACGAGGTTTTAAGTGGACACGGAGGAATACAAAAGACTTTGGATAAAGTTGCTAGGAATTATTTTTTGCCCAAAATGAAATCCGATATAGCTACGTCCGTAGTTGTGTAATCTGCCAAAGGGTGAAGCCTGACTTACGAAAGACCGCAGGGCTTATGGTTTCCCGATGTAAAGTAAATAAGCCATGGGATATGCTATGTGTGGATTTCATAGGGCCACTTCCGAGGTCGACAAGAGACTACGCTTATATTTTGACAGTAGTCGACTATTTTTCCAAATTTCCATTGTTCTTTCCTGTGAGAACGGCTACTGCCAAATCTGTGAAAACCATTTTGGAGCAGCAGGTGTTTTTGGTATTTGGTGTGCCTAAGTGGATCATCTGCGATAATGGGGCACAGTTCACAAGCAACGAAATATCTGAACTAGCGGATGCCTACGGCGTAACTATTGACTTCACCGCATTTTACCACCCACAAGCTAATCCTGCCGAACGGTATAATCAGACCCTGAAAACGAAACTTCGTGCGTATATTTCTGATAATCACCGAAATTGGGATATTCTTCTCCCGAAAGTGGCTTGCGCGATAAGAAATGCAACGCATAAGGTTCTAAAGACGACCCCATATTTTGTTCTGTTTGGGAGGGAAATGCAGATCAATGGAGATGGATCTCCTCCTCCCGCAGAAGGCTTTATCGCAGATAGGTCGGTAGATATTCAGGCTTGGTCGAAGGCGTTAGGTCAAATAGTAGAGGATATAAAGGGTAGAATAGAAAGTTCGGCTCAGAGATCTGCCAACCGCTACAAATTGCGGCTCCGCGATATAACGTTTTTCCCCAAGGATTTAGTTTTGAGGAAAAATTTCGTCCTCTCTGATGCTGCCAGGTATTTCTTTGCAAAGCTCGCTCCGAAGTTTGTAGGACCCTTTGAGGTAGTAAAACGAGTTTCACCTTCGACTTAGGAGTTGGCTAGCAGGAATGGGAAGAAGGGAGGAGTATGGCATGCCAAAGATTTGAAACTATTTACAAACCGGGAAGTCCTTACTTAATAACATCGATTTGTACCGCAAGTAACGAAAACCTTTGAAAAGAAGGGGGGGAGTATTATGGGTTGTAGTGAGCAGGTTTTCGTTCGCTGGTAATTACAAATATTCTTCCAACCTTCATTAGCACCTGTTCATATCTTGGCACCATCGACGGCAGCAATAACTTTGGTCAGCGGGTTACCAACCCGGCAGGCAATTCTCGGTTCCCAGGTTCAAATCTCCGTGTAGGAACATGTTTTTTTTCTCGTTTCAATTGCTCTAGTTTCCACATTGCGCGATCCGACGTCATAGTATCGTATGATATTCCTCGGTAAGGGTTAGCGGATGAAGAAAATCAGGAGATGTGGTCTGATCTGATGAACCAGTTGAACAAGAAAAAAAAACGGATCATGGTAGGTGGTACGAGTTTGAAGAAAACAGGCGACTGGTAGAGCGTGGGAAAATGGTAAGGCTGCGATTGAAAGTGAGAGTCAGTTAGAAGGAGTCAGGCAAGCAGTTCGGTAGTCCGGTGGAAAAAAAAATATTTAGTAGTTTAATAGAAAAGTAATACAGAAAAAAAAGTCAAGTAGAATACCTTAAATTAAATTTGCGATGCCGTTAGTGAATTAATACACAAAAAAAAAGACTTTTAGGAAGCCTCTCAAATTTAAAAAAAAAAAGAGTGTTTAAAAAAAAAAAAAAAAAAAGACAAAACCAACATACGAGGGACGTTCAATATATTCTCGGTATCGATATGAAGGAAATGCGAATTCAATTTAATTTGTTTTTATTTTTCAATATAATCTCCCCTAACATCAATGCATTTGTTACATCTTGAGATAAGCTTTTTTAAACCCTCAAAAAAATAAATTTCCTCTTTCTCTGCAAAATACCCATTTATTGCCGACTTGAGTTCTTCATCATCCGAAAATCTTTTTCCACGAAGACATTTTTTCAAATCCGGAAACAGGAAATAATCACTAGGGGCAAGGTCTGGACTATAGGGTGGGTGTTGGATTTTTTCGAAACCACAATCTCGCGCAGCAGCCTTGGAAACTCGCGCCATGTGAACAGGAACGTTGTCATGAAGAAGCAACACACCCGCTGCGAGTTTACCCCGTCTTTTCTTTTTAATTTCCTCACGCAAATTATGCAAAGTGGAAGCGTAGGATGTGGCGTTGATGGTTTCACCTTTTTTTTTGTACTCAATGAGCAAGATTCCCTTTGAGTCCCAAAAAACTGTGGCCATGAGCTTCCCGGCAGACGGAGTGACTTTGAACTTCCTCGGGGGGTCTGTTCCTTTTTTATGCCACTGCATGGACTCTTGTTTGCTTTCAGGGTCATAGTGGTGGACCCATGTTTCGTCCCCAGTAACAATTCGATCCATAACACCGTCCGCGTTCTCACTACACATCTCCAAAAGCTCTCTACAGCATGCGATTCTCACTTTTTTCTGAGGCGCTGTGAGCATTCGTGGCACCCACTTTGCACTGACCTTCGAAAGGTTAAGATGGTCATGAAGAATGGTGTGAATGGTACCAATTGAAAGCTTGGTGATCTCTGCTATCATTTTCGCCTTTATTCGGGCATCCTCAAGAACAAGTTTTTCGACTTCTTTGCTGCTTTCTCCCGTACAAGCAGTAGCCGGGGCGCCGGAGCGGGGGTCGTCTTCAATGCTCTCTCTGCCTCTCTTGAACTCACTTGACCACTTTTGCGCAGTTGATAATGAAGGTGCGGAACCCTAGTAAACAGCCACCATCTTTTCATGAATAGTTTTTTGACTTTTTCCTTGCTTAGTGAGAAATTTAATTACAGCGCGATGCTCAATTTTCACCATCATCGTCTCAGTTGCCATTATGATTCTGTTTAACTAGAGGTAAAACGCGAATTAATAATCACATTTATATGAAATTTTACATGAATGCGCTAAAATAATAGTATTACTTGATAAATAAGTCTTTTTATATATGTAACCACAGCTTCACCCCGATACCGAGAATATGTTGAACGCCCCTCGTATGTTCAAAATTTTATGCTCGAGAGAGAATAATTAAAAATGTTCTTAATTAACAATTCAATTTCAAGGGGATTTTTTTTTTTTACTGCTTTTGAAAGATTTAGAGAATGGCAAGTACAACCCAAATAGAAGAGATTTTCGTTCAAAGATTTTAGATGTGTTCTTACCCCATTCAGCGAGCCATTCATAACAGCAGCATTATTAGTTCCTAAACGTATTAAATTCTCGAAAGGAATCTCTAATTCCAATAAGTATTTTTTTATAGCACTTGCAATTGAAGTTGCCGACGAATCTTCTAATTCTAACAACCCAAAGAAATCGTCTTTAATTGAACAGAGTTCTTGGTGCCGAACAACTAAAACTAAACACTTTTTGCACAGCTAATATCGGTGCTTTCATCAATAATGAGAGAAGCTCATGGCCGCGGTTTTTTGGGACTCAAAGGGAATCTTGCTCATTGAGTACAAAAAAAAAGGTGAAACCATCAACGCCACATCCTACGCTTCCACTTTGCATAATTTGCGGGAGGAAATTAAAAAGAAAAGACGGGGTAAACTCGCAGCGGGTATGTTGCTTCTTCATGACAACGCTCCTGTTCACACGGCGCGAGTTTCCAAGGCTGCTGCGCGAGATTGTGGTTTCGAAGAAATCCAACACCCACCCTATAGTCCAGACCTTGCCCCTAGTGATTATTTCCTGTTTCCGGATTTGAAAAAATGTCTTCGTGGAAAAAGATTTTCGGATGATGAAGAACTCAAGTCGGTAATAAATGGGTATTTTGCAGAGAAAGAGGAAATTTATTTTTTTGAGGGTTTAAAAAAGCTTATCTCAAGATGTAACAAATGCATTGATGTTAGGGGAGATTATATTGAAAAATAAAAACAATTTAAATTGATTTCGCATTTTCCTTCATATCGATACCGAAAATATATTGAACGCCCCTCGTATGTAACATATGTGGTTATCGGTGGTTATCGGTTCAGGCAGCAGAAGACAGAGTTTTAGCACAATGGACAGCTCTAAAGCATTATTTTTTATTATTGTCATTTGAAGAAAAGAGGGAAAATAATATTGAAACAGTGGCAGAAACACTAAACGATGTGAATAAATCCTATTTGTTATTTTTATCTTATGTTTTAAATATTATTAATAAAATTAATAGAATTTTTCAGTCAGAAAAAACTACTATTCATCTTCTTCTTCCGTCAATTAAGCAACAATTTTTAAACTTGCTAAGCAATTTTATAAAAATTGAGTTTTTAAGTTGTGAAGTGATTAACGAAAATAGAACTTCCAGGTTTCTATTGAAACAATATTTTGTGGGATAGAATTTGAGAAAAATGAAAAAAATATTTCAAAAGGAAATATTTTGGAAATTAAACGAAATATTTTAAAATACTATATTACTCTTTGCAACCAAATCAAACTAAGATTTTCTCTTGACGATAACAAACTAAATTTAATACAGTATTTGAACCCTCAAAAAATTCAAATTTAAAACTGGTTGAATCCTTTCCTTTCAACAAATGCTCAATTGAGGTCCTAAACGATGAATGGAGATCATTCCTTTTTTATAACATTAGCAATATAGATCAAAAAGATTTGGTTAAATTTTGGCATTCCTTAATGGGAAAATGTAATCAAATGGAAGAGATTTTGTTCAACAATTTGTCTGAATATATGTTAACTTTGGCTGTTTTATCCCACAGCAGCGCAGCAGCGGAAAGAAAATTCTCAGAACTGAATTTGATAAAAAACAAATTTAGAAATCGTTTAAATGTTAAGACAGTTGAAAACTTTATGTTTTCACGATCACTTATAAATAACCACCAAATAATTTAATAAAGTATATTAAACAATATAAATTTGTTGATGGCAAATACATTCAAAAATAAAAAAAGTTAATCGTAAATGTTCAATTTAGATCCCTAAATTATGAAAATATAATAATAAAATGTGTTAAAAATGAATTTTTATTAAAAATAGCAAATAAAAAAATTAAAACAATCTTCCTGTATTTACTTCGCAAAATTTGATTTTACTTCGCTTTTTTTTTGTAGATACTTCGAAATTTTATATCAGAAGTCCGAACACTGATACCTAATATACTCTCTAACTCTTCCTTATTCATATGTTCTGTCCTAATATCTCCTGTTACCTCTGATAATCTCTGTTTTCTTACTTCATAGTCTTCCAAATGTCTTCCGACAATTCGAATTTCACTAATGTTAAAATCTTCTTCAGTCGTATTGAGTACAGTGTAGTTTCACCATTGGTTATACGTTCTGATATAATTATTCCTCCCTTTATTGACTGCATTGGCACAACTATGTCTTCTTTTAATTCTTTGCTATTTTGATAACTTGCATTGTGACTGTAGTTGGCTTAGCATTCCCTTTATTATTTGTAAATAATTTAATATCTTTAACCAACCCCTAACTACTAACCCCTTAAATTGAATTGTTCTGGTAAAGTCTATCTCGCGTTCGTACACACATTTCGCACTAATCATTGAAACTTCCACACCTGTGTCTATGATAAATCTTTTTATATTGCCATTGATGATGACATTAACATGAGGACTTTCTGAATTACTCGTATCTTTAAATACTGACGTTCGGATCTTTTTTGAATTCTTTCTTATGCACACTTTAAGGCATTGGAGCCCACTAGAACTTGGTCCTGGGTCATTTGAACGGTTTCTCTATCTTTCCTAGGTAATCTGCAATTTCTGGCAATATGGCCTGGCTTGCCACAGTTGAAACATTTTTTTTTTCTGTAAAATTAATCTTTGATAAATTTTTACTTGAATAATTCCTGCTAATATTTGATTTGAATAGGTTGAGCCGTTGCTCTTCCTCTTGAGCACATCTCGCTTCCGCTAAAGTTTTAGGCTTTTGTGTCACGATGTATGATGCTAGTTTTTCCTGCAGTCCATTGATAAATACCGTGAGGGTCTCACTCTTAATATAGTCTATCTGTCCTTTAGAACCTTCTTCTTTTATATTATGTAGTTTACTCTGCATCAATTTTCTTTCTAATGTTTCTACTCTTTCACTGCCGCTAGGGGACATAAAAGCTTTTCTACTGATCCAACTAGATAGTAATATCCTATATTTTCCCTTGTTTTCTTTTTGGGGGTCGCCGTGGTGTATTGGTACTAGCAATCGCTTCTCACTCGGAGGATCAAGGTTCGAATCCTACTCATGACAAGTTTTTCATTTGTGTAATTGGAACTCAGTCAGAAAAATCTGCGTGTGAAGGCATAACACTGACATGTAGATTTGGGTGTTGTAGAGTTTCGAGCACAAAACAAACGTGAAAATTGATAACCTTCGAATCATTCCGAGTGAAGAAAAAACTCTCGGTCCTATTCGGACTCCCACCCCCGGAGAGTTAATATCCAAACCAAATATGCCTGAGTTTTCCTTTCTCCTCCTTCTATCTTTCCGCCCGCGCCCTGGCAACAGTAAAAGGGTACCATAACCCCTTAGGCGCGCGTATTTAAAAAAAAAAAATCTACTTATAATTCTTCAAAGAAATGTTGGAGTTTAATATGTTTTAACTTTGTAAATTTCCTCAAAGTTCCTTTTTTTTAATAGTCTTAGGAACACTCTATGCAAATATACTTATGTTATGCTTATTTTACTTACTTACATGATAAAAATTATTATCAGCTCCATATCACTCAGCTCCATTTGTATGGTTCTGCAACTTTTACACAGCAATACAGCAACACAGGAATAAGAATATTCACGATAGTATATTTAGTTCACACAGCTGTTTTTTTCATGGATATCTCGGTATCCGACCGCTGGCTGCCACCACTTTTTATGTTATGCTTGTGACATAACATTGTAATTAAAAAAAACTCACACACGCGCGCTGGATTCTATTTTGGCTTTTACCTCCAGTATTACCGTTGTGTACCTATGAACCGGCGAGTTTGTGCTGACGATCGGCATCGGTGGCGATCAATGCCAATGTCGTCGATGAAATATTACCCCTCAATTTTTTTGTGGGAAAGTATTTTCCTTCATCATCATTTTACCTGTATGACACCTTTCTCTGGCAGGATTTACTGCTTCAGCATTGCATCAGCATAACAATATAATATAAAACATTTTCGATTTCAGCAATAAAGACATTCCAATTCTTCCTCATCGAACGCATGTTAAAACTGACACAAGAGAAATTTTTATTTTTTAACATGTTCTTGTCGATGCCGGTAAAACCGCGTATTGCCTTAAAATCAACATTAGATTCTCTGTTAACGTTTTCCATGACTTTCATAATTCTTCTTTGTGATCTCTTTCTTTACAAACTGAAGGGATTATTGCATGGAGATCTTACCAATATATTTTTGTTTTATACATATAATTAGAGTGCGCTCAACGAATTTGTATACCCTTTGTAAGAGTATAAATGTAACAATGTCCTTAAAAAAAACAATGTATATCCCTTTTGTGATCTGTGCGTCCTCTGCCAGTGAAAAAACGTAATATTTCAATGACAAGGGTTTTATTTTTGAGAAGATCCAGGGCGGGTGTGTCAGAATTGTTAAAAAGAAAAGTTGAATAAAGAAGAGAGTGTTAAATCTATCAGGTGTGGGGTAATCCCAAAGTAAAATGTCAAAAAAAATATTCGAAAATGGATTTAATGTCCACATTGCAAACAATGGGAATAGAATTTCCTGCATCGGCTAGCGTGGCGCAGTTGCGCACGCTGCTAAACGAGGCAAGCGCAGAGGCTGAGGTGCAGGAATATTTAGTGGATGACGACACGCCAACTATGACATCGGCAAACATAGCCCAGTTTGCCGTAGATGTACTGCCTATTGCTGCTCCTGTTGCAGTTGCTGCTACTGCTGCTCCTGCTGAAATTACTGATTTTGCTTCTACTGCCGCTCCCGCTGCCATTGCTACTGCCGCCACCACTACTGCTGCTCTTGCTATTACAGGTACTGTTGCGCCTACCACTACTGCCGCTCCTGCTGCCACTGCTGCTCCTGCTGCCATTCCAGTCCCGGCTGCCGGCCAGGAACTTGCCGCTCTGGAACACCAGATAAGTATCTTAAAAAAGAAACAAGAACTTTTCTTACTCCAACGCCAAGTCAGCAACCCGAGTTCGAGTAGAAGATATTGTCCGGGTAGTCCCCAAATTCAGCGGAGCCCGCATGTCGGGTTATGACGTCAATCACTTTATCAATGATCTGGAGTAAATCTGTCGGTCATACCGATGCGACGACGGATTTAAATACATTTGCTTAAGAAGCTTATTAGTAGATGCTGCAGCGGATTTCGCAAGCCAAGTCGATGTTCGTGTTTACAATGGTTTACGTTCAGTTTTAATCAAAGAGTTTGACCACGTGCTAAGTCATAGTGATTTTATAAATAGACTACGTCAGCGCAAGTGGAACCGGGAATCGGAGGATATGCACCGTTACGTACTCGTTGCGGGAATACGAGATCGTCGGAATAATTGTTGATGGTATGCACTTATCACCGGACGACGCAATTCTGCTGCTGAGTGGGACATCAACCATCGACCAGCTCAAAGTGGCAGTGGGGATACATCAGGAACGCATCATGGGGCACATCAATCGCCCTAGTGCTCAAGTTTTTTTTTTTTTTTTTCTCTGTTTGATACCGGTAGTCCGGTTAGTTTCATCCGGTGTTCTGCCGTTAGTAACTTTACCCAACATTGTAAACAAAAAACGACATTCAGAGGTTTGGGAAATCGAGCGTTATCATCTTGTGGCCGTATCGATTGTATTATTAAATTTAGAGACATATGTATCCGTCAGGAATTAATTATACTTCCAAATAATGAAATGAATTTACCCCTTATTTTAGGAAGAGAGCTAATATTGTTTTATGTATAAATAAAGAGAAAAAAAATGTTAAACTGAAAATCGATACGAGAAATATTGTTAATTTAAATGGAAATTCGTATTTTTGTTTTGCCGATGGAGGTGAAGTCTTCTCAACTGCTTTCAGTCCTTCAGATAATATTTGTAAAGAAAAATCTCCTTTGAACAAGGAAGAACTTACCGGGTCATTTAAAGTTATCAATTTTTCGGAAAAGAAACGCGAGGGTGGGTAAGTTTTAGATATAAATAAGTCGTTAACGAAAGATAATGTAGAAGCTATAAAAAGTACTATTCGCGAACAATATTTATACCCGTTTGAAATAGAAGCAAAACCGCATGATTCGGAGATGCACATCAGACTTGCGAATCATACACCGTTTCATACATCCCCCAGGAGACTTTCGTATTTTGAGAAAGCAGAAGTACAGAAGATTTTAGATAGCTTATTAGAGCAAAAAGTTATTAAGCCAAGCCAGTCTCCATACGCATCTGCCATCGTCTTAGTGCAGAAGGTAACGGGGGAGTTACGGATTTGCGTTGATTATAGAAATTTGAATAAAGTTACGGCACGTGATAATTATCCGTTACCATTAATCGAAGACTGTTTGGTTTATCTTGGGGGAAAAAAATACTTCTCCACTTTAGATCTGAAGAATGGATTCTTTCATGTTGCAATGGCACCAGATTCTATTCAGTACACTTCTTTTGTCGTCTCTCATGGACAATATGAATATACTCGAATGCCGTTTGGGCTAAAAAATGCTCCCGCTGTTTTTCAACGTTACATATGTGAGATTTTTGCTGATCTACTTTCTTCGGGTCAGATCTCGATATATATAGATGACATTGTTCTGGCTACGGTAACATTAAAGGAACATATAGTATTGTTAAAGAAAGTTTTACGTCGTATGACAGAAAAGGGTTTAACATTGCGTATGTCTAAATGTAAATTCGCTTATGAACGAATAGAGTATCTTGGCTATACTGTCACGTCAGATGGTATCCGCCCAAATAATGATCACATCGAAGCTACGAGTATAAAGAAGTTACAGTTACCTAAGAATTTAAAAGAGTTACGTACAATGCTGGGCATGTTTAGTTATTTTCGAATGTTTATCGAAGGGCATGGCAAATTAGCCAAACCGTTGACCGAATTAACGCGCGAAGGAGTAGTTTTTTCCATGACCGCTGCTTGTGAGGATGCATTTATTAGGTTGAAAAATAAGTTAATGAATAGTTCGGTTCTTGCCATATATGATCCATCGAAGGAAACCGAGTTACATTGTGATGCCAGCTCTTTAGGTTTCGGAGCCGCACTTATGCAGCGGCAAAGTGATGGGAAGTTTCATCCTGTGTCATATTTTTCTAATACGTTGCAGCACCGCCACGCTGAGCCGTTTGCACCCTAAGTTAGGGGTATTTATCGATTCTAAAAATGACTCTCTCAACGCGAAGAATTGCGTCAATGCTGTTGCATCACGATTTTGGGACGAGGATATGCCTCATCACATTTTGGGCCGTACTATTCAAACAGTTGATGATAGGGATGTCTGTTTCCGACTAACGCAGAGTCGGGATAGCCGTATTAGGAAGGTTAGTGATCAGTTAGTTAAGGGGTCTTTTAGGGGTTTTGAAATGATGGATGGCCTCGTGTATAGGGTCAATGAGGATGGCAGATTTCTGCTGTACGTAGCTAGAGAGATGGAGGTGAATGTAATAAGGTTGATTCATGAGAAATTGGGTCATTTGGGAGTAGATAAAACCTACCAAAGTTTGCGCAGGCACTACTGATTTCCTAACATGAAAGACGGAGTGCGCGACTTTATTCGAAACTGTATCCGTTGCATTATGTATTCGGCCCCGTTTCGATGTACGAACGAAACCTGTAGGGTATTAAGAAAAGGCCCGATCCTTTTGATACGTCGCACCTAGATCATTTCGAGCCCCTGCCGTCTATTAACTCAAAGAGAAATCACATACTGTTGGTAACAGATGCTTTTACGAAGTTTAATAAGATGTATGCTGTAAACTCAACCAGTTCAAAAGGAGTACTTGCATGTCTTGAAAAATATTTCTCGTATTATAGCCGCCCTCGGCATATCATTACCGACCAAGATACATGTTTTACATCTTTGGAATTTGCTGCTTTTCTGAAAAACCACAACGTTGTACATGTGAAGGTCGCTGTTGGGTCTCCCTAAGCAAACGGTCAGGCGGAACGTGTAAATAGGACGCTGAAAGCGATGTTGGGGAAATTGTGTGAACCGATTACTCATGCCGATTGGGTGCAAATGCTTCCTCACGTTGAGTTCGGTCTAAATAACTCGAAACACAGTTCGACGAAGCATTTTCCTAGCGAATTATTGTTTGGTGTGGCACAACGTGGTAAGATCATTGATGAGCTTTCTGAATATTTAGATGAGAAGTTGAGTTCGTCTGGGGTCCCTGACTTGGTGGCAATGCGGGCAAATGCCCTGGAAGAAATTCAGAAGTCACAGGCTTATAATGCTTCATATTTAGAAAAAAAGAGTTCGCCAGTTAAAGAATATGTAGAGGGGAGTATGTCGTGATTCGTAACGTAGATGTAATGCCGGGAACGAATAAGATATTAATTCCGAGGTACCGCGGTCCCTATGTAATCCATAAAATCTTAGGGAATGATCGGTACGTGATTCGCGACGTCGAAAACTGCCAGATAACGCAGCGCCCATATGATAATGTAGTTGAAGCCGCTCGCATGCGGAGATGGGTAGAAGACAAAGTTGATGAGGGGACTGAAAGCAGCCGTGAGAGCAACACAGCGACGTATGTAGATTTAGTTTCTTAAGAAAATAAGTATCGAGGTCGATTTGTTTGTGTAGGTTGGCCGAGGTTGTAAGAGTATAAATGTAACAAACAAAACAAAGTGAGACAGGAGACATTACGTCCGTGTTCGAGGGTGTCAATTGGCTGACTGATATTAGTATCAAAAGGTGCAGAGATGTTTTAGGAGCACCTGACCGGATGTGGGCATTGCACTCCAACATCATTTATTTACAGAGCCGATATGAATGCCGTCACCGCTCTCAGATTTTTTTGCAAGTATTCTCTCTGATGACTCTCGCACAAAAGGGACTTAGCAATCTCCAGCATTGTTTTTGGTCAGCCAGGGCAAGTGCAGAGATGTTTTAGGAGCACCTGACCGGATGTGGGCATTGCACTCCAAAATCATTTATTACAGAGCCGATATGAATGCCGTCACTGCTCTAAGATTTTTTTGCAAATATTCTCTCTGATGACTCACAAAAGGGCCGGCATTGTTTTTGGTCAGCCAGAGCAAGTGCTTGTTTGTAGGTGTTAAACGATTGTTATTGAAAACTGTTGCACCCCTCTCACTTTCAGCATTCTGTATGATGGTTTTTTTTTGTTGTTATACGTGCAGTTTAGTTTCTCTAATTTGTATCAGTTGAACATTGCCACACAATTTTGCATTTTTGATGAATTTTTTTTTTTACATTCATAGCTGGACAGTCATAGCACGATTGTAGATTTTGTTGTTTTGTTTTTTATTTGTTCCATACACGTCAATGAGGTCTGTATTACAATAGTTTACTCAAACGTTTATAACTTTGCTTAAGGCTTGCACTACATCATTTATGTTTTCATTGTTTGTTGGTTGACTGTTTTTTATTTCAATATTGTTCCTTAAAAGTTGCTGTTCCATAGAATTTATTTTTGTTTCCATTAGCAGAATCTTTTTATCCTTTTTTTGTTGTTTTCTTTCAGATCATTAATTTCATCCGAGAGCTTTTGCATTGTTGTTAAGTATAGGTTGTATCACATGAAATGTCTTTTTTATAAAATTTTATTTAGTCAAAATATGAACCATTGATATATATAGCCTTCTTCCACCGCGATTCAAGGTCCATTATTCCTTTTTATAGAAGGCTTGATTTTTTGACGCTAAAAAGTTTTCAAAGGCTTCTATGACCTTTGCTCGGTTTCGGAACATCTTTTGCCGACAAAATGACTCCAGACTGCGGAGAAGGTGAAAAATATCAAGAGAGTACGGTGGATGCGGAAGAATTTCGAATCCCAAATGTAGCAGCTTTTGCACCGTTACGGTCTAGCATTGTCTTGCAACAGGATCGGACCATGCCTATTTGCCAACGCAGGCTGCTTTTTAGCCAATTTCGTATGCATTATGTCGATTTCCTCACAATATTTGACTGAATTTATCGTTTCCCCTGGTTGAAGAAATGAAGAATGGATTGGTACTTTCGATGTCCACCAGATTGTCATCATAACCTTTTCTGGGTGAAGACAAGTTTGGGGGTGTGCTTTGGGTTTTCGTCTACATCCAACCACTGCCCAGATCTCTTACAGTTGTCATATAAAATCCACTTTTCATCACATGTGATTATACGGTGTAAAACTGGTACATTTCGGTGTCTTAGACTCAGTAATACACAGGTTTCTAAACGGCGTAGTTTTTGGGCCTCGTTGAATTCATGGGATACTCACTTGTCGAGTTTTTTCACTTTTCCTATTTGAGATAGGTGTCGACTTATTGTCATGTGGGATACTTCCATGTTGTGTGCAATGCCTCGCACTTCTTTGTTGGGTCTGCATTCACCGTTTCTCATAAAACGGCGTCGTCAATTACCGTTTCCGGTTTCCCACGTGGTTCGTCTTCGAGGCTTAGATCTCCCGAGCAGAACTTACCAAACCAACGCCGAATGGTGCGTTCGTTCACCGCTATATTCTCAAATGCGTCACTTATGTTTTTGGCTGCCAGAGACGCATTATGTCCCAGTTTGAACTCGTAAAGGAAAAGAGTACGAATTTGAACCGTCGACAGCATGATATAAAAATTCCTAGAAAAAATAACGGTACTTGCAACGGACCCTAAAAGTCGCACACATGAAACACACATACCACTTTACCTTATAAAAAAATAAAAATCGCCTTGTTGTACAGATGTTCACTCGACAGCTTCTAATTGAGGACTAAGTGAAAAATCTGACATTTCATGTGGTACAACCTAATACAATAACATACTCGTATGTTGATTTATTTGATCGTATTTGCTGGCAACAAATAAATTCGCAGCTGTATATAAAATCAACCATTTCTTTTTTTAGCGCTTTAATTTCTTCCAGGAAGGTAGCGTTGTAGTTCTTACTCCCTGAGTTAAGGTTTACATCAGGAAATTTAAATGTCCTCATTGGGGTGGCGTCGGTGTAGGTATTATTGCACTATCTATCACATCATTTTGGTTGCATGTTGAGCAACGCCATTCGACGGCATTCTTATTTGAAGTAGCCATTTTTCGATATGACCTTTCCGGTATGGTGGTGCATTCGAAATGCATTTTGCGATCGTACTTATGGCACAAAATCACTGTACTTATACATATTCATACTTATATTTGAATAAGTATTATATATGTATGTATACATATATCAAATTAATAAGAGAAAATGTGTGAAGAAATACCGCTTTTAGCTGAGAAAGCACGTGTGCACTTGTTAGGTTAATGAGGAGTAAGGTTACATTTTACATAAGAAGGATTCTCTTTGCATCTATTGGCAGTGTGACCAAGTAACTGGCAGTCCGAAAGCGCATAAGATTCGGGAAATGTTGTTTAACTTTTAATTTATTGCATGCGACATCGATTGAGGTTGTCGACGGAAGAAGTCAAATTGCTTAGGACTGTGCCTAGTTGCTTATCTGCTTCAGTTATTTTGAATTTGAACACGTCCGTGACTCCTTGGGAACGTAAATTTACAACTATTTCTCTTTCAGATAGGTTAAGAAGGATAGATGCATACACAATGCCCTTAGTAGAATTATAGTTGTTCGTGTATTTCGATGGCTATTATTTTTTTAATGTAAGAAAATCTATAATTTAAACCAAAAAAAACTTAGTTCCTCAATTCCTCAAATTCCCAATTACTGAATCGGAGAACTTTCGGAAAAACTTTCACCAATTCCAATTTTTTCAGTCCCGATTATTTAATTTTTAACACAAAATTTAATGTCAATTCGTTACTCAGTTTTTATATCCAATTGGACAAGACAGTATTACTAAGCCTAAGAAAATATTCTTCTTTAATAATTTAAAAAACAAAAGCATGGTACATAACTACATTTTGATTTTTTTGTTGTTATTTTTTCAACATTTTAAACTACCCTAGTGATTAATCTTAAATCTATGTAAATTATCTTAAATGTGTTGTGTGTTTTTATTCATTAAACTTCTTACATTAATTCATACACGAGTTCCAAATACAAAATACAGCAACTCGAGAAGAAAGTAAACCACCTAGAACAACAACTCATCGGAAATGCTTTGGAAATCTACAATATTCCTCTGGACTGCAGCGACACTTCTGACATTGATATGGCTCTAAAAATCTTCAACGACGGTCTGCGTGTCGGCATAACAAAGGAAGATATTGACCACTGCTACACAAAGCGCATAACCAAACGGCAAAAAAATACTCGCACCGCAACTACTAGCAGTAGCGATGTACAATCAACGAAGCAAATTCTCTTTGTCAAATTTGTTTCTCGTCAGCAGTGTAAGGAGAAAGTGATGGAAGCAAAGAAAGAAAAAAAAAGTGCAACTAACAACAACACTTTTCAACGGCAACAGGAGCGCTCATTGTAGCAGATCGGAGAAGGTGTACGTAAACGATTGTTTAACGTACCACATACGACAACTTCTAAATGCTGCATTGGCGTTAGAAGGAGAGAAGAGGTACCACTATGTATGGACTAAAAATGGGACAGTTTATATGCGGAAGCAGGAGGGGGATAATTTTGTAAGAATTACTTGTGCTGAAGACTTGTATAATCTATGAATAATTCTCCTATTTCTGTTTCGTGTTTAGTCCTCAATGCATGTGAATGTGAGTACCCAGGCAATTCTATTAATTGTGCTCACATTGTCTATTTACATCAGAACATTCGTAGCACTAGAACATTTTTTTCAGCTTTAGTAGCGCACCTTGAGTCGTTACCCAATCTACCTGTTGTTATTTTATTGAGTGAGATTTGGATTTATGGGTATGAATTAGATCTGTATAACATACCCGAATATACACCTTTTGAGAATTGTAATGAGGAAATGTCAGCTGGAGGTGTAGCAGTGTATGTGAAAAATGGTTATGTAATCGATAACTTTAAGTTTAACTTTGTTAGTGCCGATGTCTTAAAATTGTCTTTTGGCTTTATGAATGAATGTGAAAAATGGTTATGTAATCGATAACTTTAAGTTTAACTTTGTTAGTGCCGATGTATTAAAATTGTCTTTTGCCTTTATGAATGAAAGTTATGCAATGCTGTGTGTTTATAGGTTACATTCATCTTCTAAAGGAGTTTTCGTTGGTGAACTAAGCGGTGATCTAAGTGTTTGTAAAGAGAAAAATCTTATAGTAATTGGTGATATCAATATTGATATTTTAAATCAATCTGATAAAGATTCTGAAAATTATATGTTTCTTATGGCGTCATGAGTCTTATTAATGAACCTACTCGTATAACCGAATCAACTAAAACTTGTATTGATCATAGATTTATGCGTTCGGGGAAGAATAATAGTAATGAATTCAATGGTATTGTTTATGATCTAAGATTAACAGACCATTGTATGATTGCACTCACAGCGTGCTGTAACTCCAATGCATTTAACTGTGGAACCACATTTGAAAAAAAAGAGATATTGCACAGATTTTAATCTTTTAAATGAGTGTTTAAAATACGCATTTTAGGAGCCAGTTTATCGTGAACCTAATCCTTCAATTGCATTCGATCTTTTTCTTAAAACTTTGCAAAAGCACATATCCTTTCCCCTCACGTATCCCACAAAAATAAATTTTTAAAGCCGTGGATGACTTTTAATCTCTTGCAGCAGATTAAAAGAAAAAACAGTTTTGCAAATAAAATAAGAAGTCACCCACAGAATATAAAACTAAAAAAATATTATCATAATCTGGGCAAATCTGTACGAAAGAACATTGAAGCAACGCGCGACACTTTTTATTCTGAATCGTTTGATCGAACGAGGGGTAACGTAAGGAAGGAATGGAAAGTAGTCGATAGTATTTTAGGGAAAAGTAGGCAACCAAAAAGTATAAGCATCTTTGATATAGATGGTATTAATTACACCGATTCAGGTAGCGCTTCAAATAAGCTCAACGAGTATTTTACCGAAATCTCAGAAAACCTCAAACCTTCTGTCGAAACTTCCTTAGACTGCAGCTGCTTTAAAAGAACAACAGAAGACATACAACCCAACAGTTTTGTTTTCCAACCATTTTCCTCAACTGAAATATATAAGGCAATATTCTCGTTAAAAAACAAAAACTCGTGCACTAGCGATGGCATATCAAGTGTATTGTTAAAGAAAGCGTGTTATAATGTAGTAGACGTTTTGAGTTACTTGTTTAACCTAAGTGTTGAAAGTGGTTGTTTTCCTCAGCACCTAAGAGCCGCTGAAGTTATACCACTTTTTAAAAAAGGCAACAAAAAAATATGTCAAATTATAGACCCATTTCCCTCCTTCCAACATTTTCCAAGATCTTTGAAAAACTTATAAAATCGCGAATATAGTCTTCTTAGACAGAAATGAGTTTTTTAGTACTTGTCAATTCGGATTGAGAAGTAGAATGTCAACGGAAGATGCAATCCTAAAAGTATATGGCCAGTTATATGAAAGTGTTCACTGCAAACAAACTACCATGGCTCTTTTTGTTGACATGACAAAAGCGTTTGACCTAGTTGACCACGATCTTCTGCTGAAGAAATTATACAATGCCGGTCTTAGAGGAGTTATCCACAAATGGTTTTGTTCGTATCTCAAGGGTAGAAATCAAAAGGTTAATGTAAATGGGTGTTTTAGTGATTCGCGTACCTTAAGAAATGACGTTCCACAGGGTTCATTCTTGGTCCTGTCCTTTTTTTAATTTACATTAACTCTCTGTTTGCTCTCAATCTTAAAGGTGTGTCAACAGCGTTTGCAGATGACATAGCCTTAACTTATCAGTCTGATACAACGTTCGAATGTATTGCGAAGATCTCAGAATATCCTGAGACATTGAGACTTTGGTTTTCAGAACATTCAGATTATTAGCGAAAAAACAAAAGTAATGTCCTTCAGCCTATCAAACAATGATTTGGTAAATTTTGATCTTTGTTTCCATGCATCCAATTGCAAAAAATTTTGTTTGTGTTAAAAATGTACTTTTGTTTGTAGCTCCTCCTGTTCAAATAGTTGCTTTAAAATTGAATCTGTGCAAAATTGGCAAAATACCTTGGAGTATTAATTGACCAAAATTTGAACTGTAAAGATCATATTCTTTACATTTTGAACCAAAAACCAAATTAACGCAATGCCACAATTGCCAAATGTTTGGTCACGTAGAAAAACATTGCAATGTGGAAACTTGTTGTAGAAATAGCTCGGGAAACCACAAAACCAATACTTGCACTTCTACAGCCATCTCTAAATGTGCAAACTGTGGCGGCAATCATAAGTCAACTAATACTGCATGCGAAAGTCGAACGAAATATTTACAAATCCGAGGAAAACTTTCAGTTTCTACTCGCACTCACTTGCAGCCAAATTCACCTGCCAAAAACGTCAACCTTATCAGCATGAATGACTTTCCATCGCTGCCGAAGACACGTCATCAGCAAGCTCCATCACAGCATCCACAAGTTCCACAACGTGAAGTGCAATCCAGCCATATGTTCATCCCACAAAGCTCTTCATCTGCGGAAAACTCTCTGTTCTCCCAAGAGGAACTTTCATCTCTTACAATGGAAGTGATCTCTAAACTTGGAGAATGCAAATCTAAATTTGAGCAATTTAATGTAATCCGCACAGCTTGCATGTAAATATTTATTATCCAATGTCAAGTAATAAACTAAAAAAGATTAAGCTTTTGTGTTGGAATGCAAGAGGTATTCGCTGAATTTTTCAACTTTGTCTGTAATCTTAATGTTGATATATGCTTGTTAAGTGAAACTAGGCTCAGTAGTAAAGTAAAGTTTTCTTGTCGCGAGTACAATTATGAGTGTTATAGACTTGATCGTACTAACAATACCGGTGGCGGAGTTGCCATATTAGTAAAAATAGGTATTGATCACACCATACTACCCAGAGTAAATACAACAGTCATTGAAAATATAGGCATTAAAATAACACTTGAAAATAACTTTAAATTAAAGGTTTTCTCTGTTTACTTTAAAAAATGGCTTGAGACGTTTGATCAATATTGACCACTTCATTATTGGCGGTGATTTAAACTGTAGACATCGCAATTGGGGCTGTCAAAGATCTAACTCGTGGGGTAACGTCTTAGAAAATTAGCTGACGTCACATAACTTTACAATTGTGTACCCACCTAGTCCTACTTTCCTGCAGAAAGATTTACTTCTTCTGCTCTTGAATTCTTTCTCTCTAACATTCCTAGCATCCTAAGTCCACCTGTCGTCGTTAACGCTTTAAGTTCTGACCATCTCCCAGTCATCTGTGATATTCTCTCTAGTCTCTTAATGTGCAATACATAGATTTTAATAAAGCAAATTGGGATGTTTTTCGATATAGCCTCTCTAATGCTCTTAACAATTGCCCTATTAACTTGGAATCGACGACTCAATCAATTTCTTGGAGGCCAAAATCAAAGATAACATTTTAGTTGCAGTTCCAATGAAGTCCCTGTGCCTAAGATCTGTCATTCTTCCAAGATCTATACTAAGTTTAATAAAAACTAGAAACTTTTATAGAAGGCAGAAATATCGAAGAGAAATGAAGGTACTTACACGATTAATTGGTTTGAAGATTACAGATTTTAAAAACAGCGTTGGAATAGAAAACTTAGTTCACTCGAAGTCAACTGCAAACCCTTCTGGAATATCAATAAAATAATCAGGAAAAAACATAACTCAATTTCCAGTTTGGTAGAAAATGGTTTATTGATTATTGATGGTGCGGGATAATCTGAGCTTCTTGCCGACGTCTTCCTAAAAAATCACTTAGTAAGTCGAAATATTAGTTCTCGAAAGCAATCTGTGGTTGATAGTGAGATCTCATCATTTAAAGGACTAAATCCGACATTTCCTTCCGAAGAGGTTATTAGCGTAGATGATATTGAGTTTCTCATTTCCAATTTGAAGGTCAAGAAATCTTCTGGCTTCGATAGCATAAATAACTTAACCGCTAAAAATCTTCCCCTATGTGCAATAAAATTTCTCCAATCCATTTATAATGCTTGTTTTAAATTAAGTTATTTTCCAATAAACTGGAAAAAAGCTAAAGTATTTCCCTTGCTCAAGCCCGGAAAAAATCCACGCAATTCTAACATCTATAAACCCATTAGCTTGCTCAACGGATGCAGCAAAATATTAGACAAAATTATAACACTCAAATTGGACGTTTTTCTGAAAAATAGTAACATTGTACCTGAAATACAGTTTGGTTTCCGTGAACGTCATAGTACTTCTCATCAGGTATTAAGAATTTGCAGGGAAATAAAACAAAGCTTTGGAGGAAAAAAATTGACTGGTCTTGTATTGCTGGACTTAGAAAAAGCTTTTGACTCTGTTTGGCATGACGGTCTAATCTACAAACTCATAAACTTTTGTTGTCCTGTGTACCTTACAAAAATCATACAAAATTTTTTGAGCGATCGAACTTTTTCAGTTCCATTAGCCGGTTCAGTCTCTTCCCCTAAAGTTGTGCCAGCTGGTGTTCCCCAAAGATCGGTTCTGGCACCAACTCTATTTAATATATTTATATCTGATTTTCCTGTCATTCCCAACTAACTGCCAGGTAGCTTTGTATGCTGATGACTTAGCTTTGTATGCGTCGCATACAAATAGATCAGTCATTGCAAATTATTTGCAAAATGGCATTGATAATATATGAATACTTTTAACATTGGAAAGTAAACAACAATGCGGATAAATGTCAATCAATCTTTTTTACAAGAAAAAGACCACTTTGCCATTTTCCTCATAATACCTTAAAAATTAATAACCTCGAATACCATGGGCTGGTTCTATCAAGTACCTCGGGTTTTACTTGGATCAGAAACTAACTTTTGTTATACATATCAAAAATACTTTAAATAAGTTAAACATAGCTACGAAAATGCTGTATCCATTCATCAATCAGAAATCGATGCTGAATCATAAAGACAAAATGATAATGTTTAAGGTAATCTTTCAAGCTTTGATTACTTATGGATCTCCTATATGGGGTAACTGTGCCGAAACACACATAAAAAAACTTCAAATAGCACAGAACAAAATTTTGAAATTGATGTTGAATTTACCCTGGGACATTTCAACAATGATACTACACGAAAAAGCTGGCGTTATCAAAGTTGCCAGAAGAATCAAAATTCTCAATGAGAAGTTTTTCACGAAATGCCTACTCGTCGAAAATACACTCGTTACTGAGGTTACACCACTCTAACTTGTTTATTTGTTAGTTATCTACTTGTCTGACACATTAATTAATTTTCTTTATCTATTTGGTAATCTACTTATTTACTCATTTTTCAGATTTTTATTCATTTATTAAATTATTATTTTGCATATGTATTTGTTTAGTCATCGAATTCATTATTTATTTATTTATAGAGTTTTAATTTACTTGTTAATTATTTTATACTTATTCATTTATTAATTTAAACTTACCTCAATTGGGTCTATGACTGGAATTTTATATTTCCTAGAAAAGAGGACAAGATCACTTTTATGGGGGTTTATTCCCAATCCACAGCGATCTGCCCAGCGGGTTAATCTGTTGAGATTTACTTGGAGGAGTTCTTTAATGGTATTTAGATGTTTTCCTGAGACGGCTATGGCAACGTCATCCGCATAGGCAATCACTCTGCTACCACCCGCTTCCAGGTATATCAGTAGTTCGTTAACTACTAAGTTCCAGAGAAGGGGAGAGAGGACACCGCCTTGCGCCGTACCCCTACTGAAATATCTTTTAGCAGAAGTCTCACCCAGTTTGGAGTTGATTATCCTGCTTTTTAGCATTAGACTAATCAGCTCCCCAAGTGAGCCGTCTACCTGCAGAGTTGACAGCGCAGTTGTGATTGCGGATGTGTTGACGTTGTTAAAGGCGCCCTCTATGTCTGGGAAAGCAACCATTGTGTACTCCTTATATTGTAGGGATCGTTCGATGTGGCTATTCAGAGAGTGCAAAGCCGTTTCCACCGACTTTCCTTTACAGTAGGCATGTTGAGCCGTAGACAAAAGTCTTGGATCAACTTTAGCTCGAATATGGATATCAATCAGTCGTTCTAAAGTTTTCAGAAGGAATGATGATAGACTTATAGGTCTGAGGTCCTTTGGGACTACATGAGAACATTTTCCAGCTTTGGGAATGAATACTACATTGACTTCTCTCCAGTGGAATGTGGATAAGTTCTACACAGCTCCTCATAATATTTTCCAACACTGGTAGAATAATACGAGGGCGGGTCAATAAGTCCGTGACTTTTTGAATTTCTGACCTCTTTACTGAAACAGCAACACTGCTCCTGTCAACAGGCATCTGTCAGTTGACTCCTGTCAAAATTTAAACTTGCTGCGTCAGTTAGTTTGTGTTTGACAGCTATTTTTATCAGACTACTCACTAATTTGAGGAGAAAATGGAAAAAAGTGAATTTCGTGTGCTTCACTTCACAGGAAGGTTTGGCGTTGTTTAATCGCAATATGGAGGAGTTTTTGCGCCGTTTTGTAGCCGTGGACGAAACATGGATCCATCACAACACACTAGAGAACAAACAACAGTCAAAACAGTGGGTTTCTAAGGGTGAATCGGCGCCAAAGAAGGCCAAGGTGGGTTTGTCAGCCAATAAAGTTATGGCGACTGTTTTTTGGGATGCACGCGGGATAATCCACATTGACTACCCTCAAAAGGGAAGAACAATCAATGGGGAATATTATGCCAACTTATTGGACCGATTCAATGACGATTTGAAAAAAAACCGACCTCATTTGGCCAAGAAAAAAGTTCTTTTCCACCAAGTCAATGCAAGGGTGCACACATGTGCAGTTGCCATGGCAAAAATCCATGAATTGGGCTATGAATTGCTCCCTCATCCACCCTATTCTCCAGATTTGGCTCCGAGCGACTACTTCTTGTTCCCAAACCTGAAGAAGTGGCTTTGTGGAAAAAGATTTGACTCCAATGATAAAGTCATCTCGCAAACAAAGGCCTATTTTGAGGACCTCGACAAATAATTTTTTTTGGAAGGGATAAAAAAATTGGAGAAGCGTTGGACAAAGTGTATAGAGCTCAAGGGAGACTACGTTGAAAAATAAAATTATTTTTTTATCAAAAAATCTGTGTTTTATTCCAAAAGTCACGGACTTACTGACCCGCCCTCGTATCTGAGGACCTCTGTAGCTCGGCAGGTATAATACCGTCCGGACCAGCAGACTTGTATGGTTTGAAGCTATGCAGCGCCCAGAGCAGTTTGCCTCTCGTAATCGACCACGAATTTTGGTCACGGTTGCAGTAGGTCTGTTTGGGCTGCAACTGGCCGCAAGTTGGGAGCTACCTGGAAAGTGGGTGTCCAGAAGCAGGTTGAGTGATTCATCACTTGAGGTTGCCCAAGAGCCATCGGTTGTTTTTCAAACAGCTAGGCATCATAGGATTTGTGGACAGGATTTTTCTTAGCCGCGATGCCTCAGAGGTTTCTGTAATTTTGTCGCAGAATGACCTCCAGGACTGTCGCTTTGCCTTCCTTGATTCTTTTTTGTATAATTTGAGGGATTATATGAGTCCCAATCGGTCACTTTTCTTGTGCTTTTTGCTGCGTTGAAAAGTTTTCTGCAGGCGTTTCTGAGCAGTTCCAGTGCCGATGTCCACCAATGTGGCTTTTTCTTGCCTCTTGGTTGAATAAGAGGACAGAAGCGGCCATAGCCTTATTGAGAGTCAGAGTAAATTCTCTGACTTTCATGTCGAGCTCATTGGTGTCACGCGGGGGACTTGATAGTTCAGAGGATATCGTTTTCGACAGTATTCCTCTGTATTTTGTCCAATCAGTTTTCCGGTAGTTCCGGAAAGTTGGTTGGCGGGGGGGAGCATCACTCAGACTGAGTTGGATGTATCTATGGTCTGAAAAGGAGTGTTCAGACGATACCATCCAGTTTGTTAGCCTTTGGGTGATGCTGTCGGAGACAAGAGTAATATCTAACTTTTCTTGTCGGTTTTTTGTTATAAAAGTTGGCTCATTGCCAATATTGCAAATTAAGAGGTTAGTACTTAAAATATATTCTAAAAGTGGCTCACCTCTATCATTGATGTCGGTACTGCCCCATACCGTATGATGTGCGTTAGCGTCGCATCCGATTATGAGGCCAGTTTTTTGCCTTCCCGCTTCCAGTACCACCCTTTCTAGGTTATCACCAGGGAGAGGGCCCACTTGGTCGTGGCCAAGGTAAGCCGATGCCAGCCAGTAAGAGCCTTTGGCAGTCTCTAGTCTGGCAACGGTTAGGTCGGGGTCACTGAGGTTGGGAAGTAGAAATACATTAAGGCTACGTTTCACTAATATACAAGTTCTGATCTTACCTTTGTCTCTTGTATAGAGCGGAGCGTATGTGGGTGTCCTAAGTCCACGAACCACGCCTTCTGCAATCCACGGTTCCTGGATTAGGATTATGTCTTCTGCGTTTTTGGAAAGACGCAGAATGAGTGCGGCCGAAGCCTTTTTTGAGTGGTGGAGATTAATCTGGAGAAACCGTATCATTGCTACAGTCTTCCAGAGTCGCCTCCACCACGGTGTTGTTGAGGTCTTCCGATTCTGAAGATGTGCCCAAGAGCTCATCTTCTATCTCTGATCGTGTAGAACCTCTAATTGCTTTTGGACTCGAATCCGAACCGAATCATGCCTTCCGTCTGCGCCAGAGGATTAAGGGATTCCTTATTGATCACAATTAACGCGCATCTATAAGAACCCCTTAGTTCCTCCAGTTTCGCGACTTTCCAGTCATGAGTCGGAAGTGTCGGGTTGCTGAGCCGGATGATTTCCAGAATACTTTCTGGAGAGGAGGGTTCGGCTGGAATCCAGGTACGAGTTCGAGGTCTACTAGGAATGACTTCCTTAGATACGACCTCGAGTTTTGCACCTGCCCAAAACTCTCCTGTTAAAAAATAAACAAGTGTAAACAACAAACAAATGTAAACAAGCCCTAACATAATTGTTATCTTCTAAGTGTCAACCCTTTCTGTCGATTTGTCAACTGCTTTGAATTCATTCATTCCCTTTTTATCACTATCTCGGAACAGTTGGAAAAAAAATAAATATTAGAAAGTGAATTAATGAAAATATCTGTTTGCGTTTTATTTCTCTTACATAAATTGGTAGCAGAGCGTAGTTATGCAAATATAAATCAAAGTGTTTAAGAGAAAAAAAAAGGTGCAAAAATCATATTTCGTTTTCTTTTGTGCACTTTCTTCGCAATTCTGAGTTTGTTGAGGTTAGAGGTACCTAATTAACCACCTCGTGTGTGTTGCGCATATACATAATGTGCAAGGGAATCCCACGCCCGTTTAGGAGGTAAGGGACAATAAAATTATATTTTTTTGAATAATCACTGCCGCCAATTTATCTTTCATCCCTCTTTTGCATCGTTCGAGTAAACATTCTTTTGACAGATATTACATTGGCGGACTTAATAGGCAGTGGCTACATTTTTAGAAGGAAATCATCAGATATTAAAGTGCGTTCACAATGCCGTCTGGAGACTCATCATTAGCTGATGGAAACTTAAAAAAAGGCTAAAAAAATCCGTGCCTCTGTATTAGGTCTTCTAACCAAGCAGCGAAATGCGTTTAATGAACAGAAGTCGTCTATTTCTCATTCGGCCTTAAGTGTAATGCTGCAACTTATAGATGATTATCATAGTAGGCACAATACAATCACTGAACACATTCTGGAAATGAGTGAAGATGATAATGATGAGGATGAAGATGCCAATGAAAAGGAAGCAGTTTTTATTGCATCATATACAGATCTCAAAACAAAGGTGATGGATTTAATGGAGGAGAGGAAGGTTGATTTGAACTCCACACTCTTTCAAAGCGGCGCGACAGGGCCACCAGTACGTTCTGTTAGACTACCAAAATTGGAACTGCCTCGATTCTCGGGCAAATACTGCGATTGGATGGACTTCAAAAATGAGTTCGACTCAATGATTATTAAGGATGTGAGTCTCAGTGATGTAGACCGGTTTCGTTTTCTAAAATCTTCATTGAGTGATGGACCAAGACGTATCATATCTAATATGGAAGTCACGGCATTAAATTTTGTAAAGGCTTGGAAAGCTCTTAAGGAGCGGTATGACCATGAAGCCCTTATATTTACATCTCATATAAATGAAATTATTTGCTTGCCGAGAGTTTCGGGTGCTTGTCCAGAGGCTAATAGGGATCTAATCGACAAAGCTCAAGCGCACTATCGATCGCTACTATCGTTAGGGTCTGCTGAGGCTGTGGCGGAAAACTTAATGATAAATCTCATTCTTGGAAAACTGGACATCAATGCTCAAACCAAGTGGGAGGAATATACCAATGAGAGCATCGCAAGCTGGAAAAACTTCACGAGCTTCATTGAAAGGTACACATCAACACAAGAACGAGTGGATCAGTCTAGACACCAAGTGTGGAAAGCAAATGGAATCGAGAAGCGGCCACCGTCAGGTAAGAGGTCTCAAACTACATTAATTGCCAGTTTGCATGAAATTAAATGTCTGGAATGTCGATCGACTACGCATGTTTTAGCCGATTGCCCTATATTTTTGGCCCTTACACCTAACGAACGGTCGGAGCAGGTTCGACGTATAAGCGCATGTGTAGCATGCCTTCGGTCAATGCACTCATATAGGTTTTGTAAAGGCCGGTGTGAGAAATGCTCGAGGAAGCACCACACCCTACTGTATTTTGAAGGTACACAACCCATTGTTCAGGCGCAAGGTAGTAGTAGCGTGCAAAAGGCACTTTTAGCATCACGATCCTTTGAAAATGAGCAGGTTTTATTAGCATCTGTAATTGTAAATGTATACGATGCTAACGGCTCAGCTATTCCTTGTCATGCCCTATTAGATTGTGGATCCACAGATCATTATATTTCTGAGAGGTTTGCTAAGATGATAAATGCACATAGAATCAGGAACGATACCGTAGTAGGAGGTATAGGAAGCATTGGAATTTCTTCACGAGGACATTGCAAATTAAGTTTTGGCTCCATCATTTATGAATCTGAACGCTTCGATATTCATGCAACTATTTTACAAAAGATCACTGATTCATATCCTCCTATTGCTTTCGACGTTTCAAAATGGAATATACCATCGCATGTTAGATTAGCAGACCCTGACTTTAATAGGCCTAAGCACGTGGATCTCTTGATAGGTGGCGGTTTATTTTGGGAGTTGTTAACCGGTGAGCAATATTCTTTGGGGCCAGGCCTCCCTTACTTGTGCAATACCAAGATTGGTTATGTAATCGCTGGACCTGTTGCTTCATCTTCATCGTCCCGTCGCAGAACACTCTATACATCTAAGGCGATCTCGGAGAATTTGGAATCCTTAAATCAGTTAGTACAACGTTTTTGGGAAATCGACTCTTGCAACAAGTACAAGGACAACTTTTTTCTAAATCCCAAGGACAAGGCCATTGAGCAGCATTATGCACTAACAACTCGGCGGGTTGATTCCGGGCGCTATATAGTGCGCTTACCCTTCTGCGCTGATTCATCAATTCTCGGAGACTCATTAACTGTAGCTACCCGCCGTTTTTTGAGCCTGGAACGCAAATTCGAAAAACAACCCCTAATTAAGCAAATGTATTCAGACTTTATTGAGGAATATGAGCGTCTTGGCCATTTAGAAGTAGTTCAAAATTTTGATTCATCTACCGCACACTTTTTTTTGCCACATCATCCCGTCTTCAAAATGGCTAGCTCTAGTACAAAAATCAGAGTGGTGTTTGATGCATCATGTAAGACATCAACTGGTGTTTCATTGAACGATATACTATATTCAGGACCAAAGTTACAAGATGATTTGATGATAATTCTTTTAAGATTCCGTTTGTTTGCTTACGTCGTTACGGCGGATATACAACAAATGTATCGGCAAGTACTGGTTGATACTTCTGATACAGATTTTCAGTTAATTTTATGGCGTAAGGAACAAAGTGAGCCATTAAAGGTTTATCTACTTCTCACGGTCACATATGGTACAGCTCCGGGAGCTTACTTGGCAATTAAGACATTACACCAATTAGCAGATGACGAAGCTAGGGATTATCCGATTGGTGCTAAGTGGTTAAAGGAAAATTTTTATGTCGATGATGCGATGCTAGGTGCTAATTCTATTGAAGAACTCGTTGAAGGTCGATGTCAACTAGTCCGAATTTTAGGCCAAGGAGGATTCAAACTGACCAAATTCTGTTCAAATTCAGAAGCTGTGATAGCGGATGTTCCTCTTGACGCCAGAGAAAAGTTTCTTCAAATCGATGACAACAACACTATAAAGACACTAGGATTGACTTGGCAACCTGATGCAGATGTTTTTCGTTGTTCATATAATGAAAGTGAAGTTTCGTCAACGGTTACAAAGCGAATTGTTTTATCTGAGGTCGCTAGGTTATTTTGCCCCGTGGTCGCATTAGCAAAAATGTTCTTTCAAGACTTGTGGAAAAGGAACTTTGGCTGGGACACACAGCTACCTGATGATCTTTCTGAGAAGTGGAAAAAGTTTCGTAAAGAACTAGTAGCACTAAAAAAGATAACGATCCCACGATACGCATTGAGTGGCACCGACTTCAAACTTCTAAAACTGAATGGTTTCTGTGACGCAAGTGAAAGGGGCTATGGTGCCTGTGTATATACATGGTGTTTGCATATCAATGGTAGGATAACGGTTACGTTATTTGAAGCTAAATCTAGAGTAGCACCAAACAAGACTCTCACAATAGCGAGACTTGAACTATGCGCTGCAAAACTTCTGGTGGACATAATAGAAAGGTTAAACATTGAAGTGTTTAGGGAGATTTCAATTGATGAGATTTTATATTGGACTGATTCAACTATCGTTCTTAATTAGTTGCATGAAGAACCGTTCAAATGGAACACATTTGTAGCTCATAGAGTCGCTCATATACAAGAAGCTACAAGCTTTGATCAGTGGAAGCATGTTCCCGGGGAGCTAAATCCAGCCGATCTTATCACACGTGGATTGTTACCATCTGAAATTGAAACTTCTGCACTCTGGTGGAGTGGCCCAGCGTTTTTACGTGAAAAGCTATCGAATTGGCCCACAGAATTCCAACTGCCAAGGTCAAATGAAATGGATGTAGAAGAATTACGCCCTCAGAAATGTGCGCTAGTAGCTGTAAACACGGTGGACGTCACTCAATCTATGCACTTTTCCCGGAGCTTTCGAGGAACTCGTCGTGCTTTTGCATATGCACTGCGTTTTGTACAGAGATGTCGGGCCCGAAATTATGGTCAAAAATCTTTAAATGCGAATCCAAGAAATCACATAAAGGCGCCAACATTGGAAGAAGAGGTTCAAGCTGAAGAAGTGTTCATTAAAGCTATACAGCGCTGCGTCTTCGCTTCTGAATATTCGCTTCTTGAAAAACAACACTCTGTGTCGCGCGATAGCGCCTTGAAAGGTCTGCCTCCATTTCTTGACGAAAAGGGTCTTATAAGAGTCGGAGGACGAATTAAGAAAGCCAAAATTATGTATGATGCAAAACATCAAATTCTTTTACCGAAGAATCATCGTTTTACTTCTTCTATCATGTCTTATTATCATCATTTTGTAGTATGTCACGCAGGACCGCAAATGATCTTAGCAGCAGTACGGAATCGTTATTGGCCAATCAGTGACTTGCAGTTGTCGAAGAGCATTGTTCGTAAATGTATTTGGTGCTTTCGTATGCATCCTAGACTCATCGCTCAGTTTATGGGCGATTTACCTGAAGATCGTGTGGTGCCAAAACAACACAAGGCATTTATGGTCACTGGGGTGGACTTTGCTCCTAAACCATCGATGGCCTTGGTGAAGAGATCGAGAGATCTCTGGTTGGAGCAAGCGATGAGCTTGACATGGCGTTGGTGCCAGCCAGCGTCGCTTGTGATAGGAGGTGTTCCTGGGTTTTCCCGCATGATGGCCAAGAAGTTGCTCGAGAGCTTCAGCTTGACCAGTTGCCACCGTTCCGGTGTAATGGAACCGTCGGTATCGCTCCTGTCGATCACCGCGATCACCAATGCGTCCTTTAGGACTTCGTTGTAAGACCTCAGAGATCTGCTGTTGGATGGCCCAGGGGTTCTAGAACTGTGCGTTTCGGGCCTCTTGGAAACCGGTACGGTTTCCTCCAACGATCTCTGGCACTTAGAGGAGTCTTTTGACGTTTTGGGAGCAGTGGAAGCAGTGGGAAATCCGTCTTTTAGGATGTTTTTAGCCCACTCAACCTTGCTCTTTATTTCCGCACTTCTCTCAACCTCCGGAATGGATCCGAAGGTTTTGATGATGCGTGAAGCATTTCGGCGTCCTATATAGAGCGCCTAAGATGGAGCTTGCCGATGCGGCTGACCTCCAGATTCCTCCTTTTAGGGAGGAGTTTTGGTAGCAGCAACAAATCCGTGGCCTGCCACAAACTTGCTGCTTTCACTTCCTGAATTCTTATTTTTTGGCTCATTCCGTTTGCCTTTAGAGGATGGCGCACCATGGCCTGCCACAGTTTTGCCTCCTCTCGGCAATGTAGGAGCCTTGCCGCCGGTAGTCAGTGTAGTCACCGTTCCACCGCCCGGTATTGAAGGAGTACCGGCCTCGGTTTTTGTTTTCTTGGTTTTTTCCATGAATGGTCCCACGAGTAGCGGAGAAAGGGGTGTCCATCTGTACAGAGATCCGCTGTATACATATAGGGCTAGCTAATCCTGAAGTCGCCAAGTATCCAGATACTCCTTTCGAGACTGAGCTATTTTTGGAGATGCTGGGCCCACAGCCAGGTTGATCCAGGAGTGGTTGGGTGGGTGGTGGGGGGGAGCATCCTTTGGTTTCAGGACTCCTCTGGAGAATTTCTTCTCGAGATTCATTGACCCTACTCAGCCTCTGCAACTCGACAAATTCAATGCTCGCGGTAGAAGAAGTAGTTCTAAGTTTAATATAATATAACTAAAATATCCTTTCACTAAGTCTTTATTAAAACAATTTATATTTTCTTAGTCCTAAGTTTAGTCGCACATAAAATAATGAACAAAAAAAAATAAATCAGTTAGGTTACGTCGAAAGGCAGAGTTTTAAGTATTAGGTTTAGTTTAGAGCGCCCTTGTAGGACCAGTAGGTAGTTTTTAGGCGTTTTTTCTTTATTTTGTAGAACCAATCAATAAAAGAATTCCAATAAAACGCATTATAAAAAATACCCTAATCAAATGCTAAGCACAATATTAAAAAAAGATGATAAAAGCAAAATGATTGACTTAGTCGAAGATGCTGCAAATAAAATTATGGGGATTGAAGGTTCGAAAACAACTTATGAAAAACGCTCTGTCAAAAATATGTTCTCAATTTAATGCTACAGAACAATAGGGTTAGAGCATTACTAAAGTGTAGAAATGTAACAAAATGACAAGCTCTGTATTTTGTTGTTGTATTTTTTTAACCAGATACACCGAAGCTTGAGTATTGAAATATTTTGTAAAATTTCGGAAAATAAATATGTACTTGTATGTATACGAAGAAACGAAATTCAATAATATTGGTATTGTAAATCTAGACGCTAACTGTACTTCTAAAACAATAGAATCCAAAATTGTAATACATGGATCTGACTTATTTATTTCAAACTTTTAACCGTAAACACTCGCCCAATTTCGAAAGTACTCTAAAATATCATGATTCTATCTATTTCCTAGTCATTGCAATTTGCAAATATTGGAGACCAATGTACATCGGTACCTCTCTTTACTTCCCCCTAAGTTTCTTTTGCCCGCGCTGTGTGTAAGGGTACTAATTATCTCTTAAGAGCGCGCTATTTATATTAAATATATTGAATATATCGGTTTGCTCCAGATGATTTTTGCTTACATATTAAATTAAATCATATTAATGTAGAAAACAAAACATACGCATACACAAAGTGCAATTTTAGGAATAAGTGGAGTACTTATAATTGATATTTTAACTTATACATATTATTGTGAAATTTTAATAGGAAAACAAGAAGCCCGATTGAAAGCGAAAAATTGTCTATTATTATGGTGATGATCAAGGTAAAACTATTGTACAGAGACCAAATTCCAATTTCTAAATAGAAGAAGAAAGTTTTTTAACTATATAACTATATAAATATATATTCAGAAACCACGAAATAGTTCAATAGGAATTTGTTGACCGCAGAGCATTCTTTGCTGTTTCAAATGCATAGCACCGAACCTTAGTCGGAATTTAAATCTTAAATAATAATGAAGTGTGCAATATAAATATTTATTTTTCGTTTGGCGTTATAAAAGAAATACGCTGCATATTAACGTTATATCAGGAAGAAATATTCGACCGTATATACTAGTTTTACCTATTTTAAAATTCCATAAAAAATAAAGGGCCACGCATACTTTTGATCTATCTAGAAAACTATTGATGTACGAAATAGGGGTATCAACTAAAATTGTAAAATTATTTGAAAATATCTATGATAACACAAAATGGACGGGAAAAGAGCTATGAATAATATTCGATACATTGTCATGTGCCAAACTGAATGCCTCCTATTACCGTTACTTTTGCTCTGTATATAAATGTCTGAGAGGCGGCGTTCGGAGAGTTGATTACTTATACACACAGATGACATTTTCGTTTTGGTAGACGACCAGCAAAATAATTTATAAAATATAAGTAAGTTAGAAATAAAGAAAGAAGTTTGTAAGCCACTGTTATATATTGTATTATATATGTTATATATTCAATAAAAAAAATTTAAAATATTAAAAATTCATATGGCACAGTTATACGCCAGGCAAAAAAATACCTAGTTTAGGTTTTATCAATATAAAAAACTAAGTTTTACAGGTAAGTAAGAATAGTTATATAGCTTTAAGAAAATGAATGTGGGGAAATATGCTATTTTTATTGCCATCTGCGACAGTACTTGCTTAAATATTCATCATCACATAGGCAATCTAAAAATCTTACCTTACAAAATTTGTTTTAAAATAATTTGCATACAATTTTACTTTATGTATATACATAGATATATAATCATTTGATTTTATTTAATGTGACATTTTACCAGACTTATAAGAACAAAGGTATGTTATTTGCAGATTTCATGCGGAAACTATATATTTATTCCATACAAACTTTGTGAACAAGGATTTTGTTTTGTAACTACGTTTAATAAAGAATCTGGGGATTTAAAGCAGTCATCGCTTTCGTTAAGATTGCGCCGTATTTTAGATGATGTCGAGATTCAGTCAAAGTATGTATACTGTTTATTTTATTAAAAAAAAACTTTTCATTTTTAAAAAGCTAACCAAAATTCATCGGAACTATGCCTTAAAACATATAAACAATTAGTTATGCATGTAAAAAATGCTTATTGTTTTTTTTTTCATAGCGACTCTTTTTCTTTCTATTTCGATTAATTTACATTATGATGACGGCTTTTAAATGTGTAGTCTACTTTACTGAGCTCCACCTTTTTGTGTATGAATTAGATAGCCACATGGCTTCCATTTTCTTTTACATGTTTAAACAGGAGTTTACGAAGCATTTTACGCGTGTATGCGATTTCTTTCGACGTTTTGTCTTTTCTTGTTAACATATTCAAGTCATTTTAAAAAAAAAAACAAACCATTTATATGATTCTAGAAGTATTGGGTTTTACCTCATGAAATGTACCCACGTATCGAGTTTCTTTATCTGTCATATGAGAGAAACGCGTCGACTTATTGTCATTGGGGATACTGTAATGCTTTGTGCAATCTCGTGCACCGATTTCGTTGGGCCCGCATCCACCGTTGCTCTTAAAACATCGTGTTAACTAATGTTTCCGAATTTCCACGTGGTTCATTTCCGAGGCTGAAATCTCTCGAACGGAACTTTCCATACCAACGTTGTATAGTGTGTTCGTTTACCCCTACATCCTCAAATGTGTCATTAATGCTTTTCATTGCCAATGACGCATCATATCCCATTTTAAATTCGTAAAGGAAGAGGGTTCGAATTTGAACTGCCGACAAACTGATGTGTTGTTGTGTTTTTCTCAAAGCTACGACATTGAGCTTGAAGAGTGCTTTATTTTTTTCATCATATACCGATGTTTTTGCTATGTTTAGCATAGGAATAGCCTACAGTGCGATAGCTTGAATGGTAACCTTTGTGCTGTTTTTTTTTTAAAGAACTTAACACTTAAGTGGGTTCATACCCATACACTTAAAGTGACTGAGCAGGTGTTAAGTTTTTTGGAAAATGGGATAGAGAGGGAAAGAAAGATGTTTGGGCTCAGTGGTTATTTCACCCACAATGTGGCCGTGGCTCGAGCGGTAGTGGACTGGTTTCCAAATCGGAGAGTTCGGTGTTCGAATCCCAGCCTCGCCCGAAAGACATATTAATTTTTTCTGTTAACGAAAATCAAGTATGATGAGTAATTGACTAGAAATCAGCAACAAGTCAACCTCCACCAAGAATTTAGTCTCCCCATTAAATGCTGGACGCCACCCATGAAGCGAAGTAACCACATTTTCCAAAAAAAAACTTAATACGTGCTTAGGCACATTAAGTGTATTCATACCCACTTGAGTGTTAAGTTCTTTAAAATAAAACCTTGTGCACAAAGTTTATCGGGGGAAATTGATGAATTCAGATATCCGCTAGTTGGTTCTAGTGTTGACGTTGTGTGTGTATCCGAAACATGGTTTGACTCGAGGGTAAGGGATGAGCCTTACTCAATGCATGGTTACAACATTTTTGGATATTACAGGAAAACTAGGGTTGGTGGTGTTGTGATTTATGTTCGCGACAGTCTGAGTGTGAACCACCTGTTTGAGTCATCTCCCGATAGTACTTTTCAGTACAAGTTTGTTGAAGTCGAAAAAAAGAAATGTCTTTTTGCTGTTGTGTACAGGCTATTTTGTCGTCTCTCTTTGACGTATTAGAAATCCATTCATCGTTCTACCTGCGTACCATACCATACTGTATGTGGAGACTTCAATTGTAATATCCTTGATTGTGATAGTTAGTCACCATTAGGATGTTGAATCTCGATATTAACTCTACAACGCACTTTACCTGTTCTACCAGCACTCTTTTGGACATTTTCATCACCAACGACTGCCAGGATGTATTTTCTACCCAGGTTTCTGCTCCCGTCTTTTCTAGGCATGATCTTTCCTTTGCCACATTTAGCTTAACCAGTACTAGAAAAACCTCGACGTATATGTTTAGAGATTTTAAACATTTGAACTAGGATTTGCTTGAGCAAGATCTCAGAAGCGTTAATTGGCAGCCAATATTTTACGAAACATCGGTTGACGTACATGTTGAATATTTTCACACTTCTTGATAAGCATGTTGCCATTACAACGAAATCTGTGAAATATAACAACATTACACCAAAAATTGCTGAGCTTCAAAATAAACGTGATGCTGCGTACAAAAAATGGAAACGATTTACAATTCCTGAGTACTTTGTTAGTTTTCGGTTGTTACGGAATAAAGTAAATGGCAAGATAAAAGGAGAAAAGCGTAGCTACGAGTATTATGCTAAACGTCTTGATTACAAGCTTCCGACTAAAACTTTTTGGACAAACTTCGCACAAATCTAAAGTCAGGTAGACTTTAGACCAGGTCTATCCTGATGAATAAAATAAAGAACTCGCTAAGGTTCAAACTAATTTGGGCCTTCGTTCTCATTACATCTAAACTTTACTTGCTGGTTCAGTTGAATTCTGCAGAGTAGAGCAAACCGACGTAATTAAAGCTATATTGAAAATAAAAGCTAAGGCTGTTGGTATCACCAACATACATCCTCTTTTTGTTAAAATATAATATTAACATACATACATTCTCTCAGTAATAACATACATCCTGAACAATATTGTAGGAAAATCTATTTTTCCGAGTGCTTGTAAACAATCAAAAATTATACCAATCCTAAAAAAGAAAGGAGCAAGTGACTTATCAGTGGAATACACACATATTGCTATCCTTTCAAACTTATCAAATGTCTTCCAATATATGTTAAAGCAACCAACGTCAGATTTTCTATATCATGAAAAAAATCTTAATGCTTATCAGTTGAGATTCCGAAAGCAAAACAGCTGCACATCAGCTCTTCTCAAAGTATATGTCGACATGCGAGTTGCAATTGACTATAAATTAGTTACACTCTTTGCTCTACTAGATTTTTCTAAGGTTTTGAAAATATCAATTTTCGCTAACAATCTTAGGCCAGATTTTCTTGAAATTTCATCAGGTATTCCCAAGCGATCAGTACTTGTACCCTTTCTATTTGCAATTTTTATAAATAATCTGCCTAATATTGTTAAAAGCTGCAATTCGCACATTTTTACGGACGATGTTCAGCTTTATTTAAGCTTTGAAAATGATCTTATAGAACACGCCACTTTATAATTTAATCATGACCCTAAGCCAATTCAATCCTGGGCAGAGCTAGACCACAACTCAACCCGACGAAAATTAAATTACTCATAAACAGAAATGGTATTATCATTATCATATCCGTTCAGTCATCGAAATAATATATTGCTGCCTTAGAAACTTGTCTCAATCTCAAAGCGTCGCACCACTTAATATTATACGAAGCTACTGTTCGTGATGACCTTATTAATTCCTCTGATAACGTAAGGCTGATTTTTTTGTTGGACGGGGGCTCTTAGTAAACGCAGGCTTAATGTTCCTTTTAATAATATTGTACGCTACGTTTATGGCCTGAAACATTATGCTCATGTGTCAGCGTACATCAAAAATTTCCTTGGTTGACAGATATTTCGAATACTACATAATTAGAAACTTATGAAAGATAATAACCAGCAATCAGCCTCAATATTTAGTATAAATTTATACGACAAGCTAAGTTCCTGACAATCTCGTCGTTAATTTAGTTAATTGTACCGCATACTGCATATCAAGTTACGGAAAGGCAAATTTTTCGTTCATACTATTAATCTCCGGAATTCACTCTCTCTTAACATAACACAGCTCTATGATACGAGTAGTTTCAGTAGCACTCTTTTTCGTCACCTAGCAGATTATACTAAATATCAAAAATACGCACGGTAGTGTATGACAGTGACCATTGCGGTCTTATTATCGAAATCATATGATATATCCCAATAAAATGCCGTTTAAATGACTTTTTTCAAAGATATTCCTACTGGAATATTTGGGTCGTTGTATATACTCATACTCCTCTAAAATACTACCTCCTTGAACATACAAGCAAACACACAAATAAAACAAACAATGGAGAGTACGGTATTCTGAGTATCAATGCTATGAGAAGAACGACATATTCTGCAATGCAACTATTCATTGCTATGCACCAGCACAAAAGTAATTTGCTGACGAGACTAAAAATATTTTACTAACGACTCCCATCTGTTCCCGCAAGTAAATAAAATATTTCGGAGATAAAATCAAAACGATCTTCCATGTCTGAAGATCTTCTCGTCTTAATGTCAATATGTGTTTTAGGCTGGTTAGAGCCAAAAGTGCTTCTGCCCTTACAAAGAGACTGTTTTATAGCAGGCAACATCATGCGAGTGTGAAGATAATTTGTTACACAACGATTATCTCACATATTGTGTTTGGTACGCCCATATGATTTAAATCAAGAACAAGTTTAGTGGGAAAGTCTCGGCTGTTTGAGAAGGATTGTCCTAGGACTTCTCTTCATAACACCATATTCGGGATACATAAGATATTATTCTAACAGGGCTTATTACCTTTATCATATATTCCACGAGAGTGTGTATTTTAAAGGCCTGGTTCCACCGAATCGTTTCTCTATCTGGATAAACAAGGATAAATAAGATTAAGCTGCGTCGCTAATCTTCCACGTCGCTCACATAGGCTTAAGGTAGGAAACTCAAGTGGGACGTGGACATCGTGTACGTCAGTGCTGAGTATCTCCGGTTCATTAGAGCCCTGACAATAGGGATGCTGCACCACGAATTTTGTTGGCTTAGCGGAGAAGAGAAAAGTCTCTCGTGGTTCCCTAAGTTCTAAGTTTCCCCACGAGGGAATTCCAGCTGGCCTACATAGAATTAGGGTAGTTTTTACAATAAAATAAACAGAATATTAAAAATGATGAAACTAAAAAAATGTATAAGTAAACAAAAAAGTAAACAAAAAATTGGGAGTACAAAATTCTAAAAAAAAACACGCGCTCACACCAAAAAAATTGTATACGTACAATAATAAGCTAGTTTAAGTAGGTTAAGATTTCTATTTAAGATAGTTTGTAAGTTTTATTTTTATTTAAAAAAAAGTTTATTTACTAAGTCTTTTGTAACAAAAATTATTTTCTTAGTTTTAATTGAGAACGTGTCCAAGTAAGAAGACCTGCACAGAGTGTAAAGATAGCGGATTAACAGTCGGTGCTGGGAATATGGAACAACTTTTTCTGTAGATTATTTAACGGCGACAGCCTTACATCCCGCCGTCAGGCAGAACAGACCCATCAACTTAGACGACGATAACCTGACCAAAAGGAAGTAAAGATAGCAATATCTAACAAAGTTGCTGGAGGTATTATAGCCGAGGTATTCAAAATTTCCTCTTGCGGCTTCTACTAGTGTACGCATGTTGCGCTCAGCACGTCCATGTTGTTGTTGGTGGGTTTATGGCACTGTTCTTTGATGGCGTATTCCTCGAGCTGTTAGTAACGACTGTACATCTTTGTTGACAAACTCCATTCCGTTGTCGGTTCTTATCAATTTTACAGGATAACTTGTATCGATATCCACTTGTCTTAGATATTTCTCGATAGCCTGGTTACTTCAGTTTTTTTATTTTATCACGAAAACATAAAGAAAATTAGAGAAATCATCTTTCAATAATAAAAACTGGATCCTCCGTAAGATGTCACATGCATGGGGCCACAAAGATCGCAATGGACCAATGGATGAAACGATGACTTCTTCCCATAGCACATGCCGCACGAAAGAACGAAGAATCACCAGAAACAGCAATGTTCATCGCTGATAAGAATTTCTTTACCTGGTTATTATTATTATTATTATTATTTATTACAATATAAAATAAATTTACATTATAGTAATAGAAATAACAGCACTAGCTACTAGAGGCTTGCGGCTGGAAATTATAAATCTAGTTGGGATACGTGTTCTAGGTACACTAATATGGTAAGTATTTGTATTTGTCAGAGGCCAACAGGCCAGCGACTAGGATATAATAGAAGTAGTCCTAGCCCCTGATAGCCCCCTATATACTGAATAATAAACGTAGGTAGATAATAGAATCTAGTTTGAGTGTAAGTAATAGTTCATATACGTGTTTAATGTAGTCGGTTGATGTTGTTGACAGAAGGTCAGATAAATTTTTGTTACAAAGCAATTTACATACATATACCCGTATACTTTAGGGCATTCTGAAATGAGATGTTTTATGAATAAAATTTGATTGAATTGGCAGAGATGACATCTGGGTGGGTTTTCCTTTTTGAGTAGGTGGCCATGCGTTGTTTGTGAGTGTCCAAGGCGAAGACGGAGGAAGCATTTGTTCATGATAGTTGTCGTTTCTTTTGGATATACCGGCGACTTTCCCTTTGCGTTAATAGTTTGGTTCTGTTGATTGCCTTGAGTGTAGATAGGTCATTGGAGCAAATCACTATGCTTTTCGGTATTGTATTTGCTATCTCTTACGCTTTCAGGATTGCGTAAGCCTCGGTGGAATAAAGTGAAAAGTAGTTATAGTAGCTATAGTAGTAGACTGGTAGTCTTGCACTGTATAGACTGTATAGGATGTTACCAGCTTCCGATACGATTGCGAGTCCAGTACCAGTGTCAGATTTGGATCCATCTGTCTTCATCTATACAGTATACATCCCATGAATCATTTCGGTATTCGTCAGTTATTTCATGGAACATTTGTAGGTAGTTTTCCTTAGGTGTGGAATTCTTACTGAATGTTGCTAGAGTGGTATTTACGATGTTGGTTGGTAACTTCCATGGAGGGATGTTGTCAAGAGTGAGTGTATTGATTGTTGGAGTAATACCTATTTTACTGGCACCGTTCAGGGCGCTGTCGATGGCAGAGGTGTTTTTATGCGGTGTAAGATTTATTTGGCATCTTAGATTATTGGAGATCTGTCAGACGTTCTTTGTTGGCGTGGTTGCAAATGCTTTCAAGCTAGTCCTAATTGCAGAGTGGTAGGTTAGTTTGATGATGTTGAGAGCAGATTTAGTTCATTTCCCGTAAACTGCCAACCCATAGTCAATTTTGGATAAAATTATGCTACGAGTTATAAGGATAAGTGTATTAAGATGTACAAAACTATTATATTAAGTCTGGAAGCTAGTTTTTTTTTTAAGAGATAGACAATGGTCCTTAAAACTAAATTTATTATCAAAAGAAATACCTAAAATAGTTAGTGAGTTTACCTTTTGAATTTTGGATGAAGATAGATAACTGTGAAAGTTGTGACAATTTGTTTTTTAAAATAGGTAGGTGCTTGCTTTTATCGGAAGAGATAATAGACCCCGATTGGGAACACCAATTATTTAGATCGGCTAAAATGTTATGGAAGAAGTCACTCATACGATTGTTCTCGTTGCATTGGGATAATACGTATAATCAAATCATCCGCGTATAGGCAATGGTCTATTTTTTTGTATTTGGCTATAATATCACTTTTGTCGTTGTAGGCGATTATGTATAAGGTAACTAAACGGTGTGAAACTTGGGGAACCCTGTTAAATAGTTTGTATGCACTTGAATAAAAGTTGTTTGCGTTTACTCTGAATTGCCTATTAGAAAGAAAAAATTTAATGAATGATAGCATATTAGGACCAATCTTCTATTGTGAGAGCTTATTTAGGATAACATGAATGCCGATCCTATCAAATGCCTTTTCAAAATCAAGGGACAGTACGAAGACATGATTTTTGCATGATAGCCCAGAGCTAATATACTCGTCGATGTGCAAAAGTGAGTCAGTGGTACTGCATCCCTGTTTAACTGCGACTTGGTTTAGATTTAGATAATTATTTTTTCCAATAAACCAGAGAAGTCGTTTAGAAATAATTTTCTCTAAAAGTTCGCTAGTACAAGAAAGCATGGAGGTTGGTCTGTATCCTGTAGGATCATTCGATTTTTAAGAAGGCTTAAGGATTGGTATTGTACTGGCCACTTTTCACGTCTGCGGTGTAGTGCCTTTATCAAAGATACTGTTGTGTAAGAGCAATATTCTCGTTTTGAGTAGATATGGTGCATTTTGTAACATTGGGTGTGAGATGCGTTCATACCCTGGGGTTTTACCTTTCAGAGTGCCTAAGCAGCTTTCCATTTCAATCAAGCTAATCTATTTTTCTATGCGTTTTGCAGATGTACTGAGGTTTTCTACATGGCGGTGGCTATTGAGAGTTAGAACTTTGGAGCTGAGGAAGGTTGATGGAAAGTTGGAGTCGTTAGAATACATGGACCAGGTTTTACCAAAGTATTCGCAAATATCTGATGGGTTATATAGTCCCGATTCTGTTATTAGGTTGGGTATAATTGCCTGTTAGAGTTTTGTATCTGCCCATAACTTTTTACTTGGGGAGTTTGGGTTAATGTTTGACTTGAATTTTTGGAAGCTTTCTTTTTTCGCTATTTTACTGTTCCTGCGGAATAAGGCATTTACCTTACGGTAATTAACTAGGTTGGTATTGTTTGGATGTTTTTTACAGATTTTGTTTGCTGTTGTGCAGAAATGACAACTCAGAAGATCACCATGGGGTTATCTTCTTATGGGTGATATTTTTAGATTGAGGAATTGCTAGGTTGGCTGCCGCGCGTCAGGTTTGGCGATCGAAGCAGCTTCTTTGCTAATGTTAGAAGAAAGACTGTAATTGTCTAAAGTGTTGAGTATTGTACTTTGATATAATTTGAAAAAGATAAACGTCCGAGATCTATTTTTGTCACAATTGGAAGATGGTCGCTGCCATGTAAATCTTCTAAAATTTCCCATGAAGTTTTAGGAAGCAATTGGGGTGAGGTAGCTGACAAGTCGAATGTGTCCGTGTCTTATGTGTCGAGTAATGTGTTGGGACTTCCGTCATTTAAAACGCCAAGGTCGGCACTTAAAAGAAAATTTTCAAATTCCGTACCTCTAGAGTTGGTTACAGGGGAACCCCATATTGTACTCCAGCAATTGATATCGCCAGTTAACAGAATCAGAACAATAACAGATTTATCAAACAACGCAAGAGGTGAATGCTTGAGTTGAATATTGATTCTGATTTCTATTGCAACTGTGGATATGTTTGAGTGAATGGATAATTGTGTGTGTAACTTATAACTTGTTTTAACTTGGTGCGAAGTTGTGGAAATACAGTTTGTTTTGTTTTAGGGGGAAGGGAGAGAAGTTGGTTTGTAGATGAGTTTCCTGCAGAGTTATAATAGAAGGATTAAGGTCATTGATTAACAATTGCAATTAGTGACAATTGTTGTAATAACCTTTTATGTTCCATTGCAGAATTATTTAATAGGTTTTGTATGGGGTGGAAGGCTTTTTTCTAATATTTGCTTGGTTATATTGGTGTAAGCCAGAGTTGGTGTTGTGGATGACGGTGGTAGGATGCATGGGACTCCGCTGTCCAGAGGATAGGGCACCTGTGACACCGAAATGTCCCGCTTGTCCCACCCTATGAGCAGTGAAGTCGTCTGTGTTGGAGTTAATTTTGTTGTTAAGTGCTATCGTTTTCGTCGTTTTCTATTGGATGGATGGATTATTGAGGTGTCTTTATTGTTTTTGGTTGATGTGGGTTTTTTTGTATAACATGGCTGTTCACTTTGGACTTAAGCTGTAAGGGCGTTGATGGGGATTTATATATGTCTGTAACTGGATTACTGTTTGTTGAGGTAGTTTTGACTTGGAGAGCAATATTTGCATATGTTTGCGTAGAGGGGAGTTCAAGATTCAATTCCTTATATGCTTGTTTGGTCTCGAGCATCGTGCATTTTCTTATTGTCTTAATTTTTAATATGTCTTTGGCTTTCAGGAAACTTTTGCATGTTTTTGAAGATGCGGGGTGTTCCTGAGAGTAGTTCGCACAGTAGGTGCGAGTGCATTTATGGGGGTCAACAGGTAACATGTTGCCGTTTACGCATGATGAAGGGTTTTTGCATCTCTTGGCCGTGCGACCGAAGAGTTGGCAGTTTTGACATCGCATGGGTTTTAGTTTTAATTTAGTTTTATTTTGCAATCACATTAAGACATACATTATCTTATAAATTAGTGAAGCTTTAATATGTTCAATACAAATTCAGACTTAGATTTAAGATTAAGGTAATATAATAAGAAATAATGGTTATTTATATATACATTATTATAATCTCTACGTACATGTATGTATATCTGGAAATAAACTTGTGCAATTTTCTAAGCATAACTATACAACAAAGGAAAAAAAATAATCAAAGGATTAATTGTTATTGTTCATGTAGAATGACTTAAGTTCATTCCAAAACCTGTGGGTGTCACAAGACCTTCGGACAAGCCGTGGTAAGGAGTTCAACAGGCGAATAGACGTTACGAAAAATTGTCGCACAGATGTTAGGCATGAGTAACGAGGGTGAATGATTTGTCGAGATCTTTCAGACGTGCTAAATCTTGTCTTATTGAATAGGTAACAATAGCAATATAAAGGATCGATAGCATATTAGATGGTCAAGTGACATGTTAAAGAGCAATTTCGAGTAATGAGATATTCTATCGAAGCGACGAAGATTGAAAACGTAACGCATGATATTGTTGAAAGCGACATTAAGTTTTCTTTTACTGTTAGCTTCACATTAAAAGAATATTTCGCATCCATAACAGAGAACTTTTACAAGGAGCTAGTTAGAGGCGAGTTTTGAAGGGGGTGAAGTAGTGCGACATCCAGAGCTGGCGTAAAGTTCCATATACTTTACCAACTGTAGTATGTTTTTATTATTCCACTTAAGTTTTCTGTTAAAAACAACTCCAAGATTTTTTGCGGTGTCAACATATTCGATTTTTGAGCCATTGAGCATAATGTTTGGGAAGAAGGAGAGTTCAAGCAGTTTTTTATAAATGACGATACATTTAGTTTTGAGTGGGTTTAGAAAAAGTCAGTTTTTTTCCTGACCAGCTTGATATGCGCTGCAGGGCAGTGTTTAAAGCATTTGCGCAGTCATCTATCATACCAAGAGGACAACTTCGATAGAGTTGAACGTCATCAGCGTACATTTGAATAGATGAGGTCACGAAAGTGGGAATCTCATTTACGTACAGCGAGAATAGAATAGATCCCAGGTTAGAGCCTCTAGTATTGTACATAAAACAGGAAGATTTTTGGCCAACTGAGATAGCTTGCTTTCTTAATTTTAGGTAAGACGATATGGTATTTGTTGCTGAGCTCGAAAAACCAAACAATGTCAGCAGTTTGTTACAGATGTTAGTGTGGTTAACTGTGTCGAATGCTTTGCAGAAATCTAACAATACTAGAAAAGATACTTTGTCTTCATACAACGCCTCCCTGATATCGTCTACAACTTTAATTATGGCCGTTGTACATCTATGGCCTTTCCTAAATCCAGATTGCATTGGAGAGAGAAAGTTGTTGGAATTGGAATTGGATATAGGAGTTTATTTGCCTTTGAAGTATCCTCTGAAATATTTTAGAGAAGTAAGGCAGTATGTATTTCCATTGAGAAGGGTAAATGCCGGTTGTTATTATTAGGTTGAAGACATGGACCAGAGATCGAAGAATTACTGGAAGGATTATTTTCACAAATTTGGGATGGATTACATCAAAACCTACAGAATTTGATTTGACTAACAACAAACAAGCAACCATTTCAGTATCATCTATACAGGAAAATTCAAAAGCACTGTCAGGCTTTTGTTTGATGTTTCCACGTATTCCAAATTTCTGGATATTTTTCCAGAGATGGCGACTTGTTGTTGATTGGTCAATTTTTTTCCTGAAAAAATTATTTTTGGCAATTTCAATTTTACCGACAACCTGATTGCGCATAGAACGATATAGTTGCAGGTGTATATCTAACTTATAACGTTTCCAACTCGCGTAGAAACGATTGTAAACTTGTGTAAACCAAGGACATTGACCAAAATGGATACGTTTTGTTTTTTTTTGGGGAAATATTCAACTACCTTGCAATTATATCAACCGATATTAACGGTGCTAGGTGGGTGGAATCAATCAAAGGTAAATAGAATGAGGTCTGTAGGATTTGAGATGCCTTCCCATTTTTTCGTGAACTTGTAAATCTCAGTTACACCTTGTGCGCTCATTTCTGTGACGATTTCCTCCTCGGGTACATTTGTAAAATAAGGGGCGTAAACTGTACATTTAGAGTCATTCAAGTTTGTGTGAAGTGTCACTTTGATGGGACAGAGATTTGATAGAGTTTTTCATGATACGAAAGATTCAGCTATTATAAGGGACTTTACCAAAACTAGTAAATTTCCATCCCGCAACTGTGTTATGTACTCAAAGCCAATGCCAATTCCATCTATAGTTTTTTTTTAATAAGAATACACTGAAAACGGGGAGATGTTTTTCACTGTTGGTTGGAGCAATCTTAATAAATTTGGGATTGGGATTAGACGAGAAAGTCGGAATGGAGGGTTTAAGATCTATGTTCGAATAATTTGTTTCTTTTTTTTTTTGTTCGAGGGCCCCATTTTCATGTCTACATCTAGATCACTAAACCGGTTACTCGAAAGCACATGTGGCCCTGGGGCCATATATTTTATTACTTTTTCTCTATATGGTTTGTAATATGCACTACTACTAACGGGTTCGAAAAAGAAGTAAAGAAGAGTTTTCCATTAAAAGTCTTGCAGTTACATTTTTTAGAGTTTGCTCGCCTGCTGCTGTCGATTTCCAAGCACTGTAGAAATGATTATAGGATAAGGGCATTGTCATCAAAATGTTGGTAATGATCTTTGAGTTAGAAACATTTTCTCCAAGATACGAGTAGGTTTTCGTGCTCGCTTTTAGTGAAACTATAAAATTTTTGCTGCAATATATGTACAGAAGTTTTAGATTTTTATTCATATATATTTTCCAATTTTGACCACATATCGCTTGCATTGTAACAACTCATTATATATAATAGCGGCTCTTGTCCTATTGACGTCACTATAAATTTCTGAGCTCTGCTATCAGAATTGACCCACTTCCTTAACGATTCGGAATCTGCTGCTGATGATTCTCTTTTAATTATCGGCTTCTTTGATGTACCCTCGACAATCTCCCATAAATCATTTGTTTTTAATAACACTTTTACCTGAAATTTCCAGACCAACCATTGTTCGGCACTCTGCAATTTTTTTAATTCTCAGCAAATTTTCCATTTCGGCTTTTAAAATTCAAAATCCGCGTACCCGTACTCAAAAAAAAATTAAATTAAATATCTATCTATATAATTGTTTTTTTACGATATAACGCTTTTTTTTTCTTTTTTTTTATAAAGACTTTACACTCAAGTGCCTGAACACGTGTTAAGTTTTTTGGAAAATGGAATAGAGAGAGAAGGAAAGATGTTTGGGTTCAGTGGTTATTTCGCTCCATGGGTGGCATCCAACATTTAATGGGAACTTAAGACTAAATTCTTAGAGAAGGTTGGCTTGTTGTTGATTTCTAATCAACAACATCATACTTGATTTTCGTTAACTGAAAAAATGAATGTGTATTACGGGCAAGGCTGTGATTCGAACACCGAACCTTCCGATTTAGAAGCCAGGCAACTACCAGTTGAGCCACGGCCACCCACATAACCACAACTTTTAAAAACGCGTGGCTGGGGCCACAACCTGTGAAATTTATCGGACGAAAGAGAAATACTAGGTGTTTAACCCATGAGAGTCAAAAAAGAAGTGAACAAGTTTCTTCATAGACAATAGAATGTTACATAGTAGAATGTTACATAGTAGAATGTTATAACTTAGTATAAGAAAAAAGTAATAGCATGGTAATATGTAGACAAATCGCACATTTAAATTTTTAACAGTTTCAAAGGAGGAGACCAACGGCTTAGTTGTCGCCTCGGATAGATTGGAGTCGTCGCTATCCATTCCTGGAAAGGATATCGACGCTCCAAGATACAAGGTTGTGTTTGGTGGTGTATCCGTTAAAAGAGGTGGAAGTTGCTTTTCAGCATCCAGCGCATAAAGGATGCGTAGACCCTTGTATGTATAGACTCGAATTCGATCCGAATCATACCTTTTGTCTGCGCTAGAGGGCTAAGGGTTTCCTTATTGATCACCATCAACGCAAATCTATAAGAGCCCCTTAGTTCTTCCAGTTTCGCGACTTTCCAGTCATGAGTCGGAAGGGTCGGGTTACTGAGCCTGATGATTTCCAGAATACTTTCTGGGGAGGAGGGTTCGGCTGGGATCCAGGTGCGGGCTCGAGGTCTGGTAGGGATATATTAGCCACGATTTCGAGTTTTATACCTGGCCAAATCTCTCCTAATCCACCTATGGCTTTTCTGTAAAGATCGAGAGATCTTTTGTTTTATATAATTTACGCGCGCCTAATCGGTTAGATACTCTTTTACTGTTGCCAGGGCGCGGGCGGAAAGTTAGAAGGAGGAGAAAGGAAAATTGTTTTTTTAGTGGTTTGAAACTCAGGTGTGTTTGGTTTCGATATTAGCTCTCCGGGGGGGTGGGAGTCCGAATAGGATGGAGAGTTTTTGCTTCACTCAGAGTGATTCGAGGTATAATTCACAGTATTTTTTTCTATGCTTGAAATTCTACAACAGCCAAATCTTCGTGTCAGTGTTATGCCTTCACACGCAGAATTTGTTCTGAGTTCCAATTACACAAATGAAAAACTGATTTGCCATGGGCAGGGTTCGAACCTGGACCCTCCGAGTGAGAAGCGATTCTAGTACCACTACACCACGGCCAACCCTTTGATCCTTACATGCGATAAGTTTGACGTGGCCTTGGTGCCAGCCAGCGTTGCTTGTGATGAAAAGTGGTCCGTGGTTTTCCCGCATGATGGCCAAGAAGTTACTCGAAAGCTTTAGGTTGACCAACTGCCACCGTTCAGGTGTCGTGTCGGTGTCGTTTTTGTCCATTATCGCGATCATTATTGCATCTTTTAGGACTTCGCTAAAAGACCTCATAGATGTACTGTTGGAAGGCCCAGTGGTTTGGCGTTATTGGTTTTGGGCCTCTTGGGAAGGAATTTTAGATTTTTTTTTTTTGTGGCAGGCCACGGCCTTGCTTCTGTTAGAGGTGGAGGAAGTGATAGGACCATGGCTTGTCACAATCTTACCACTCCTTGAAAATTTCGTTTTAGGCTCGTTGCGTTTGCCTTTAGAGGATGGTGCACCATGGCACCATGCACCTGCCATAGTTTCACCTCCGCTCGACAATGCAGGAGCCTTGCCGTTAGTCGGTGCAGTCACCGTTCTACCGCCCGGCATTAAAAGAGTACCGGCCTCGGGTCTTTTTTTTTAGATTTGATCCATTGTTAGATTCCACGAGTAGCGGATGGTCTATCTGTACAGACAACTGCTGTATACAGATAACGCTAGCTAATCCGGAGGTCGGCAAGAATCCGGATATGCCGGTTGCGACTGAGCTATTTTTGGAGAAGGTGGGCAGTCAGCCAGTCTGATCCTCGGCACGAGTCTTATGACACCTTTATCCAACCCACGGGAAAAAAGGAGTGGATGGGAAGGTGGTGAAACGGAAGGGTGGGTGGGGGGGGGGGAGAATCCTTTAGTTTCGCGACTCATAAGGAGAACTTTTCGAGATTCATTGACCTTACTCAACCTCTACAACTCGACAAGTTTGATGCTCAGGTAGAGCAATATATTATATCAATTTTATTAGTTTTATGTTCTGTCCTTTGTTTAGTTTTTATTTGAGGTTCTTTTTTGCACAACCTCAAAGTAGCGAAGTATCTGCTACTTACAACTGCGTTTGTAAAGAGTCCTTTATCAAAACGTATAGAAACAACAAAACCAATAATATGAACATTAGCAAATACAACAAAAGCAACATTAACAACTTACATACAATATATTGAATAATTATTATATTTAATATAGTTCATTAGTATTAACTATACTAATACCGATACCGATCTGGAGAAGCTCCTTTTACTAATCAAAGAGACAGAACGCTACGAGCTCGCTTTCGCAGGGATCAAACCGTGTTTTCCGGTTCAGTTCACTACCAACAGTATAGTAGTGGGTCTTAGGAGTTTTAAAGTCTTGGGTTACCAAGTGTTATGCACTGCAAAACAATTAAAGAAGGCCACAAACAATTTACAATGTGTTCATTGTCAAAAGTTTGGGTAAGCTGCTGCGAATTACTAAATATAACTTAGATATGTTAAGTGCACTTCGGGTAGGGATGGGGCATCTGACAAAAGTTAGCTCTAGCGTGCTCTAAGCAAGAACTGGCGACGCGACGAAAACTATTGAGATTGACCTGCTCTCTTATACATAAATGGAGAAAATCTGACTCTCCTTCAAAATATGGAGATTAAACCTTCACACTATTAGTCAAAAACCAACCAGGGGAATACACCAGGTAGGGGAAAAACAGTACAAGAAGCTTCTCAGGCCCTAGCGCCCAGAGCACCGAAAGGGCACCGGACATGTTGGCTATCTTGGTCTCTATGCAGTTGTAGGTAGCTTAACTATAAAGTCGCATAAACAAACCAGCTACGCGCTGTTGTCGGGTGTAATGGGTACGAATATGTCGGAGCGAACTCTAAAAAAGATTGCGTTGAATATAACTAACTCACAAGTATTAGACGAAAATCTACCAGTATATTACCTAAGTTGCACGCACCTGATGTGCTTTTGGTTAGCAAAATCTATTGTATATAACTAACAAAACTCAAAATGCGAAGAAATCAGAAGAAATCACACAAACAGACAGGTGGTGTTGCAACCAACTCTTTAATTGATGTGGTTCGAGCAATTATGGTATGTATTAACTCGGTAAAAAAGCGATAGGAATCTTTTGGCTTTTATATGGACTTGCTGTTATTTGAAAAATGGGTACAACTGACAGCGAAAACCTGCATACTACGAATATAAACCAGCTACTCACGTTCGTGTATGCCAGTGACTGTGTTACTATTCAAAAAATCGTTCCTAACCAAAATGCTGGATTAGATAAGCTGGATCAAAGGTATTCCTACAACTGAGGCAGGGTTCATTGTACACAATTCTCCAGAATACTAATATGAGCACTCTCCTTAAATCGGTCAATAGCGGCGATTGGCAGGTGCTTAAAACAAATGAACATACCATAGAACGAACAATGCTGAGAGTACTACGAGTATATCCTCGTTATCAACGCATGTATCTATTGATTCACTTCACCAAAACTAAAGTAATTTGCTGACGAAACTGAAACTCTTACACTGTCAGCTTACTAAAAGACATAACTAGGAGATCTTGACACTGAAGTGTTCATTAAATTAGGGCGTTATTTGATCCTGGATTGGAAGCAACGTTCATTACTGAATCCGCTGTCCAGTTATTAGGGCTTCATCAGCGATGAACGATCATTCAGGTATCCGGATTGGGAAAAGTTAGCAGTGGTTCATGTCAGCGGTATGCAAGTCTTACCTTTGGGTCTCTGGTAACACCTTTCGAGGCAAATACCCAAGCCTATGTGTTCAAATCGCTGACTGGTCTGTTGCCGTCCAAACCTTTAGCTCTGCAAAATTGGAAACATATTCAAGGTTTGAAGTTAGCTGATCCACAATTTGATAAGCCTGCGACTGTTGATATTCTCCTGAGAGCCGACGTTTACTCTGACTTTATTTTAGGATCCATTATACGTGGTGATGATGAAAGATCGCCTATCGCACAGGAATCAGAGCTAGGTTGGCTTATCCTTGGGAAGGTCGTTTCGCAAAATAAAGAACCTCTCCATAGCTTCTTACAGGTTCTCGATAACGACACCCAGCTGCGAAGGTTCTGGGAACTGGAAACTAAGGAAACTGCGGAAGAGAAAACTTCTGAAAAGAATAATATCAACACAATAACGAGGTTGGACGACGGACGATATGAGGTATCGTTGCCATTTAAAGACGGATGTAAACCTGGGTTTGGTGCCTCGAGGTTAGGTGCCTTACGTAGTTTTCATCAACTGGAAGGAAAACCCCACACTACACAAGGAGTACTCTAAGTGCTTAAATGAATATAAGGAGCTTCAACAGATGACAGAGGTTGACGAAACGAATACCATACTGGATACGCCACACCACTTCTTTACTCCTCACCATGTGGTATTCAATAAACCGGAATGTAAGCCTGGGTTTGGTGCCTCGAAGTTAGGTGCCTTACGTAGGTTTCATCAACTGGAAAGAAGATTCTAGAAAAACAGGAATGCAAGGAGCTTCGTCAGATGCCAGAGGTTGACAAAAAGAATATCTTACTGGATATACCACACCACTTTTTCATTCATCAGCATGCGGTATTCAAGAAGTCAAACAAAACCACGAAGATTCGTCGCAATTTTGTATACTACAAACGTTTTGTTCGAAACTGCCGGGCACAAGCTGGAAAAAGAAACAGAAGTAAACTAAATGTAGACGCAATCGGCACAAGACTATTCGAAATTCGTCAAGGAGACACTGCCGTGGAGAAGTGGAGTGAAAAATATCTGCCCAGGATGAGACAGCGCCCAAAGTGGACAAGACGGAAGCCAAGATCAATACGCGAAGACTCAGTTCTCTTCAAGGACGAAAAACTACCGCCGTTGCAGTCGCGATTTGGACGAATCATTCGTCACACATCCCGGAAAGTAAAGACGGACTTGCTCAAGTGGTTACCGTATGAAACGAAACCGGAGAACTTAATAGGAAAGAGAAATACAACACAATACCTAAACAACACAACACAACATTTTAAACAACATAATACAACATTTAAACGACACAACACAACATTTATAAAACAAGCACTTTAAATAAACTCACATGAAAAATTAAAGACATTACATACACATACATACAGTCCACTCTAAATCACACAAAATCAATCATTCCGGACAACGCTGTGGAGTTCCGAAACTCCAAAATGCCGACGGGAATTGGAGAATCAAAACCCCGACGGAATTTGAAGCTTCTTAGTGAACACTCAACGATATCCACAGAAAACACATCACATACCAGACAACGTTGCAGAGTTCCAAAATGCCAACGGGAATTGGAGAATCAAAACCCCGACGGCACTTAAATTTTTTCACTGAACACTGAACGTGGTCCACTCAACACAACACAACACTTTAACATTTATCCCTTTTTTAAAAACACATTTCAACATAAACACTCAATAATAATAATATATCCCTTAAACTAATCTTAAATAATACTAATAAATATGTAAATAACAAAAAAATGAATATGTCAAACAAAAAACTTACTGAAGATGAATTGCAACAACAATTCAAAGGAAGGCGGATTCTTGGCTTTACACAAAAATGGTTTCTCAGGGCATTACATTTTGGTGATACCAAACCAGCACTCCTAGGCCGACTTTACACTTTATCAAATTAATTTTTATAATTTTACTACAGATCGGCCATCCTGACTGTACAATCGACCCCGATTGTATCTGACTGTTAAGTGGAAGTGCTGCCTTCGAAATCTGAACAATCATCTTCTATATTTTCGTCCGAATCAGCCCACTTTCTTAACCTACTTGAATCCAAAATACCATTGTATGGTATCTGCGTCACTTGAATACCTTCAATATCTTCTATCACATAGCGGTCTTTATCTAACTTATTTTTTATGACATATGGGCCACGGTATTTTGGAATAAGCTTCTTATTAGTTCCAACGGAGGTGTCTATGTTTTTAATTACCACGAAATCTCCAATATCAAATTGTTTGGCTGGGGAATGGCTCTCGTTGAAGTAGTGTAAGTTTTTCATTTGAGACTTCTTTATTGCTTCGCACGCTTCGGTTCTTAACTTAACTAAGTCTGCACTTCGGTCATCAGTATATCTCTCGCTCAAATGCTCTGTTAGTTCGCCAACTATCTGTCCCCTTTGCTCGACCCCAAACAACAACTTGCTCGGTGAAACCCTGGTGCTCGTGTGATCAGTGTTATTGATAGCGTACTCTACTCTATTCAGTTTCTGGCGCCAATCGGCATGCTCAGAAGACTCGCTTAACTTTGCTAACATCGCCTTCATATCACGATTTACACGCTCAACCTGCCCATTAGACTGTGGAGAGGCTACAGCGACCTTAACATCCACGATATGGTGTCTTTCTACAAACTTACTAAACTCCTGAGACGTAAAACAAGTGCCTCGGTCACTTATGATCCTCCGCGGCCGACTATAACAACCAAAATACCGTTCTAAAGCATTAATAGTTTCCCTAGTTCCTGGTGTATTCATCGGATAAAGTTTTACGAACTTGGTAAAAGAATCTATTACTACTAAGACATATTTACTTCTTGAATTTATTGACGGCAGGGGACCAAAGTGGTCAATATGTATCGTATCAAAAGGTTCTGAACGTTTCGTTATATCATATAGATTTCTCTCAGTTTTTCGTTGCGGCGCTGAATAATATATACACTTCAAACAGTTCCTAATGAACTTGCTCAATTTTTCTCTTATCTTAGGAATCCAATAATGTTTTAAAATCTGATTAGCACATTTGTCAATACCCAATTGTCCATGATTCTCATGAGTCAGCCGCATAACATTTTCTTCAAGCTCCCTAGGTACATAAAGTTTACGGACTTTGTTCGGTCCCAATCGGAAAACTAGCCCGTTCTCTAGAATATATTCAGAGAGTTCACCTTCTTCTAACTTGCCGCGGATCATCTGTATATTTCCGTCTCGTGCTTGAGCAATCTGAATATTTCTATCGACGTCCACGGCGGTCATCGCGGCAACAATAGGGGCACGACTAAGAGCATCCACATGGGCCATTCGCTCGCCTTTACGATGCTGCACTTGGTAATTATAATTTTCGAGAGCCAAGGCCCACTTGGCTATCCGCGGATTAACGTCTTTTTTCCTCAACGTTTGGGACAGAGCCTCACAGTCAGTAACAATAACAAAGGGTAACCTATCAAGAAACGTTCTAAATCGCTCTAAGGCATATACTACAGCTAAGGTCTCCAACTCAAAACTGATCAACTTGGACTCTGCACTAGTTGTTTTCTTAGAGAAGATAGCCACCGGATGAAATCTTCTGTCATCCTGTTTTTGCATGAGAACAGCACCGAACCCATGTGAACTAGCATCACAATGCAACTCGGTCTCCCGCTTAGGATCATATATTGCCAACACAGGTGAAGAACTTAATTTTTCCTTTAATTGTTCGAAGGCAGAGTTACACTCTTCTGTCCAGACAAATTTCGAATCTTTCTTCAAAAGATTTGTGATAGGCCTGGCCAAACCTGAAAATCCTGGGACAAACCGCCGGAAATAAGAAAATAAACCATTACAGCGCTGGACTTCCTTACTACTTTGGGGCCTCGGATACGCACGTATCGCTTCTAAATGATTATCATTCGGGCGTATTCCCTCTACGTTTATACGATAACCGAGGTAATCGATTTCACTGTAAGCAAACTTACACTTTTCCATATTCAATTCCAACCCCGCCTCTTTTAATATCTGCAAGACATTACCTAGGACCTCAATGTGCGTTTCCATATCTTTTGTCGCAATAGAGATATCATCTAAGTATACAATAATTAAGCCCTGGTCGATCAGCGGTTTCAAGTTCACATAAATATACCTTTGAAAGACAGAAGGTGCGTTTTTAAGGCCGAATGGGCATATACACATATTCGAACTGTCCAAAAGGTGTCACAAATGCTGTATACTGTATTGACTCTTCGGATATTTTTATATGATGGAATCCATCTCTTAAGTCCAGAGTTGTAAAAATCCGCTTGTTAGCAAAGTATTCTAAACAGTCCTCGATCAACGGCAGAGGAAAATTACCCCTAGCCGTATGTTTACTAAGGGCCCGATAATCCACGCACATACGAATTTCGCCGTTCTTCTTTCTAACTAACACCAGGGCCGAGGCATAAGGTGAACTACTCGGTCTAATTATACCCCTATCTAAGAGTCGATCAATTTTACATTGAACTTCCGTACGTTCATAGAAAGAAAGGCGTCGTGGCGAGCAGTATATGGGTACATCTTTTGTTAATCTAATCTTCATTGAATAGTCGATCGATCTCGCTTTCACTTCTGACTTAAAATAATATTTATCGAATACGTTTCTAACAGCATTTGAGTGAGCTATATCCAGACGCTCATCTATATTCAACTTGGGGCTACGTTTCTCGCAATATTCAACCGCGCTCACTAACAAATCTAAATCAACGAAATTCGTCATTTCCTTTGCCCACCTAGACCCTACTAACTTCAACTCTTCTACTTCATCGACCAGCGACACAACTTCAGTTGGAACTTTACATGGTTTAATATCGTTTCTAGTTTCACTTAGCATACCTATACGGACTGAGTCGGTTACACACACATTAGTATTTACTTTGTTCGGACTTCTTAACAAATTAAAAGACGCATGTGCACTGGTATAATTTTTTTATAGAATAAAAGTTTTATTGCGTTCCACTTCTTCCTTAATTCTAAACAAAATGTCACGATTATAAATTTTCTTAAAACGGCAGAGATGTACATCAAATTTTGGTAACACGTCACGCCCCAAAAGAAGAGAGACTACGGATTCGTTATCTGGAAGTATAACAAGCGTATGAGTAACTACTTTTCTTTTAAACGAGATTTTACATCTTACTTTGCCATAAGTGTTTAGGGTTTTGTTTCCCATCCCTCGAAATAATGTTGGTTTCTCGCGACACACAAAGGGAACAAAAGACTTCCTGATAAAACTACATGGACTGCCGGAGTAAAAAAGAGAAACAAATGGTTTAACTTCAGTGCACTTGTTTCGTTTATCTATGAAGGCAACACTTACCATTTGAAATGCTCTCATCTTCTCAGCTACTTCCTCAGCTTCTCCTCAGGCTCCAGGCTCTGTGACATCAACATTTGCAGCATCTTCATTCTGGCATACAACAGCAGTCAGTCGCTTCTTCTTTGGGCAATTCTGGTGGTAATGCCCAATTTCGTGACACGTGAAGCACGAATTCGGTGGACGCTTCGGCTTTGGGCACTGACTTTGGAAGTGACCAAACTGAGAGCAATTAAAGCAGCGTATTTGCTCAGTAACAGCATCGGAACTCTTGACATCGGAACTTCTAGCAGCAGCAGGGGTGGCCGTGATGTAGTGGTAGTAGCAAACGCTTCTCACTCGGAGGGTCCAGGTTCGAATCCTGCCCATGGCAAAATCAGTTTTTCATTGTATAATTGGAACTCAGACAAAAAAATTCTGCGTGTGAAGGCATAACACTGACACGTAGATTTGGCTGTTATAAGAGTTTCAAGCAATGAAAAAAATACTGGGAATTATATCTCGAATCACTCTGAGTGAAGAAAAACTCTCCGTCCTATTCGGACTCCCACCCCTGGAGAGCAAACATAGAAACCAAACACACCTGAGTTTCAAACCACTACAAAAACAATTTTCCTTTCTCCTCCTTCTAACTTTCCGCCCGCGCCCTGGCAACAGTAAAAGGGTATCAACCCCTTAGGCGCGCGTAAATTATAAAAAAAAAAAAAAAAAAAAAGTGACAGCGGTGTTGCTCCTCGGTTTAACACTGGGCATAACATTCGGGGTAACTCTCGGCGGTACGCTACGGATACGTCTTTTTTCGTATCTATCCACTAATGACTTTAACTGTTTAATAGTAGTGGCTCCCATCAAAATGACAGCATTGTTGCTGCGGTCGTTGAGGCCGTCTATAATACACTCGATGACTCGATGCGCACATCGTAGGTGTCATCTCCGTTAAATGTGCTCACCATCGCCTCGAACGCAGTGAAATCAAATCTTTTGGCATCGTCAACATTGAGTTCCTTTTTCAGCAACTGTAATTACTTACATTTTTTTAACAGCAACATCTCCTTCTCCACGTGGGCGATCTCAGCATCGACATCTGCATCGGTTCTCGGTGATACTCCCTCTTCTGGGCAGCGGTTATTGGCATCCACGCCGGAGCGTCTGTTTTCGTTAGTTTCCACGTAGGCGGCCTGACCACCATTGATATTCAGCTGGTCATAAAGTGGTCGCAACTCGGCCACTGTTGATTCCTCGTTGAAATCTATATTGGCTGCGGTTAGGGCGTCTATAATGCATTGGCGTTGTATGTAAGCCATTATTTTGTTATCTAATTTTAAGTTTGTTGGAATTCTGATTCGTATCCCACTTCTGAATTGTAATAATAATAAAAGATGTGATTGATTTTTAACGATTATATTTTTACGATTCTTAATTTACTCAAACACGACTATCCTTCCTCTTGACTATATCCAGAATGAAAAAAGAAAAAGAAAACGTATAACTTTCTCTTTCACATGGTTTCTCAGGGCATTACATTTTGGTGATACCAAACCACCACTCCTAGGCCGACTTTACACTTTATCAAATTAATTTTTATAATTTTACTACAACATAGAGTGTTTTACGTATAAGGGTGACCAAATACTGATGATGCTGGAAGGTATAGAGCCAATAGTAAAAAAGGAGAATGAAACGGAGTTCTACAGATTTGAGATCGACTACCTTAAGTTTACTTTGACCTCGACAAGAGGTGGTAACTGGGAATTCCGTTTTTTTTTCTGGTGTTCCTAGGACCTCACAGTAAAACTGATAATTTGGAAACTTTTTAATCCATATACTCGTGCTATCAACACAAATTAAAACAGCATTTAAAGAGATTCGAGCATGCTGTGCTACATGCGTTAATGAATCCCGGACTATAAAATCCAGGATCGGCAAATATATAAATTGTTTATCAGGAAGGTTGACAATGACATTCCTAGCTTATGTAGAACCTATAAAAATCACTTCTATCTGAGCGTCAAACTTCATGTCATTAATCGCAGCAGGAGTACCGTAATAACACGCAT